>NW_019168048.1:22815142-24015142 GCF_002303985.1 Durio zibethinus | reverse complement strand
TTTGTTGATGTAGACTACAACATATTTTTTTTAGGACCCTTAGTTTAGGCTTAGGACAACTTTAAAAAAAGATAGATTCACATAGGTGGCCAATCACATCTAGGTAAAACAAAATTGGTGGCAACTCCATGATTTTTATGTCTAATGGGCAAGTTCTTAGACCTATATGTTATGACAGTTTCGCGACTTCATTGAGACATTAGAGAGTCAAGCTATTAGTTAGTTTTGTGTTATTTTAAGCCTTACTTTGATTGTTTTTATTTTGTGATTATGTCCACTAACCTTTTTGGTTATTTTATAGCTTATTATTTTTATTTACTAATTCATTTGTTTATTTTGTAGATTTTAATTTGATTATTTGAGTTGGCATGTCCATTTACACACACCACATTTGCATTCATGCAAATGAATCTAAGTTAAAGCCCTACCCTACCTTTTGTTAGAAAATTATAAATAGGATACATGATAGGGCATTTATTTTGTGTTTTCTTTATAGATATTATGTGCATACTAACCCTTTATATTGTTCTTGTATATATTATGTTTACTAACCTTTTTCTTTTACTGTATATGCATGCATTTACATCATTAAATCATTCTTATTACATTCATGCATACATGCATTCATTCATGCATTATTCCATTTCACTTTTTCATATATTAAAAGATGTAAATGTCTAATTGTAAATTAAAGAGTAATTTTTTTTTTAGTTTTTTACATAGTTATGTATATATTTTTGTTTTTACTATGTATTGTATACATACATCCATGCAAACATCATTGTATGTATATTATTTCATTTTTTTTTGGGGCAATTTTAGTCATTTTAGTTTGGTACATAGTTTTGAATATGAATTATTGTTTTTACTATGTATTGCATACATGTATTTGCATATACATTTTTATCCATGTAAATATCTGTGCTTGCACATTATTTGCTTGGGGGGAATATTAATATTTTTTAGTTTTGTACATAGTTTTGAATATGAATTCTTGTTGTTACTATGTATTGCATACATGTATTTGCATATACATTTTTATCTATGTAAATATTTGTGTATGTACATTGCTTGCTTAGGGAGAATCTTTGTCTTTTTAGTTTTGTACATAGTTTTGAATATGAATTCTTGGTGTTACTATGTATTGCATACATGTATTTGCATATGCATTTTTATCCATCTAAATATTTGTTTATGTACATTATTTCATTTGTTTAAGGAGAATTTTTGCCTTTTTTAGTTTTGTACATAGTTTTAAATATGAATTCTTGTTGTTACTATGTATTGCATATATTTGCACATACATGTACGTTATTTCACTTGTTTGGGGGTAATTTTTGTTTTAGTTTTGGTACATAAGTTTTGAATATGAATTCATGTTTTTCATTATGTTTTGAATACAGGTATTTGTTCATATATTCTTCAAGATTATTTGACAATAAAAGCCTACATGATTTCTTTCTATGATTGAAAAATGTTCTTTTTAAATAAAAAATATTCTTTTTTGTGGAAATAATTTTAAGAGAATTGGTGATTGCTATCAAGATTGAACATACCCAATCACTTACCATTTCATACCCTAATTTAATTGAGTATCACACCACTAAAAACCTGACTTCTCAAGTCCTGTGATCCTAATTTCCTCTTTACGAAGAGGGATTTCCAATTCAATGATCTTCATTAAGGCCATAAGTAATAATTTGTAAAATCTTTTTTGGAAAATTCTTTGTAAGTGTCATGAGGCATTTCCTTAAAGAATCTAGATCTTGGTAATTTTATAAGTCTCAAGACTATTCCAAATACAACATTACCCATGATTTTTCACAAAGCCTAACCTCTCAAATTTCTTCCTTGAGGCATAATTATTGAAAAGGCCATATCCCTTCATTATCCTTGTTTGATATGTTGATTTATTCAACATTCCTTTTCTCTTTCTTTCATTGCCTTAAAATTTTCCTTTGCCCACATCTTGAGGCAAGTTTACCAAAAACCCAAATTATCCAATTTTTCCAATATTCTTTCCTCTAGATGACATTGATTTCATCTCTTGGTGTGGGTTGTGAAAATGAAGATTGTTACATTGGGACTTTATTTGATATAGTAAGATGGTACATTAAGCTTGAGTTGTAAAAAAAAAGTAGAAAAGCAAAAGAAAAATGAAAAAAAAATTGATTGTAACATCATGCATATGAGATATTCAAATGATTCCAAAGTCAAGGAAAAAAAAATCTTCTCCCAAAAATTGCTTTTCAATTGAGTTATTCATATTTGATATGATAAATGGCCATCTTTCATATTCCCTTCACAAAAAAAAAAAAAAATCATTTGCTACCCCAGTTGAGCCTATTGAATTCTTTTTTAAGAAACTCTAACCAAGGATCACCCTCTACATTGGGAGGTAACATGGATATTTTTTAGAAAGCACTAGATCTAAAGCTAAATACAAGAAAGAAAGCCTTCAGTCAAAAGGCAAGTTCCAAAATTTTGGACTTAATTTGTCAAAAAGTGAAAACATGAAAGAAGAAGAAAAGAAAAAGAAAAAAAAATGAAATGAAAGAAATGAAAAAAGAAAGATGAAAAGTGTGGAAAGGAAAATATCATTAGGAAAAGAAATGAACCTTGATTTGATTACCTTTAACCACATTTTTAGGCTTATTTATTCTTTCTTTTAGAACTCTTAACCTGAGCCCATGTTATATATTTTGAAACATTTTGATCAAGTGTGAATATCTAAATTAATAAGTTTTTCTTTAGGAAATCATCATCACTTTTTGATTTTGGATGAATTTTAAGTTTTCAAATGCATGATGGAATAGCAAAAAAAGGAGAAAAAAAATGGAAAGATCGAATGAAGCTCTAGGGTGAAAACCCAAAAAGGTAGCCTAAAATAAGATTGAATGCAACTCAAGCAATGTCATTAAAGGAAGTGATTTTGAAGAAACCAATGAATAATGATAACCTTTGAAAAATCTAAGAAGATGAACTCCAATTTAAAAATTTGTTTTGAAATTTGAGCCTTTCTTTCTTTTCCCAAAAATTCTGAGCCTATCATAGTTGATTTTCACATTGTTAAAATGCCACATATTAAGAACCTAAAGAAAGGCCAAAATGGATTGTGCTTTAAATAAATCATTTTTCAATAAATTTGAACTTTAATTTGTGAGCTTAGATGAAGAAACATTGATCTTCATTTTCTCATTTAATAACTGAAATCTTAATGTGCCAAACCATTTTATCCTTTTGGAAAGACTAAAACATGATTCACCTAATTCATTTTAGGTAGTAATTAATCACTAGTTTTCAAAAGATCTAAATGTCACATGTTTTTAAAAGAATTTATACATTACGATCATGAAAAATTGTTATGTGGGGTAATGTTTTAGGGAAATTTGAGTTGTAATTTTTTTGGGAGTTTTTAAAAATTTTCAAATTTAGATTATTGCATATATGAATTTTGGTGGATGGGAGAAAGATAAATTTCAAGTCAATATGACAAAAGTGTCTTTTCTAGGGCAACTAATATGCTTTGTTTTGATAATTGCATTTGCATCATTTGAGAAATGTGCAAATATTGGGTTTGATAATTACATTTTCACAATTGTTTGGATTATACATTTGCATCATTTAAGGAATTTATAAACTACATAATTGTTTAGATCATGCATTTGCATCATTTAAGGAATTTATAAACTGCATAATTAGACCTTGCATTTGCATCTTTTGGTGAGTATCTAAATCATAGTTTTGAATATTGCATTTGTTTCATTTTTTGTACCATGCATCTGCATCATTTTGTGAATATCTAAATCATTGTTTGAGCATTGCATTCACATCATAGTTGAACCATGCATTTGTATTATTTGATGAACATTTAGATCTTTGACATTTACAAACATTTACATCTTTTGTAGAAAGCATTTGCATTTATATTGGTGAGATAAGTATTTGCATCTGCACCTTAGTAGGATACAATGGCATTCGTATCATAACATTTGGATTTTTGTAAATTTTAAGGTGAAGAAAGAAACAAAGAGATTTGACTTAAGCTTAAATTAAACCCATAGCCGTAATTGAGAATTTAAGCCTAACTATTTTGGCACATAAAAAAAAAAGGTTGAATGTTAAAGTTTCATAGCGTTTGTTTAGAGAAGCTTTTTTCGTCATAAGATTAGAATCTCTAATGCGAATCCTTGAGACATTGAATTTTAGATTTGAACTTTTCAAATATGAATATTCGAATTTTGGATGTGAAATCTTTTAAAATGTGAATCTTTGAACTTCTCAAATATGAATCTTTGAAGTTTGGATGTGAAAATTTTTAAATGTGAATCTTTGAAGTTTAGATGTGAAATCTTTTTGAATGTGAATCTTTGTAAGTTTGGATGTGAAATTTTTTTAAATGTGAATTTTTGAATTGTAGATGAGAATCTCTAAAATTTTCAAATGAAAAATTTTGAACTTTTCAAATGTGAAACTTTGAATTTTGGAAGTTTGGAATCTTTTCAAATGTGACTCTTTGAAATTTTGGATGAGAATCTCTAAAAATTTTAAATGAGAATCTTTGAACTTTTTGAATGCAAATCTTTGAAATTTTGGATAAGAATCTCTAAAAGTTTTAAATGAGAATCTTTGAACTTTTCAAATGCAAATATTTTAGTTCTAGATAAGAATTTCTATTTTTGAACTTTTTAAAACGTGAATATTTGAATTTTGGATGAGAATCTTTAAAAGTTTCAAGTGAGAATTTTTTAAACTTCTTGAATGGGAATTCTTAAAATTTTTTAAATGTGAATTTTTGTAAATTTGCATATTGTAGACACCTAATTTTATCTCAAATAGTTTATTGTTTTAATTTTGGATTATTTTTGTAATTAAGCTTTGATCATCACTTTTCAAGCCCATTACCCGGTCCATTTTAAATGCTCTGATATAAGACCCAATATGGGCCCCATAGCAAGGCTCATTGCATAGGCCTGAATGATGCCTAAAGTGACCCAATAAAAAAACCCATCATTAAAAGCCCATTAATGACCTGTTATTGGTCATTAAACATAAAACATATAAAAAATAAAATAAACAATAACATAAAAAATTTTAAAACTAATAACATAAAAAATAAATAAATAGAAAACCTAAAAAACAAAAGGATTAGCCCAATCCAATAAAAGCCCAAAGCAAAAAATAGAGGAGAATAAATTGGATAGGGCCAATATGCCATGTTTTTTTTAAAGCCCCAAAAAACAAATTAAATCAAAAGTGGTCCATTGGCCTTACTTAAGAGTACAAGCCATGTATACACCTCAAACAAATAAAAAGAAAACTAAGGCAGGCCATGTATGGAGGGTGTGGAAATTAAAACTTGTTGAAAAGGGAAAGACAAGATACATGTGAAAGTTTAAAAAAAAATGAAACTACCATGCATGGGATGTGGGGCATTCGTGGGTAGAAAATGGGATGAAAAAATTGGTAATAAGGGAAAAGGAAGAAAAAAAGTATAAGGAAATAGAGAGTAAGAAGATGATAGTTTAAGGAAAAAGTTGATGAAAGCCAAACAAAAAAAAAATAAAAAAGCTAAATAGAAAAAAGGTGGCTGAAAAGGTAAAAAAAAAACAAAAAAACAAAAAATAAAAGAGAATGAGGAAGTTTTTGTGCACAAATGAAAATGCCAACTAGCAGAAGAATACATAGGCAAGTTTTGAAGTAGGAAAACTATAAATAAATAAATAAATAAAGCAAGTGGAACCAAACAAATGATGGGCAACAAGGAAAAAGAAAGAACTTAGAATAGTAAGAAGCAATAGTGAAAGGCAGTGGTAGGCGAAGAGGAAGAAAGGAAAAAAATAGAAGAGGTGTAAAGAGCAAAAAACCAAATGAGGGACGAACAGTAGCCAAAAAAACTGTAAAGGGAAAATAAAGGAGAAGTAGAAGGAAGATAAAAACTAAAAAACCAAAAAATTAAAAAAAGGTAAAAAACAAAAAATAAAAAAAAAATTAAGCAGGAATAAAAGAAACTAGTAGTAGCAAGTGGAAAAAAAAAGGAAAAAAATTGAGCAGAATAACAAAAACAATAGTAGAAAACTATTAGGATCATGATAGCTCTAATATCACTTGTTAGAGATAAAAAAGCTTTAATCCAATTACACCAACGAAAGCAAAATCAAACAATCAATCACATAAGAGATAATAATTTAACATAATTCGGTCAAATCAACTTATGTCCACAAATGAAAAATAAGATCCCCTAGTTATAAAAAATTATAAACATACAAATTAAATAATTAACCTCACTCAATAATCAATACTCATAAGACGCTCCCAATCTTCTCTAATCTTATAAAAAATTCTCAGCCTAAATAAACATATACTTATGTATAACTTTTTAACACAAACAAACATATTTCCATATGTACCCATTCATCATACTTATGTGGATCTTCTCAATCTCTTCTAGTCCACTTACAAACATACATACCCATAAGACGTAAGTCTTTAATACTCTTATGGGGTGTTTATCCTATAAAACTCTATAACTCTCTTATATGTTTTTCTCATACTTAACCTTATAGAGACTTCACATATTTATAAGTATATAAACTTGCCTATTAAGAATCTCTTTCTTCTTAAAATTTTCTTTTATAAGTCAAACTTGGCTATTAAGAATATCTTTTCTCTTAGAATTCTTCTTTTATAAATCAAACTTACCTATTAAGAATCTATTTTCTCTTAGAATTATTTTTCTGCAAGTCTTTTTGTCATCAAGTAATATCTAACCAATCCTAAACAAATCTGTTATGAGATTTGAATCACTATTCCTAATAATCTTCACTTTGACTCAAATTTCATCAAATTATCTATTTTCATGTTAGACGTGCTTGCCTTCACCTACAATAGAAGTCTTATAATCATCTTTTCTTATGTGCATTCATGTTTTATGCAAATTGATATATTAAAGTATAAACTCAAACTCTTCACTTAAATTGAGCTCTTCTAAACTTGTATTTTCCCATATCTCAAACTTTTAGCTCTTTCCACATCTTAAACCTTTAACTCTGATATCATTTATTAGGATCACCACAACTTTAATACCACTTGTTATGCTAAAAGCCCTATTCAAATTAAACATTCAAGCCAACGAAAGCAAAATTAAACTATTAATCGATCACGCAAAAGATAACAATTTAATGTGGTTTGATCAAATTAACCTATGTCCACGGATGAGCAATAAGATATACTAGTTGTAGAGAATTATAAACATACAAGTCAAATCATCAACTTCACTCAACAATCAATACTCATAAGACACTATCAATCTCCTGTAATCTTATAGAATATTCTTAACCTAAACAAATACATATCCATGTACACCCTTTCAATACAAATAAATACATACCCATATGTACCTATTTATATTGCTTGATGGATAAGAAGACTTGCAGAAAAAGAATTCTAAGAGAAAATGGATTTTTGGTAGGAATATTTAACTTACAGAAAAAAAATTCTAAAAGGAAAAAGATTTTTAATAAGCAAATTTATATGCTTATAAATAGAAGAAGTCTCTATAGGGTTAAGTATAAGAAAAAGATATAAAAGAGTTATAGGATTTTATGGGATAGATACCCTATAGTAGTATTAGGGATTTACATCTTATAGGTGTGTATATTTGTGAGTGGACTAAAAGAGATTGAAAAGGTCCACATAGGTATGATGAATGGGTATATATAGGTACGTGTTTGTTTGTGTTAAAATGGTGCACATGGTTATGTCTTTATTTAAGTTGAGAATACTTTATAAGACTAGAGGAGATTAAAAGTGTCTTATGAATATTGATTATTGAGTGAAATTAATGATTTGATTTGAATGTTTATAATTTTTTACAACTAGTGGATCTTGTTTGTCATCCGTTGACATAGGTTGATTGGACAAAATTATGTTAAATTGTTGTCTCTTGTGTGATTGATCGATTGTTTGATTTCACTTCTGTTGGTGTGATTGGATTGAGATTTTTTTATCCCTAACAAAAATAAGAGGTACTATTTTTTTTTTCTTCTTAACTATATAGATTTGTGTTTATGTAGCTTTAAAGCTCCAAAACTGAGTAAATATAGATTTTTATAAATATTTTTTTTATTTGGCAAACTAATGTTTTTATTTTTTGCTTGGTTTCTTCTTGGCTATACAAGGTTTGCTTAAAGTTTTATACCTAGTTAAAAAGGGAATAGGGCTCGGTTTTATTCTTGGTTTGCAAAGTTTTATTCCTTCTATTTTGGTTGTTTAATGAAAAAGAAAAGAAAGATGTTTTAGAACCGAAATGCTTGAAGGTTTTTGCTTTTAAAAAGAAAGTTGAGGCATGCTTCGAATAGAATGAGAAGTTGTATTTTCTTTTGTTTTATTTACTTAAAAATTGAAAACCTTGATGTTGATCCCCATTGCACCAAAAAAATAAAATCTGAAATAGGAATTAATAATGGCATACATGTAAAAAGGTTTAAAGTTTTTATTTTTTCTTTCTTTCATTGTTGTTGTTTTTAAGTATAAAAATCTAAATAATATAAATAATAATAAAAAACTTAAATCATACGAATAGATAGATTTTTGCATCATTTTGGTTATTATTTTTACTAGCATATAATGTTTTTAGCTTATGTTTGATCTTCATTGTTTAATTAGCTTTGCATAGATATTATGTTATTAATTGACATGTTTATATTGTTTTGATTATATTCATGCATCTTAATTGTTATTTGCAATTTTAAAATCTCGTAAAAAATAAAAGTAATATAAATAATAATATAAATAATATAAAAAAAGATTTTAAATTTTTTATCTAGATATTGGAGGGAATAAAAAATCATATTTTAAAAAGATATATATAATAATTTCATTTAAATGTTGGAGAATTATTAAATAATAATAAAATTAAAAAATATATATATAAAATATATTTTTGAGGAAAATTACAAAATACAAGCTTGCTCCAAAAGTTTGCCTAGATATTGAAAATTTTTAGAGAGGTTTGTAAATAACTAAAAGCCTTAAAATTAAAACTCTAAATGAAACCCTAAAATCAAAACCTAAACTTACCCAAACCCCTAAAGTTATATTAAATTTTTAAAGATTTGTATGAAAATCTTTTATGAAGTAATTTATTTTTGAATGTCGCCTAGATGATGGGGTATTTAAAAAATTTTATTTTATTAAAAAATTATCATATATTTTCATAATTAAAATAATAATAAAATTAAATAAAGAATGAAAAATAATAAAATAAGATTTTAAACATAAATAGCTGTGCCAAACTTTGTTTAGAGATTGGAGAGTCTAAGTAGTCTCTTTATATTTAAAAATTCGATTGCTAAAATTCGCATTTTATCATAATTTGCATATATCTCATTTTTATACTAATGTTTACACCTATTATGCATATATATATATTTTAATTATCAATGTTTAATATTAATTATATCATTCATTGTTTTTACAGCATAAAAAGTTCTTTTAAAAAATTAGTTTTAAATTAATAAAATTAAAATAACATTATATGAAATATAATTTTTGATACTTTGCCTAGATGTTGGAGAGCCATCGATGATTATCATTTACAAAGAGTGTTATTTTATTATTTTTAAAGGAATGTTACGATAAATCTTAGATGAAAAGACTATCTTTGAATTCTACCTATATGTTGGAGAATTTGAAAGTTTTTCTTTAATATAAAGATTTTCATAATATTCTAAAATAAAGATTTTTAATTGATTTCTTTCTAAAAGATGAAGGGAATTATAATTAAATTTCGTAGAAAAATCATTTTTGTCCAAAATTATAAATAACACATAATTAATTGGTACCAATTTTGTAGGCTTTATAGGGATGCTAATCATTCCTCACATGTGACCTATTCCTAAATCAAATCTTGTTTTCATAAAGCAAAATTATCTTTTTAGTAAACTTAAATCAGCTTTATTAAAAAGATAAAAAAATTTTTGTGGCTAATCACACCCTAAAAAAAGATTAGTGGTGACTTCTCATATTTTTATGATTTTGAATTTTTACATCTAACAATCAAATCTCTAAACTGATACATTATGACAGCTTAATGACTCCTCTAGGGACATTAAGAAAGTTAGGCAAAAAATTTTTAACTATGCACTATTAAAAATTTTGGATTTAATTTGTTTTATTTGATATTTAATTTAATTCTCTTTATTTTAATTTTTCAAAAAATACATAAGTTAATAAACAAAATAAATTGCATGTTAGTTATTATCTTGTTTTGATTTTGTATTTGTGATTTATTTATGTTATTTTGATTAATATATCACTTTGCACACTTTTGCATATTCACTTACATGCATTAACTATAAACTTGGGCTCTGTCTTTATTAGGAGGAAGTGAAGTAGCTATGCTCTCGTGAGTTGATAACCTTTGCATTTGCTAGTGAAACATTTCCACTCATATCTAGCTTTTTCTTTTTAGAGCTTGTAATGGGTAAGGATTGTTGTGCCTTATTAGTCTGTAATGGATAATGATATAAGGTTGATTTAGGAATCGTTAGATGAATAAATCTCGACCTAGCATATCGTAAGCCATAAGAAGCTTGCCTAGGGTAAAACTATGTCACCTTTTAGAAAATTACCAAAGGTTAAGACACTGTATGTTATGTTATTTTGTTATATTATGTTGTTGTTTTGTTATTTCTATTATTTATTTATTTGAATTTTTTATTTTTTTTATTTGTATAGTATTTAATTTTGTTGCATACATCAGGTAGATATTGCATTTTAAGAGAGGTATTTGTTTTAGGTCAATCAATAATAAAGGAAGCACTTATGAAGCCATCAGTAACATCAGCCTCCAATAAGAATTATTTGAAAGTTAAAAGTTAATTGAAAAGCACTCAAGAAAAAGGAGATTGTTTAAAGGTTAGTTATATTTCTACACTTCCATAATTGGTGCATGTAGATTTGAGTCAAACTGATATAGTCAAGTTGAAAACTATATGGCAACTGTGGGGAGTAGAAAAGAATGAGTTTTTTTTGAAGAAGCATGGAGATGTGGTACTACTCATGTTGGTGAAGATTGATGGGTCACTAGTTAGGGTTACGATACAATTTTGGCATCCATCTTATCGATGTTTCGTATTCAATTCATAAAAGGATGAATTGTTGGTTGAATACGAAACATCGATAAGAGGATGCCTCTAGATCATATTGTTAGAAATATGAGAGATAATGAGTTATGCACCTCTTATGATCTAGAGGCAATATCATTATCATCAATTCATCCATATGATTTATGGATTTAGTTAGCTTGAGTTTGATTGTGGAACACCCAGTTACATGAAAAAAAGTCTGAGAGGTCATAAAGCATGAAAGCAAATTAATGGGATGAACCTGACCAGATACGCAAATAATGTCACAAAAGGGTATTTTGCATGGAGGATAAATAAAGTCAATGAAGTTAGGCCTTTACTAGCATATGTTTAAATTAGTTGCCTATTTTTACTTTAGAACCGGTGTTGTCAGCTCTTGAGATCACCCAGTGAGAGTTTGAGATTAAAAGGAAAGAAGATGGAGAAAGAGAAGATAGTGATGATAGATTGGTCAACTGATTGAGGTATGATTTAATAATGAAAGATGATGCATTACAAAAGTTGACCAATGAATATAAGGTGTTGAAAGAGGATTTACAATTTCTTCACCAAAAGAATAAAAGATTGAGGATGGACATTGGACCTTCAAAGGGATCCAAGAAGAAAGTGAAAAAACTAAGAAAGATGGTGGAGTATAGAAATAGTAGAGCTCAAAAAAACAAGGAAGTGATCTCTACACTAACTAAAAAATAGTAAACATAAAAAGATAAGTTTTTTAAAATCTCTGCAAAATAGCCAATTGCTAAGAGAAAAACGAAAAGATAAGAGCCATATTGAAAAAAAAACAAAATAGGATTTCTAATTTGCAGAAAAAGAAAAAGGCTTTAAAACAAGAGCTGATGAGCTTAGAAATCTAACTAGTCAACAATCATAACCACATAGATAAGATTTTGATCAAATGGTAAAAAAGTGAGGATTATTAGGCTCATACCAGCAATATGAAAGTGGAGGCTCAGGAAATATAGAGAGCAAAAAGCTTAGGCAGGCAATGGTATATAAAGCATCTGACTTCACAGATCTACAAGGCTATACAGAAAGCAAATAAAATGATGGAGAAAGCTAAAAAACATGAACGAGAGGTCTTACTGACTTAGGATTATAGTTGGTGATTGTTGAGTTTTTTATGTGAAGCTAAGGAGCAATATGCTCAAGTTAGGTGTTTTTATGGTTTTAATAAATGAATGATTGGTTAATATACAAAGATTTCTATGGTTAATGAATGTTTCTTTTACTTAGATTGATGCAAAGTAATACCTCTTTACATTACATTACATTTATTACATGCATAAAAGCAATTATGATAATAATTAATAATAACAAAAATATTAATAATAATAACAATAATAATTATACCATGTGTTCTAATTCATGATTAATAGTTAGAGGTTTAAGGATGGTGAAAACAAAGAAGTCAGGTCAAGTAATTTTGTACAATTATTATACTTATTTTAATTCTCAAATCATGGAAGAAGATAATGTAGTAGGTTTGAAAGGGTTGAGAAGGCACAGAAAGACATAAAGGAGAGAGTGATGGAAATATAATTGAATATCAAGGCACAGATGTCCAAATTAAGACAATTGTTAATTGGCTCGTTAAAAGGTAAAGAAGTTGGTAGCACATAGGGATTATGAGATGGAATTAGTATGGAAGAACCAGTATATCCTCTAGGGTTTACTCCACCTCAAGTTTATACTTTTCTCAAGGAATTCATTTACAGCCACTAATCATACAACCTTACACTTTGCTAGTCTTTGTGTTAGTCAAACCTAGCTTTACACTTATGTTAGACCTTTTACTAGTTAACCCCAGGTACATGTGAATGTTAATCAAGGATTGAGTCTTGTTGATCCTATCATTGTACCAAATTTAAATGATCTAGTTGAACAAGAAAAACTATGTGGCATGTTTGCATTGGTAATGAGTGCTAAGATGAAAAGTAAGTATGATCTATTAGAAGAAAAACTAAAGAATGACATTTTTGGGAGCACGGATGCAAATGAGCTTAGTTTGGTGCCTAATTTGGTTATACCAACAAAATTCAAGATTCTCGATTTTGAAAAGTTCAATAGAACTAAATATCTTTTGCTCATATTGTGATGTTCTGTCATAAAATGGTAGGTCATACCCAAAATGATAAGCTTTTGTTACACTATTTTTAAGGTAGTTTAACTAGATCAAAAGTAAGATAGTACATCTAGTTGGATTAGAGCCGGATCTATTCATAGAAAGACTTAGCTAAAGCTTTCATTGCTAAATATAAGTATGTCATTGACACTACTTTGGATAGGCTATCTTTGCAGAATATAGAAAAAAAGTCAACAAAAATTTTTAAGAAATATACGCATCATTGAAAAAATGCAATGGCTCAAGTCCAACCATCGTTTATTGGAAAAGAGATTATAGTGCTATATTTTTAGCACATTAAAGGTCTCATATTATGATAAACTGGTAGGAAATGATATAAAAAATTTCTTCGACATGGTGATTTTAAGAGAAATGATCAAGAATGCCATTAAAACTAGCAAAATTGAAGGGTCGAAAGTTTTCAACACCAAGAAGACAGCCAATCCAAGAAAAAAAGAGCAAGAGACACATGCTGTTTATGAAAAATCCCTTATTTCAACCATCTGTCCTTTATAATCCAAGACCACAATTCCCTGCCTATTATGCAAACATAAATCAAGTTACCTAACCACCACACCACTATTAACCATCTTAACAACCACCATACAAACCATAATTTAATCTATAACCATCAAATTTTATTATTGTAATGTTAACTCAGCCAGTTAGTTCACGTTAAAGGAATGCATAAAATAGTAAAAATCAAGAAAAATCTCAATTTGACCCTATCCCTATGTCATACACCGGTTTGTATCCACAGTTGATGAGAGGTCACCTTGTTGCTCCTAAGTGTGTAGCATTATTGAGGCTATTGTACCCAAAATGGTATGACCCCAATACCAAATGTGATTATCATTATGGTGTAACAAGCTATTCTACTGAAAATTGCATGACTCTAAAACATAAATTGTAGGAGCTAGTAAATCAGGGTTTGTTGAATTTCAACTCTAGGTCTAAACCTAATATTGGTAAAAATCTTCTTCGTAATTATTCTGTAGGCAACACTAATACAGTATCAGTTGGATAAGTGTTGAAAGTGAATAAATGGGTCAGTGAGATAGAACCCAAATGAAAAAGGTTTTTCATTATTTAATTAAGATAAAAATGATTTTACCTACAGTAGATGATAATGGTCGTATAGATGATGATCATAATTGTCACTATCATGGAAAAAATATGGGGCATGTGATCCAAAATTGCTAAAGGTTTCAGATGGTGTTACAGCAATTGATGGATGAAAAGTTGATTGAATTTTATGTTGAAGATGATATTAGTAATGTGAGTATGATAGGCGATGGGTCGAAAGCACCTTTCATTCTAAAATCGCTCAACATATTTTATGATGATGAAGCAAAGCCAGTTGTGAAAGAGCCAGTGCATTTTCCTAGAGCACCATTGAAAATCTATGTTCTTAATTTCTTTCCTTATAAAAGTGATAATCAATCCCATGGGACTATAATTGTGAAGTAAAGATTCAAGGGTCTAATGATGAAATAGCTCTAGAGAACAAACAAAATGAATACACCATGAATATAACAGGTATGAGAGGAATGACTAAAAGTGATCATTGTTACATTCTCGAAATGTTAGAAACGGTTAGGAAAGGAAAAACGAAAGAAAGAGAGGAGGTCATAGTAGAGAGAGAATCTAGTTCTTTTGTAACAAATCCATAAGTTTAGTATAAGAAAGCTCTGTTTGAAAAAAAAGCTTGTGAATTTATCAAAGTTATTAAGCACAATGAGTGCAGTGTAGTTGACCAGTTGAATAAGTTGTTAACTTATATTTCATTATTATCGCTACTATTAAACTCAAAACTACACAGGAATGTTTTGTTGAAAGTACTCAATTAGACTTATGTTAAGCATAATATTTCTATAATGAATGTGGATCACATGGTAGGGAATATCATAACCCTAAATTTTATTTCTTTCAATGATGATAAGATACCTTTTAAAGGATGAGGTAGTGTCAAGGCCTTACATGTTATTGTTAAATGTAAGATTTATACTATGGCCAAAGTGCTTATTGATAATAAGTCATCCATTCATGTGATGCCTATGACCACACTTTCAAATCTAGCAGTGGATCAGTCACACATGAGAAATAGCCATATGATAGTTAAGGTTTTTAATGGGGCATAAAGGAAAGTGATTAGTGATATTGAAATTCTATTACAGATTGGTCTATATACTTTTAATATTCAGTTTCAAGTTATCAACATTGTTATGATAGTTAAGGCTTTTAATGGGGCACGAAGGGAAGTGATTGGTGATATTGAAATTTTATTGTAGATTGGTCTATATACTTTTAATATTCAGTTTTAGGTTATTAAAATTGTGCCCTTATATAATTGTTTGCTTGAGAAACCTTGGACTCATACAGCAAGAATTGTTTCTCATCCTTGCATCAAAAGATAAAATTTATTGTTGAAGGAAAGTAGGTATATCTGGATGGCAAAAAAGACTTGTTTGTAACCAAAACTCTGATTATTCTTTATGTTGAAGCTGTTGAACAAGCACTCAAGTGCTTTTTTAAAGATTTTGAGATAGTAAGTGCCATATACATTAGAGAAAGGTCAAAGATACTTGTGCCTTGATTGTCAAAGACCATAAATATGGTAGTCAGGCAGACCATCAGTAAAACCTAGCAAGTTGAACAGGGTTTGGGAGCATTTTTACAAGAAATCAAGAAATCATTAGTCACAATTGAAAACAAAGAAAGGTGGGGGTTTAGGTTTCAAGCTAACTACTGTAGATAGGAAAAAATGATGATGAAGAAGAGAGAGAAAAGAATGGCATCCTCAAAGGACGTGATTCAGTTGATGGAGTAAAGGTATTCTTTTATTTGTATGAGATATTCCATTCTTGTAAATATATCTATCTAGGATCAAAAGAAGTAAAAAAAGAAGAATCAATTGTTGGAATAGAGGAAGCTTTCTCTTAAGTTTAGATTAAGAAAAATGTGGAGAAGATGTAAGAGTAAGAGATGCTCTTTTTTTTTTTTCTAGTATTAAGAGTTTGAAAATGATGTTTTGTTGCTGTTGTCCTTAGAACATCTAAAATTTAAATTCCAATTTATTCTGCCCAAAAGCATGCAAAAGAATGTATAGGTTGGCTTTTAATTATCTTAGTTTAAGTAATGGATGTAATGCATTTCACATATACCATTATCCTATTTTCTTTTTTTTATTGCTCATAGTCTCTTTACTTTTACCCAATTAGCTTGTATTTTCTTATGATTATGCCTATTTTCAAGTCTTTAAATAATGAACATTATGGAAAAACAAGATAATAGTGCTGGTTTGATTTTGAAAATTTAATTGATATTAGTGAGCTTGATAATGATGTTGACTCTAAATATTGTGATTTGCCTCATGAATTGTTAAAGTGGATGGAATAAGAAAAGAAATCCATAAAGCCTTATCAGGGGACTATAGACCTATTAAATTTAGGAGATAAGAAGAATAAGAATGAAGTCAGGATCGGTTCTTCACTACCACCGATGGAAAAGCATAAGTTAGTAGACTTGTTGAAGGAATATGTAGATATATTTACATGGTCTGATTAAGATATGCTTGGGCTTAGTATGAATATTGTTGAACATAGGTTACTTTTAAAGCGAGATTACCAACTAGTACAACAAAAGTTGAAGCACATGAAGTCAGAGATGTTGAAAATAAAAAAAAAAAGTAAAAAAACACTTTAATGCAAACTTTATTAAAGTAACTAAATACCTAGATTGGGTAGCCAATATAGTCCCAATTTTTAAAAAAGATGAAAAAGTGAGAATTTGTGTGGATTATTGAGACTTAAATAGGGCTAGCTCAAAAGATAACCTCCTATTGCCACATATTAACACCCTTGTGGATAATACTGCCAAGCATTCTACCTTCTCATTCATGGATGCATTTTTTAGAAATCAAAATGGATCAAGAGGATATGGAGAAAACTACATTTGTGATGATCTAGGGTACATTTTGCTACAAGGTTATACTTTTTAGGCTTAAGAATGCTGATGCCACATATTAATTGTAGACTTGAGTATTTGATGAAATAATTTGTTTCTTTCAAAATTTTGTCAACTTCATGTCCAACTCTAATTAGTTTGTAAAAACTCAAGTGCTTTTCACATTTTCTTAAAAAAAAAATTTTTTTCTTTCACATTTTTAATTTTTTCATGCTTTTATAATTTTTGTATTAGTAAAAGTTCATAGGATACTTTAACTTACTTTTAGTATTTTCTGTGATAGTTTGTTTCCATGAACAATATAAAATAGTATAAAATATTTCATACTCACTCAATACTCACGTTGAATATTGTTTTCTTTTTCTTTATTTACTTTGTTGCATTTTTAACGAAACAAAAAAATAAGATACAAAGGAGTTTTTTTTAAAGGAAATAGTGATTTCAATAGTGAAAAACAAAATAGAGTAGCCAAAAATAGAAATTTTTAATAGATTAAATAATATGTTTTTATGGCAAAACCTTGATTTATTCATCACCATTCCTTTAAAAAAGAATGAGAATGTCAATCCCAAAAAAAATAGTTATTTAGACATGAATCTAGATCACCTCAAGTTAGCCATTGAAAAATGTTATTAAGTCCAAGCTTAAGGTTTAAATGAATCCACTTCTTCACTATGGGCATGTGAAGCATTCTGTGTGAACAAAAGATCAGAACAAATTTGAAAAAAATTAAAATTGGTTATCAATTATAGGCCATTTAATCTTTTTCCTTGTATATGATAAATTTCCTTTTCCTAACAATAAAATGTTGGAAAGTAGGTAATAAGAAATTGAAATAGTGAAAAGTCATGTTCCAAAGTTTTGAATTAGCTACTTTTCTACTTGTTATATTTAAGACTTACTTTTTGGCAAAACTTGTAATTGATGATGATTTTCTATTGATGATTTTGATTGTAGTCTTCTCTTACAAGTATTGGTTGATCTTACGATGGAACTTTCAATGAGTAAAGAAAATGATTTTAAGGTGTGTTGCAAATATCACTTTTTGTAAAACCTATTTCATCATTAGTTAATTATAGTATGCAACACAATATAACCGAAATGCCTCAAAAATACAATGAAGTTTTGCTTCATGTTACCTTTCACTTGTGATATCAAACACTACAAATCCATTGATAAGAAATGAAAACATCTAACTTTGAACATTAATTTTTGTAGAAATAATATCAAAGTAACTTGTCTTTATTTATGAAAAAATGGGAGAAAAAAGAAGAATTTCTAAATTATTCGATCTCTTGAACACCTCTAAATTGAACACTTACAATCTTTATTTATAGAAATTGAATTCTAACGTTATGACTCTTTGATTGTGTTTTTTCAATCAAAGATCATTTTTTTAATTAGAAAGATACCTTTTTGAATCATTAAAGTTATATTAGTTCATTTGAATGATCATTCTTTTTATTCCAATAGAAATAATTTTTTAATGTTTTAAAAAAATACAAATTTTCACTAAAGCAGTCGATTGCTCCCTAAAGGCAGTTGATTGCCTTTCTGTATTTTTTTTGTTTCTAAAATGTTCTCGAGGTAGGTAAGTCTGCAGCTACCTTAAGGTAGTCAACTTCATTAAATTTCAAAATACTCAAAACTGATAGATTTCAATAGTGTGGAGACTTGCACTTTACTTATAAAGTATTATTTGCTTTGATCTGAAGATCTCATAGTTTTATCTCACAAGTATATATTTAAGTCTCTACTTATATATTATAGAAAATTCTCAAAATATCTTAATGTGGATTGAGGTGTCATAAATTCCCTAGTTAAACATTAATGCCCCTTATTAAAATTAACACAAAGCACACACAAAACCAAAATCATACAAAATGTTAGGATTTTAGAAGTGACTCTCACCATGTAGCACTTAACTTTTTTGAGATTTTAGAGATGGCTCCCACTGTGTAACACTTAGCTTCCATCTGACTGGTGATCGCTTTGATGTCATTTATGAAGACTCGTATTTAACTGTGAAGTATTGTTCATTTTAACTTGAAGGCTTTACAATTTTATCCCATAAATGATGCCTTAAAAGTATTAGTTTAAGTCTCTACTTATATATCATAGTAGATCCTTCAAACATCTTGATATGGAATTGAGGTGCCATAGATAGAGACCTTGATACCTTTTTAGAATGCATAGTAGTATTGCTCCCATCCATAGCAGTCAATTCTTTAAGGTAGGTAATCAATTGCTCATTTGTTAAGTTTTGTATCGAGACCTTGATACCTTTTTAGAATGCATAGTAGTCAACTTTTTTGTCATAAGCAGTTGATTGCTCCCTAGACATGAATATGGCAGCCAGCTACTCCTATTAAGGTAGTCAACTATTTTATAAGATGCTAACTTTTATTGATTCTTTAAATCTATAATTAATCCTATTGTTCATAGAACATTACCCTAAGCTATTAAATAACTTAATATGATTTCTATTTTAATTAAGTTTTACTTAATTAAACTATTTTTATATTTTGAAAATATTTCTACCAATATATAAAGAAATAAACAATTCAATTATCTAAGGGAAGAACTAAAATGCTAATTTTTTATTTAAAAAATGGATTCAGACTCAATTCTTTATGTAGAGAATAGATGTGTAGTGCACTTGCCACAAAAGGTGTAAAAGAATCGAACATGAACAAATGAATGTGTGTCTATGGCTTATTCCTTTATTTTTTGAGCTAGTTGAGCTCAGTTCATGCTTGGTAAAAAAATTGCTTTGTTCATTTAAGCTTGGTTAGTTTAGATATAAAGATATTTGAATTCAGTTTGTATTCAGCTCAATTAAGTTAAACGAATTCATTCATTAACATTAAATGAATATGTTCATGAATAATAACAAAATATACTAAACAAGTTTAAACAAACTGGCCATAAATTTATATAAACGAATCATAAAATAAGATTAGAAGAAATGAGAAAAATGTAATTTATTATTATTATTACTACTACTACTACTACTACTACTACTACTAAACAATAAACGAATAATAAATGAACCCTAAATGAACAAGTTAAACGAGTTTATTCACAAATATAAATAAACCAAATAGACTTTTGTTCATATTCAGTTTATTTAATAAACGAAAGTAAAAATGCTATTTAAGATTATTTGTTAAGTTTAATAAATAAACATAAAATCAAACATATTCATGAGATTTATCAAACGTATTGTCTATTTACACCCCTACATACAATTAGTTTTAAGAAGTTACTATTTTGAATATCAAAATTCAAAATTGAAAAATCAAATGAACCAAATAGACTTTTGTTCATATTCAACTCATTTAATAAACAAAAGCAAAAATGCTATTGTAGATCATTTGTTAAGTTTAATAAATAAATATAGATCAAACATATTCACGAGATTTATCAAATGTACTATTTGTTTACACCCCTACATACCATTAATATTAAAAAGTTACTATTTTGAATATCATATTTCAAAATTGAAAATCAAATTATCTTTTGAGGGCCAATATGTAATTATAATTTTTGGACTTGTGGTAAATTTTTTTTTTGCAGGATTACATAAAAAGAAGGGTTTAATCTTAATTTAAAAGAGTGCTGCTAAATGCACCCCAACCTATTCTCTTCACACTCATATTTTTTTTAATTTTTTGTAAGTAAAATTATTTAAGTATCTTTTCTCTTTCACATAAATTTTCAAAAATGAATTTCTAAAAAACCATATAACTTTTTAGAAATGGATTTTCAAAAAATTATAAAATCTTTTCCGAAATTCATTTTTGAAAAGTTAAATTTCATGAAAGATTTATGATTTTTTGAAAATCTATTTTCGAAAAATTATGGCTTTTCAAAAATTTATTTCCATAAAGTTATAGAACTCATAAAGGTAATTAAATAATTTTATCTACAAAAATTAAAAAAAAAATTGAGGTGTGAAATAGGGATGTATTTAGCGTCACTTAATTCAAAATAACAAAAAGAAAAAGATTAAAACTAAATTATAAAAGTACCCACTTGGGAACAAAAAAGATAGAACTAGAAGACGCCGCCGACCCAACGTTTGCTATTTTAACTGCTGATTATTATAATTAATTAATTAATTATATAAACATTATTAGAGCCTTATTAGAATTAGAGAGGAAAAAAATAGAAAAAGAAAAAAAAGCAGTAGCGGTCTCTCCCATCTCTTTTTTTTTTTTTTGTCGACCCATGTAAAAAAGGAAAAAAAAGGAAGTGAGCAATCTCTGGGTCGTCCCCTTCTTCTTCGGGTTGGTGTCTCTGGTAAAAAATAAAGAAGGCGGAGAATCAAGAAAGCGAAGGCACCAATGCCAGCCCAGAAGCGGTCATTGCCAGAGAATCTTGACGACGAAGAGTCCAGCCTTCATCACCAAAACCATACCAAGCAATCGCGAACCGAAGATGACCAAAACAAGGCTGAAGATGAGACAACGCAACTGGAAGAAGAAAGAGAACCAGAGCATGAACGACAACAATACCAGAAACAAGAACCTGATGGCCAAAATCACCAAGTACAACTCCAAGCCGCCCACGACGAAGATGAAGATGGTAACGCCTTTTTTTTTTTCTTTTACATATAATTTTTCATATACAGGTCGATGCATAGGTGTAAACACGTGCTTGAAGTTGATTTCATAGTTGGATTTTTTCTTCTCAGATTCTGATGGAAGCCAATCTTCTAGTTCTCAAGAGAAACCCGAGTACTCTTTTCTCTCTTTTTTCTCTGTCAATCATTTCTTTTGTTTTGTTTTCGTTAATAAAATTTGGGATCCAGTTGAGCTGAATAATTCTGCGGTTTTTTTGCTTTTTTTTTTTTTTCTAACGAGCATTTTTTTTTTCTTTCGGGTGGTTTTGGCTGTTGGAGAGAAAGGGATTTGCGTTTAATTTGTTGGGTTTAATGGTATTTGCTCTATGACATTGGTTGTTTTATTTATTTCTTCAACGTTTAGTCGATTGCATTTTGCATTTCAAGGATCTATGTCCTGTCCATGCTCGTAACCACTTAAAGCTGGAAAATCCTGAAATTTGTTCTTGTTATTTTCTTTATCGGTGCGAGGTCCTCTGTTTATCAAGTAAAACACTTGGCATGCTCATTACCAACTTAAATAAATACTAGCTTAAAAACACGTCCTAGTATATTTGGAGTTGGTTATCCTTCTACTGTTCATAATGTGAATGATTTATCTTGTACAATTTCACTTTTATCTTTGATTGTGGATTTTTTGTCCGTTTTTAGACCTTGTTTTTTTGAATCCCGTTATGCGATATGTTTTCAATTCTAGGGAATAGGATAAAATCATAATGAGTCACTAGGCGAACTTTGCTAAGCAGTGATACTGGGGCAGTGCCTCTATGCCTGGTCTTTTGAAATTTTCTTACTTCAAGTAGTATCATCTCAGTAAAATATCACCAATAGTATCAATTTGGTGCTGATGACTCTTTAAGCAAGAAAGAAAGAGTGGAGACAATCTAGTGGGGACTAAAAAAGTAGCTTCTCATTGTTAATTCTAACCATTGAGAGGAATCAAAGGTTAGACCTGTCATGGAATCTGTTAAAATGGAAGAGAGTGTTGTCTCATTTACAAACCATAATATTTGGGTCATTCTTTTCTTTGCTAGTTTAACTAATGTGTATCTAGGAACATGTGAGGATTCTCACACTGAGTAGATTTAGGGCTTGTTGGTATTTCTTTCTTCCTAATCTGTCTAGATTTACTAAAGTATAACAGCTTTATTCTTCTTGTTCCCTCATAGCATTCTTAGAATAATTGTAAAGTGCCGGTTGACACTTTGGGGTTCCTTGCCCTGCATGGCATATTACTTAACTTGAAAATGCATAAAATATCCTTTTAAAGTAGGTAAACCAGTTTTTTCAAACCCATCCAGTGCAAGTATGCTTGTAGTCATATATTTACATTGATGAAAAAGTGACAGCCGATGGATGTATCTCTCCACTGGCATGCCTGCTGCGATCTTCATGTGTATGGGCTGAGTTTTATAATGCACCTTTTTCAATAAATGACTTGATAGAAGTTCTATTAACTTTTTATGTTTGTCTTCCAGATTTGTCTTTGTAGAACTTCCAGAAATTCGTAAAGATGTTCAATGTCCAATTTGTTTAGGTAATATTTACTTCAATTTGCTATCATTTGATATTTTTCTCCTAATATTTCTATTGAATGTCTGTGATTAGGAGTTGAGGTATCTGTGTAAAAGTGGGTGTAACATATTTTTATGAACAAATCATATTTGTTACATACAGTGTGGAGGTTTAATCTATCACCTTTTATCACTTTGGAATCCCATTTGCATAAATCGTTATTTTAAGCATACATTGTTGATTAACTTGTCTTTGGAAAATCATATAAGCTATCACAAGGACAAGAGGAGAATCAAGGGTCATGTGTTTGGGAAAGACTTAGGTGAAGTTCGTGAAGTTCTTTATTAAAAACGATTTAATAAAAACTAAAATAAAAAATCAGAACCGATATGAAAGGTCTTGTTTACATAGATCAAGTGTGCAAATTTTGAAAAAAAATATTTTTTGATATAATTTTTAGATAGGAATTTTTAGTAAAAATTTTAATAGAATTTTTATTATCGAATAAGTACTCATAAAATTTGAATTATAAATTATATTTTTATTAATTTCTTTTACATATTATTGATTTTTTCATTGAACTCTATCAACCCATAGCTTTTGATTTTCGATTTTAATTTTTAGTGAATTGTTTTTAGTAGAAATTTCACAAACTTCACCTAAAGAACTTCATATAAACCTTTCCTTATGTGTTTAGTCCGTATTTCTACAATTAATTAGTAAGTTATGTCTTATTTACCTGATATTTAAGCAGAACAGAGAGGTTTCCTCATGTTCAAGATTTATGTTGAATTTTTCCAATTGCAGTTTTGTAGTCATATTGTCTGATGGTCATATTTTTTTAGTTGGTTTTGTACAAATCAAATGTTGTCTTCCCCTTCTCTAGCTTGAGTTGAAGTTAAAATGATGTTTTTTGTTTAATAGAAGATGAATTATCAGAACAAAACAACAATCTAATATGAGTGTGTCCTACAATGAAATATAAAGTTTCATTGTACCTAACTAAAAGAAACTTTCTAAATGTAATTCTTTTAAGTTGATTTCCAAATGATGGATCCCACTTGTCCCACATCTTCGAATCTAGTTATGCTTCGCTGGATACTCTATTGGGCATAACGTTCAATTTGTTTTTACTTGTGACTTTTGCTTGAGTTGGAAAGTTATTTTCATTGTTGTGCTTAATGGTAATAGAATATTTAGTGTAAATTTAATTAGTTAATAAAAATGTTTTTTACCTATGAGTGGGCAAGGAACCATAGATATTATTGAAAGCCAATCGGAAAGTAATATATCGGGATTCTCCTCAAAAGATCTAAAGTTGAGAAGATGGGAAAAAGGATAAATGAACTTTGTTGATTTTGGGGTGTCTGAAATTTTCAGATCATGTTTTCAATCAATTAGGAGCAAGGGGTTTTGATGTTATGTAAATCTAAATTTTATAAAATTGTTTTCAACGAAATAGGAGAAAGGGGTTACTTAAGAAATGCAGATAAGCTAGATCATATGAACATGCATTACTAAAAACTTGTCAATTAGGGGACTTAATGGGATAAGTAAATTTTCAATGTAAATCTAAACTTGTCATATTTTAGATGTATCATGTCCATAAAACAGAATTTAGTTAAATATATATATATATATATATATATATATATATACACAAAAGCATTTTTTTTCTGAAGGAAAAACCACAAAAGAGTAATGTTGTAGTACTTGTATTCACACCTGTAATGTGAATGTGCTGCTTATAATTTTTTATGGAGACACATACAGGATAAAAAAAGTTTACTATATCTGATTGCATCAGGGTATACTTGTTAGTCTACTTTTAATCTAGCTGTTATGTGGTCAGCAGTTATGCTATTGGTTTATTGCTTGAGGTATTTATAGTGCATTGCATTTTGTTAGCTAGCTCTGGAATTTGATCAGAAGGAAGCTCTGACATCTGTGCTCATTTGATCTTGTTAACTTGCTCAGATTTCCCTATTATCCATGGTTGGGCATAAATCTGGTAGAAGATCCATTATTTTTTTTCTTTTGTGTGTACAGGAATCATAAAGAAAACAAGAACTGTAATGGAATGCCTGCACCGTTTTTGCAGAGAATGCATTGACAAATCAATGCGACTGGGGTATGCTATAAAAGGATTGTTAGTATGGCCTTTGTTTGGGTTAATTTTGTAAATGTCTGGAAATTTTATTGTTAAAATTGCTTGCTTGATTCTGATTGTAGAAACAATGAGTGTCCTGCTTGCCGTACACATTGTGCTAGTCGACGTTCTTTGAGAGATGATCCAAACTATGATGCCTTGATTGCAGCCTTATATCCAGATATTGATAAGTATGAAGAGGAGGTATATATTATTTTCTTTCTCTTCTTTTTGCTTGCTCAGTAGGTATTTTTTTATTCAGGCTGCTATTATAAAATTTGTTACATCATGATCTTGCTAATCAAATGCTGGTTTTGTGCATTTGGTCTCAGGAATTGGCTTTTCATGAAGAGGAAAGGACTCGCAATAAGCAGGTCAGATATATGTAGATTTGTTACTACGTGTGTTTTTTTCTCACTGCTTTACCTGTGTTCATGGTTAAGGTCAATCATCCTATATTCTAGATCTAAATAAGAGTCCTGGCAGATAGTTGTGGTGATTTGTGTTCATAAACTTGGCTTAAAACAGGCAACATGACTTTCTTGATGCTACTTGCTTTAGCTGCATCCATTTATACAATCGTGTGATTGTTAAAGCATATAGAAGTGTCATTATTGCAATTTGTCTTTCTGGCTTTATGGTGGGACAAATTACCTAAATAGATGTTCTTTATTTCCTGTTTCATCGATGTAAGGTAACAAAAAAACTTGTCCTAGATATTGACCTGGCTAGACAGTTACATGATGATTGCTTGGTAATTTTTTTCCCTCTCCAATGGTCCGTTCTAAAACTATCATTGGACTATATTGTAAGTTCAAGACCTTGACACATTCTGTGTTTCTCCCAATGGTTGTTTCAATGATTTGTTGTACAGATTCAAGCATCAATTGCCCAAATATTTCAGAGACAATCAGAAGCACTCGTTAAACGACGAAGTCTTGGCAAAGAGAGCACAGGTTCCTTTATTACTAGATCACAACGTAATCATCGGAGTGCTCATCCACGTCGGAGAAGGAACTCTAGAGGGGCTGAGCATCAAGGATCTGAAGACAACGAGGATGAAAATGATGATAATGGAGGTGATGATTCATCTTCCACCGATGAGCGCTCCACAGAAGTGAGGCAGAGAAGGCAAAAAAGACGGACTGGAGCTCAGTCATCCCTGCCTTCTTCATCAGTGGTAAACTCAGATGGTGGATGTGTTGAAAATGATACAGAAGTGTCTAGAGACACTAGAGGAATTTCTCCTGTCTGGAATCCAGACATGCTTGCTTGGGGGAGGGGTGGTGCTCGGAGTCACACTCGACATGGATATTCTGGCGGTGGCAGTAGCAAGAGTTCACGTGCTCGCTTAAACAGACTGGTCGAGCACCTCCGGAGCTTGGAGGAAAATGATGATGAGGTATGATAGGACGATAGTATTAGACTCTTTATTAGTTTGTGATTACCCTATTAAGCTGCCACTGGTGGCATAACTTTCCAGTGGTTCGTATCTAATTTATGGGTTTCACTCAAGTAATACTGTAGGATTCTTCTCTCCTTTTCCTCTGCCTTGCCACCCCCCCCCCTTTTTTTTTTTTTGGTTTTCCCGTTTATCCTTCACCATTCTGTATGCAGGTCCACGTTTTGTATAACTAAAGCATATTCTTTGCCTGCAGTTGGATGTTCATCTCAAGCTTATTTCGGTGGATGAACAAAGTACGTCAAGTTTGCAGCAATCCTACCTTTGTTGTCGGCCCAGCCTGTCAGTTAAGCAGCTATGCGAAGTGAGATTTCTTTCCCACCAGCTTAATACATAGACAGTCTCTCACTTTGTAAAGCTGAAGTTAGATGCTAGGAAAATGACTTTTGTTTTGAGTCTTGACATTCTCCAAATGCTAACTTGCATTTGTTGAATGGGTATAATGCATTAATAGAACAGTAGTGGCATGTAAATTGGGCAAAATCTGGTTTCAGTTGACACAAATCCAACCCAGACACCTTAATACATAGTGTTCGAGTTACTGTGCCCATATGGGTTTTTGGGGTCCACCTAAATTTCTGATGTGAGAGCAACTGATTTCAATTGACCTAAATCCAACCAGTCACCTTAACACATGGTATTTGAATTGCTTTGCATATGGTTAAGTTTTGGGGTCCACCTAAAATTGTCATGTGAACTCAATTCATTCAATTTCCAGCTTATATCCGATGCTGGATGCATTCTTCATGTTATTCTAATCTTCCAACACCTTTTTTTTCCCTAATTTCTCCCTATATCAAATACGATCTATCAATTTTTGTTTTCCTCTTCAAGGCTAAAACATTTAGGATGCTTGTCTAAAGTTACAGTGATTGTGTTGCACAGTACATTGCTCTCCAGACACCATTGCGAGCTGAAGAAGTAGAAATATTAATGGTAAAAGGACAATATAATACTACTGATGACTACTCCAAGCCAACTCCTTTGACCTCAGAGGATGCAGTACGAATTTTGGAAGGTCAAGAAACTTTGGCAGGGCTTAAGGTCAAGTGCAGTTCCGGAAGAAATCATCTGGTGAGTTTCTTGGCACTTGACATCTCTATTTGTCGTGTAATAGTTAATATCTCCATCTCCTAATAATATCCATATGCAGTATTTTTTAATTTCACAATCACATTTGTAACTTTATGTGAACATTTCATAAAAAACCATTTCTCTCTATATTATTATTATTATTATTATTATTTGTGAAGCGTGTTGATTATTTTCTAATAAATTAAAATCTGAATATCATTTTGTTTCCTATACTGTTTCAGATTCTAGCATATCGGCAGAAGCAAGCTGGCTAGAAAATTTGGTTCCAGCAAGAAAGATGTCGTTGACTTGTTAACCTACAGATGAGTCGTATGTAAAATACACCGAGTGGGAGGTGTCTGGTCGTTTGATGAAACCATTGTTTGAGTTGCTTTCTTGGTGATGTAAAATTTAGGATATGGAATTGAGATTTTCGAGGATGGTAGAATTAACAGTTTATGTATACGAAATTTGTTTTAAATTGTTTTATGGAAAGAAAATAACATTAGTCTCTGATTGCCAACACGAGTACATACAATTTGCTTTGCCTGCTTTGATTATGCGAAATATTTTTCGACAGTTATTTGTTTGAGGAAAAAAAAAAAAAACAAGTCGTAGTAGTTGCTGATCTGTTCCTTTTGGTCAAACAAAGTAAAGCATTACTGCATTTGCGCAGCTTTGAAAACCCATTGTTCGAAATTCTGATTAAACCCCCAGAATCCTCCAGAAGTCCATTTAACTGCATTTTCATTCCGATTTCAATGCATATATTTTCGTCACATTTTTTGGAGTCTAATGAAATTAATGGTACAAAAGAATGTTGTACATTTTTTTTTGGCTTTTTATGCACAAGACTGATACACAGCCTCCCCCCCTCTCAAGTGCATACAAATGGATCCGCAGTGTCATAATGGGGGGTCTAATGAGATGTTTCACAGGGTTTTCAAAAGTTCTTGAACAACCCCTGCTGCCTGTGGAGTTGTGCCAGCCGGTTATTGTTTCCTCAAACCAAATCACCTAATAAGAGTGGCGGGACTGGAAGTTGCAGCAGTGAGCGAACTGATCATTTTCCTCCTTTCTTTCCTTTGGAGAACATGTAGATGCGGTGATTTTGGTTTTGTTGTTTCCTTGGAAGACCTGAGGCAGTTGTTCATACACAATTCAATCGAGGATAGCGGCCAAATAAAGAATAAAACACTACTTTTCTTACTTTTGTGGGCAGAAAGGATGGTCAAACTTGGGAAGAGGCCTGGCATGGGGAACCATTGTCCTTAATTGCTTCAATGCCTTCTCTTCCTCTAGCTACCAATACATAATGACGTTTACTTTATTAATTCTCACGACATGTTGGCCAAGAACAAAAGTAAAAATGTAGGACAGAGAATAAGTGCATACCATTCTAGCAGCCTCACTCTCCTCTCTTGTCACTTGTACATCATTTCTTTCTCTTTAATCAGCAAAAAGGATTCATTAATTCTTGATGGATAGGAAATATAAACTTAATAACAGAGAGATGTTGGGCTTAATTTCCTCCATCGGGAGATGGTTTAAAACTAAAATCCATTCACCAAGGATTTTTTAGTCCTTTTATGAGAGTGTGGTGGCAAAATAAAAAAACAAAAAAAGAGAAAAAGGGATTTTGTGTAGTTCTAGTCAAGTAATGTGATCGAGGTTAATTTATTGTCCGACTCAATTGAAATTTTATTACTGTGTTCACGACTAATTGTTTTTTAGTTTGAATAGTGGAGATCAAGCTTCGAGTTTTTTACCTATTGATTTCGTGCGTATTTGTTAATCCTTAAATTTACTGAGACTTCTCCAATTTTCTTTTACAAGATTATTTTTTTATCAAGATTTATTAATCTTGAGATATTATGGTTGTATACCTCTAGTTCTAGCTAGAGAGAACTTTGTGTTCTCATTATTTTGATAGTGGAGATCATTTGTTGTTGCTGATGGTTTTTACTCCTTGTTTTGGGGAGATTTTTCACGTAAATTACTTCTATTCTTGTACTTGTGGTTTGATGATTTATTTGTTAGCTCATCTGTTTGATTCCTACTAGATTCACACCAAAGAAAAATAATTTGATTTTTTTTGCCAAGTTATATATTCGATTTGCATATTATTTGAGGTTATTTTATCCCATCAAATTGGTATCAAAGCATCAGGTTATTTGATTTGTGTCTTGTGTTAATAATGGAAGCCAATACAAGTAAAATGATTAATTTGAATGGTTCAAATAACCATGTGTAGAGAGAAAAGTTGAAAGACTTACTTTATGTGAAAGATTATTATTTACTTGTGTTTGCTATTGAAAAGCCTGAAAAAAAAATATATGGAATAAAATTTGTTTCATCAATGGTACGATGTTATATTAGACAGTGGGTAAATTATAATGTTTTGAACTATGTTAGTGGAGAAACACATGCACGCACTATTTGGAGCAAGCTTGAGGAATTGTATGCTCAAAAAACTAGGAATAATAAACTGTTTTTAATTAAGTAGTTGATGAATTTGAAATATCAGGATGACACTCTTATGATAGATCAATTGAATGCATATCAAGATATATTGGCATGAATCTCAAATTTGAAGATGAGATATAGGGCTTATGGCTTCTTGGTACATTGCTGGACTCATGGGATTCATTTAAAATAACGTTATCTAACTTAGCCCCAAATAGTATTATTACTATAGATTTGGCTAAGAGTGGTGTTTTGAATGAAGAGATGAGAAAAAAGTCACATGGTTCCTTTTGAGGTCTTAGTCACAGAAAATAGAGGGTGGAGTAAAAACAAAGTTCGAAGAATAGAAACAGAAGTAAGAGTAAGTTCAATAGATTTGCCAATGTTGAGTGTCATTATTATGGTTTAAAATGGCATATAAAAAAATATTGTTAAAAGTTGAAAAGAGACAACAAGAGTGACAAGGATAAGGAAAAAAAGTATGGTGATGGCAATGATACTGATAAAGTTGCTACAATCATATATGACTTCCTTATTTTATATGATGATAATGTTGTTAATTTTGTACGCCATGAGACTAGTTGGGTGATTGATATTTGTGCCATAATTCATGCCACATATCGGAAAGACTACTTTGCATCTTATACATCTTGTGATTTTCGAAGTGTTAGAATGAGTAATGATGGCTAAGTTAAAGCCATTGGTATGGGAGATGTGTTCTTGGAGACCAATAATAGCACTATGTTGATCTTGAAAAATGTTAAACATATTGCCGATATTTACGTGAATTTGATTTCTGTAGGGAAGCTTAATGATGAAGAGTTTTGCAACACTTTTTGTGATAGTCAGTGAAAGTTTACTAAAGGTTCAATGGTTGAGGCTAGAGGTACGAAGCGCTCTTCATTGTATTTGATGCAGGCAAAAGTATTTGATTCCATTATCAAAGCAGTAGATAATGATGATACAACTAAGCTTTGGTACAAGTAACTTAGTCACATGAACGATAAGGGTTTGAAGGTTTTGGCCAAGAAAACTCTTATTTCTAGAGTGAAGAATGTATCCTTGAAAAAGTGTGATCATTGCTTGGTAGGAAAATAAATCAAAGTTGCATTCAAGATATCCCATTTATCAAGAAAGCCAGGTATACTTGATTTAGTATATTCTAATATTTGTGATCCTATGAGAACAAAAGAACTTGCTGGTTTCATTTATTTTGTGACTTTTATAGATGATCATTGAAGGAAGATATGGGTTTATACTGTGAAATCAAAAAACTAAGTGTTAGATGTATTTAAATAATTTCATGTTTTAGTTGAAAAACATATATGGTTGAAATTGAAATGCATAACGATTGATAATAGGGGTGAGTACACTAGACCTTTTAATGTGTATTACAAATAGCAAAGTATTAGACACCAAAGGTCACCTCCTAAAACTCTTCAGTTGTGTAGACACTAGATTTGTCCAGATCTTTTATGTTAAAATAATAATAATAATAATAAAATAATAATAAATATATATTTTTTAAAAAATTAATTATTAAAAAAAAAAGAAGAAGAAAAAAAAAGAAAGAAAACAGAAAGTAGAGGGTTGGTGTGTAGCACCGCTGCCACCCTACAACCCCCTACAGCCCTTCTCCACTAGACTAGCCGTCCTACTTGCCTCCAGTAGACCCCTCACCAGCCACCTTACAACTTTCTACCACCACTCTATTGCCACCCTACAGCCACCCTTATGGCATACCATATAACCACCCCTGCAGCCACCTTAGTCCACCTAATCCTTAAAGCCCCAGCTTCTTCCCCTTTTAGCTATCTCTTCTCGGACACACCAGAACCCCACGCAAACACACTATTCTCGAATACACCAGAAACCCCAACCTTGGCCCCCCATCTAGCCACTACACTACCCTCAGATACCTAGAAACCCGGATACTCCCAACGATCACAAACCACAAGCCTCGGTTACCCAGAAACCAAACTCTCAAACCAAACCCTAGCTCAACCCTAACTGCACCTCTGCCTAGTCCTCCCCTCGACCATAGCCTTTGCTTGTTCAAGACACCACTTCACAAACCCTAATGCTGAGCTTTCACCCATACAAACACCCCTCACTAACCAGAAGACAAAAAATACCAGAAACATAAAAAAAAAAAGCAACACACTCCTCGTTGATTAGGCGAGGAACCAATAGCATCGAGCTACCTACAAAGAACAAAGAAATGTATAAGTTTTAGTTTTACAAAAAAAAAAAAAAAGGAAAATAAAAACTTTAAGCCCCGATCTACGTCGATCGGGGCTGTTTTTCAACGAAATGAAGGCCATATCTGAGAAAAGGGTGCTGAGAAGAACTTGAGGAAGATTTTTGGTATTTTTTGACGATCGCATGATCGTCGGTGACCACCAACAGTGACCCTAGGCGATGGCCGGCATGGTGGTCGGACGTCAGACTCTGGCAAAGCCAAAGAATTTTTTTTTAAGGCAAAGATTTTTTTTTCTAGAGCATAAAAAGAAAATGAGCCAAAAAAAAAATCTTAAACTTATATAGAGAAAACTCGAAGCAAAACGATGCCATTTTACTCAAGAAGAGGATTCACGTATGGACCCAGCTTCGACCCAAAATTCGCGCGACCTAACCGGTGACCCATCCTTCAACCAACCCTGAATCGGTTTGACTAAACCAGTCGCTGAACCGCCCCTCATTCGATTCAACTAGACAGAATTGTTGAACCGTCCGAACCACTCGAACCAGCATTGATCGAATTGTTAATTGGTCTGGTTCAGATAATTTTTTTTCTATTTTTTTACATATTATTATTTTTGTTATTTTGCACTTTATTTTTAATATTTACGCATGATAAATTTTTAAGTTTTTTTAGAATAAATATTTAATTATTTTTAATAATAATAAAAATAAAAACAAGTAAGATAATAATTAAAAAATATTAAAAATGCTACAAAATAATAATAATAATCTAAAAATTAATAATAAAAATTGAATAATATTATTTTATTTTATTTTATTTTCCCTGCCTAAATGTTGGAGGAAATAAAAACATACTTTTAAAAATAATTTCGCCTAGATGTTGGAGAATTATTATGTAAAAATTAATTTAAAAAAGGGTATAAAAAGAATAATAATTAAATTAAAAAAAGCATAATAATAATAATAATAAAATTATTATTATTAATTTTAATAATAATAAATTTTCATAAAAAGAGAAATATATGAAAATTTTTAATTAATTTTTAAAAATCATAAAAATCAAACTTGCTCCGAAAGTCCGTCTAGATAATAGAGATTTTTATAGATGTTCGCATTTTTTTAAAATAAAAAGGAAAACATCAAATCCTCAAAACCCTAAAACTAAAACCTTAAACCCTTTAAACCTTAAATTTCAAAACCCAAAAATTAAAACCCTAAAATCAAACCCCAAACACTTCAAACCTTAAAATCAAAACTCTAAACGTTCAAATCCTAAAATTAAACCCTAAACCCCCTAAACGTTAAAATTAAAACCCTAAATCCTCCAAATCCTAGAACTAAACCCCCTAAACGCTAAAATCAAAACCCTAAATCCTCCAAATCCTAGAACTAAAACCTTAAATCCTTTAAACCTTGAAATCAAAACCCCAAACCACCAAACCCTAAAATTCAATCCCTAAAACCCTCTAAAACCTAAGACCAAATCCTAAAACCCTTGAAACTTAAATCGAAACCCCAAAATCCAAAACTCCAAAATCTTGAAACCCTGACCTTTAAAGCCTCGATGCATCTCTGTATTCAAAACCATTTCGAAGTTTTAAGGATACGTGTGAAAATCTCAAGTGGAGTAATTTGTTTTTGAATGCCGCCTAGATGATGTGGTATTTAAAAAAAATCTTATTCCATTAAGTTTTCCTCATGAGTCCTTAATTCGCTTTAACAATGGTATTAATATTTAATAAATAAATAAGAATAATAATATAATGGGATCTTAAATATGAATAGTTACACCTAAGCTCTGCCTAGATGTTGGGGAGTCAAGGTCGTCTCGTTATATTCAATAATCCAATTTTAAATTTGTATTTTATCATTATACGCAATACCTATTGGCTCAAATACATTTATTTTGTTATTGTTTGCAATCGTTTGCATCTCATTGTCCTTAATTTTTATTTGCTATCTGATAATACCACTATGTATTTTTTCGCACAAAAATGGTTTTCAATTTACTTACTTTAAAATTGTGATATTATAAAATAAAATAAAAATAATATTCCAAAAGAAATAATTTTCGATGCTCTGCCTAGATATTGAAGAGTCACCAATAATCATTTCTTGCAAGGAGTGTTATTTTTATTTTAAAGGATATTGCATTAAATTTTAAGTGAAAAGAGTTATTTTAAATTCTGCTAAGACGTTGGAGAATTTTAAGATAATTCTTTAACTTAAAGATTTTCTAAATACTCCTAAATAAAAATTTTGATAAAATTAATTTTCTTTCTTTTAAAATGGTAAAAAAAGATTATTATTAAATTTTAAATTAAAATTATTTTATCCAACATCGAAAATAGCTCATGATTAAATGGTACCAATTTATGGGCATAGTGAGGGTGATAATCCTTCCTCACACGTAATTGACTCTTGGACCCAACTTGATTTTCATAGACTAAAATTTATCTTTTTGATAAACTTTAAACCCGTTTTTATAGTTTTATTAAAAAGATAAACTTTTTGGTGACCAATCACACCTTAAAAAAGAATTGGTGGCGATTCTCCTTTTATTTTTGTCAATTTTAAAATTCTTTACGTTTGACGATCCTAAAACTGTTACGACAGCTTGACGACTCTATTGGGAAACTTTGAGAGTCAGGCCAAAACTTCAATTATGCGTTATTAAGAATTATTGGATTTAATTGATTTTATTTGATATTTAATTTAATCTCATTTGTTTTAATTTTTCAAAATGTATATATACAGGATAATAAATAAATGAATTGTATGTCAGCTACTATTTTGTTTTGATTTTTGTTTTATTATTTATTTATGATATTTTGATTAGTATGTCATATTGTACACTTTTGTATATGCAATTACATGTATGAGCTTTAGACCAAGACTCTATCCTTTTTAGGAAGAAGTGAAATAGCTATGCTCTCATGAGGTGATAACCTACGCATTTGCTAGTGAAACACTTTCACTCAAATTAAACCCTTTTCGTTAGTAGCCTACAATAGGTGAGGATCGGGTAGCTTTACTAGTCTATAATAAATGATGATGTAAGGAATAGTCTGGGAACCTTAGATAAATAAATTCCAACCCAGCATATTGAGAGCCATTATAAGCCTGCCTAAGATAGAGCCATGCCACATTTTTAAAAAATTACCAAAAGTTAAGACATTATACATTATATTATTTTGTTGTATGGTTGTTATATTATTTCTCTGACTTGTTTGTTTTGAATACTTGAGTCATTTTTTTTTATATTCTTTGATTGTATGCATTATATTTTAAGATGTGGTATTTATTTTAGGTCAGTCATTGAAAAAAAAGAAAGGTAAAAAAAAAAAAGAGTTCTCATAGAGCCATTAGGCGTGTCAACCTTTTCTAAAAATCATTTAGAAGTCCAAAGTCATGCCATTTTTTTCTTTTCTTCTTTTTCATAGAAATTACCCAAATTAGGATATGTGGGGCACTTGGATTCAGTTTGTGTTTAAGAATAATAATAGTGTAAATAACGTTAGGATAAACAAAAAGAGAAAAAAAAAAAACAAAAACAAAAAAGGGATTTTGATAGGTAAGGAGTTTTGTTTCCTTTTTGGAATTTAGTCATTCCATTCATCATTAGGTTGGTTTGTATATTTTTGGGTTATTCCATCTTTGTAGATATCTTTGCATCATTATCATATTCAAGCATTCACAAACATGTTACATGCAAATTAGGAATTGTACCATTCATTTAGTAAGAATAATAGCATAAGCATTGTTGGTGTTAAACCTTTGAAATAATATTTTTGTTAGTGAGTATAAGATGCCAAAAATATGGAAGATCAATTGGAAGCCCAAATTAGTGCATTAGAACGAAATCAAGAGGAGTTTGGTCATGACATTCAAGAGCACAAGTGAGCCTTATGAATTCATGGAGTTATGATTAACCGATTCCCACTAGACTTGGTAAACTTTCAGAGTATGCTGAATTATTCCATGGTTTGAGCAATAATAAAAATCTCGACAAGATCATGGGAATGATGAGTGATCTAACCATTCAAAGGTCTGAGCTTCAGAATTTGATTTTTAAGACAGGATTACCAAGTTTTATGCAGCTTTCACTAATTGTCCCCACTTCAAACTTGCATTCAAATCTTTCTCATGACTGTTTTCAACCTTTTTTCCAAACATCTACGATCAGCCCCTCAAAAATTCATACAATCTCTAAGTCCATGTCTAAACTAAAATTTTTGGCCTTTCATTCCCTAACCACCTATTCAGTCGATTGCTCAAGTCTGAACCTTTGTACCATTGTCAAATCCTAAGACTCCTAGTCAACCTATTATCCAAGAATTACCTAAAAAAAAGAAATAGTGAGATTCTTTCCTTATTTCATAGTAATTTTTTTCCCATATGTTTAAGAGACACTTTATTGTCCCTATGCCTTCAGAGCCTTTAAAGCTTCTGTACCAAAAATAATTTGACCCAAATGCAAGATGTGAATATCATAGTGAGAATATAGGACATTCTATTAAGAATTATAGGGTTTCAAGCATAAAGTACAGTTATTCATAGATATAAAATGGTTTGATCTAACTACAATAGGAGATTAAAAAGTTTAGGAATAATGAGAAAAAGATGACAAGATGATAAACTTAGATGAGACTTTTGTTTAAAGAGGGTTTTCAAGTGATAGGCTGTTCAAAAATAAAATGCCTTATAATTTTTTTCTGTTTGAAATTTTTAATGTTGACATGACATTGTCTGTTGAATTTAGATATGCGAATTATGGTTCATCTTTCATTTTTGCCCTTTTGCCAATTTTCATAGTTTCACTAAAGAGTTTTGTTAGTTGTGCATTCACTCATTGATTCATTCATTCATTTGTGCATTCATTTATTTATTCATTCATCCATTTATGTATTCATTCGATATAATGCAATTCTTATGTGCTCTAAAGGAAAAAAATTTTTCGAGAATAATCTCTATGATTTTTTCTAAAGATCTGAAGAATATTGATCGATTTAAGAGAGATGAAGAAGATCATTGATGGATAATGTGCTCAAAAAAAATCATCTTAAAGGACCTGGCTTAGGACTCATAAGGGGAAAACCGAGAAATCTAAATGAACAGAAAAGGTACAATCTCTTGGAAGAAAGAGTTCGAGCTATTGAAGGTAAGGATAAATCTTGTGATGTAAAAAAATTTCAGCTAGTTTTAGATGTGGTTATTCCACTCAAGTTCAAAGTTTCGATGTTTAAAAAGTATAATGGAATTGGATGTCCTCAAATACATTTGGCTCAATACTGTCACAAAATGGTTGGGGTATACTGGTGACGAAAAGCTGCTTATTCATATCTTTCAAGAAAGCTTGACTAGGGTAACAGCTAATTGGTATTATAGTTTGAAAAGCAATCAAATTCGTACTTGGAGAGATTTATCATGAGCATTCTTGAAGTAATACCAGTATATATTAGAGTTGGCCCCAGATCAATTAACCCTTCAAAATATGAGAAAGAGCCATAATGAGAGCTATAAAAAATATACTGTCAGATTAAAGAAAATGGCATCACAAGTGTAACCACCTCTTACCAATATGGAGCTGAATTCTCTGTTTATGGATACCCTTCTTTCTCCTTATTATGATAAATTGATCAGTAATACTTTATCAAAATTTGTAGATTTATTGTTTGCTATAGGCAAAATTGAGGATAGGATAAAAAAAAAGAATTATAGAAGTTAGTGATGAAAGAAAGGGAGATATTTTTACAGAACAAGCCCAAGAAACAATCGTTAAAAGGTAAAATGAGAGAAACTTCACTAGGATACAAGAAGATTTAATGGATGATTATTCATAATGGTCACCATATTGTCCCCAACCAATATTTTAGATCAGTGATTTTCCCCGACCACTTCATCTGTGTGCTTCAATTCTTTCACCACAAACAATTACAGAACCAAAGATCAACTTAAACCATTCATGGAGCCATAATAGAAAGAGAGTCAAAGTGTATCATTCACTTCTAATACCTTACGCTAAGCTTTTTAACTTACTGATTAAGAATCATATGATCTCTGTTATTTTTGCAAGACCCAAAAAGCCTCCGTACCTGAAGTGGTATGATCCTAATGCTAAATGTGAATTTCATGATGGAGTTAAAAGGCATTCCATAGAAGATTGTACTATGTTCAAGGATATAGTTCAAGCTTTGATCGATGTGGATGTTGCAAAGTTTAAAGAGTTGGTTGGTAGTCTTGATGATTGATGGTAGTAGAGTTGCAAGTTAGTGACGCTAACGTTGAAACTTCAAAGGGGGAAGCTTTTATTTATGTAACTTTGAATGTCATCTCAAGAGCACATCAGGATGGTAAATTTTTTTTTTTCTCAGGTTCGAAGGTTTGCATTGCATGAGTGGACATTGTGCATCATAGTGTTTTATGGTTATATTATCATTTGATGTCCTTTTATTTTGTGTAAGTTTTTTATATATGGTTGGTTTTCTTAAAAAAAAAAAAAGTAGAAAAAGGAAGATATTAGATATGAATAAAGCCCTACGTGGTTAAATACCAAGGCTATAGCAATGCCTTAAAAAAACACAAAAAAAGTAAAAAAGTAAAAAAAAAAAAAAGAAAAAAAAAAGAAAAGTTTTGAGTCTAAGATGAATTGACGATCACTATTAGGAATTTTTCAAATACTTAAACAATAATTTGCTTTAATCATTTAGTTGACCCCATTCATCAGCAATGATCCCTTAACAGCCTTGAATTCGAATTTATGAACCTTGCTTCACCTGATACTGTTATTATATCAAAGGGGCAATATTCTTTTCTAAAGCAATGAACAATGAAATAGCCATTGAAAAAAATGTGTGGTTCCAAGAAAATCAAGTTTATCTGACTTTTTTTAAAAGAATTTAAATGCGATAATTTGATGTGTCAAGATTATGCTACAATTCCAAAATTTCCAAATCCAAGTTTTGTAAAATAAACTCAAACATACTATCTTTTTAGCTTTTTACCCAAAAACTGACCTGATCCTTTGTCCTGAGGTATGATTGTTAGAAGAGAAATATTTCATTGCCTTTAAGGCAACTTAAGCTATGATTAACCTTTTTGTTCTCTTTTTGTAGAGTAACTTAGATCATTCGATACCTTAAACATGTTTACTCTACATAATTCTTTTCTCATCCATTTCATATGATCATTACTTTCATTAATGGTGGTTTGTTAAAATGGGATATCTTCCATGAAACGTATTACTGGCAGAATGAATCTAGGTGTGAGCCATGGGGGCATGTTAAAAAAAAAAGAAAGAAAAAAGCAAAGAAAAAAAGAAAATGGTTATGACATCATACACTTAGAAAATTTGAGCAAATCTAAATAAAGTCCTGACAAAGTCAAAGTTTTGAAAAGGGACGAGAAAAAACCTTAAAATAGAAAAAACCAATAATTCAAAAAAAAATTTTCAAAATAAAAACCTTTCTTCAAGTTCATTTTACTAAAGAGAATTGCTCTTCAATTTAAGTGTTTATGCTTGAAATGACAAATGACCATATTTCATTATCCCTTCACAAAAATAAAAATTTATATCTTGTTACCCTTTTGAGCCTAATTAAATTCTTTCAAAATAAATCTTGACTAAGGATCACCTTCCACATTGAGGGGCAAAAAAGAATGCGTTTGAGGGTTAAGAATGAGAATGTCTAATGGAATCTCATGTGATAAGGGCAAAAGCCCAATATAAAAGTTCATAAAAGTTTTGAATCCACCTAGTGAAAGAATGCAAAAAAAAAAAAAATGAAAAGAAAAGAAGAATAAAAAAAGAAAAAAAAAGAAATGAATGGGTGGAAAGCATAAAAGGGAATATACCTTAAAGTGTATCCTTCAAATGAAAAATGATCTTTAGTTTCAAATACCCTTGAATAATTATTTTGGGCCTTTTTATCTTTTTTTTTGGCAACCCTAACCTTAACCTACATTACAACCTTTGAAAAGTTCATATTGGATCAAGTATGAAAGCTTAAACTTGAAGAGTTTTTCTTGAAAAAATGAATATGAATCTTTTGAGTTCCTTTTTATTACCTAATTTCCTATCTAAACTGTTAAACCCTTTCAAAAAAATTCTTTTCCTCTTTCAAATTAGGTTTGAATTTTTTAAATGCATGGTGTGTAAAAAAAAATCAAACAAAAAAAATAGAAATAAAAACAGCTCTAGGGTGAAAACCCTCAAAATGGCAGTCTAGAGCAAACCCTGAAAGGCCACTCCTGATGCTAAATATGGTGGACGTTGAACAAAGGTAAAGCCAAACCTTTTTGAAAGATCTAAAATATCAAAGCCATAGAAATTTGAGATGGGTTGATTTCGAAAATGTTAACTTTTGTTCATTCTTAAATAACCTTTTAAAATCTCAAGCCTTTACAGCTGACTTTGATATATATCAAAATGTCGCATTTGGATACTAAGAAAAATATTGAATATGTTTGATTTTCAAGGAATTCATGTTTTTAAAAAAGTTTATGTTTCATCTATAAGCTTGCATGAAAAATTATATGCCTCTTTCACTCCTTTTAAGTATTGAAACCTTTTGAATAAACATCTCTATCTATAAAACCATTACATCCATTTAGAAAAAAAATCTCACCTCTTTCATTTCTGATAGGGATTGCCAATTTTTTTAAAAAAATTTTCAAGCCCAATTTAGCTAGCATCAATAAAGTCTTAAGCCCAGATGATTTAGCATTAAAGAAGTTTTAAGCTCAGTTTAGCTGGCACATAGGCATAGATTATTTGGCACCAATGAAGTTTAAAGCCTAGTTTAGTTGGTACCAATGAAAACTTAAGACCAGTATAGCTAGCATGCAAGCCCAAATTAGATGGCATATAAGCCCAATTTAACTGGCACAATAAGCCCAGATTAGCTAGCATAGAAGCCCAGATTAGGTGAAAAAGTGTATACCTCTTTTATCACTTCTAAGTGGTGGAATCTTTTTGAATCAACAAGAATCGTTGGGTACTAAATCAACCAATTCATTGAGAGAGATTTTTCATTTTTTTCCATTTCTAATAGAAATTGTCAGTTCTTGAAAAAAAAAATCAAATCCACATAAGATTTAAGCCTAGTTTATCTAGCCCTTAATAAAATTTAAGCCTAGTTTATCTGGCCATCAATGAAGATTTAAGCCCAGTTTAGCTGGCCTCAAGAAAATCTTAAGCCCATTTTATTTGGCCTCAAATCTTTAAGCCCAGTTTATCTGGTCTTCAAAGAAAATTTAAGCCCAGTTTATTTGGCCATCAATGAAGTTTTAACCTAATTTATTTGACCATCAATGAAGTTTTAAGCCCAGTTTAACTGGCCTTTAAAAAAAATTTAAGCCCAATTTATGTGGCCATTAATGAAGTTTTAAGCCCAGTCTAGCTGGCCCTTAAAGAAATTTTAAGCCCAGTTTATCTGGCCATCAATGAAGTTTTAACCTTAGTTTAACTAGCCCTTAAAAAAATCTTAAGCCCAGTTTAGCTGGCTCTTAATAAAATTTAAGCCCAGTTTATCTGGCCTCAAAAGAGTTTTAGAGTTTTAAGGTTCTATCCAGAATAAAAAAAAATTTCTTGATGCAAAACCTTTTGAAAGATCTTGCATTTGCATTACTTGTATCATGAGAAAAACATTTGATCTGTAAACAAAAAAGAAACAAAAAAGAAATATTCAAAGTTGCATCACCTGCCTGTGCATCAGGAAAGGGACATTTGCATTTGCATCACTTGCATCTGCACTATAAGAAAGACATTCGCATTTTCATTACTTGCATTTGCACTTGTATAAGATATTCACATTCGTACTATAAGAAAACTATTTGCATCATGGCATCTGCATCCTAAGAAAAAGTAATAGTAGGAGCATTTACATAAAAAGAATATTGTCATTGTCAAATGTATTTGCATCAAGCAGTCGCATTCTTGCATTTGCATTAACATTTGTATTCACATCGACATTTCCATTAGCATCATTTGATGAGAATAGACTTTTGTACCATTATTGCATTTATCAACTTTAATTGGGGGAAAGCCACTTTCAATTTTAAATATTTTAAAGTTTTATGGCCTTTAATTAGAGGAGCATTAAAAAATTTTGAGATCTGTAAGACCTCTGAGCATGATTTTTAAGATCTTCGGGCATAATTTTTAAGATCTTTGGGCATAATTTTGATTCACAATGTTATCTCGATCGATTCTTTACTTTTTGACTTGTGGTGTTGTCCTGATCATTTTTTTTACTTCTCGACTCACGATGTTGTCCTGGTCATTTTCTTATTTTTTGACTCACGATGTTATCCCAGTCGATTTTGTAAGACCTCCGAGCATAATCTTTAAGACCTCTGGGTATAATTTCGATTAGCGATTTTATCCCAATCGATTTTTTATTTTTTGACTCACGGTGTTATCCCGATCGATTTTGTAAGACCTCCGGGCATAATTTTGATTTGCGGTGTTGTCCCGATCGATTCTTTATTTTTTGACTCGCGGTGTTATCCCGGTTGATTTTGTAAGACCTTCGGATATGATTTTTAAGGCCTTCGGGCATAATTTTGATTCGCGGTGTTATCTTGATCAATTTCTTTATTTTTTGACTCGCAGTGTTGTCCTGATCAACTCTTTATTTTTTGACTCACGGTATTATCCTGTCGATTCTGTAAGACTGTCGGACAAAATTTTTAAGATCGGGTATAATTTTGATTCACGGTGTTGTCCCGATCGATTCTTTATTTTTCTACTCATGGTGTTGTCTCGATCGATTCTCTATTTCTCTACTTACAGTGTTATCCTGGTCGATTCTTTATTTTTCGACTCGTGGTGTCATCCTGATAATTTCCTTTATCACTTGACTTGTACTTTAAAAAAAAAGAGAAAAAATGAAAAATCCTTGATTTGCTTCCAGACAAAATTGGCATCTTTATCTTTGTCCTATTTTGATTCTCAGCAATATGTAAATAGGGGCAGCTGTAAACATCTGATTTTATCCGAGTTTTTTATGATAAAATAATAATAATAATAATAGTAATAATAAATATATAATTTTTTAGAAAATTAATTATTAAAAAAAAGAAAAATAAATAAAAAGTAGGGGGTCGGCGTATGGCGCCGTTGCCACCCCGCAACCCCCTACAGCCCCTTTCCACCAGACCAGCCATTCTACTTGCCTCTAGTAGACCCCTTACCAGCCACCTTATAGCTTCTTGCCATCGCCCTATCGCCACCTTACAGCCACCCCTACGGCATACCTTATAGCCACCCCTGCAACCACCTTAGTCCACCCAATCCTTAAAGCCCCAATTTCTTACCCTTTTAGCTTTCTCCTCTCAGACACACCAAAACCCTATGTAGACACACTGCTCTTGAATACACCAAAACCCTAACCTTGGCCCCCCATCTAGCCACTACACTACCCTCAGATACCCAGAAACTTGAAAACTCCCAACGATCACAAATCACAAGCCTCGATTACCCAAAAACCAAACTCTCAAACCGAACCCTAGCTCAACCCCAACTGCACCTCTGCTTAGTTATCCCCTCGACCATAGCCTTTGCTCGTTCAAGACACCACTTCGCAAACCCCAGTGCCAAGCTTCCACCCATACAAACACCCCTCACTAGCAAAAAAAAAATACTAGAAACATAAAAAAAGTAACAAATCCTCGCCAATTAGGTGAGGAACTAATAGCATCGAGCTACCTGCAAAGAAAAAAGAAATATATAAGTTTTAGTTTTCAAAAAAAAAAGGAAAAACAAAAACAAAAACTTTGAGCCTTGATCTACGCCTATCGGGGCTGTTTTTGACGAAAAGAAGGCCATATTTGATAAGAGGGTGTTGGAAAGAACTTGGGGAAGAATTTTCATATTTTCGACGATTGCACGATCGTCGGCGACCACCGACGGTGACCTTAGGCAATGGCCGACATGGTGGTCCAATGCCAAACTCTAGTAAAGCTAGAGAATTTTTTTAAGCCAAAGATTTTTTTTCTAGAGCATAAGAAGAAATGAGCCAAAAAAAAAATCTTAAGCTTATATAGAGAAAACTTGAAGCAAAATGGCGTCGTTTTGCTCAATGAGAGGATCCGCGCGTGGACCCAGTTATGACCTAGGATCCGCGTGACCCTACCGATGACCCATCCTTTAACCAGCCTTGAACCGATCGCTGAACAGCCCCTCATCTGGTTCAACCGGACAGAACGGTTGAACTGCCTGAACTGCTCGAACCGATGTTGACCGGTTCGATTCAGGTAATTTTTTTAATTTTTTAATATATTATTATTTTTGTTATTTTGCACTTTATTTTTAATATTTATGCATGATAAATTTTTAAATTTTTTTAGAATAAATATTTAATTATTTTTAATAATAATAAAAATAAAAACAAGTAGGATAATAATTAAAAAATATTAAAAATGCTAAAAAAATAATAATAATATAAAAATTAATAATAAAAATTAAATTAAATTATTTTATTTTATTTTATTTTTCCTGCCTAGATGTTGGAGGGAACAAAAACATACTTTCAAAAATAATTTCGCCTAGATATTAGGAAATTATTATATAAAAATTAATTAAAAAAAGGTATAAAAAGAATAATAATTAAATTAAAAAAAGCATAACAATAATAGTAATAATAATAGTAATAAATTATTAATTTTAATAATAATAAATCTTCATAAAAAAAGAAATATATGAAAATTTTTAATTAATTTTTGAAAATCATAAAAATCAAACTTGCTCCAAAAGTCCATATAGATATTAAATATTTTTAGATATGTTGGCATTTTTTTAAAATAAAAAGGAAAACATCAAATCCTCAAAGCGCTAAAACTAAAACCTTAAACCCTTTAAACCCTAAATCAAAACCCAAAAATTGGAACCCTAAAATCAAACCCCAAATACTCTAAACCTTAAAATCAAAACTCCAAATCTTCAAATCCAAAAATTAAACTCTAAACCCCTAAACCCTAAAATCAAAACCCTAAATCCTGCAAATCCTAAAAGTAAAACCTTAAACCCTTTAAACCTTGAAATCAAAACCCCAAACCACCAAACCCTAAAATTTAATCCCTAAAACCCTCTAAACCCTAAGACCCTAAAACCCTTGAAACTCAAACCAAAACCCTAAAATCCAAAATTCCAAAATCTTGAAACCCCGACCTTTAAAGCCCTAACGTATATCTGTATTCAAAACCATTTCGAAGTTTTAAAGATACATGCAAAAATCTCAATTTGAGTAATTTATTCTCGAATGCTGCCTAAATGATGAGATATTTAAAGAAATCTTATTCCATTAAGTTTTTCTCATGAGGTTTTAATTCGCTTTAACAATGGGGTTAATATTTAATAAATAAATAAGAATAATAATATAATGGGATCTTAAATATAAATAGTCGCATCCAAGCTCTGCTTAGATGTTGGAGAGTCAAGGTCATCTCGTTATATTCAAGAATCCAATTTTAAATTTGCATTTTATCATTATACGCAATACCTATTGGCTCAAATACATTTATTTTGTTATTGTTTACAATCTTTTACATCTCATTGTCCTTAATTTTTACTTGTTATCTGATAATACCACCATGTATTTTTTCGCACAAAAATGTTTTTCAATTTACTTACTTTTAAAATTGTGATATTATAAAATAAAACAAAAATAATATTCCAAAGAAAATAATTTTTGGTACTCTGCCTAGATGTTGGAGAGTCACCAATAATCATTTCTTGCAATGAGTGTTATTTTTATTTTAAAGGATATTGTATTAAATTTTAAGTGAAAAGAGTTATTTTAAATTCTGCTTAGACGTTAGAGAATTTTAAGATAATTCTTTAACTTAAAGATTTTCTCGATACTCCTAAATAAAAATTTTGATAAAATTAATTTTCTTTCTTTTAAAATGATAAAAAAAGATTATTATTAAATTTTAAAATAAATTTTTTTATCCAACACCAAAAATAGCGCATGATTAAATGGTATCAATTTATAGGCGTAGTGCGGGTGCTAATCCTTCCTCACATGTAACCAATTCCCAAACACAACCTGATTTTTATAGACCAAAATTTATCTTTTTGATAAATTTTAAACCCGTTTTTATAGTTTTTATTAAAAAGATAAATTTTTTGGTGACCAATCACATCCTAAAAAAGATTGATGGTGACTCTCTTTTTATTTTTCTCGCTTTTAGTGTGAAATTTATTCTTATGCAACCAATCTCTTTTCTTTACATGCACATCACTTAAGCTGTATTGTATAACAAGTGAGGATTCAAGATCATTATAGGTCTCTTTAACATTTTCTTCAAAATCTCGGGTACTTTAATAGGTTTTCCTTCAGCATCTTCAAGATCTTCATCCTCAACCAACGTAACTATTTTGAGATTTGGACACTCATAATGTATATGCCCAACTCTTTAGCTCTTGAAGTCTCTTTGGGTTTGAGTGTTGATAGTACTAGATTGTGGTTTGATGAAAATGGCTCATTCTTTCTTTAGGGGTAGATTTAAAGGAGATTTAGTAGAACCACTGGTCTTGGACGTGTTTTCCTTGTTAATGCATTCTTTCACTAAAAGATCCCTTTGCTTCAAGTTATGGAGCCTAAGGAAGACATATTGTCGAAAGTTATTTGGAAGATACTTCCTCTTCAACTCTCTTTTCATCTTCTTTCAAGTTGTAATTTTTCTCTTGCCTTTTCTTTCTCTTTGTTTCTTCAAATTTTTCCACCAAAAGGATGCATGCTTTCTAAGTTTGATGGCCACTAGCATCACCTTACGATGCTCAGAGGCATCATGGTTTTAAAATATGCGTTTCACTGTATGTAGTCAATCTAAGAATTCTTCAGGTTGCATCTTCCCCTCGAACTCAGGAATCTCTATCTTTGGATTGAATATGTTAGTTTGAAGTTAGTTTTTGTGTAGATAATCTTTGACTTATCGTGGGTGAGATAGGGTGCTATCGTCAGAATCACTATTATTTTCGTGGAATGGATTGGTTTTTCCTTCATCTTTTTCGTTTCTTCTTTGTTGCCTCCTCATTTCCTTCTTTTTTTTCTTGTATATGCAGTCGATGTTGTAGTTGAAGGATCTATTGCAGCATCTCCTCTATAAGGGCATCTTTTAGGTCAACAATGATCGTTGCTGCTACATTGGTGTTGGCTTCAACCTCTTCTATTAGTGTTTGATGACGACGACCTACCATAGCTCTGATACCAATTTGATGCCGAAAATTAAAGTTGGAGATATGGAGATTAACTGTAAACAGAAAAACTCACAACAAAGATAATTCGCAAGAATTTGAATAATAGCATAATATGATTATTGGATTAAAAAGGATAAGAGTTCACCACCAAGACTAGAAACTAAGGGATACAGAAACACCACCTTAAGAATTCTAATCAAGGATACAAAACAATAAAAAGTTTACCACTCTAGAAAATCCACCTAAGAGATACAGAACTTGAATAACAATAAAAAAGATTGCCTAAGGATAAATAAAACTCTATTTTGCATTTTACCAAAGAATAATAGAAAATATATAGGCTAGGAACATCCCTCCAAGTATAGAAACTTTCATATTGTATTGCTAGAATCATGCCTAAAATCATGAGATTTACATGTGAACATAATCTGTCCATTTACTCCTTAAACTGACCTTTTTTTTTTACATGTGAACATAATATTCATGATCTTTTTTTTTTAACTAATGTGAACATAATCTCTTTATTTCAACCCACTTTATTTATGTGTGAATTTGGACCAATAATAAATCAATCTTATTTTTAGATAAATTTACCTTAATCTCAACCTAAATTATATAATGTTCAGATACTCCGATGTGATCCCTACCATAAGCTTTCTAATTCAAAGGCATGACAGGGCTCGGAAATAATAATAAAAAAGCGTTGCCATTGTTTTCAAACTTCAAAGTTTGTGCTCTGATTTTAAAAAGGTATAGGATTTTACCTTCCGAAAAGCTAAAAAAACTAACAATAAATTTTCCACCTCATGCTGGAGCAACTGAGTAAATGACTACAACAAGGCAAGACGCGTGGTACAAAATTGACAAGTGTATAGGAAAATATTAATTTACAAACCAAAACATTATAAATGGTAATAATTAATGAATTTGACAATGTTTGGCACTGCTACTTGTTGGACTCTTTGATCCCAAAATTCCAAAACCGTGAGGATCATGTCAGGCCATCGAAACCCTCCAAAAACAAAAAAAAAGTTTTCAAAGCCCACTCAGATTTCTCAATAATAAGCAAACACATAGCAAGATTTTGCGTGCTCTGCATTGTGAAGCTGCCACATGCACCTTTTTGCATGCTCATCCCTAATGCTATGCAGCCACGCATCTCTTTGCCCATACCTTTGCCTAATCCTCTCCTTTTTCTCTTTCTCTTTAATCCACCAACAATATATGTAAGCCCCCATCCCAAGCCCTTTTGTTCCCTTATCCATCAGCAGCTGAAGACATCCCTTTCTTTTCCTTTTAATTTTAACAAACTAGCTATTAGGCCATTAGCCATCCCCCCTAAAGGAAAGATGAGCACTGCTTGTGCCGAGCAACACAAGTTCCAGCCCTCTCACCAACTCGCCAAGAAACTACCCTTCAAAGACGACATCGAAATTCCTACGAGGAAACTCCTCCTTTCTTCCAATCACATCTCAGAAAACACCACCATGCAACTTCCCTACGAAACTAGCCTTCAGAAATACCTGCCTTCCAACAGGAGCAGCAATGAAGATGAAGACAATGACTCCGATCCCTATGCTACTGACCATTTCCGCATGTATGAATTCAAGGTGAGAAGGTGCACCAGGAGCAGGAGCCATGATTGGACTGACTGTCCCTTTGCTCATCCTGGCGAGAAGGCCCGCCGCCGTGACCCTTGTCGCTACCATTACTCCTCCACCGTCTGTTCTGACTTCCGCCATGGCGGTGGGTGCCCTCGCGGGGATGATTGTGACTTCGCACATGGGGTATTCGAGTGCTGGCTACACCCTACCCGCTACAGAACTGAAGCTTGCAAGGATGGCAAAAATTGCAAGCGCAAGGTTTGCTTTTTCGCTCACTCTTCTCGTGAGCTACGTATCTTGCCTGCGGCAACTCTAAAGTACAAAAATTCAAGCCCTTGCATCTCTTCCCCAATGAACAGGAATAATCATTGCTGCTTGTTTTGTCACTCTGTTACCTCCTCTCCTACGAGTACTCTGTTGGGTTTGTCTCATTTGTCAAGGTCACCATCTTTATCACCGCCTTTGTCTCCTGCGAAGCAGCGGACATCTTTAAGTGGGTTTTTACCAATTTCTAGGTACAGTGATCGTTTGAGGAAGTTTGGAACCGAAATGATGAGTTACAAGGATGTGCTTAACAAGCTGATGAGCTCTTTGGAGAACATGAATTTCTGTGAAGTCTCTTCGCCGATGGCTGGTGGGAACGACCTGTCTACAAACATTCCCTGGTTTGATGTTTCCTTCAATGGGGAAGACCAGACACAGTTTGTTCTATCTCCTTCCGGGGCAAGCCCTTCTGGATCTGGGGAATACTTTGGTGCAACGTCAAAAGGATTTGGTGGTGATGAGAAGCTCAATGAAAACACCGTGGCTTCTGGTCCTGATCCTGATCTTGGGTGGGTCAATGAGCTATTGATGTAGAGATCAGGAGGAGATGATGACGAAAATGAAAGGAGAATTGCATTTGTAAATACTGTCATGCAACAGCCGTAAATACATACATACATATATATATATATATATCTGATCTCTAAAGTATATTTATATGTATGTGTGTGATTCCTTTAATATTGCTAATCTGATTATTGTTTCAAGCTCTTGTTTGTTTTTAAAATTAAGATTGTTTAAGTTTGTTTGAGTTTTTTTTTTTTTTTTTGGTATGTTTTTTTTGAAGATCTGATCTGATCTTCTTTTATTTACTCTCGAATTTCGAATTATTGACGTGAAAATTTTATTTCTACCAAGCACAGTAGTAGTTTATAATCTTGCATGTAGCCTACGTGGTTAACCTAATGTAGCAATAACGAGATTTTGGGTCGAGAATCATGCTCAAAACTTGAAGAAGATATTTGCGATCTGATCACGGCTTAGGTGGCAAACTAAATCTGATTGGATTACGTGGCAAACATGCAAGAGGTGAGGCGGCGACTAGATTTGGAGAGGTGAGGCATTATTATCGATCGGGCTGAGGGGATTCGTTTTATTTGCCAGATATTTTTTGGCTGCTTCTTCTGGACGTGACGGTGTGAAAACTAAAACTTTGTTTCTTAGCTGCCACCAGCAGGCTATATTTAACAAGAATATATACGTAAACACACGCCTTCCATCTTAAAATGAACTTCTATTGCAATATGAGGTTTAAATAGGGGAAGAACTTACACAAAGTTTTAAGGTGAAATTTTTTGTAAAATTTTTTAAGTTATTTTTATTAAAAATGAATTAATGAAAATGTTAATATTTTCGTGACATTTTTGAAGTCTTTTTTATTAACAATGATTTAATGAAAATTTTAATATTTTTTAAATAAATTTTAATATTCTTCAGATGAAGTTTATGAAAATTTTTATTAAAAATGATTTAATAATACGAAAATTTTTAAATAAAGTTTGTAAAGGTTTTTTTTTATTAAAAATGATTTAATAAAAATTTTAAAATTTTTTATATGAAATTTGTAAAATTTTTTATTGAAAATAATTTAATAAAAATTTTAAACCAATAGATTAATGAGAAGATCAATAATATATAAAAAATATTATTAAAAATATTGTTTATAATTAAATTTGATTAGTACTCATTTAATAGTAAACATTTTATTAAAAATGCCTAAAATATATATAAAAATTTATTAATTTTTTTTTCAAAATTTGTATATTTTATCTATATAATAAGAACTTTCAATCTATTGATTTTGATTTTTTATTTTAGTTTCTATTTAATTAATTTTAATATATAACTTCACTAATTTTACCTAATAAATTTCATGTAAAATTTTCCCGTTTAAACTTTTGCCTTTTTTCCTCTATTTTTGAGACTGTTATTTGTAAACAGAACAATTCAAATTTTAGTATGTGCTATTTTTATTTCAATATTTGTATTTTTTTTCTTATTTTCAAATCAATTTCTTTGTATTAAAAATATAAAAGATGTACATTAATTTCAAATTTTAAATTCAAAGTGTTGTTTGAATAGAATTAAATTTCTCTCAACTACTAACAAAAAGAAATTTTATCCCAAGTACAAGATGGCCATTAGTAATTCGTTTTATTTTCCATTATTATATAACTAAGTGTAGGTATTATATATATATATATATATATATATATATATTCATTCGAAGGGGATAGAGGAAGGAATATTAAATTTTCTCCGCAGAATATTGATCACATTGGTTAGAATTGGATCAAAGGATATTACTATTTTTCTCATGATTACAGCTGTGGTATTTCGTTTTTTAGATAAATGTACAATTTGCTTTGGTCGGATTGTAGGTGGTAGCTAGAAATGGGACTTCAATTGCTATCATAATTATTTCAGTGGGATAGTGAGCATGTTTCATTTAGTAATTATTTTAAGATTTGATGGTTTCCAAACCCTCTTTACGCATAAAAAATTTCGATATAAAATAATTCGTACTATTACCATATGGGAAGTGAATGACACACGACCCTTTGATTTGTAGAACTTGTAAATCAAAGTACTAAAAGATCTTTAATTTCTTAATTTAACTTAAATAATTAATAGTAACAAATTGAGGCTGAAAGAAAGCAGAAATATTATACCATCATCTCCCTCCTCGAGAAAAAATGAAAAATATTTATGAACATGAATGAGGAAAATCATTCGACTCAAAGGGACTAGTCAAGCTCTCTGAACGTGAAGAAGACTAGAGAACGGCGAAATGTAGCTGCAGAATTACAGCTACAGTACCATGGTCCTAAAGAAGAATTATAAGTCCCATATCCATTGTATATTAGAGTTTGACTTAAAACGTAAATATCACATAATCTTTAGATGATACGTATTTTATAAGATAAAATAGTAAATTTTAATTTATCAAAGTAGATAATATTTTATAAATAAATATGAATTATAACATTGATATTAAAATCAACTTCAAATACTAGCATTGTACCATCAAGGACAGCAAATCTTTATTGGAGAAAAAGAGAAAGTCATTATCTTAGGGAAAAGTTATAAATCCCAAATTGATTTTGTATTAAAATTCGACTTGAGATATAAATGATTTATCACTTTTAATTTGTAAGGTTTATTTTATAAGATAAAATTATGAGGTTTAATTGATTGAAGCAAATAATATCTTATAAGTTGATGTGAGCAATGATATTTAATATTAGAGCTAACTCTAGGTATTAGTGATATATATCATCAAGAATGATCCTTGGAGTAAGGAAAATGTAATGATCTTAAAAAAATATTTATAAATTTCGTATCAATTATGTATTAAAATTTAATTGAAAATATAAGTATTCATGTTATTTTTAATTTGCAAAATTTTTTTGTAAGATAAAATCATAAATATTAATAAATAAAAACAGATAGTATTTTATAAATTGGTATATAGCGTCTTACAAACCATAATATTTGGTTCCTAGAGAGGTAAATGTGATCTGAATTAAGACATCTGTGATGGCGGTAGGGACGGCGATCCAACCCGTCTCTGATGGGTTCCGACCCGATTTGACACTGTGAGGTCGATTTTTTTTTTTGAAATTCGGGTTTCAGGTCGAGTCAAGTCGGATAAGGTTAGAGAACAATCGGATTCGGGTCGGGTTCGGGTTTTAGGCAAACCCGATCCGACCTGATATTATATAAAAAATTATTTTTTAATTATATATATATTTATATAATGATATTTTTAAATATTTATATTTAAAAAATAATATTTTATTAATTTCGAATCGGATCGAATCGGATACTATTTATATAATATCGGGTCAAGGTCAGGTTTAGGTATGAAAAAATAAAAAAAAAATCAGGTAGGGTCAAGTTCGAACTTATTAATGCATAAAGTCAGATCGAATTCGGGGCGAGCAAAACCCGCCTCGAATCCGACCTGATGCCAACCCTAGATGGCGGGGGAAATGAACCATAAGGGTGTGTTTGGAATGATTTCTAATCCATTGGTAGGGCTAGGCTTGTTGGCAGTGTTGGGTTAGGTGGGGATTGTCAAAGGCTCACAATAATGGTGTGGGGGTGAGGTAGCAGCCCATGCTAAAACGACCATAGATAGGGGACTCAGCCTGGGGTCCTCCACCTGCCCTTGCCTTTTTTGGGTTCACAAATTTCCATTTCATTTACTATTTGTGAATTCGATTGTCATACATGGGACCAAAGGCCCATACTTTCCTTTTGCCCTGTGACTAACCTCTTCTTAGCTAGGTATGGCCGCTCCTCCACCATCAAATGGATTTATTTAGATAGATAGGGCCATGTATGGCATTCAATGCATCGTAGATCTATATCTGCAAAGGGGGAAAAACAGAGTACTTCTTATTATGTACTATATATCTCTTTGCGTGACAAATGGCTTGTGAGTTGTAAAATGCCACAAATGCTAGAATAATATATGCAACCTAATTGAAAATGAAAAGATACTGCTTGCTGTTACAAACATTTGTAGCGCGCATTTTTAGTTGCCAAGCGAAGTTGTAGTTTATTATTATTATTATTATTATTGTTATTTTAACTTGTTAGAAAATTTGTGATTTAGTAATTTTTTTTTTTTTTGACAAAGAAAGTGAACAATGGTTTTGCACTTAAGAGATATTTCTATTTATTAATCGGATAATGTTGATCCGAATTATAAATTAAATTTATCTCCCAACGCCTGTAAATAAGTTCATAGGTAAATTATTTAACATGTGTTTGATATATAATATTATGATAAAAAATAAAATAATATTATTAATAAAATTAAATTAAATAATATTATCTTATTTTACATTTAATATGTGCAATGATTAAATAGAATAATTTTATTTATTCGTCAAATTTTTTTTTTCAAAATTTATATTATTTTTAAAAGTATAATAATAAGATATTTAAATTCAATCTTATACATTAAAATAATCTTTTTTATTTTGAAAAAATTGAATCATTCTATGCCAAAATAATAATTAATCATTTTTACAATTTTATCATTTTTTTTATACAAACCAAATATGGTATAGGATTATTATTATATTTTATCGATCATCTTATGTACAAAACATAGGATCAGGTCATATTTAATAAACAAGATTATGATAAGATGAGATAAAATAATATTATGAATAAGATTAAATTAAATAATATCATCTTATCTTATATTTAATATGTACAAAGATTAAGATATGATAATTTATTTATTGGTCAAAATTATCTTTCTTCAAAATTTATACAATTTAAATTATTGATATAATTTTTAAAGATATAATAGGACATACTTTTTTAATCCTATGAATTAAAAATAATCTCTTACTTTTCCAAACGTTAAAGTTATCATATTGGTATATAATATCTAATCTTTTCAATAATCCAATCATTTTATTTAAATGCATAACAAACATATGATAAGATTATTAGTATCTTATGCTTCAACTTATATGTCAAACATAACCTAAATATATTATATTATATTATCTATTGTATAATCAAAGATAGATTTAAAATTCTTTTTCCAAAGAATCCATTTATAATATATATAACAAAATTATAAAAAAATTGAAATAATATATTGCTATATTATTATAATTATCAATAATGAATTCTCATACATTAAAAAAATAATTACATTATTGCTAATGCTATCAAATACACTTTCTTAATATATAACTAAACAATCATTTAATAAAAAATCATTGCTAATTCTATCAAATTTTATTCTTATCTATTTATCAATACTATCAACAAAAATATGTTCAAAAATATTTAAGAATGTCCATTTTTCCTTTAAATTTTTTATTTTTAATTTTTGAGTGATCATAGGATATATCACATAGATCAGCCATTGAGTATAACCTTTACGATCCAACGTTTCCTTTATTCTTTTTCTTTTTAATTTTTTTAGGGTTCATTCATTAATTTTATTAGGGTTTATAATTGATTATATTAGATAAGATAGGAGTAAAAGAAAAAAAAAATTTTATTACTTTGCCTAAGCCCGGTTGAAACTTTGGAGTCTAGAGTCAAATCGTCTAGCCACTAATTTCTATTGCAAGTCGTATCTTGGAAGAGATCTACAAAGAAAAGGTAATATTTTTTTCATTATTAATTGACATGACCAACTTGTTTGTCCACCCTCGGGGAACCCTTTTAATCTTTCTGAGCTTATAGCTAGATATTCATGAATATCCATCTTATTGAAACTTACATGAAACTTCGTTTCTATTATTTATTTCGTAGTGAAATCCCTAAAACAAAAAGAGCGTTCAAAATTCCGACTCAATTGCTCTTCCTCATAAACAATAAGCTACGAAGTTCACATGAAAGAATAGATAACATCAATCACAGTAATACATTCAAATTCGATATGTCAAGATGATGTAAATAATCATGTATTCCCCCCCCCCCCCCCCCTTATTCCATTCCTGCCGCTAAATGTGTGCAAGCTTGTTTTATGATGCTAATACCCAAAAAAAAAAGGAAAATCACAAGCTAATGTTAGTCTTTTTGTGAAATATATTATTTACAATTATTACAATACAATACAATTAATTAATTATGATTCAATACTAAAAAAAATTAATAAAAAATTATATGCAATTTACACTTTTAACCCTTGTATCCTAAACTTAGAATCGGCCCACCTATTCTTCAGCCTGCTGAAGTGTATCGATTTTACTTGGTTTGTATGTATACCGGAAGTACTTCAAAGATAGAACCGGACCCATCCCTGCTGCAACTATGAGCTGTTTAGGGGCAAAAAAGAAAAAAAAGGAAGTTTAGTTTTATCACACCAAGTATCATATCAAGTGAATGCTGGTCAATATCTTGAACCAAGTAAAACATTAACCAAGTTTTAGAGTATGGCAAAAGGACTAGCCCTCCATCACTTAAATTGGCACTGGAAGCTGACAAGTTAGAAGATGATTGGAGGAATTGGAATCCGATGACGACTAATTGAACAGGACAGAAAGAAATGGAAGTTGTTTTCCCTCCCCATAACATCGAAAGGTAAAGTAAACAAAAGGAAAAGGTGAAACTTACCAATGAGATAGTTGTCTACATAACCGAAACATGACAGTGTACATCCCCGTTCAAGGAACCGCGCTTAAAATCCAATTGATGACATAGAAAGCAACTAAATTCCCCCATGTGGCAAGATGTTGCAATATTGTGAAGGAACTGCAAGCACCAATTAAACCTCAACAAGTCAGGATGGCCAGGTTTGAAGCAATTATTTTGAAATTTAGGGTAAAAGTAATTGGCACGGGCCAATTAGCAAGCTCCAGGCCTCTGGCAGGCGCAGGCCGTGAAGTTATGGTGAACAAGAAAATAAAACTCCCCTCATCAGAACTTGTGGAAAAACAATATTTTGTAGAATCCTAAAGCAGGGTTAAACTATCACATACCATTTTTCTTATTCTCTATAAGCTAGCCTAAAACACATCGTTAGAAAAAGGAAAAAGGGAAAACAATACAGAAATTCAAACATATTTAGTGCATTCTGCAGTTTTTTAGAAGGAAGCATACGTTGTCTCTACTGGCACAACAAAAGCCTGCAGCCATATACATCTTGAGAGTGCCACCATATAGAGTTCTTCCATTTCACTTTTCTCATACGCATAAGCATGTATGGTGATCACAAATATAACAATTGCTTGCAAATAACCATAAAAATCAATAGATGGGGCAATAAAGCAAAATGTTACAAATGTAAAAATGTTCAAAATACACTCCAACATAAACAGATAAAATAACAAGCAAAAGATTTTAACCATGCCGATGAACATTACTTTAAACCTAGTCCCTAGCATATAGATGAAGAGAATCTCTAGATACGATAGGTGAGTTATCAAACAATCTCAAGAACTCGTTGAAGGAAATAATATCCCCGCATCCAACATCTTGACATTCAGGGACTAGAAATCATGTATATACCTGTCACTCGCATTCTCTGTCAATCCATTGCAAGGCACATCAATTTGGAAAGCCTTTTAAGCATTACAGAGAAATGATTCCCACCCATTTATTGGATTCCCAACATAGACAAGACAAAGTCTCCCATATGTTCCTAATCAGTAATCACTCTACGATGCTATTTCAAATTTCAGACTAGCTAATCAAGTTTCTTAGAGTTTGCTCAAGGAGTCAGATAAAAGAAAAAGCACTTTCTGACTATGAAGTCTCAATCAATGGTATAAGATTTAACTAATGTCATGGATCATTACGTGTTTTAGAATTGCTTCAATTGCTTCATGAGTTATATCAGTAAACATGCTTTGATAAAGAACTTCACTCACATGGAACAGAGATTAACCAAACCATCCAGCAAATGTACCTGGATTCAGAAGCCTATGGCAGAAACAACCCTGTATCAGTTAGATGACCATTAACCAGCAGTCCGTATAGTTACATGCGAAAATGATACAACAAATTGTTAAGTTCCAATGTTTCGTATCCTGACCCTGTTATATAGAAAATGCAAATAAATAAATATATAAAAGGAGGAAAAACAGCAAACCTTCCAGCTTGTCAGTAAAATAAAATTTGTGGATGCTGCATAACTGTTCCTTCACTAAGATCTTTGTCAAGGACACTAACTAGAGCAGGAATACTAGTGTAGAAAACATTATAGACCATCAAGCTAACATAATTAAAAAGAATAGTTGCAGAGACTCCTGAAATAAAAGAGAAACTGATGTGTTCTGGTGTCAGAAGAAAAGAATTCATAAGCAAGTTAAGTGGGAATCAAGTACGATGAAAAACAACATATAGGGGAACATTAAATTTAGGAACTCACAAAATTTGGATGAAGCATATAACTAGTGACTTGTAGAAGGAATACTAAGATAAAAATGATGTGCGATTGTAGGAATAAAGGCCATGAACAAGTATCAATCTTTTAAGAAAGCTCAACTCTGCAAGCCAGAGAGGTATTTGGTAAAAGAAAACCATTGAAAAGGTAATCAGTGATTACTTCACATTGAAGATAAAGAAAACGAAAAAAATTCAAAACAGGAGCGTCTGTAATTGCCATAACAAAATAGTGGTTAACATATAAATTTATGTGTACACCAAACATTCAAGGCAGCCATGATCAATAGCATTCTTGCCATAGTTTTAAACTTACCCTATCGGCGTCCACCCTTGAGCATTTTTTATCCAAACTATTGGACTTCAAAACCATGAAATATTATATTATCAACAAGAAAGAGTAGGTAATATCCATTCCATCCTCATTAATATTATATTTTCCCAAGGGAATCATAACAACATGTTGTAAGCACAATTATGCTGGGCTGGGCTCATTACCTTTATTTCACTTGGGCTGCTTTTATTTCCTTTTTTGTTTTTGCGGCCTATGTTGTATATGGCTAGTTTTCATTTTATTTTCTTTACATTGCCAACTACTGTTGTTACCGTTATGGAAAGAGAAAATTGAGTGATAGTTTCCGAGAGTTTAGGAGGTAGCTGGAAGTTGTTAGCCAGCACAAAAAGCGAGTCCAGGGGAGGGGTGACGCATTCTGTGATTTGGAAATAAAATTCTTTTGTCTGGTTCTTCTCTGTTCTGGATTTTTCTTATTTCTATATTCTATTATTTTCTTGAAAAATCTTCTATTTCTCTTGCTCGTTTATTTTGCTTCATCATTTTGGCATTAGAGCTTCGACTTGGCTACCATGGCAGATGGAATTACCACCAGACTTTAGAAGGACGTTCAGCAGAATCAACAGGAGATAGCAAGAACACATGTGGAGCTGCAGCAAATGGAGTCTAGGCTGCTTCAACAGATGAACGTTAGGATGAAACAAAGGTTGGAGAGATTTCGCAATGAGCTTGTGGATGAGATCAAGAAGTTATTCCAGATGGCCAACAAGAATGGAAGTGGTGCATCCAGTGAACCGATCCATGATCAAGCATCTGACAGTAAATCAGAAAAACAGTTTGTGAAGGAACCTGTTATTGGCTCTGGGTTGAGCAAACCTTTTTCAGTGGAGGTAACCGTGAACACTTCATCACCTTGAACACCCAACAGGTATTTGATCTCTGATTTTTCTAAGCTCTTTAAATGAGATTGTCCTAAATTTAATGGGGATAATTTCAAAGGCTGGTATATGAAGTTGGAACAATATTTGGAGGCTGAGAGGGTACATGAAAATGCTAAGGTGAGGACAGTTGTGTGAGTCTTAAGGGTAAAGCCCTTCAATGGCATCAGCATTATACTAAGTCTCAAGGGGGTTTTGAACAGTTAGGATGACCTGAATATTAGAGAAATGAGGGAAAGGTTTGCATCTGAAGAGTATGAGAACCCCATGACTGAATTGGTCGAACTTAAACAAACTACTTCTGTTGAACAGTATTGTGAAGAATTTTTGGGTATTGTTAACATGCTGCAATCGTTTGACCTGTATGCTCCAAGTATCTTTATCAGCAACCTTAAACCTGATATTTCCCAGTCGCTCAAACCGTTTAAACCAAAAACCTTAAACCAAGTTTTACACCTGTCTAAACAGATTGAATCTATAATTTGCTCCAGCCATAAAAAGACTTACTCATCTTATAAACCACCCCTGGTAATACATCAGACTTGTACCAGCACTATTCATACCGACACCAATAACCTTCCACCTTTATTACCAACTCCAAAGGCCCCACCTAATCCTAATCCTTATTCCTTCCACCCCATAAAACCACCAAATCAGTCACCTAATAGGCCTAACAACCTTCAACCCTAAAATAACAGTTTGAAAACTACTAGTAAGAAACGCTCCCCAGCTGAGATAGAGGAAAGGAGGAAAAAAGGCTTATGTTTTTGGTGTGGAGCTAAATATTCGGTTGGTCACAAATGCATGAAATCCCAATTGTATCAACTGTTGATAGAAGATTGTGATGAGGAAGGAGTTGAGACTGAAAAGTTTTCTGATTGTATTGAAAATCCTGAAGTGTTGTTGACTAGTAATAATGATTGTAATGAGCCCCTCCGTGGCACTTCTGGTTTTCAAACCATGAGAATAGAAGGACTGATAAAAATCACAAGTTGGTGATGTTAGTTGACTCAGGTAGTACACTCAATTTCATAGACCTAACAGTCGCCAAGGTTGCAGTTCTAAGTGTGAGGCAAAACCATCAGGTGAGGGTGACTGTAGCAAATGGAGACAGGGTGAGGACTGCTGGAATTTGCCAAGCACTACAATGGTCAGTACTGGACTCTACTTTCATTGCTGATTTCATGGCTTTATCCTTAAAGGGCTGTGATGTTGTTCTTGGGGTGTAACGGCTTGTAACTCTTGGTTTTATTCTGTGGGATTTTACTGCTTTGACCATGGAGTTTAAGGACCAAGGCAAGTGGAAGACACTGCATGGAATTAAGTCTGGCACAGTGGAGCTAGTTGATGACAAACAGACTACTAAACTTTTACAATCTCTGACTGTTGGTCAAAATCCTTATCCATGCACACTGATGCTTACTTTTGGCAATCTTATACAGTTGAATGCTGTTAGTTATTAGGCAGCTTGTTCAATTGAAGAAAATAGTGAATTTTAAGTCTCTGATGCAAGAATATGCTGAATTGTTTGAAATACCACGGGACTTGCCTCTTTATAGATCCCGTGACCGTAAAATTTCCCTCAAGGATGAAGCTCTAACAGTCAAGATCAGGCCTTACAGGTACCTAGACTTCCAAAAAGATGAAATTGAAAGAATGATTTAAAAGTCGCTGGAATCTGGAATTATTAGGCCAAGTTGTAGTTCCTTCGCCTCTCCAGTTGTCATGGTTAAGAAGAAAGATGGAACATGGAGGTAGTGTGTTGATTATAGGCAATTGAACCAATTCACCATTAAAGATAAATTCCCATACCTTTAGTGGATGAGTTGTTGGATGAGTTGCATGGAGCTCAGATTTTTTCCCAACTGGACTTGAGATTGGGTTATCATCAGATTAGGATGAATGAAGCTGACATATACAAGATTGCTTTCAGGAATCATGATGGACACTATGAGTTCTTGGTTATGCCATTTAAGCTCACAAACGCACCATCAACCTTCAAAGCCTTATGAACAGTATCTTTAAATCCTATTTAGGAAGTTCGTGTTGGTGTTCTTTGATGATATTCTCATTTATTAACCTAACTTAGGAAGTCATCTAAGACAGTTGAGAAAGGTGTTTGAGCTTCTGAAGGCTCATAGGTTGTTCCTTAAAAGAAGTGTGTGTGAATTTGGGGCGAATGAGATTGAATATCTTGGGCATGTAATCTCTGCTAATGGAGTGGAAATGGATAAGAACAAGATCTCCAGTATTATTGACCGGCCTATTCCGAAGTTAGTGAAGGAATTAAGAGAATTTTTGGGACTTAAGGAGTACTACAGAAGGTTCATCAGAAACTATGGACTATTGGCGAGACCTTTGACAGAATTGTTGAGAAAGGATGCCTTCAACTGGAGTGAAACAACTATGGAGTGTTTTAGAAGATTGAAGACAGCAATGACTATAGTGCCTGTGTTAGCCCTTCTAGACTTTATTAAAACTTTTATGGTGGAAACTGATGCTTCTGGTTTTGGTGTTGGGGCAGTGTTAACTTAAGAGGGAAGGCCCATAACTTATTTCAGTAAAGCATTGTCTATGAAACATCAAGCCCTGTCGGTGTATGGAAAAGAAATGATGGTTGTTTTGATGGCAGTCAAGAAATGGAATGCCTATCTCACTGGCAGACATTTCATTATCAAAACTGACCACCAAAGCTTGAAAATTTTCCTCACCAAACAAGGCACCACACTTGCGCAACAATTATGGATCACTATGATGATGGGCTATGACTATGAGGTGGTGTACAGGAAAGGAATCTCTAATACTGTAGCTGATGCTTTATCAAGCAAACCTGAATTAAGTCCAACTCAAATCATGGCAATTTCCACTATGAGCACTAATTTACTGAGTAGAATTAAAGATTCTTGAAAACAAGACCCAAAGCTGCACAAATTAATAGAAGAGTTACAGTCCAATACAGTCTCACATTCTAAGTATACATGGCATGGGAATCAATTAAGAAGGAAGGGAAATTGGTGGTAGGTTCAGTACCAGAATTGAAAAAAGAATTGTTACATTACTTCCATCACGGTCCTACAGGTGGTCACTCAGGAATAATTGTCACCATGCATAGAATCTCTGGAGTGTTATACTAGAAAGGGCTTCAAAAAAATGTCAGAAGGATGGTCAGAGAATGCTCCATATGTCAGCAATGTAAGGGTGATAATGTTGCATCACCTGGGCTCCTTCAGCCATTGCCTGTACCTTATAAAGTTTGGTACGATATTTCACTGGATTTCATAGAGGGTTTGCCTTAGTCCCGTGGCAAAGACACCATTTTAGTGGTGGTTGACAGATTTAAGTATGCTCATTTTATAGCCCTCTCGCACCCTTTTACAGCCCTTACAGTAGCTAAACTCTTCATGGATAACGTCTTCAAGTTACATGGGATGCCACGCTTTATTGTATCAGACAGGGATAAGGTCTTCATGAGTTGGTTTTGGCACAAATTATTCGAAAGACATGGAACTTCCTTAAACATGTCTACTTCCTACCATCCACAATCTGATCGTCAAACAGAAGTGGTTAATAGATGTGTGGAAACCTACATAAGATGCTTAGTGAGTGAAACGCCTAAGGAGTGGACGAAATGGCTTGTACTGGCAAAGTGGTTGTATAATACCAATCATCACATTGCCATTAACACGACTCCTTATGAGGTGGTTTATGGTCAAGCACCTCTATTGCATCTGCCATATCTAGCAGTTGGTTTAGTTGTGGAGACAGTGGACAGGAGTTTACAAGCCAAGGAGGCTGCAATTCAGATGATGAAGTTTTATCTGAATTGGACTCAGGCTAAGATAAAGGTCATGGCTGACAGATACAGAGTGACAGAGAGTTCAAAATAGGGGATCTTGTTTATGTCAAGTTGCAACCTTACAGGCAGCAGTCAGTAGCGAACAGGAGTTGTACTAAACTAGCTGCTAAATATTTTGGCCCTTCTATAGCCAAGGAGAAGATAGGGCAGGTGGCCTATAAGTTACAACTACCTCAGGGCTCTAAAGTTCATCCCACTTTCCATGTCTCTCAGCTCAAGAAACATGTGGGTACCTCCACTCAACAATCTCAATTGTCCATTGTAGGTGGAACCATAATTAAGGAGGCAGTTCAGATTTTAGATAGCAGGATGGTTCGAAGGGGGAACAGGGCTGTTACAGAAGTTCTATCACAATGGATGAACTCTTTCCCAAAGATGCAACTTGGGAGATTCTTTTTGAATTGAAAAAGAAGTATCCTTCCATTGATCCTTGAGGACAAGGAACTTTTTCAAGGAGAGGGTATTGTTGCAGACACAATTATGGTAGACAAGGATCTTTTTCAAGGAGAAGGTATTAAGGCCTTCATAGCCATTTTATTTTTTGCTTCTTTAGCCTTCATTGCTAAGAGTCATTTTTAGTTATATCTTAAGACTTATTTGTTCAAAGAAAGATAACAATGTCAAAAATAATAAAATCTACTATCACTATTACCCAATTTGAAGAAGTGTCAATTGGTAAAACCACTAGAGTACTACAAATGTCTCGGGAATAAGGAAAGTTGGATAGAAAAGAGATTGAAAAGCTGAGAAGTCTATTGAAAACCCTTGAAAAGCCTACTGGGGCATGTTCCTTGGGTAAGGTTTCAAGTTTAGGCAAAGCTTTTGATTCTCATAGATTAAATGTTTCAGTTATGCCTATTATGAGTTCTTGGGTCATTAATTCAAAAGCCACAGATCACATGACACATTCCTTATAGAAGTTTAGTACATATACCCTGTATCCTAGTAATAAAAAAATTGTTGTTTCAGATGGTTCACTTACTACAATGGCAAGATTACGAGATGTTCAAATTAATCCATCATTTGCTCTTAAAAATATTCTTCATGTTCCTAGATTGTCTACTAATATGATATTTATACAAAAACTTATTAAAGACATGAGTTAAAAAGTGACTTTTTATCTCTCCTATTATGAATTTTAGGACCAAAGTTTGAAAAAAAGAATTGAACTTGCTAAGGAAAAAGAAGGGCTATATTATCTTGAAATATCAAACAATATAAGTAATATCAAGAATAATTTACTTTTGTCATTTCTTTCTGAAAAATCTCCTATAAAGACAAAACATAGCTTTATTATTTTAGTTTTGGATATCCTTTTTTTAGAACTTTGAAAAACATGTTTCTTTCTTTGTTCAATGGATTAAATGTTGAAAATTCTCTTTGCAATATTTGTGAACTTGCAAAGTATATACATGTGTCTTTTCTAGTTAGTAACAAAAAAAGTTTTACACTTTTTTACTTGATTCATAATGACATATAGGGTCTCTCTACAATTTCAGTATTTCTGGTGTAAGGTAGTTTGTTTATTTCATAGAAAATTGTACTAGGGTCATTTGGATATTTTTATTTAAATCAAAATTAGATGTGAATAGTGTGTTTTTAAGCTTTTAAAACATGATCCAAAATCAATTTAAAGTGAAAATCAAGAGATTTAGGTTTGATAATGTAAAAGACTATTTCAACTAGATCAACCTATTTTTAAAAAAAGAAGATTATCCATGAGTCATCTTGTGTTAATACTCTATAACAAAATGGAGTGGCAGAAAGAAAAAACAACCATTTACTAGTTACAACCTAAGCTTTACTTTTTCAAGCAAACATACTCAAATCCTATTGAAGGGAAGATGTTCTGACTACCACACACATTATAAATAGGTTACATTTAAGGGTTTTGTGATTTAAAACTTCTGTGTAACTACTTTCACAATTCTATACCAACTTTAATACCACAAACAACCACACACCTAGGATATTTCATTATACATCATTTATTCATGTTCACATTCATAATAAGGGAAAATTGGATCCTATAGTAGTTAAGTGCATTTTTGTGGGCTATTCATCAACTCAAAAAAGGTATAGGTGCTATCATCCTCTAACCAAAAAATTTTATGTGTCTATAGATGTCACTTTTCAAGAAAGTAAATCATTTTTTACTTAACCTTATCTTTAGGGAGAGACTTTATTCATGGAAAATAAGGATAAAAACTTCTTTTTTCTTGACTTGTCCTCCTCTTCAACATTATCACCCATTAATTTTTATAAGTCTAAACCTATTGTTCCCTCTTTAACATTTTCACCTATTAATTTTTTTGAGTCAAACCTGTTTCTTCTTAGTCCCAATTAAACACTGAATTTGAATATGAACCCATTCCAAACACAGAAGATGTGATAAATGATAGTATTGTTCTTGATTCTATGAAAGAATTGTAGGTGTTCTCAAGAAAGAAAGTTTTAGCTCTTGAACTGGTGCAAGTCTAAGAACCTAATCCTAACTCTGAAAACGAGGTAACTACAATTTTTAACTCTATTTCTCAAAATAAGCATGAATCTCTTAAAACTATAACTAGTGATTATGATCTACCTATTGCCATTAAAATATAAACTAGAGAATGTGCTAAGCATCCACTATACCTAATGTCTAATTCTGTGTCATTTGAAGAATTCTCACCATCCCATAAAAATTTTCTTGTGAGCCCAAATACTATTTCTATTCCAACTACATTATCTAAAGCATTATCCACTGAAAAATGGAAACAAGCCATGAAAATAGAAATTGAGGCCTTAGAGAAAAATAAAACATGGGAAGTAGTAAAGTTGTATAAAGAAAAAACTTCAGTTAGGTGTAAATGGGTTTTCACTATAAAATACAAGGTGGATGATACTATTAAAAGGTATACGATCAGGTTGGTGGCTAAAGGTTATACTTAAACTTATGAAATGGATTATTAAAAAACTTTTGCTCCAATTACCAATATGAATACAACTAGGGTTTTGTTATCCTTAACTGTAAATTATAATTGGTAGTGTCAATAATTTGATGTAAAGAATGCTTTTATACATGGTGATTTGGAATAAGGCCATCTAGAAGTAAACAAAGTCTATAAGCTAAAAAAGGCTTTATATGACCTCAAACAATCTCCTACGGTTTGGTTCGAGAGATTTGCCAAAGTGATGCTAACAATGGGATATAAACAAAGTCAAAAAGATCACATACTATTTATCAAGCACTCGGATTCAGGGAGAATCATAGTTCTATTAGTGTATGTTGATGATATAATTGTAACTGAAGATGACGAAAAAGAGAAAGAATCTCTAAAACAGTATTTGGCTCAAAAATTTAAGATAAAAGAGCTAAGGAGATTGAAGTACTTCTTAGGAATTAAAGCAGCCCACTCACGGTATGGTATTTTCATCTCATAACAGAAATATGTGACAGATTTTTTGAAGAAAATTGAGAAACTTGCATGTAAACTTGCAAATATTCCTATAGATCTTAATCATAAACTTGAAAAAACTAATGAAGAAGTTATTATAGATAGAGAGATGTATCAGAGGTTAGTTTGAAAACTCATTTATCTCTCACATACTATACCTAATATAGCTTATAATGTGAATGTGATAAATCAATTTATGCATAGTCCTAAAGAAGTGCAGCTATAGGCTTCTACTATGTATGGCTTCTACTATATAATACACTATTTGAAAGTCAATCCTTAGAGAGGTATCTTGTTCAAAAAAAATTCGAGGCTGATTATAGAGACCTACAAATGTAGATTATGCAAGTTCTGTAACTATTAAAAGATCCACCTCAGGCTACTGCACTTTCTTAGATAGTAATCTTGTAACTTGGAAGAGTAAAAAATAGAATGTGATGGCAAGATCAAATGCTGAAGCAGAGTTCAGAGCAATGGCTCAAAGAATTTGTGAACTACTATGGTTAAAGAGTATCTTAAAAGACTTGAAAATCAAGTGGGATGGACCAAAGAAACCTTACTGTGATAACAAGTTTGCAATAAGCATTGCACACAATCCTATGTAACATGACAAAACAAAACACATTGAAGTAGGCTGACACTTCATAAAAGAAAAACTAGACAGTGGGTTGATTTGTCTATCACATGTAAGAACTAAGGGTTAGCTTGCAAATATGTTAAGTAATGGTCTCAATAATGCAACATTTTAGGAAATTGTTTCCAAGTTGGAATGGAAAACACCTATTAACTAGCTTGAGGGGGAGTGTGGATAAATATTTTTTTACAATTAGTTGTAATATTATAATTTGTATATTTATATTTGTATATTTAGAATTAAGCATTTGTATATCTAGAATTAAGGATAGAAAATTAGGATAGAAAATCCCTATTATAATATCAATTTTAAGAAGATTTAATTTTTCTAGTTTATCTACTAGTTAATTGTGTATAAATCTAAGATACTTGCATAATTCTTAAGAATAATTTTTTAATATACATTCAATTTTACTTTTAATTTTTCATACAATTTTATTTTTCAATTTTTCCACGGACTCATCAAGCTACTATAACAATGTTATTGTTAAGGATAACATGCATGACACTTATTTCTAGCCTTAGAAATGCTCTTCTTTGTTTAGATCAGCTGATACACGCAGCAAAATGGAGGCAGTCTGTCATGCATTCCTTTTCTTCTTTAGTAATTAGCTTGTATATTAGTGTTATGAGCCAAAAGTACCACTTGATGAGACAAATCTGTGGATAACGATCATATTGTGGACTATTATGTGTGAGTGCTATTTGTCCTCTTCGTATCTCAACTACATAAAGTAGGTTAGGGAATTTTAGCAATTTTATTTAACATATTCCTACTAGGAAAGCTCCCTGTACAAAGTGGCAAGAATTATGCATCATCTATCATTTTAAAAAGTTTTCGAGACATTCAACTTTTTGCTTTTGAATATCCTAGCATAGAGGTGGAGGTTAACATGAGTTTTAAGGCCAAAATTATAGAAAAAAATTGAAGTCAGCATCCTTCTTGAGCATGATGAATAGAACTATGAGGGAGAACATAATTGTAACATCTTCTCCGAGGGTTCTGTAATTGTAACTTAAATAGAATATAACAAGCCAAAATATATTTAAAAATTTAAAAATAATAATAACAAAATGAAAACCTGTGCTTTTTGTGATGGTGCAACACGACAACATGTTGCAGTCCTTGATAAAATAGCTAATTCAGTAAAAGCTTTCCGGAAATAAAACCTTTTGAGTTAACCATTGTCAGACGGATAAAATCTTACCAAAATAGTTCTTCCTACGACTATAGTAAAATAAACTAAACCCGCAAAAAGAAGCAATAGAAAGGAATGAAGGTTCTTTACAGGATTGTTGAGGGACCCATTTCTTGCTATTAATGTAAGATGGCATGAATTTCCATTAAACACTCAATCATAAGAATGTGGGAAAATAAAATAGAAATCATCAGACTAGACGTAAGTCAAACTATCCACCGATTCTTTTTCTTTCTTTCATAGAAAGTGTATATTGATTCTTGCATAATGCATATGTGACCACATAACTTCCCTTCAATCAAAAGTGTGAAATTCCAAGATCAAGTCGATAATTTAATTTTTGAATAATTTAAACACTACATTTTAACTGCAATTAAGGTGGCAAGCACTCAAAACACAACAGCCAGAACGAAAAAGAACATAACCCATTATAACTTAAATTTGCAAAGATGGAGCATTAAGATTTACCTTTGGTTCTGAAGCTGTTATCCTCATTGTAAGCAAAACTCTCTCGAAACTTCTATAAACTTCATATTCAGTTTTGCCATCAATTAGAAGAAGCTGAACTTTTGGTTCTGATAGTAAGGTCGGAAGGAAGCACATTTAGGATACATGATCAATGTGAAATGAATGCTGATGAGAATCTTCAAACTTTTACATATTGTATCCATTAATTTCTAAAGCAATAGATTTCGTGTGGCACCATTAGAACCAAAGCAGAGAAAAAGACCAATTCCACCACAAAATCACATAAAACAGCAAAATGGCCCCCTCTAACCAACCAAAGGTCCAAAACCCCAAACTTTGCCCCCCACCAACCCTATTATTAGATTAACCATTAATCTGGCATGAAACACCAAAAACCAGAATCAAGTACAATAAGCTTTTTAAAGCATCTCAATAACATAAAAAGACAAAGCCATGCCAATATTTTTGAAAATGAAACAAGTTCAGGTATTAAAATTTCGAATCTAGGGCTAAATCCTGACTGTTTATGCGTATATACATTTGTCACAAACACGAACTTTTATTTTTGATCTTTATCATAACACATAAGAACACAGAGGATTTGTAAGTATGGGAGGGATGCAAGGATGAACACTTTGAGTATATGCAGTTGTTCAATCCAAGCAACAAATCAGACAAGCATAGTTTAAAACATATAAGAACCAAGAAAAGCCCTTCTCATTGACCTAGATAATTGAAACAATGGAAAAAATAAAAATATAACCAACACAAGGAAATCTAAAACATGTGAATAACATAAGGAATGGAAATTTATGAAAATGATACTGATCTACCAGGGGAATTAAAATTGCAAGAAAGAGCAATCTTTGTGGCAGTATTCTGCTTGTCTCCGGTCAGCATCCAAAAATTTATTCCTGCTTTTCTGAGTGTCTCGATTGTTTCTGGTACTCCATCCTAAACTAATTAAAAACAAAAGGAAAGACAAATGTTAGCCTTAAAAATATTACATGGCAATAACATGGATTTGACTTAAAAAATTGATGACACAAGTTTTACACTCAGAAGTTGGATTTAAATGGATCTACTTCACCTGCATACCATCCTCTATCGCAGTAACTCCTAGAACCTCAAGATCATGTTCTAATCACCTCAGCAATTCTCCACTGCAGAAAATAGTGACTAGTGGAACTCAGTCACTTGTTAGCAAACTGTGCAAAAAAAAAAAAAAAAAAGAGAAATAAATAGAACAGACAGGAAGATCATTGGATTGTACCCTTTACCTCCCTATCAACCAATGTGCTACTAGCCTCTTTGAACATCAGAGACCACTTTTGATACTCATCTTCTTTTAATTCATTCCAAGCTAAGCATAATTTACGAAGCCCAATTGAGCATATTGTTCTACAGCTTTAATAAATGTTCTTGTTTGCTGCCCTGAAAAAGAAATGATTTACCACATGGAAAGCCAACTGGTGCAGTAACTGATATCAGTTACCTGTTCAAAAATGAGTATATTTTCTAACAATTAATAACAAGATATTTTATTAGTAATAATTCACAAATGTACAGTAGGCACCACCATAAAAATCTTTCCACTATTAAAACATAAAAAATACATGAATAAACCAGCAAGATGAGGGGTAAATCAAGTTTATGCTTATTGATGCATGATCCTGAAATTAATTAAAAGAACAATCAACAAGCAAAACGGCCGATTCCCCATAAACATACAAAGGCAGTGCCTCAACTGCACCAAGACCTATACTGAAGATAGCCTGTGATAAAGAAATCAACAAGAGAAGCCACCATGCGGAACCTTTTGAATTCTTTCTGCTACAAATTTAGGAAATCCTTTTCTCTAATTAGAATGAGATCCCGACAAGGATGTTAAACAACCATATAAAAATAGTGAAAAGAGGGTGACAGACTCTGAACATAGATTAAAGTTGAAACTTTCCCAAAATTATCTGTAAATATAAGTTCCTGACAACGCAATGAAAGGGATGAGACTTGACTCAAAAATATAGGGCAACATGAAGTTATACTCAACTGATGCACATAATAGTTGTGCCATGCAGGATTGCAGCAACTATATATACTTATGAACCAAAGAAATTCGTCACAGAAGGAAAGAATGTCCATGCACGCTAAGGCAACAATCATCAAATAAATAAATCATGCAGATATACCACCAACAAAGATCTTATTAAGAAAACCACGCAGCTATACTGTCAACAACCATCAAATAAATAAATTGAATTCGAAAGAGTAACCTAATTGATGCATTATAAAATGTTATCTGAAAGTCCTTAAGTAAACAATTGAATAAAAAGCTTAACCAGCATAAGCATAAGGAAGAATTGCTTCATCTGCACCCTTTGACAAAAGGTTGATTTTTCCATTCTGGCAATCTCTAACAACCACTGACATTCTTTCCCTATCAGAAGAGAACTCCAAAGTCTCCAATACTTCATACTGAATTAGTGATCCGTTGAACCTGATCTCTGTAAAATATTTAAATACAGGAAACTATACATAATCATCCCAACAATCAAGTTCCTTCTTTTCATTTGGGCAAAAAGAAAAGCGCTTTACCGAAAATTTTGCATTTTTATTGATATAAACCATATGCAATCGAGCGGCAGCACTAACAAGAGCATTTTCATCCTGAGATTGTGCCTTGTACAATGATAACAGCAGGTTTGGATTATATTTATTAGTGAATGTATCCCTATAGAACTTTAAAATTACACATAAGCTAGGGTGCTTATATGTGGGTCTATCTCAAAATTGCAACTAATATTCTACCAAGACAGAAATCAGATTCACCTCTTTATAGTTATAACAGTATTACATACAGCCATAACAGTGAGAAACTGAACAACATAAGGAGAACAGCATTAAGCAGCTCCACATCTGTGTACCAGTGGAAAAACTAATCACAATCAAAGTTTAAATGTTTACTCGAAAATTATCCTCAATGTATGAAAAACAGAAGAAACACAATAACTGATTTAAAGATCCTCCCATTAATTTCAAGCTAGTTAAGCATAAAAAGCATAAATGTTAAGACGATCGAGCTCAGCTATCTAAAAGTATGCATTTTGCTTCAAGTCAATTATGTTACTTCAAATTATAAATACATTAAAAAATAAATAAAGAATAACAAAATAAAGCAGACAATTTGAAAGATAAATCAGACTTTACATTACGAAGATGGATAAAATAATATTCAGTGGTACATTCTTAACTGATATAATTAATAAATTGTAAAATACTAATTAAAACCGTCAAACATTTTGCCTTCCATAACTTATGGGCCTGGGGCAAAATAGATGTGCAGAATTGCTGAAAGCCTGAAACACTATATTACACCAGCAGCTTGCAGCATCGCGCTTGAGCAGAATGAAGTATCAGAAAATGTAGAAAATGATTGGGACTCAAGAAAGACTTCACTTAGTAGAACGAACATTAGGCATGGAGCAGGAAGGTATTAATCAGGAAACCAACCGATTATTGCGGTTTTGGATGGTTATAAAGGGACACGTGCAGGTTTTGAATAGTTAAATTAAGGGTTAATTTCAAGAATGATTCTTATATTGTAATAAAATATTAAATGTAATATCTAAATTTTAAAAATCTTTAATATGATGCATAAATGATATATCTGTTAATTAAAGTAGTACTTATCTGTAACATGATTATTTTTGAATGATGATACATGATAAATAAATAATTCTTCGAATATCATATTAATTAATAAATTCATAATTTAAATATTATATTAAAGATTTTTAACATTTAAATACAATATTAAATATTTAACTATTTATAATATTAAACCTAAAATTAATAGGGTTCAGGTTTGAGAGTTAAGATTCCCACTACCTGAAACTATTCACAATTAATCAATTTTGGTGTGAATACTCAGAGAGTAAACATTTCAAACCTGTTTAAAAAAGAGGAAAAATGTTAAATCTTACAAATGACAACGTTAAAAACTTGCAAAACCAACAACTCTTTTAATACCTTGGTGTATTTTTGTGTGTTTGGGATTTCATGGTTGATATTTTATTTTATATTTAATTTTTAGTTTTTTTTTTTTTGTAGAATTTAGAAGTAGGTCAGGGGCTATGGTCCCCAAAAAATTTTTCAACCCCTTATGCTATAGCGCCTGGACCACCAAAATTAGAGCCTTCCCCTTGGAAATTACTAGTTAGCCTCCCATTTACCCAAATCCTGCCTTCGCCCCTAAAGTAGGCTATTAAATATTTAGTTTAACTATAAACTTATGCGTTTACTTATTTTTGTAATGCATTCGCAATGTTATATTGTACTTCACCAAATTAAATTATTGGGTATGGTCGATAAACTGCGTTTATCCCAGGATAGATACTTCAACTCATGAGTTTATTTATGAGTTTATCCCAATCAATAGACCGCGTATGAACTCTTCACAAGCACTATGGTTTATAAAACAAAATATCAGAGAAAGTAACTCCTCAAATACAGAAATGAAATCAAAATTGAGACAGATAAATCAAGATTAGGAGTAACATATAACTTTATATTCCCAACTATTTCAAACCTTAAGCTTCAAGTAAAGAAACTGACCATCTCCCAACCACCCGGCTTAATAGTAACAGGAAATAAACCATCAATCCAAAAGCGAGTAACTTTCATCATCAGGATAATGACATATTCCATAAAAAGTTTAAACTAGAGCTGGTTTCTGACACCCATGCACACACACTTGGGTTTCTATTAACAATTACATGATTGAACAAAAACAGTTCCACCCTAGTCCTTCAACTAGGTTTTGTATTTACATGCAATATGCATTGAACTAAAACATTTCTTCCTTTGTACTGCTTTAATTCTATCAGCTACATGCATTGTACAAATTTAAGTCTGCATGTTAGCTAAGTGATGCTCTCTAATCGTGTTCTAAGTATGTCATAAACCATTAATACTCTAATCCTTAAGATCAAATCACTTTTGCACCTTTGTTTTTTTTTTTATCTATCTTAACAATCTCTTCCTTCCACGCTAGAGGACGGTAATTTTTGCTAAGAACCTTCTGTGGCTATTAGCAGCAAGGCAAGTTGCTATTTTCGGTATCATCCAGGTTCACACTACCAAAACAATATGGGCAACAATCCAAAATCATTACCATTTTTAGATTAGATTGCCTTAACAGATATGGGTATTATGATGGAACACAGAAGCTCAAAACGAAGAAGAATGACCAATAACTCCTACCATAGACCTTCAACTGGATATAGCACATACCATTGCAGCAACAAGAACAAGAAAAATCTAGATAATAATATGGAAAACCACAAGCATGCATGGAGTAAAGGCCACTGAGCATCAAGAGAATTTGAAATAACAATAAAGCTAGAAGAGTTACAGAGGTGTCCAAGGGCTGGAACACCTCCCAGGGCCGTACGTGCAGCCTAACTCAGTCAGGCTTAGCCTTAGATTTTTAGGCCCAGGCCAGCTCACAGAGATTATTTTATCAATAAATTATTTATTTAATTTTCAATCTAAATTATATTTTAAAATATAGATTAATAGATAATCTTTTAATAATAAAATATTAAATAAACAGGTGGCGCAAGCTGAGGTTAGCTCGAAAAATGTGGACACCGCGCTAAATTACCATGGAAAAAATTAAAAGTACATAGAAAACTCCTTTTTAGAATTAAACAAGCATTATAGATTTATATACAGTTAATTAAGGATAAAATAAGAAATTAAATCTTTCTAAATTGATTTATATAATTAATGGATTATCTATCTTAATTTTTTGTCCTAATTAAAGGATATAAATACTTAATTTTAAAGATATAATTATATATAGATTACAACCAACCGGTAAACTAGGTGTTTTCCCACACTCCCCTTCAAGTTGTTTAATAAGTGTTTTTCATTCCTAATTTGAAAATAATTTCCTGAAATATTACATTGTTAAGACCTTTAGTCAATACATCTACAAGTTAACCTTTGATTGATATATATGATATGCAAATCAATCAATTGTCTAGTTTTTCCTTTATGAAGTGTCAATCTACTTTAATGTGTCTTGTTTTGTCATATTGCACAGGATTGTGTGCAATGTTAATTGCCAACTTGTTATCACAGTAGAGTCTCATTGGTCAATTTCACTTGATCTTCAAGTCTTCTAAGAGAATCTTTAACCATAATAATTCACAAATTCCTTGAACTATTGTTCTAAACTCTACTTCAATACTTGATCTTACCACCACATTATGTTTTTTCCTCCACTAAAATTATAATATTATCACCTAAGAAAGTGCAATAGCCTAAGGTAGATCTTCTATTAGTTACCAAATCTATATAATCAATATCTATATATACCTCTAGTACCAGCCTCGAATTACTTTTGAACAAGATATCTCTCTTAGGATTGGCCTTCAAATAGTGTAGTATATGGTAGATAGTCTATAGGTGCACTTCTTTAGGATTATACATAAATTAACTTATCACACTCACAGCATATGTTATATCAAGTCTTGTATGTGAGAGATAAATGAATCTTTCAACTAATCTTTGGTACATTTCTCTATTTATAGCAGCATCTCTATTAACATATCTAAGTTTATGATTATAATCTATAGTGGTACTTTCAGGTTTACATAGGAGCTTCCCAATTTCCTTCAAAAGATCCATCACATATTTCTATTGTGAGATGAAAATACCCTGTTGTGAGTTAGCTATTTCAATTCCTAGAAAATACTTCAATCTTCCTAGCTCTTTTATCTTAAATTCTCTTGTCAAATATTGTTTTAGAGATTCTCTCTCTTTTTCATCATCTCTAGTTATAATTATATCATTAATATATACTAATAGAACTGTGACTCTCTTTGAATCTGAGTGCTTAATAAACAGTGTGTAATCCTCTTGACCCTGTTTATATCTTATTACTAGCAACACTTTCACAAATCTCCCAAACTAAATCCTAGGAGACTATTTAAAGTCATATAAAGTCTTTTTTAGCTTGCATACTTTGCTTCTAAATGACCTTCAAATCTCAGTGGAATCTTTATATTTTTTTTTCTTCCAAATCACCATGTAGAAAAGCATTCTTTACATCAATTGCCAAAGCTGTCAATTGTAATTTGTAGCCAAAGATAAAAAAATTCTAACTATATTCATCTTGACAACTAGAGCAAAAGTTTCCTAATAATCCACTTCATAAGTTTGATTATAACCTTTAGCAATCAACTTGGCTTTATATCTTTCAACAATACCTTCTGTTTTGTATTTTACAGTGAAAACCCATTAACACCTAACTACATTTTTTCCTTTACGCAACTCTACCAGTTCCTATATTTTGGTTTTCTCTAAGGCCTCCATTTCTATTTTCATGGATTGCTTCCATTTCTCCTTAGATAATGCCTCGAATAATGTAGTTAGAATAGAGATAGTGTTTAGGCTCACAAGAAAATTTTTGTAAGATGGTGAGAGTTTTTCAAATTACACAAAATTAGAGAATAGGTATAGTGGATGTCTAGTACATTCTTTGGTTCTTTTTCTAATGGCAATAGGCATATCAGAATTACTAGTTTTAGTTTTAGAGATTCATGCTTATTTTGAGAAATAGAGTAAGAGATTGTAGTTACCTCATTTCCAAAGTTAGGATTAGGTTCTTCAACTTGCAGGAACTGAAGCTTTCCTTCTTAAGTACAGCTATAATTCCTTTATAGAATCAAGAATAATATTATCTTTAGTCACAGCTTCTACATTTGGGATGGGTTCAGACTTAGATTTAGTGTTTATTTTATTTGAACTCAGAAGAAACAAGTTTAGAATTAGAAGAAACAAATTATTCAAGATTCATAAAAGTTCAAAGATTCGCAAGAGATTTAAAAATTCAAAAAAATTTAAAGATTCACAAAAGATTCAAGATTCACAAGTGATTCAAAGATTCGAAATTGAAATTCTTAAAGATTCAAATCCAAGATTAAGATTCTCTTTCAAAAATCTTAGATATTCATATTTAAGATTCAAAGATTCGTATTCGAAAATTTTTTGAGATTCTCATCAAAGATTTACATTTAAAAAGATTTTTTTAATAGTTTTAAAATCTCATCATGATAAAACCCCATGGATAAAGGCTTAACAACTTTGAAAAATATTAAAAAAATGCTCCTCTTATCAAAAACCCAATAATTTTGAAAAATATATAAAGCTCATCTTAACATAGACTTAACAACTTTTGAAAATATAAAAGGCTATTCTAAATAGAGACTCAATAACTTTAAAAAATATAAAAGGCTCCTCTAAACAGAGGCTTAATAACTTTATAAATAAGGGCTCCTCCTAACAGAGGCATGCAACATTAAAAATAAAGGATCCTCATAACAGAGGCATACAACTTTAAAAATAAAAACTCCTCATAAATAGAGGCACACAATTTTAAAATAAAAGGTTTCTTATTTGAAAAAGATCAAGGGTTTATTCAAATATTCAAATCAAAAATTCAAGATTTTCACTGAAAGATTCTTGAAATTTACATAATTCTTCAAAATTCACATTTGAAAATCTTAGAGATTCATATCCAAGATTCAAAAGTTCTTATTTGAAAAGTTCAAATCTAAAATTCAATGTCTCAAGGATTTGTATATGAGATTTTCATCTTGTAGTAAAAAAACTAATCTAAACGAAGACTATGAAACTTTAAAACTAGAAGAGTTTCTTAACCAAGATTTACCAACTATTCTTGAAATCATTTTCTTCATTTAAAGGTTTCAAACTTCATTTTTACAATATTTTTCTCATACAAGGATCAAGATCTTATCAAAAGGTGTTATTTTTTCAAAATTTAGTTTTTCTGAAATTATGTCCAAAAGTCTTACAAATTATGCTCAGAGACCTTACAAATTATGCTTGAAGATCTTGAAAATTACGTTCGAAGGCCTTCCAAATTATGTTCAAAGATCTTATAAATTATGTCTGGAGGTCTTAAGAATTATGCCTAGAGGCCTTACAAATTATGCCTGAAGGCCTTGAAAATTATGTTTGGAGGTCTTACAAATCATGCTTGGAGGTTTTAAGAATTATGCCTAGAGGCTTTACAAATTATGCCCGAAGGTCATATAAATCATTTCTTATCTTTGAAAAAAACTTCTCCTTAACAAAGGTTTCAAAACGTAAAAAAAAATCATTTTTTTGGAAATAAAACATATCATCTTAGAAAAGATTTCACCCCTTAATCAAAGTTAAACACTTTTACAAGTCTCATTTTGAAAATATTCTTAGCCCAAAACTTATCACTTTTGTCATTAAAATTTTTCCTCAACCAAAAATTGAAACTCAAACTTAAAAAATTCTCCTTAATCGAGGGTCATAATTTCATATTTCCAAATTCTCAATCTTTCAAAATCAAAATCCAAAATCAACTGAATATGTAATGAATGAGATGAATGTCATGCATTTAATGCAAAAATCAATGTCATGAATATTTAATTATGGTAAATAGGTCCTCAAGCCCTTTTTCATTTTTTATCACAAAGCTTTAGAATTAGCTAACAAGCAAGTTTTCAACAATAATCCTATATCCCCTTCTTTTAACTCAAAGCATTCCATTTTTCAAACCAATTATCTTATCCATGGATCTTCTTCAAACTTTTTACCTTAACCATTCTCTTTGTTCCAAAAAGTCATTCTTACTATAATGATCTAAAATCACATATCTCTTATCCATACCAATTTATGTCAATATAAATGTCTTCACAAAAATGCCCCAATGTTCATGACAACCAAAGAAATTGCAAATACAACTATTCCATGATCCAAAAAATGCATATTATTTTGAAAACATGTGATTGAATCTCTTAGAAATTGGTGATTATTGCATAGAATGTAAAAGTGAATCTCAATTTGGTCTATTGAAGGGAATGAAATAATTCGACACACCAAGGTTTTAAAAGAGATTTTACCACTAAACAAGAAAAAGTAAATCAATATGTCTTCATTTGGGCTTACCAATGAAAAATCATCTTTTAAAGCATAATGCACTTTTGTACTTTCTTAATTTCTTAATATGATAATTTAACAAATATCAAGACTAACTATGATAGGCTCAAAATTTTTAAGAAATAAATAAAGTTTCAATTTTTAAAATAATCTTCAAATTGGGGTTCATCTTTTTTAATTTCTTAAAAATTTCTATTTGGTTCCTTCCTTTAATGTCATTGCTTGAGTTACTTTTAATCATGCTCTATACTACCATTTCAAGTTTGCACCCTATAGCTCTATTCGATCTTTTTTTTTTTCTCTCTTTTTTTTTTACTATTCTATCATGCTTTTGAAAACTCAAAATTCATTCAAAATCAAAAAGTAATTGTGATTTTCTAAAGAAAAGCTTTTCAATTAAATATTCACACTTGATCAAAATGGGCTTTTCAAAAGATGTAAAGTAGGCCAGTGTTTAGGGTTCTGAAAGAAACGTTAAATAGGCCCAAAACTGTATTTAAGGGTAATCAAATCAATGATTATTTCTCTCAATGAAATTTTCCTTTCATTTTCTCAAAACGTGCATTTTCTTTTTTTTTTCTTTTTTCCTTTTTCTTTTTTTTAATTTCTTTTTCCTTTTTTTTCCTTCATTTTTCCACATTCAAACAAAGTGAGCCCAAAATCTTGAAAACTTGCCTTTTAACTATAAGCATTATTTCCTTGCCCTTAACTTTGTATCCATTGCTTTTTCAAATAGATATTTTTTCATTCTTGCCCCCTAATGTAAAGTGTGATCCTTAGTTAGGGTTCTTCCAAAAAGAATTCAATAAGTTCAAAAGAGGGTAGCAAATAGATATTTTTTTTTCATGAAAGTAATATGAAAGATTGCCATTTATCATATCATATATGGATATCTTCATTGAAAAGTAATTCTCATGAAAAGATTTTTCTTTAATTTTGGAATCATTTAAATATCCTATATATGTTATAATTAATTTTATTTTTTTGTCTTTCATTTTTTTCTGTTTTTTGTTTTTTTTTTTTTACAACTCAAGCTCAAATTACTGCATCAAATGAACTCTCAATGTAATAATTTTGATTTTCACAACTCACATCAAAAGATAAAATCAATGTCATCCAGAGGAAAGGATATTGAAAAAATTAGATAATTTGACTTTTCAGTAAACTTGCCCCAAAATATGGGTAAAAGAAAATTTTAAAATAATGAAAAAAAAGGGATATTGCATATATCAAGATGTAAAACAAGGATATTAAGGGATATGGCCTTTTTAGTGATTATATCTCAAGGAAGAAATTAAAGAGGATAGGTTGCGTTTAGGCTTGCCTTGATACTTATCAAATTACCCAAAATCTAGAATCTTTAAAAGAGTACCCATGTATTGGCTTACAAACATTTCGTAAATTTCATTAGTCATAGCCTTAATGAAGATTATCATCATCGAAATCCCTCTCGGTCAAGTGAAAATCAAGTTTGTGAGACTTGGGAAGTTAGGCTTTAGAATGGTGTAATTCTTAACTGAATTGAAGTATGAATTGGTTATAACTGGGTATGTTTATTCTTGACAATAAATACCAATTCCCTCAAGATTATTTTCACATGTAATGTAGGAATTCATATGTAAACAAAATTGAAAGCAAAACTTAAGCAAAAACTCATGCATATGTCAAAGCAAAACTTAGACAACAAACTAAAAATTCTAAACTCTTCCTATAAATTATTTGATACTTCACATATCCAAAAAAAAAACTATTGTAAAGCAAATTTTCATTGCTCCATAAGCTCTATAATCAAAGTGCCACTATTGATGAGTTCTTCAATTTTCTTTTTTAATTGTCTGCATCTTTTAGTTAAGTGTTCAATTACTCCCATGTGATAATTATAACTACCATTCCGATTATAATTTCTTACTGATGGATTTAGGGTTATTTTTAAAGGCATATGGGTGAAGAATTGGTGCTTTATTAGTAAAAGTAACAGGTCATGAATTAGGATTGGAATTTTCTCTTAATTATTCCTTGACCTTTTTTAGCTTGTTCTTTGATTAGGTAGCAAATTGAGTGACTATTGTTTGAAGACAAGGATTTGCATGAAAGCCTAATCGTTGCACATGTTGGCAAAGATAAGGATTTTAGGAAAGGCTATTTATAAAAAGATAATAAGGTGGGTACATTGAATAAGGTTGATATAAGGTGAAGTCTCTAGCTTGTTGCATTTCATAAATCATAACTTGAGCATCTCATTCATTCTTCTTTAGTGCATCATCTCTCTTTACATCATTGGTATCACTTCCCTTAAGTTTTCCATTCTTGATTGCATTTTCTATCACCTCTCCAGAAATTACCATATTAGTAAAATTTTTAATGGCATTTTCAATCATCCTTTCATAATATGGGCATTAAGAGTATTGACAAATAGAACTATGGTCTCTTTGTCAGTGAGCAGTGGTTGAACTTAGGCAATAACATCCCTTCACCTTTGAGCATATTTCTTAAAGCTTCAGCATCTTTTTGTTTTCATGTTTTGTAAAGACAAACAGTTTAAAGCCAAATCTATGATATGCTTGTATTATGTGATGAATGCCATAGCTAGTTTCTTTTAACCACGGATGTGAAACCTATCTAATTAGACATACCATTTTAAAGCATATACAATAAGGCTATCTTGAAAAATATGGATGAGCAACTTTTCATTACGTGTATGTGTAGCCATTTTACGATAATACATAATGACATGCCTTATGGGGCATTTGGTTCCATCATACTTTTCAAATTTAGAAACTTTAAACTTGGGTGGAATGACAATATCAGGAACCAAGCACAGTTCAATAGCATCCATTGAACCATAAAATCCATCCTCTTAATAAATCGAAGCCTTTCTTCAATAAGATCTTTTTTTTTGTTGAAATTTAAAGCCTTCATTGGTTTCTACTGTGTTTGTCTTCAGTTTCGCTTATTCTTTTAGATAATCTAGCTTAGGAACTTGAGTGGGATCAAGAATAAGAGCTAAATGAGTAAGAGCAACAATTGTAGGCATGTTAGTATGCATGTAGGGGTAGCTTACCGTAATTGGCATTTGATATTGAGCCCCTTAATATGTCTGTTTGGAATATGTGCCAAAGCTAAGTAAATGTATTGGATCATTAATCTGTTCAACCACCATCTTCTTTTTGTTCAAATTCTTTAGCAATTCATCTATATCTTCTAATTGCCTCTTCATCTCTTCTTATGCCCTTTCCATTTTTTGGAAACGAGGAGCTTATTCTTTTATCATAATTCTAGCTTGATACGGAGATTGAGTTATCCTCGAACCAAATTACCATAATTATAATAATATGTTACTAGATGCCAAGAATCATCCTAACTTGTTAAAAACATTCTGCTATATGCATGAATGAATAAATGAATGCACATATTGAATATGATACACAACAATTCAATTATGCATGAACGAATAAGTAAATGCATTCACATAACTATGATGATGGATTGACAAATGACTGCTTGAATGGATACAAGAGTTAATGTTTGCCTCATAATGATGCATGAATGAATAAATGACTGCATGAATAAGCTAATGTTTGCCTTATAATGATGCATGAATGATGAATGCATGCATTAGATGCTAGATAGATAAAAATTCAATGATGCATTAATGAATAAATGTATTGAATGCCACATAACAACACATAAAAGAGTGAATAAAACTCAAACTATTTGAGCTTTATCACAAAACTTACACAATTGGAAGAACACAAATGACACTACCAAAGTTCCTTCATTTGTTTTAACTTGGGTTACATTCTAACAATAGATGGACATGGCTCTAACCTTGGATTGGTTTTGTAGAGTTAACTACATGTGGTTTAAGTTAATATAAAGGTTCTTAAATTGTTTCTCATATTATTGCCCTTTACAGACTAGTAAGACACTCCAATCCTCGTCTATCATAGGCTATCAATAAAAAGGATTCAATTTTAGTAAGAATATTTCGCTAACCATTTAAGAGATTATCATTTCACGAGAATATAGATACTTTACTCCTTTTTAAGAAAGACAAGCCCGAGTATAGAGCTCATGTAATGCAAATGCATGTGATAGATAGTGTGTGTGAAATAACATATAATTTTCAAACCCCCATAAATGAAAGACAGGAAAAAAAAACGTTAGTAAACAAATAACACAATCATTACAATTTAAAACCATTAGCTCAGAGGATAAGATAAATTTAAAATGTTATGGCCTTACTCTCTATTAGTCTCCAGTGGAGTCACCAAACTGTCATAATGTATAGATTCGTATACATATAGCTAGACATAACTTTAAGAGTCGCCATCAATTTTTTATCTAGGTGTGATTGGCCACTTAATGAATCTATCGTTTTAAGAAGCTCCTAAGCTTGACTGAAGGTCACTAAAGAATAGATTCTGATCTACTAATCAAAATAGAGTTCGAGAGTTTGGTTACATATGGGGAATGTTATAGCGCTCCCACATGCCTATTCAAGGGACGATACTAGTTTATTTTAAATTATCCTAAAATCTTAATTATAGTGGTCTTAAATTTAATATTGAAAATAATTCTTAAGATTTTTTCATCAATTTGGTAGAATTTTTAAAAAAATACTTCATCACCTTAAGAGTATTCAAGAATCTCATTTCTTTTCTTAAAGAGGCTCTATCATCGAAAAGCTTAATCAATTTTATTTGTTGTTAAATTTTTGTTTTATTGAAAATGTATATAATTCTTCCACCATTTGGAGTAAATTTTAAAATATTTTCTCACCTAGAAATATCTTAAATAATCATCCATTTGTGATTATTAAGAATTTTATCATTGGAATTTATTTTTTATTTTTATTTTTAAATTTTTCATCATTTTGGCCTATTTAAAAAATTTTCCTACAAGTTTCATTTCTAAATTTTCCACCATTTAGGCTCAATTTAAAATCTAAACTTTTATTTGTTTCTTAATCTTCGGAAAGAAAATAATATGACAATTATTTTTGGAAATCTCATTTAAACTTTTCTACCATTTGAGTTAAATTTAGAAAAAAAACCTTTCACCTAAAAATCTTATGAAAATTCAACCATTTGTTATTTTTATTAAGATTTCATCATTGGATAATTGTCAAATATTTTCACCTAAATTTTTAAGTTTTATTTTTTATATTTTTATATTTTTAATTTTTTTATTTGAAAAAAATACTATTATTTTTATTGAAATTTCATCTAAATTATTTTACCATTTAGGTTAAATTTAGAGAAATTGCTCACTTAGAGATTTCTTAAAAAATTTATCATTTGAAATTTTTAAGATTCTCATCTTTGGATAATTGTTAATTATTCTTGTAGACACCAAATTTGTTCGGGACTTTTAACCCGATTTTTAGCCTGAGATCTAATTTAGACTTAATCGGGCCCGAAGCCCGATTTCATTATTTAGGCCCAGCCTACTTTTATTTTATTTTATTTTTAGTTTATTTTATTTTTTTGTAAAATTAAACAAAATACAAAAAAAAGGGAAAGAACAAAAGACAAACAAAAAATACAAGAAAAGGAAAAAAAACCAAAGAGGTAGGGGGTGCCTGGTGCCGTGCACGGCACCACTGGCACCGTCCCTTGCTAGGCCTTGTGCCACTTACCCAGGCACAAGGCCAAAGCCAGACAAAATAGAAGAAACAAGAATGGGCAAAGAGGCTAATGATGTATGGCATCCTCTTTCTGCCAAGCCCTGTGCCACCTGCCCAGGGACAGGGCTACAACGGGAGCTCTATAAATAGAGCTTCTGGTTGACCCTAAATGGAAGAGAAAAAAAAAAGAGGAGACCTACAAAAAAAAACTATTTTACAAAAAAATAAAAAAAACACAGTCCCTTAAAACGAGAAACCTAGCACCAAAAACACCTAAAAAAAAATCAATCAAAATCAGTTGTAACAAAAAACAAGTCATAAAACAAAAAAAAGAAAAAAGAGTTTTGGCTGAAAGTTCAAGAGCAAATCTAGGTCGTTCGGGTCTCTTTTTGATAAAACGGAGGCCAGATTTGGGTTCAGGGAGTTGATGGGAGCGTTTTGATGTCTTTTTAAAATTTTTTGACATTGACGATGGCAGTCGAAGCTCCTTGTTGACAAGGACCATGGTGGCTATCATGACAGATAGCCACTAACCCTCGACCTGTCTAAAGAAAAGGGGAGAGTTTTTTTAAAAAGAGGGGCAAAAATGCTAAAAAAAAAATTTTTGACTTTTATATTGGAGTTTAACCCTAAAACGACGTCGTTTTAAGCCCGGGATCTACATGTCAACCCACTGACCTGACCCAAGGTTATCGCAACTAACCTGAAGACCCAACTTACCCTTTGACCTCTGACCGATCTAATTGAACCAACTCAGACTGAACCAGATTAGCACTGAACAGTCGAACTGATCAGACCGGCACTAAACTGCCAAACCGATTGGATCCACGTTGACTGAACTGTTGATTGGTCCAGTTCAGGTAAAAAAAAATTTATTTTTAAATATTATTTTATTAATATTTATATTTGTTAGATTAAATGATGAAATATGTAGTTAAATTTTTTTATAATTTTGTTCATTTTAAAATAAACTTTAATAAAAATAAATTCTCTAATAATATAAATTAATAAAAAGTGTACGAAAAAGAAATTTTTATCCGACGATGAGATTCGTGGGTACTCTGAATAGTGATACCTACGAAATCTTTAGGTGAAAATTTTTTTTTAAATACTACTAGTGTATTGGAGTATCTATAAAAAAGTTTTCAATACAATAAAAATTTTCTTTTTCTTGTTAAAAAATTAAATAATAAAAATTAACTAATAAATTAAGAATAAGCAATAAAAAATAGGAAAAAAAATGTTATCCGATGATGAAATTCTAAAAATATTTTGAGTAGAGATGCTTTAAGAAATCCCTAAGTGATAAGATATTTTTTTTAATTATTACCAGTGTATTGGGATATTTATAGAAAATCTTCAATATAATAAAAAAAATTTTTCTTCATTTTTAAATGAAAATATTAATAAAAATTAGAAAAATTTCTAAATAAAAAAATAAAATGTGTACATTAAGGTATTATCATTTGCATTACATGCATGGCATAGCTTTTTATAAAAATAAATTTCAGCCTCTGAGGATGAGATTATAAGGTATTCTGAAAAGTGATACCTAAGAAATCTCTATGTGAGAAATGGTTCTTCTAATGTTACCAATGCATCGGAACATTTTAAGAATTATTTCAATAAAAAGGTTTTGATTTATTTTTTTTGAATAAAGAATCAAGCAATAAATAGTAATTAAAAAAAAAACAAAAACAATTTCCAATAAATGAAAAAATCAAGAAAATTATTTTTCTAACACAAAAAATGAGACTTTTTTTTATCAAAATTAAAGGATAATGCGTAATTAAATGGTACCTTTTTTAAACGGACACTGTGATGGTGCTAATCCTTCCCCACAGATAATCGACTCTCGTACTCAGACTATTTCACAGACCATAAAATTATCTTTTTAATAAATTTTAATTAATTTTAAAATCTTATTAAAAGGATAAATTTTAATAAGTGGTCAATCGCACTTAGCCAAAAAGATTGGTGGTGACTCCATTTTTCTTTCTTTTATTTTTGTTTCCAAATTTTTCGGGCGGCCTCAAAATCATTACGATAACTTGGCGACTCCACTGGTGATACCATTTGTTTTCAAGAGTCAAGCCAAAATTAACTTCATGTTATCCTCAAATTTTGATTTAAACAGTTTTAATCGCTATTTAGTTTTTAATTCCTAGATTCTTTTCACTTTCAATAAAAAAATAAAAAAGCCAAACAAATGAAAAAAACCAAAAAATGAAAAGAAAAATTTTCATACGCATTTCTTTTTTTTTTTTTCGTATATATTATTCTCAATAAATTAGGAAACATATGCACATAACAACATGATACATTTCATGCATGAGCTCTATACCTGGGCTCTATCCTTTATAGGAAGAAATAAAGTACCTACGCCCTTGTGAGGTGATAACCTCTGCAATGGCAAGTGAAATACTTTCACTTAAATTGAAACCTTTTCGTTCGTAGCTTGTAATAGGTGAGGATCGAGATGCCTTACTAGTCCAGCATGGACAATAGTAAGAAACAATTTGAGAACCTTTAGACACATGTCAACCCAAACCAAGCATGTAATAAGCCATAGGAAGCTAACCTTAGGTAGAGCTTTGCCCACCTTCTTGTAGAAAATACCTAAGTTCAAAATATGTAAGAATAAAAGTTATGTGTAAGAAAAAACACAAACAAAAACAAATAAAAAATAAAAAATCTCAAAATTTTTTTTATCTCAAACCACATCTTCACACTAACTCAATTTTGTTTTTCTTTTCTTTTTTTACATTAATCATATCATACAGTTCTGCATCAAGATATTTGCTCTAAGACATCTTTCTCTTAAGAAGTTTTCATAGATCCCATAAAACTATAAATTGCTCAAATCTTAGGTAACAAAAGTTGTATGGAATTAATGAGAATTTTTAGTGCTGAAATTTGTCCAATAGCAAATATCTCTCACTTGCATTCATGCATCATGTACATCATTTTTTTCAAAAAAATCAAAAATAAAAAAAATAAAATTTTCAACACATGGTATTCTGATTTTCAAAATTTATGGTAATAAAAGTTCAAGAATAGCTCGTCCATTAAAAATTTTGACTCAACCTACCTGCCATTCATATAACACGAAAGCTAAAACAAGAATATGGAATAAGAACAAGCAAGTCGATTTAAGAGGATGGAGAAGGCTAAAAAAGAACTAAAAGAGGATATTGATAAGATAATGGACATGCTTAAGAAACTTGATAAAAAAAAAGCGATGGAAGAAAATCTTAGCTTTCAAGAGCAATCGTCAAACATGGTGGATACTGTTTACCCTTCAGGGTTTGAGTCATGACCAACCCAACCTTCTCAATGAACCAGAGTACAAATTTCTACTCCCAGTGGATATTTCAATCCTTATTCGGGAATGACATCCACCCCAGCTCTAAGACAATTCTAAAATTTTGCTAATCCTGTTATGATGAAAAAATCACTCGAGCCAATCATGGTTCCTGATTTGAATGATCCCAAGGAGAAAAAAAAGCTAGGGATAAAGATACTTTAGAAAGTAGAAGATGCTAGTACCTAACAGAAGATGAAATTATTAGAAGAAAGACTTAGGGCCATAGAAGGAATGATTTTTTATGGCCTATGGATGTAACTGAGCTTTGTTTGGTCCTAGACATGGTCATTTCACCTAAATTCAAGGTTCTTAAATTTGAAAAATATGATGGCACAAAATGTCCAATGACTCATGTCACCATGTATTGTCGCAAGATGGCAACATATGCTTGTGACGAGAAGTTATTAATGCACGTGTTTCAAGATAACTTTACGAGATCTATAGTCAAATGGTATTTTCACCTAGACAAGACTCATATTCATTCCTGGCAAGAGCTCACAAAGGCATTCCTTACACAATACCGGCATGTCATGGATCTAACTCCATATTGCTTATCTTTATAGAACATGAAAAAAAAAGCAACAAAAAGCTTTAAAGAGTATGCACAGAAATAGAAAGATGTGGTCGCACAAGTACAACATCTCCTCACTGAGAAAAAAATAATTGTCTTGTTTGTAACCACCTTGTAAGTACCATACTATGAGAGACTGATAGGCAATGCAACCAAAAACTTTACATATATGGTGATATCTAGTAAGATTATTGAAAATACCATAAAAAATGGTAAGCTCATTGCAAGAGAGACAAGCGAAGCAAAAAAAGGTGAAGCTACCAAAAAGAAAAAAAATAAAGCTCAAATAATGAATTATATAGGGCAACAGTTCAAAGGTTTCATGCCATATCCCACACCAGTGTACCAAATTAATTACCTTTCCATAAACAATGTTACATCTATCCCTCATCCATCTCAGCCATATCAACCACTAGAACACCAGTTTATCCATCCCATTTTCAATCATCCTTTTAGACACCTACCTATCCCGCTGTATTTACCAGACCAGAATGGAGACCTAGCCTAAATAGTGGTCCGAAAACCCTAAAAAATACCAAGAAAAGAACCACTTTTGACCTTATTCCCATATCTTACACTAAATTGTTATCGTGACTTATTCAAAATCAACTTTGAGAGCTTGTGCATCTAGAACCCTTTTAACCCCCTTACCAAAAATGGTATGATCCTAATACAAAATGTGATTACCATAATGGAAATCATGGTCATTCAATAGAGAACTATCCTACACTAAAATACAAGGTTAGAGATCTCATTAAAGTTAGAAAAATAAAACTTGAAACCAACAAGGATCACCGTGTTACTAAAAATTTTCTATCTTGATATATGAAAAAAGAGGTGAACCAAGGGTGTTAAAGCATTGACATGAATAATTTAGGAACAATGGATAGATGAGAATTGGAAAGTGGTTTTAGGGCCTTTCTTAAAAAATGATGGTTCGATTGGTGTTGCAAAAAGGTGGATTGATTCAAAACAAAAAGTGTACCCCTTTTGTTTCCTTAGATATGCGTATGAACTTCATGACTTGTATGAAAGTTGAATTTGAATGCTAATTAAGAGATTTTTTTTTTGTATTTTTTGGCTTAAGTTTTTTTTTAAAAAAAAAATCTTTTCTTTTTATAATAGAAGTCTCAAAAAATTGGTGGTTGTTATTATGAATCTACCCGAATAAAATATTCTTGTGTCCTTTTCATGTCTCAAAGTCACTTGAAAAAACTTAATACTCCAAAGGATACAAGTTTGAACTTTGTGATACCTCTTGTCAAGGCAACAAATACTGAAATGATCAATTTGGAAAAACCTTTTGAGTTTTTTGAAAATCAAACAAATATGATACTTCTTTTATCTAGATGTTGGTGAGTTGATAGGTGTCAAGACTATGCTTCAAACAAAAAGTCATCTAGATAGTCACAAATGCACCTTTTTATCTAAGGGCATGTTGACATAAGAGAATGATTTCCAATCACCCAAAATTACCTAGTTCATGCCACTATTCAATTTGGTGATGATGTACACAATCGAGACCTAAATAGACTCTTTTAACATGATTTCCATTGTCACATAAACCATGGACAAAGATTGGTTATCATATGAATTAAGAAGAAAAAATGAAAAATAGAAAAAATGTTGATGGTTACATCATGCACTTTAGATATTCAAATGATCAAAAAAAATGACAAAAAAATGTGATAAAAACAAATTTTTGATTTTTTAAGGAATCACTTTTTAGCATAAATGACCAGGCTTGAGATGACGAATGGCAATCTTTTTTCATCCTTTCACAAATAAGAAATTATCCATTTGCTACCCCTTTGAGCCTAGTGAATTCTTTCTAAATGAATCTTGATCAAGGATCACTTGACACAAAGAAAGATTTATTTGATGAAGTCATGCTTTGACAACAAAGGAAGAATGCCTTAAGTTGTAGAAGCAAACCTCAGACAAATTGAGTGTTAGAACATATTTCTATAAATGTTCAAATATGCAAGAAAAAGAAAAAGTGGAAGCAAAAAAAAAAAAGAAAGAGAAAGGAAAAAAGAGATGATTGGATGTTATGATTAAAGAAATAAAAAGAGTGAATGTCCAAAAGAAAATCCTTCACATGATATGAAATGATCCTTGGTCCAATCACCTTCAAACATGTGTTTTAGGCCTATTTATCCATTTCTTCAAAACCTTGAACCCTAACCTATGTTACATACCTTGAAAAGTTCATTTTGATCAAACATTGACATTTGAACTAAAGAATTTGTTCCTTGCAGAATTCTCATGACCAACTTCGCTTTTGTCTATTTCTTTGCAAGGTTTTCTCCTTCACAATAATACTTGAGTGCACGATGAAATCGTTAAACAAAAAAAAAGGAAAGAAAGAAAAAATAAGAGAAAAATGAAAAAATAAAGCTCTAGAGTGAAAACCAAAAATCAAAAAAGGTAGTTTAGAGCAAGAATGAGATTGCAACATGAAAACTCATTGCAACCAATGATTGAGATAGAAAATCTTGGCCTTTCCTAATATGATCTTGAATTTACCACAACTGATCTTGATATCTATTAAAATACCACATTGTGATATTAAAAAGGGTGTCAAATCTGATTTAACCATAAAAGAACCTTCAAAAAGAATTTGTTGTTGAGCCTGGATAAAAATCCAATTTTTCATATCAAGTTATGGACCTCAATTTGACAATTAATCATCCAAGCCGTTTGAAAAGATGGAATTGTCGTTCTGTTCAGACATATGCATAATAATGATCACCATTTTTTTATAGGCTTAAGAGTCACATTGTTTCATAAAGGTTGACTAAGACAATTTTTTTTGGAACAATTTTGACATTAAAATAAAATATTTTTAAGGAAGAAAAAATACTTTGAGGAAAATAAGGGGTAGTATGAAAAACACTTTTTAATACAAAAGTATGTTTAATCAATTGAGTTTTACCACAATTCGATGGCTCATTTTCTTTAATTCACTTTCACCAAGTTTGAGTTGATCACACACATGTTTGATTTGAAGATGAAAAATAAAAATAAAAAAAAGTCGAGAAATCCAAATTGTGAATAAAGAAAGCAAAATTGGTGAAAAATGAGCAACAAAAAAAGGATTTGGAATTAAGATGAAAGATTAGGGTTTGAAAGAAAAAGAACTTTGAAAATTTTAAGAAAATAAGATTTTGGGCAGTTACATATCTTAACTTGACTATTTTTGAAAGGAAAATTTTGAGCATTTGAATCTTTTGACTTTACATTTGCATCATTAGTTTGTCCAACATTGATAGGAAAGTATGCATCAGTATTTTTGGAAAAGACATTTTCATTTCATGTACATCTTTTTAAGAAAAGACATTTGCATCTCATGTACATCATTTTAAGAAAAGACATTTGCATCTCATGAGCATCATTTAAAAAAAAGATATTTTGCATCTCATTTGCATCATCATTTTGAGAAAAGTCATTTGTATCATAATGGTGTTCGCCAATTTTGGAAGCATTAAAGAAGAAAAAAAAGGGGGAAAAAAAACATATTCAAAAGATCAAAAATTTTCAAGAATTTCAATGAAATGGCATAAGAAGAAAGGTTTAAGACCAATCTAGCTAGCAAAAAAGTTGTTAACTCAGTGAAATTGGCATCATTCAAGAAAAATATTGTGATAAATTATTTTCAAAGTTCTCGGTGGTGATATCCGAGTATTAAAGTATGAATTTCATTTTCTTAATGGTAATATCAAGACATTTTCAAAATTACTTAGTGGTGATATCTAAATTTAAAATTTGAAATTGCACTTGTATTTTCTCAGTGGTGATATCCCAACACTAAAAAAATCATTTGCATTTTTTCGATGGTGATATTCGAATGTTAAGGTTTAAATTACTTTTTCTCGATGATGATATCCGAGTGTCAAAGGTTGATTTACATTTTTTCGATGGTGATATTCGAGTTTCTTTTGATGGTGATATTCCAAGTTATTTTTTGATGGTCTAATTTATTTTCGTTAAACCTCTACTGAGAGGAACTTTTTTCAAAATAAAAATTTTTAAAGTTGTTGAGTCTTTATTGAGAGGAGCCTTTTTCAGATTTTAAAGTTTCAAGTTGTCGAGTTTCAAGAAAAAGAAGCATTTCGATTTTATAAGAAAACTCTTTTGATTAGTTTAAAAAACTAAAATAAAAAAATATCTTGACTCTGAACAAAATTGATGTCTTTGTCTTTGCACTATTCTTGATCCTCAATAATGCGTAAAAAAGGGCAGTTGTAGACACCAAATTTGTCATAGACTTTTAACTCGATTTTTAGCCTAAGATCTGATTTAGACTCATGATCGATTTCATTATTTAAGCCCAGCCTACTTTTTATTTTATTTTATTTTTTTGTTAAATTAAACAAAATAGAAAAAAAAATAAAGACAAATAGAAAAATACAAGAAAAGAAAAAAAATAAAAAGGTAGAGGGTGTCTGGTGCCGTGCATAGCACCATTGGCATTGCCCCCTACTAGGCCCTGTGCCACCTACCCAAGCACAAGGCCAAAGTCAAACAAAATAGAAAAAACAAGAGGGGGCAAAGAGGTTGGTGATGGGGTGCCGTACATGGCAACCCCTTTTCCCAAGCCCTGTGCCACCTACCTAGGCACAGGGCCATCGCGGGAGCTTTATAAATAGAGCTCCTGAAAAAACTTAAATGAAAGAAGAAAAAAAAAAGAGGAAACCTGCCAAAAAAAAATTATTCTTCAAAAAAAAAAAAAAAAAAAAACACAATTCCCTGGAACGGGAAACCCAACACCAAAAATACCTACAAAAAAAATCAATCAAAATCAATTGCAACAAAAAACAAGTCAGAATACAAAAAAAAAAAAAAAGAGAGTTTTGACCGAAAGTTCAAGAGTAGATTTAGGCCATTGGGGTCTTCTTTTGGTAAAACGGAGGCCAAATTTGGTTCAGGGAGTTGATAGGAGCATTTTGATATTTTTAAAAATTTTTCAACACTGGCAACAATGGTTGGAGCTCACCGCTGGTAAAGACCACGACAGTCGCTATGACAAATGGCCATCGGCCCCCAGCCTTTCTGAAAAAGAGAAAAGAGAGTTTTTTTTAGGGAGAGGGACAAAAATGCTAAAAAAAAATTTAACTTTTATATAGGAGTCTAACCCCAAAACGATGTTGTTTCATTTAAACACCAAAACGACACCGTTTTAAGCCCAGGATCCGTGCGTCAATCCATCGACCCGACTTGGGGTCCACACAATCGACCCAACGATCTAAGTCACCCTTTGGCCCCTGACTAGTCTAGTTGAATCGGCCTAGACCAAACTAGACTGACATTGAACTGCCGACCTGACCAGACACATGTTAACCAGACCGTTGACCGATCCGATTCAGGTAAAAATATTTGTTATATATTATTTTATTAATATTTATGCATATTAAAATATTTATATTTGTTAGATTAAATGATGAAATATATAGTTAAATTTTTTTATAATTTTATTCATTTTAAAATAAACTTTAATAAAAATGAACTTTCTAATAATATAAATTAATAAAAAGTATAAGAAAAGGGAACTTTTATCCGACGATGAGATTCGCAGGTACTCCAAGTAGTGATACCTACGAAATCTAGATGAGAAAATTTTTTTTAAATACTACCAATGTATTGGAGTATCTATAAAAAAGTTTTTAATACAATAAAAATTTTCTTTTTCTTGTTAAAAAATTAAATAATAAAAATTAACTAATAAATTAAGAATAAGCAATAAAAATGAGAAAAAAATTTTATTCGATGACGAAATTTTAAAAATATTCTGAATAGATATGCTTTAAGAAATTCCTAGGTGAAAAAATATTTTTTAAAATATGATTAGTGTATTGGGATATTTATAGAAAATCTTTAATATAATAAAAATTCTTTTTTTTCTTCATTTTTTAATGAAAATATTAATAAAAATTAGTAAAATTTCTAAATAAAAAAAATAAAATGTGTACATTAATGTATTATCATTTGCATTACATGCATGGTATAGTTTTTTATGAAAAATAAATTTGAACTTATGAAGATGAGATTTTAAGGTATTCCGAGAAGCGATGCCTAAGAAATCTCCATGTGAGAAAGAGTTCTTCTAATGTTACCAATGTGCTGGAACATTTTAAGAATTATTTCAATAAAAAAGTTTTGATTTATTTTTCTTAAATAAAAAATGAAACAATAAATAGTAATTAAAAAAAATTCCAATAAATGAAAAAATCAAGAAAATTATTTTTCAAATACCGAAAATGAGACTATTTTTTTATCAAAATTAAAGATAACACGTAATTAAGTGGTACCATTTTAAATGGGCACTGTGGAAGTGCTAATCTTCTCTCATGCATAATTGATTCCCGAACTCAGACTGTTTCACAAATCATAAAATTATCTTTTTAATAAATTTTAATTAATTTTAAAATATTATTAAAATGATAAATTTTAATAGGTGATCAATCGTACTTAGCTAAAAAATATTGATGATGACTCCATTTTTCGTTTTTTTATTTTTATTTTCAAATTCGTCGAGCAACCCCAAAACCGTTACGACAATTCTAAAAGAAATTTATTAATATTTTTTTTTGTTTTTTTTTTTTTGTAAATACTTTCTAATCTTTGTAAAAATTATACATAAATACTCAACTTTAATCTTGGATTTTATAGTTTTTTTTTTTAATTAAAACACTTTCAATTCAACAACTCAATTAAAATTAAACCATTTTTAAGTTTTAACAAAAAAATTCTTTTTTTTTTGTTTTTAATAATAATAACTTTAACCTAAATATAATACCAAAAATAAATTTAAAAAATTTAAAATTTAATCTTAAAATATAAATTGACTTTGGATTAAATGGGGATTTACGTCAAAGATAGCAGTAAAAAAAGTCCTTTCAAGAGGTCAAAATTTGAGACTATTGAAATAAAGAAATACTGATATAAGATCAAGGCAACTAGTCAATTTTTACATCAAAAAGTTCCCTACAAGGACAAGGGTAATATAGATTCGTATTCAGTTGAAAAGCATAAAGTTCATGCAAATTCCTATTGAGCTTGGGGAAAAAACAAAGGAAGCAAAATGTGATTGTCTACCAAACCTAAAGAATAAATATGTGATTAATGATGATGAAAACTAGATGAAAAACTCAAGCTAGCAATTTGAAATCTCTGTCAACCTTTCTTGCTTCTGTATCCTTCCACACATTCCCAGCTATACCGAAAACCATAACAACCATTCTTTGGAAAAGAAATATTGTCCCAGTTAACTTGTCAATCATGGCATCCATAGCTGTTAGCTTTGGTTTCACTATGCCCCTACTCATACCCAACCTAGTTTCATTACCTGACAATGGAATAAATAATTCAAAAATTGTAGAACAGATGTAAACAACATCAGAATGACAAATGAAGCCATCAAATGAACTACGGATTACAAAAATCATTTTTCAAAAACAGAGAGTAGAAACTCAGGAAGCCAGTTGAGGGAACAAAATAATGCAGAAACATTCACAAAATTATGTAGCAAACAAGTTACAGATAATATCTAGAATGAAATAAAATTAAAAAAGATAAGCTATCGCGTCATCAATGCATCTGTCAAAATCTCATCCTTAACCCATCAATGTGATCAGAGACAGATTTTGACATTTTATTTTGGAGGTTTCATTTAAAATTATATATTTTTTTATTTGCTATGTTACTCAAACTTAAAAATAAATGTCAGATGCACTATGTATCCAATACAATATGCATTTTTTTTTAAGGTTTTTTTTTTTATAGTTGGCCTGTCCAACCTCTATATCTACATTTATCTTATATATGTCAAACATAAGTACTTTAAAGAAAATGAAGAATCCAATAATTAACATAATTCATTTGAGATTTTATCAAATTAAAAAAAGAATAAGAGAGAAAGATCATAAAGAAATGCAATCAAGTAAAAATAAAAACAATATAGTTACACTTTTACTTTTGATACTTTGCTGAAAACTTAATTTTTTTTTAAATTTACACAAATGTGACTTAATATCTATTACTTTGAAGAATTTGTGAATAATAAATGTGGGTATAATAAATAAATAAATAAATAATATGATTTTAATTCGTGTTAAATTATAATATAAAATTAAGCTAAAGATTAAAAAATAAAAATTAATAAAAAATAATTTAATGTGAGAGTCAATTAAATTTTAGTTTAATTTTTATATATAATAATTATAATATATATATATATATATATATATATTAAAGGATTGGAAAATACTCACAGCAATTGCTTATGCAATTGCCCTTAAACACCTGCTCAGATAAAGAAACACGCCAAAATTTTAAGTCTCAAATGGCCAAATCGGTTAGCTGATAAGTATGCAATTGCCCCTTTTTTTTATTGATGTTTCATGCTAGTTTTAATTTATCACCTGAATCACCGTGTGCACTACTCTAGATCTTAAACTTTAAATTTTTTTTTTTTTTTGTTAACTAGACGCCTAGACCTTAACCTTCAGATTGATCCCCTAGAGCTTTTTAGTTTATCCTCTTCTATTTGTCTATGGTGCATTTTAACCCTTCATTTTATTGTCTCTGCCATGGGCCTCCAAAGCTTCAAAATTTTTGTGGGGGCCAAGCTTCCACGACAGTCCGCCATTGAATGTGGTGCTAAAGTCATGTTACAAAAAAAGGGTTTGCACTAGGTGCAGATATGAGGCAAAATGCGTATGTATAACAAAGATACTAATAAAGGGCGAAAATATAAAATAAGATTGTACTACATACCAGGATATATGTATGTAACACTGTCAAAGTTATGATTTCTAGAAGCAAAAATCTCCTTATAAATTGATCGAATACTAGATGAAGCTTATTTACCAGTGCCCTCCCGAGGCCACCAGAAAAAATTACTAAAGTATCATGGTTTGTTTCCAAACTCAATCTCTGTGTTGGAATGGCCAAAACACATTAAAAAATTACCACAACCTGTATTTTACATGTTCATGAATACTAGAAAGTTCCGGAAACTAAAATGATATGATTCTGAATCCAATGTATAAATTTTCCTCGAAGATACTGTTGACTTGAATCAGCCATCAAACGAATATGTTTTGCTTACTAATTTTTTTTCTGCAACCATGAGTTTATAGTTTTTTGTATCTCAGCTCTTTCTCATCATTTTTTTAGCTTTTCTCTACACCAGCATTAAACATCAAGTGGAAAAAGGATTAATAATAAACAAGAATGATAAATTGATGATATGAATTGTTTGTGACCTTTAAATTTCATATGATAGGAACTTGCCTGTGTAGATAGCCATACCACAAGCCCATTCTGTGTTCCTCAAGTAGCATGACTGAAGAATTATGTTTTTTATGGTTAAAGGGCACACATCGTTATCAATAAATGGAGGAAACAAATGCAGATTAGCATCAAATCTTCTAATATCCTTAGCTGGATCTGGACACTCAATAACACCCTAAAAAAGAAGATAAAACATGTAAAGATCAAAAGACACGGGTGTGTGTTTGGTCTAAAACACACAAATTTTGAATTTACGGTACTAAAAAGAAATCTTGCCTTGATTTTATGCAGCAATTCAAAATCTATTCCCATGCAAGCAGAGGGTATTACCCTTGTGTTCAGATCAGTTTCACCATCAAGCACAGCAGTCTACAAGACAATTTGTACGGTCAATCGATGCAAAAGAATTAAAAGTACAATTGATACACACAACGTAAGCATTCTTAACAATGTTATATGTTAAGTCTCTTCTCTTCTTTTATGTTAAGAGGTAGGCTTTCGTCCAACTTTCAATTACATTTCTGGTAAGAATTTAAATCTGTAAATTTTAATAAAACAATCTTCCTGAAGAATTCAACCCACTCAGGCTTTAAAAAAAATAATGAAACAGAATCATATCCTGATTTAGATTTTCTTGTATCTAAATTGCTAACAAAATCAGAACACAGAAGGTACCCGAACCTATTCATTCAATCTAACAGAACTTTAACAACAGAACGCTCTTTCTCAATTTCATATAACTTGGTTGTTTTTTTGGTGTCCTTCCCCGTCCACTGATATTTCAACCTTGAATTAATATTTACAGCATTTTACAATTTTAAAAAAAGTCACATATTCACCTCAACATAGAAAAGGCCTTGTGCATCAGTGGTACCAATCAAAACAAGATCACAAGGCACTTCATAATTCTCACGAAGCCACACTATATTACCAACATGAATATCCTATCCTTGGATCTGCAAATTATTCTCACAATCACAAATGAAATAGAAAAAGAAAGCAAACAGTTACTTCTAAAAAGTTTAAAAGGAAACATGATAGTAAGCAAACCTAAACAACACCAGATAACATGCAATTATGTTGACTCACCGCAAAGAAATTCAAAATAAATAAGTTTTCTAGGAATATCAAATAATCAAAGGAAAAAAGAATATTGAAAATTCCCTTACATGTTTCTTAATGCCCCGCCTAACAACCCACACATCTTTCTCATTTGCTTTCTTGTCTGACAAATAACTGTTTTAATCATCCCATGCTTCTTTTGATGCAGAGATTGCGAATATAAAAATTAGTGGACCCCATGTACTAGCAGGATTTACTGGAGTAATTAGCGACCATAACTGAAGGCAAGCAATCAATAAGAAATACTGGTTCATGAACCGGCTGAAATGAGTAGTAATAGACATATTAGAAAGAGTTGGTGAGCCTGAGAAATGCTAATAGATAAAACTTTCAAGCAGAAAAAGGAAACGTATCCCTTCCCAAACAAATTATCATGCACCATTGATTAATGAATCAGAAAATGCATTGGAACCATGAAGAGTTCTAAACAGGACCGTTCAGTCATGTTATGTGGCAATTCTTAAAATAGTCAATTATCAGTGAGGTAGAAGGTATGAATTGATCACTGTATAAGCAAAAGAACATTTATGTGTGAAAAAAAAAATGAGCATAGCAAACAGTTGATCATGATAAGTCAACGGAGAACCTTTGTTCATTCACCTAATGAAACCAAGGGAAGCACAATGTTAATCAAATTCGGATTATTAAACTAATGTCGAATAGAAAACAAAACTTTGTAAAATATACCTGAACTGCTCCCATAAATTTTTAGGAAGGAAATTCAATACCGTATATTTTCTGTTAGAAATTCGGTTGTCAACGTAAAGTTCTTGTGACTCATCGTCATGAATGTTAACATATCGCTTCATTGGTGTCTCAAAAGCAATCAATGGCAACTCTCAGGTTCATTACAGAGCTCCACAGCAGTTAGGAGCCCCGTCACTTAACCTGAAAAAGATATGTAAATAAAGTTATAATATCAGCAGCACTGTTTCATGATAATTTTCCTTTCTTTTTCTTTTCTTTCTACAGGAAGTGTAGCAGAGAAAATAAGCAAAATTAAAACCAGCTCCATAAATTACACATCACATCGTGGAATCTTCATTTAAACAGTTCAAATTAAGATTTTTCCAATTTCTGATTTTATCACTTAAAAGAAAACGATAAGAGACAATATCAAGAAATATAAAATTCTGCATTAAGGTGTCAATTAGTTCGATCAATGAACCGTCAGATTAACTGAAATCTTGATTAAATTGTTGCTAAAAATTTCAAAGAAATCCAACCAGCCTTTCGCGAAAAGATATTTGGCATCCAAGATTTTGAATCTTGAATTAAAATTTTAACGGAAATAATGAGAGATCGTACGCTTTTTATTTTTATTTTCTTGATGTTTTTCTATTCTACCTTCTCCTACTTCTTCTTCTTCCCCTTGCTCGGTCATTGGTCACAGTTTTGTTAATTGGCTTGAAAGGAAAAAGGGTCAGTTGCTGTGTGCATGCGGTTCCACTGTTTAACATATGTGGATCCACTGTTCTCCCTCCGATAATTGTAAATCTCCTTTTTGAGCCAAGTTATAGGTCATGGACTCAGTTAATATAAATTATCACGGAATTTTTACATGATTAATAATTATTATAATATCAAATTTGTGAGATTAAAATTTTAATTGAAATTTACTTTTAGAAAATTATATTTAATAAATTTAAAGTTCAAATTTCAACTTTTATAAATTTTTTTTATATTTAAATTATTATTTTTGTATAAAAAATACATTGTATTTATGATAATAAAATTTTTTTAATTAAAAAAATCTACTAGCATAATATATGAGAAAAGACCTAAAAAAAAAAAAGTAAAAAAAAAAATCACTTTCAACAGTTTAAATTTAGTGGTACGATAGTTGATTGAATTGTTCTTTTTATGATAGTTGACTCCGAATTTAGTAAAAGGAAAAAGGAGTTGTTGAAGATTACGTCTCTTAATTAAGAATAGCAAAAACAATAAGAGTTAGTGCTTAGATGATTAAAGCAATCATGGTTGCCTTTCTAGGAAAATCATATATGAATTATAAAATTTGTCTAATTTATTCAGTTTTTAAACTCCTCAAACAAGAATAGAAGAGTGACATATACGAAGGTATATTTAAAAATTTTAAAATTAATTAAAAAATAAATAACACATATGATAATTTCTTAACCTTATTTGTAAAATAAAAAAATTGTATTGTTAATGCATAAAAACAAATCCTATGAATTATACATACAATTTTTATGAACCTCAATTTAACAAGTAATGATATAATAAATTTTATTGTATTTATAAATATGAATACTAATTTCACTAAAAGCCCTTCATTAAATGAATTTAATTGAATTTTAATTTCATGTAAACTTTATATACATGTTAATGAAAGTTTATGTTAATATGTAAATTTTAGTTACTTGTGCAATATATGAAATTATAGGTTTAATATATAATTATTATCTAAAAATAAATATAAAAATTTCATAACGTGATAATAAAAAAATTCTATTATCTATAATATTATATATATATATATATATAAACACTCATATTGAAATTCTTTTGAACTGATGAAAATAAATAGTTTTGTTCATATATTTCCATATTACCATTTTAAATGCTATATGTTACATAAATATTTATACAATTTATTCAATTTATAATAAGAATTTTAATTACATTAAAAGACTTTCATTAAAAAATTATATGACTAATAAAGTTTATTCAATTTATAAGGAAAATTTCTAATTCAATGTAAATTTTATAAACATATTAATATAAGTTTCGTTAATACGTAAATTTAAGTTATTTGTACAAAATATATGCGACTATGTGTTTAATATATAGCTATTATTTAAAAATAAATAAAAATAAGTACTCGTATGTAATGTCTATGGCATCAAAAGTTAATTAAAATAAATCCACAAGTGGTTCACAAATAAACTTTGAGCATTGGCTCAAACAGTAATGTTCTCACTTATGTGTATATGTCATACCAAAAACGGGGGTTTATCCCATATTTATATATCAATCAGTTATCAGTTTTATGTTGTATTTATTTTATATTGATAGATTAACAAAGTAATTATATATTAGATATATTATATTAATTAATGAGTAATTTTTGTGATATCATAATATAATATATTGAAATTTATAGTATAATTTTAATTAAGTGTGATTCTCGTGGTATCATATTATAATATATTCATAAGAGATAGGTCAGTTTTGACTAACATATTAAGGAAGATCCTACTTTTTTCTCTATATATATATGAGGTTAGTCTATTAAATTTTATAACTTCAGAATAGAGAAACAGAGAGTAGTTCTCTCTCTTTTAATTGTGCAGGTTTCCAATCTGACCTTCGAGGTAGGCAATAGAGAGCTTGTGATGGCAGCATTAATTCTATGGACATGGATTTAGTGAGATTGAGTTCTCGCTCGCATCCAAGTCAGTATTAGTTTTTATTAAATTATGTTAGTAACTCTGTGAACTTTTGGGCTAAAACCAATAGTTGGTATCAGAGACATACTCACGATGCATTGTATACCTTTATTTTGTTGTCATGGACGTGTGTGTCACCTAACCCACCCATTACGTGTGTGTCACACATGCCGTGATCAGCCTTTTTAGTGGTTGGGCACACGCGATAAACACACCCTTAGCATATGCGCCAAAAACAGGAAAATCAAAAAAGGAAAAGTTCGAGAAGAATTGCACCTTAGCCCTCAATTATTTTATAATTTAGGCCAATTTAATTTTTTCTTTTCCATATTAGGTTTTATTTTTCCCTTTTCAGATAATTTCTTTCTAGGCTATTCAAGATTATGACATTTTTTGGAAATTAAAGGGTTTTTCATTATTGTTGGATCAATTTGATTTTCCCTTCCATGTTTGGTTATTTTTCCCTTTTTAGGCAATTTCCTTATGAACCTTTTAAATTTAGACCACTTGGTGAAAATTAAAGGGTTTTTTTTTTTTATTATTGTCGGGCTATTTTGTTTAGGCCAAATTCAATGATTAAATTTTTAGGGTCATTAATTTAAGTAATTTTGGCTATTTGGTTAATTAATTTGAAACAAATAGATTTGTTTGATTTTGGATCACATTAATTTAAATTAGAGGCCAATTTTAATTTTAATTTCATTTGGGCCATTTAGGTTTAGGTCATTTTGGTGGAATTAAATTTTTGGTTATTTTGTTTTAGGCCAATTTTGTTGAAATTAAAATATTAAACCTAATTTAATTGATTTTAACCATTTTGCTTAAGCCTATTTTGGTTAATTATTTTTGTAAAATATTTTGGGTCCAAAATTGATAGCTCCATTCTATAAAATATTTGGCCTAATTAAATGAGTGATAAATGAATTATTTGGATATTTTGTTTAGCCCAATTTCAATAATTAAATTTTACACATTTTGTTAATAATTCATTTAATTTTGTAAAAACCCTTTTAACTAATAAAATTGCCTTAATATCTGAATATTCATAACAAATTAAATTACATGATTTGGATAGACTTGACCTTCTGGATATGCTTTCGATGTTGTATATTTCTATTGTAGTTAAATGGTGGTTTGACAATTTTTGTGAGTATTTTTAAATTATACAAATCACTAATCGGATTGATTAAAGCGTGCCTATTGTGAAAGCTACCATGATGATGCTTAGGAAGGAAAATATTCTGATTGGGGTATAATGTGATTTAGCTACCTTGTCGGCAGCAAGTCATTTCGGGGTTATATTTGACCAATTATATATTATCCTTTGTTGTATATTCTGAAAAAGACTTTAAATTTTGAAATTAATAAAATAACCTTCATGGCATGATTTTGTTTTACATGCATGATATAGTTTAAGTTATTCTATAAAGTCGCCAATCTCAATTTCATCTCTACAACTATCATTTAACAAGAATTAACTTTATAGATTAGATGGTGATCCAAGAGGGGGGTGAATTGGATCTCTCCAAATTCTTCCCAAATAATGATTTCAATATAGTTGAATGGAAATTAATACAATAAGCACTTTTGATGAAAATATAATGCAAACAATAACAATTAATAAACTTAAAATCAAATATGAACAACAATAAATTATAAGGAGATAGGGATAGAGAAATCAAACACAATGATTTATAGAGGTTTAGTCCTTTTTCACAATGCACTTACATCCTCTCTCTTGGTTGTCCACACCAAGGCTTCAATCCACTAATTGAAGAAAAATTCTTACAAGATACAAACCTATCTTGTACTAAATCTCTATCTTTTTTTCAAGGCTTAGGTAGCAACCTCTACCCTTACAATATCAAGAGGATACCTCACCTTTTGTTCTCTTTCACCCTTGTATATCAAGGTAATTTTGCAAACAATAGAACAACCTCTCTAAGGCTAAGTGTTTGCTAAGTGTAAGTACAAGAAAATGATGAATGAACAACAAATATAATTTGGATACAATAAAGACAAAGATATGGACTTTGAAGCTATAAAAACTCTTGATTCTTTGAGAGAATGAAAATATGGTTTGTTGGCTTTTTCTCTCTTGATTCATCAATCTTCTTAGTGTGTTAGAGTGCTCAATTTATAGAGAAATTGAATAAGTAGCTGTTGGAAGTGTTTGGGAAGTGAAAGTAGCTGTTGAATCCTTGATAAAATAGTCATTGGAGTGATTTTGGCGTTCAGGGGATCGATCCCCTCCCTTAGGAAATCGATTGGTTCATGTTTTGAACCAATTTTCCTTTGAAAATAGCCTAACCGATCGATTTATTTTGTAGGGGATTGATCCATTTTCTGGATTTTCGTTCTTGGGAACATTCTGTTTGAAAACCAATCGATCCCTTCTAGAGGGGATCGATCTTGTCCATGTTGGGTGGTAGTTTCACTTTTTATACTCTACTTACTAATTTGATCATAACTTGAGTTATACAAATCCAAATCACAAACCATTTCAAGATTTAGAAACTAGACTTAAAGGGCTTTCTATCCATATAAAGTTTCATTACCTAATTCACTGTGTATGAATTATAGTGAATTTTCAAACTTATGCCTTGTGCAGTTTTTTGACAACTGCAGAGTGTCTAGTAAAAATTTAAAATCTTTTCTTAGAAAATTTAGAATTTGATTTTGTTTAATCCATTAGAAATTAGACTCAAAGATCTTTCCAACCATATAAAATTCAAATATTAAGACTTTGTGAATTAATACAAAAAAATAAAACAAGTTCGATGTTGGAAAACTTTATTATTGTAAAACAGCTTTCTTAAGTTAATCTATTTCTCAAAACCAATATTATCAAAATTGTATTAAGTCCAAAATGAATAAGTTCATTTTAAAAACAACAATTGAACTTTCATTTAAGCTCAAATAAATAATTTTTAAAGATAGATTTGGTTTGAGAAATATGAAAACAAAGAAAGGTTTGTTTAAGCTTTGAAAATCATATTATTTATTTAGTAGCAAAATATAAAACTTAAGAAATGTACTAAATAAATCCTTTTTCAAAATCTTGATAAGTTTATTTAGCTTAATGTTTTTTCATTTCAAAATAAGGATCAATTCAAGGCTAACAATTTATTTTCAGGATCAAGCGCTTACTACTACACTAAAAACTATAGGTGATAGTGAAGACTCAACTCTATTTTCTTATTCTCTTTGGTAGTGCAGAGTCTCGTACTAAGCGACAGGTGGACATAAGGGGCTTCGCAAAGCCTTCATGGGATACCTCACCCATTGGGCCTAGACAGGTTGGGTTGCTATACACCAAAATTTGATCCACCATGAGATACCCCACCCAAATGAATCGACATACCGAGTCCCTAAGGGAGACCGCTGGACCCCATAATCCAACAACAAGATTAATTCATATAAATGGTGTGTATCACTCTCTACAATTTTAAGCATAATAAATTGAAAAATAGCTGAAAAGTTGATCGCATTCAGTACCCATCCAGGTGATAAGCCTACGTTACATTCAATACCTATCCAAGTGATAAGCTCACATTATTGAGCTCGATTGAGGATAAAAAGACAATGTGCTTTCTAAAGATACTCTAATTAGAATTGTCTAATGGCATATAAGTATACAATTAGTTACCGTATTAGATAGAGTGTTCAGCACATTAATAATTATGGATGCTATTAAAATCTTTTTGAAAAGTTACATAAGATTAAAACATCGAACCACATAGACTGTTCACCATTACCATGTTGGATAGAGTAGATGGTTTCTATGAGCACACTCCAAAAATGATCAATATTGAAATAAAGACTAGTTTCTAGTGTGAAAGATTTCTAATAGCTTATTTTTGGTGTGATAGTGTGAAATCTGATCATAAAGTACAGAAGAAAACATGAGATCTAAATATCGTGAATGTTATAACCATCTAAGAGGAATATATATTTTAAGCAGCAATCATATTCAACCCTTTAGATGATACAGGTCAACATTATTGCCAAGTGGAATATTAAGAAATGTTTCATTAAAGGTCATTTAAGAATAAGAATTTTGTAAAGTTCACTTCTTATTTTGGTTTCATAAATGCCTTTAAAATATGAAATCAGAGAATTTTGGAATGTGTGCCACTTTTATTATAAATCAGGCATAAGAAACCAATTTATAAAAGTTCTTTGGATTGGAAAGTGAAGCAAAGCATTTAGTTAGCTTTTTCTATTTGAAGTAAGGCATTTTATTAGCCATTTTCGTTTGAATCCAATCTAGTACCATGACTTCTACTTTTCATGGTTGATTACTTATGCTAGTGTTGATACACCAAATCTGGTAATATGTAAGCAATCGAAAACCAAATAAAAGGAAGATATTTATGAATATGAACGATCTTCTTTAGTTGTACGTACTGTAAATGATGTGGTTATTGGTTTTAATATTGGTAGAATAGATGAGAAGTCTATCATGTTGTGACATAAGCATTAGGAATATTCTAAATCTAGCAAATGTATAGATTGCATTAAAAGAAATGTCATTGCTAATATATGATTGTGATTAGCAAATGTAGAAAAATTTAGAAACTGATCTATAGTGACAATTATGAACTGTTTCCACTTACTATTTTCAATGGATTTAGGCATTTTATCACCCTCACTAAAAAACTATTCAGGTTTCGATTATCTAAAGTGAAAAGTCTGATCATGTAGAAGCCTTAAAGTTTTTTTTTTTTTAAACCTGCTACTAAGTTTTCAAAAATACAAAATTAAGGCAATGAGGCTAAACATAAGTGATGAATACTATGGTCAGTATAATGAAACTAGACAGAACCCTAGACTATTTTGTTGAGTGTTTTATAGGATTTTGGTGTTAACGCCTAGTATTTTGTGCTTAGAACACCCAAAGAGAATAAGTTGCAATAAGAGGCACTATAAAAATTTTTAATTTTAGAGACATTAAAATTCTGAGGGTTCATAAAAATGTCAATAATTTCTTTTTTAATTTTTATTTACTAACTAATTGAAACTATCCATACTTCTACTAAACTGTATATTAGGCACCATAGTCTTTATGCAAATTAGATTTCAAAAACCAAGATAATTTTTTTAATAACTTAATAACAATGGCATTTAATCCTATAGCTCTTTTTGACTTAATAACACTAAAAACAATATTAGCAATATCCTCTGATTAAATCCCAAGTCCCTAAAAATGGTTGAAACAGAGGATAATCATACAATAAGAAGATATACACTGGAGTATTAATTAAAGGTCCAAAACCTGACTCTTTCATCCAACTCAAACCTTCATTTTCAGCTCAATTGAACATAAAAACAAAAGTCTTTAAAAACTATTATCCCATTAATTCACTCTTTCAACTATTTCTAAATCATACAGTAAATTTTCATTTCAAACAACAATTTATAACAATCAAATTCAGGTACAATGGTCATTATCAAAGCTACCATTTTATTCTTAGAAATTTTCTTCTTTGAAAACTTAAGCAACCCCGTTTTAAACTTACTGGGCATTTTGTAACAGAACAAAGATTTTGAAAAAATGGATTTACTTTCCTGGATTTGAAAGAGCGAGGATTAGAATAGCACAGTCAACAATAAGCCACCAAAAACTTGATTTTCTGGTGAAATTAGTAAAAGAATCCGCATCCATGTATTTGGGGCTATAAATGGTAGGTGACTTGTATCTTTAATCCTTTCAAATGCAAAATCACTTTGTGATCCTAGCTATCCTTTATAATACATTTTTATGTACGAAATTTATATAAAGTTATTTAAGTAAAATTTGTAAAATTTTTTCTTTAAAATAATTTAATAAAAATTTTAATAAAAACTAAAATCACTAGATTGATAGAGTTTAATATGAAGACTAATAATATGTAAAAAATTAATTAAAAATATTATTTATGATTCAAATTTGATCAATACTTATTTAATAATAAAAATTTTATTAATATTTTTACTAAAAATGTCAATTTAATAAATATATCAAAATTTATTAAAATCTTTTTAAATTTTATACATTTGATCTATATAACGAAATCTTTTAATTTAATGATTTTGATTTTCAATTTTAACTTTTATTTACTCTTTTGTAATAAAAGATTTTATAAATTTCATTTATAAAACTTTTATATAAATTTTGTCCACATTTCTAGTACAGTGATAACTCTACATTATGTCTGGCTCTAAAATCGACACTTTTACTCAAATACACGTATCTAATAGCAGACCGTCGTGGGAGCATGCGGGGGCCAACCACCCCCCCCCCCCCCCCCCCTCCGAAATTTTGAAAACGTTTGAGGTCCATGGTAGAGACACATAGTTAGGAGTTAACAAGAACCATAGAAGAATGAAGAGGATAAACTAAAAAGCACTAAGGCTCAATTTGAAGGTGAGGGTCTAGACGTCATTTAGAGCTGAGAGTGCACATAGTGATTCGCGTGATAAATTAAGCTAGCATGAGACATTAATCAAAAGAAAGGCAATTGCATACTTATCAACTAACCGATTTGAGCATTTGAGACGTGATTTTTGGTATGATTCTTTATCTAAGCAGGTATATAAGGGCAATTACATAAGTAATTTCTCTTAGTATTTTTCAACCCTTTAATATATATTAACATTTATAATTATTATATATATATATATTAAATTAAAATTTAATCGATTCTCACATTAAATTGTTATTTGTTTATTTTATTTTATTTTTATCTTAATTTTATATTATGATTAAACACAAATTAAAATTATACTATCATTTGTTTATTTATTATACCCACATTTATTATTCACAAATTCTTTGAAGTAATAAATATTAAGTCACATTTGTTTAAATTAAAAAAAAAGTTTTTAACTTAAATATAAAAGTGTAAGTGTATTATTTTTCTTTCTACCTGATTGCAGTTTTTTATGAACTTTCTCTCTTTTTTTTTTTTTTCTTTTAATTTGATAAAATTTCAAATAAACTATGTTACTTGTTTGATTCTTCATTTTCCTTGAAATACTTATGTTCGAAATATCTACAATAAATGTAGATACGAAAGTTAAACAGTCTAAATATGAAAAAAAAAAGTTAAAAAAATGTATATTGTATTAGACACATAACGACATTCACCTTCGAGTTTGAATTATATAACAAATAAAAAATATATAATTTTAATTGATTTCTTCAAAATAAAATGTCAAGATCCGTCATTACTTCTATTATACTATTCACTTTCTAAGTTTGTATACAAATTTTCAAATAACACTCAAATTATATACATGAAACAGGTACGACATCCAAATCCTCAATATATTTAATAAAGTTTACTTTAAAAATAAATTTGTACTGTTATATAATTTGTATATAAACGTTAAATATTAAAAAAAATAAAACACATGAAAGGAAAATTTTATGTTAATTATTTGATTTTAGTAAAAAAAATGCAAATTCATCTTTAATTTATTGGTCTAATAGATAAAAAAAGTTTTATAAAATATATAAAATAAATATTCAAATCCCACAATATTTATCTTCTATTTCCCATCTAATGAAGAAAAAAAATGCAAATTATTAATTAAGCAACATTCAATAACAGAGGTATTGGAATGAAGCTTGATGTAAACTTTCAAGTCATTTGATGAACAAAGTTCAAAAAGTCTGTACATTTTAATTTTGTAGTATTATATACTTTCATTCCTTTTTTTATATTAAAACCACATGAAAATAGTCATTTACCCGGTCGACGTAGATGGTATTAGCAGTTTCCAAGAGAAGCACCGACTTTCAAAAGCCCCATGAATTTACGAATCACCACCCACAGTTAGTATAGTAGTTTGGCCCAGAAGCCTCCTGCGCCACAAATGCGGCGGCACCTCATAGGGCCACGAGAACCCACACGCTACACCCCCCAGCATCGAGTTAAGAAAGGGACGGTGTTTTTAGCACTTAGCAGTAGCCGCCCAGCACACTTTGCCCTCTTTTGTAAATATTGACGGTTGAGTTGACGTGCCCAAGACACGTGGTACGTAGTCATCCAACAGGAAAGCAAGGGAGCGTCCCCACTGCACAACTAACCGAGAAAATGACCGAAAAAAGGCAACAGCGGCGGCCAAGCTTTATGAGCCTCTGACTCGTCAACATGTCGACACGTCGCACTGTCGCTCCGACTTCCGTGCACCGTACTCATCCCCTTCACTTGCTGCCAATGTCCTCTGTCACTGCTCCATCCCACGCGCCTACTGCTCGAACAAAAAAAAAAAATGCAAATCCACTTCTTATCTCCTTAAAGTAAATTAAAAAAACAATGAATTGTGTTTATAAATACTTATTAAAGTTAATAAAAATATTATTTAAAAACTTTTTATATTATTAATTACTTTCATTAAATTTAATAAAAATAAAATATTTAAAGAATGCATTTTGATGAGTAGCGCGTGAAGTATGGCGTCGTACGTTACTGCACAACCGTTTAAGAAACAGAGCGCGAAAATCTCTCCACAGATTCCGCCGACGAAGAGCGGGGCCCACGGGAAAGGGACAACGTTTTCAAATCAAAACGTGGGCCTGCTTTTCAGTGTCCAGCGTGGGACCCTTTTCCCAATCAGGTTCCACTACCGCTGCCATTCCTCTCCTTCCAACAGCTATAAACAAACTTGTACTTCAAAAACCTGTTTTAACACGAAATTAACAAACTAAGTACATGTGCCAGCTACCATAATCACAATCACGAAATGTGCCCCGTCAACACGGTATTCTTCTTAAGCGGCCTGCTTCTACTCTCGTGATTTTAATAATTAAATTAAATTACTAACTTACTTATTTTTACTCTTTTCGTTGTCGGTCGGGCATATTGTTCGCCAAATCGTTGCTGATTTTACTCTTATTCAGTGTTGCACATGCTGTTTATCATTATTCATGTGTAGGTAAAAGTACATGAGAACAAAAATAAACTACAACTGTTCCGATCAATTAGTAGGATAAGTTCTGAGTTACTCTCGTCTCTTGTCGGTGAAGGAACCGTTTAACACCGAATCAGTCATTGGGTTAAGTATCCAGAGAAAAGGAATCAAAGCCTTTTGATTGAGTTCATAAAATAATAGTACTACCATCATGTGATAAAGCAAGTACGTTGAAGGCGGGCTAAACCAAAGCAAAATAAGAGAGCGGATTAGCAATAAGTAACAGAGATTTGATACTTCATTTTCATTGAAAAGAAACAATAGAGGTTAGTTTATTTGAATGAGAGGCTATAACAAAAACAGCTAAGAGAAAGAATATTTTTTCCCCTCAGTTGCAAAAAAACAGATATCGCTATCCTAAATTATTTACATCATATTAAAGATAAACCAAGGCTAAAAAGGTTCATCAGCTTTTTCTCTTTTTTTTTTTCCTTATTTTTTTTCAAAGCTCCGTACCTCTCACGCTGAAAATTAAGGAGAAAAAGCGGACACGAAAATATTTGCCGTAAAACAGCTATTAGCCATCAAGCATCCACTGGCGGGGGAAGATTAAGATCGAGGAGAGGGCCAGTCATCCTTAGCTTACGATCAATGACCGATGAAGAGTCGGATTCAAATTGAACCCCACCTCCGAATCCCATACTCAGCTGAACTCCAACCGGTTCATACTGAACCGGATAAACCTGACTTACAACCTCAGCTCTCCCTAATGCATCAAAAAACAGAACAGGCCGGGCGTGAGCCACCCTGCCCATCCTACCGCCACCACCCAGAGCCAGCTGCTGATGGCACGCGAAAGGAAATCTGCCAACAACCCCAGTCACACTGTTGCCTCCACGCTTGAGCTCACGTTCCACCGTTGGGCTGGAGGATTCCTCGACGGTGCTGCTTTGGCTTGGACTCTGCTGGTTCTGGCCCTTGTTACCTATGTAGCTGTTCGTTTCATCTGGTAATGGAAAGTTGGTCTTAGCCTTAGGTCCACGAAACTCACGCGCCGCCGCATCGTAGGCTCTGGCAGCGTCTTCTGCTGTATCAAAAGTACCGAGCCAAACGCGGCTTTTTTTGCCGGGATCTCTGATTTCAGCAGCGTATCTACCCCATGGTCTCTTCCTTACTCCCCTATAATGCACCTCATTGCTCTTAATATTTCCATTAACATTTCCTTTCTTCGAGATTTGGGCTGCATTGTTGTCTTTGGGAGCCATTACAATAACTATAATTACTGTTTTTCCTTCTCTTTTAGCTGTAATTTGCTTGCAGAGACAAAAACGTGTGGTAGTCTTATATAGAGTTAGGGGATGCACAGTCAACAAGGGGTTTGACTGAGGCGCCGCCTAAGTGAGGAGACAGTATGATAACTTTGTCTGGGGTACGTGTCACGCGGGAATTTCGAGTCAAACTGCGTGGTGTTGAGGTTTTGCCGGCTTTTGCCTTCACGTCTTTGCATGCTTTATTTCGTTTGAGTGGATTCCACTTTCCACTAAGTTCCGCCATGAGCAAGGCCCATATCGTTCTCTCACTGCATTGTTTGCATTAATGTTAAAAGCAATTTAAATTAATAAATAATAAATCTAGCCTAGAACATGATAATTTTAATTTTTGTGTTATTGATTATGTTTAGGAATCATAATAAAATGTAACTAAAAATCATACTAATAAAAATTGATTGGGAATGTTAAGCATTTAATTTTAAATTTATAATAATATACTAGATTATAAGATTAGTCACTGATTAATGTGGAGGCGTGTTGAGCACGATCCTTTTGCAAAAGTGAGGGAAAAACCCATCTTCTTCGGTGCTTTTAGTTTTGTATCATCTGCAACGTCACTGTCTATAACAAGCTCCGCAACGATCTTTTCACACCGACAGTTAAGAAAGAAAAGAGACCAGAAACACAGCCATGGAGAAAGCGACGCGTGTCCTTAACGCTGTCCTTGAAGCGCACCTCAAACAGAAGCCGTGTCGTGGATCATACTGTTTGTTTCGGTGCAATCACCTATCAACATTTGTGTACCTATAGATTTTTTTTTTTTACTCCAAAACTTCTCTCACGCCCTTTCCCGAAAGCGTGATTGAAACTAAAGATTGTTTGCTGGGGGTTGTTAGGAACGGGTCAATTGAAGGGCGTGATGGGAGTGAAGCGAAGCCAAAAAATGTAATCTAAGCAGGAAAATTGATGATAATCAGCAGATTCCTAGCTTAAGAAAAAAAAAAAAAAACCCCTCAAATTGAATAGAAAAGAATTACGGGTCGCTTGACAATGGTGTGTATTTTATGTTTATATTTTTGAAAATTATTTTTTATTTTTAATTTATTAAATTTGAAAATATATTTAGATAGAATAATTTTATTTTTATTTTAGATAAAAATAAAAATATATAAAAAAAAGTGGTTAAAATTTTTATATTTTAAATGAGAGAGGTTTAAATTTAATAAAAACAAAAATTTTGAATTGTAACAGTATTGAGTGGTACTATAGTCAAATGAGTGAACAGTGCTCATGCGATAATAATATCAAAATTGTTTTTAAAAATTTAAAAAAAATTGTTTTTACAATAATTTTTAAAATTTTTTAAAATTTGTTTTCAATTTTCAAAAATAAAAAGTAAAAACAATTTACAAACATATTTTTGTTTATAATTTTCAATAAATAAAAAATAAAAAATGGAAACATTGCCGAGCATATAGTATGAAATAGGTAGGTTATAATAATATTATTTTTTGTTTAAATTATATATATAAATGTATTATTAAAAAATTAATTATTTTATTACTAAATAATTAATAAATTTATTAAAATTAAAATTAATTATTTAATTATCATATATGATATATAATAAATAATAAATAATAAATATTTTTTAATGATATGATTATATGATATAATTTATATAAAGACAGACATCAACTTGTAATAATAAATTTATATTTTTAGTTATTAATTTTAATAAATTTAAGAAATAAAATAAAACAATTATTTATTTATTTTTAATTTATTAAATTAGTAATTAAAAAATATATAAAAATAAAATTTTTTAATATAACTTATCCCTCTCCATTAAATAAAAGGAATATATGTACATAAATGTTATTTTTTCGAGAGAAACGGTAAACTGGGTGGATAAGTTACTTCCACAGTGACCGAGTGACGTGTAGGATGCTTACGTTGATGATTGTGGGATCCACGTGAGATAATGGCAGTCGACATAAGTGATTTTATCCCAAGATTTTGCTAACAGGTTATTTGAGTTTCGTCAATATATTATTTGTAACAATACTTTTCTATTGGATACAATAATTAATAATTGCAGTCGTGGAAGTGATTTTGTCTTAAGGATCTTAAGAAAGGATTATTTAAAAATAATTAACATATTATTTGTAATAATAATTTTATGTTAAATATAATATTAAAATGATAGTTTTAATATATTAAAAAATATTTTTTAAAATAATAATTTTTAATAATAGACTCAAAATTCTCGTTATTAAAATCTTTATTTTAATTCTAGTTGTAAATCCTAGTATTAAAGATTGTTTCATATTTACAACTTGTTCGTGGCAATTACAAAGGCAAGTTCTGATTGATTGGGTTTATTCTAAGTGAGAATCTTCAAAGCCGAACGGTTGGTGATTGTGCAAAAGAGCATTCCATTTATAATATTTTTATTATAATTTTATAATTATTTATTTATAATAAAAAAATATACAAAAATTAATTATTTATAAATATAAATTTCATATAATATTTTAATAAATCCTAAATAAATTTTAATTAATTAATTAATTATATGATAATAATAATTATAAGTGATATAAAATCATTGTGCAGGAACTTACAACATCATGTGTCAAAATATTGGACCTCAAATTTTGAAGGGAGCCATGGGCCCATTGGGGGAGAGACTGGGAGGAAAGAGAGACGTATCATTTACCTATTTTACGGCTCAAAAGTAACAACTTGAGTTAAATTTCAGAGGACAAGGAAAAGAGATGAGTACTGTATCGGCAATACAATATTCAGTCAATTTTATTTTCGTACATGTAGGTATGATATCGGTATGGTTTGACGTATAATTTTAAATTTATTAATATTTTAATTTGTTTTTTTATATAATCCATTTCTAAATTTTTTATTAAAATTTTTATTTTAATATATAAACTTTTTTATCTTATATATTTATAGGTTTAATGTAAATATAAATTTTAAAAATTATAATATTTACTAATTTGCATTTTTTCACGTTAATATATAATTTTGATTTAATTTTTATAATAATTATAATAATGGTTGAACAAAAATGTATGCAACAGCTTTGGCAATTGTTGGAGCAAAAGTTAATTTGGTGTGCAGGGCCCTTAAATCCTGACCCGATTTCTACTGTAATAACCCTAACCATCTATTGAAAAAAAAGGCAATCTTCTTGTCTTCTAGACGCCGCCTACACTGCACTTTTCATCTCTATTGGCAATGTGTTTTTTTTCTTTCGTTCTTTCATCTCTCACCACCTCATCACCAATACAAAGTCAATCCTTTCTTTTCTTGTTTGTTTTATTCTTTTAGCATCTCTTACCTATCTATAAATAATTTTTGTAAAGATCACTTGAACGTTGGGTTTTGAACTCTTATAGTTGTCATAATTTTTGCAGATTTAGATATAATAATTTCAAATATCATATTATAATGTGATAAAAAATAATAAAAAATAATACAATTGAAAATTTTAATAATAATTATATATAAATTTAAAAAATAAAAAACATATATTTTATATTTCTTTGTTAACATAAATTATAAACATAATTTTTATATAAAATATAATATAAATATATAAATTTTATATTTTATATAATAAAAATACATAAATAATAAAATATTTTATATCATATATATTAGATAATAGCATATATTTACTAGTATAACTTGTACCGGTATAAAAACATAATATAAAGTTTTTTAAAGAGAATGATTTTTTATTAAGTTCAAATAATAATAATAATAATAATAATAATAATATATTATTATTATTATTATTATTATTATTATTATTATTATTATTGTTATTAAACTTAATACCCGATAACTAGCATAAAGGTGGAAATGTCCACCTTAGTCTGAGTTTGTAAAAAGCAATTAGAAAGGGCAAGAGAAGCATGACGTGCAATTAGGAGCCGTATAAGCTAGAGATTGTGGTTGTGGGTCCTTCAGCTGTGGCTACTCAATTATTTATTGATTAGCTGGGCAGGGCTTCGGGAGAGAAACCCTCATTTAGAGTGGATAATGTTTGAAATTGGTTACACTATTTTGCTATCATTGTCAATTTCCAGATTTAGGTGTTAGTTTGTGCCGAGTTGTTTTGACGACGTAAAAAAATATAAAATCACAAAGTTGATGAACGATTTGAAGAAACATTCAAAGTTTTTTTTAGTATTTGTAAAGAGAGAAAAGAAAAAAATTTTAAAAAGAGAGAAAAAAATTGAATGTCTATATTTGATATAAAAAAATTATTTATATTTATAAAATAAAAATGTTAAATTTGAATGACTCGAGCTTTAAAATCAGGTTTAAAATTGATAATATTGATTTAACTTAACTTGGCAAGTAATAATTTAATTAAGGAGATGATAAGTTAGCATTCTTATATGTCTTCAGTGAAAAGTTAAGTGACTAAACTAAACTTCAAAAATTTAGATTAATGCATTATGTTAATTCGAATCATAATGACAAAATTACTTTAATTGATGAATCACTATCTTAAGAAGAAAATCTATTACTATTTTTATGACCATGAAATACCCCTATCAAGCATGTATGAAAAAAAAATCCTAATTATAAAATGGTTGAATTTTGTTAGCTAAGATAAAGCTCTTAATTAAACTTTTTCTTTTTTGTTTTGCCTATTTAAAGAAAAAAAAATTCATACTACCCTTATAATTATGAAACATCTCTATTTAAGGTGTATGAAAAAAATTTGAAATGTAATATAGTTTTGTCAATTAAGATGAAGCTTTTAATTAAATAGCATGATGCTCATGCCTCATTCCAGGTGTTTTTTTTTTTTATTTAACATAATTAAAATTTTAAAATATAAAAAAAAGTATATTAAAAAATAAATAATCAAAATAAAGCTATTATAATAAATTTGAAATTTATGAAGCAATGTACACCTTTCAAGACAATGGTGTTCTTCACCACAACCTCTATCACAAATGGATATGTCAATAGGTTTCCTAGAGATACATGCAATGCCTCTTATATTAGTTTGAAAACAAAAACAATATCAAACATTAATTTGTAAGAATGCAAAATAAAATATAATGATGTACACATGTATATCACTATAAAAATATGAAAAATTAGTGGTAGTTTCTTAGCGGCGTTTCATTTAAAAATATTACTAGTTTTCGTGTTTTTATAAACTTTATAGCGCTTTTTATCAAAACGTCACTAAATATTCAAATAGCAGCATTTGTAGTTATAAATGACACTAAAGATAGAAATTTTTCACTAAAATATCTTGAATAATCCACTTATAAAAATTTAAGAAGATTATTGAAGGCGTTTTTAGTAGAAAATACCTTCAATAATCTCTGATAAAAAATTAGAGAGGATTATTGAAGATTTTTTTTTGTCAAAAATGCCTTTAATAATCTTCTCATCAAAATTTAAGAGAATTATTGAATGCATTTTTTGCACCTTCAATAATTTTTTATAAAAAAATTAGAGGGGATTATTGAAGATGTTTTTGGCCAAAAATACCTTCAATAATCTCCTTATCAAAATTTAAGGAGATTATTGAAGGCATATTTGGCCTGAAACGCCTTCAATAATCCCTTCATTAAAAATGAAAGAGATTAGTGAAGGTATTTTTTTTTACAAAAAATACTTTCAATAATCCCCTCTAAAAAATTGAAAAGGATTATTAAAGGTGTTTTTTACCTGAAATGCTTTCAATAATTTTCTCATAAAAATGGCTTATTGAAGGCATTTTTGGTAAAAAACGCATTTAACAATCTCTTTTAAAAAATTAAAAGAAATTATTGAAGGTATTTTTTTTTATCAAAAATACCTTCAATAATCTCCTCATCAAAATTTAAAGAGATTATTGAAAGCATTTTTAGTCTGAAATGCCTTTAATAATCCTCTCGTAAAAAATGAAAGGGATTATTGAAGGCTTTTTTTTTTTGCAAAAAATGCTTTCAATAATCTCTTTTAAAAAATTAGAAGGGATTATTGAAGGAATTTTTTTTTATCAAAAACACCTTCAATAATCTCCTTGTCAAAATTTAAGAGGATTATTGAAGTCATTTTTGGCTTGAAACGCTTTCAATAATTCTTTCATAAAAAATAGATTATTGAAGGTGATTTTGATAGAAAACGCCTTCAATAATCCCCTCTAAAAAATTGGAGGGGATTGTTGAAGGTGTTTTTGATAAAAAAAACGCTTCAATAATCTCTTCATCAAAATTTGCTGAGATTATTGAAGACGTTTTTGCCTAAAACGTCTTCAATAATCCCCTTATAAAAAATGGAAGGAAATATTGAAGGTGTTTTTTTAATAATCCCTTCTAAAAAAATTAGAGGAGATTATTGAAGGCGTTTTTGGTCTTATCAAAATTTAAAAGGATTATTGAAGGCATTTTTGGCTTGAAACACCTTCAATAATCTCCTTATATAAAATGGATTATTAAAGACATTTTTAACAAAAAATACCTTCAATAATCCCCTCTAAGAAATTGAAAGAGAATTGAAGGCATTTTTTTTTATCAAAAATACCTTTAATAATCTTCTTATCAAAATTGAAAAAGATTATTCAATGCATTTTTAGCTAGAAATGCCTTGAATAATCCTAAAAAAATAATTGGAGGGGATTATTAGAGGTGTTTTTAGCTAAAAACACCTCCAATAATCCCCTCCAATTATTTTTTTAGGATTATTCAAGGCATCAAAAACACATTCAATAATCACACTTTCTCGCTACTAAATTTTTTTAAAATTTCAAACCCACAAGGCCCTTTTTTTCCTTTTTTTTCTACTCATTTTTTCAATTTTGCTCATTTTAGGTTGCTTTTTTCTCATTTTCTGCCTAAGTTTAAGTCATTTTGTGGTCAATTTTCATCTTTTTTCCTTTTGTTTTTGTAAATTTTAAGTTAGCTTTCTTGCAATTTTGGTCAAATTCTTAAACTTTTTGTCTGATTTGTTAGGTCAAATCCCTAAATTTCTTTTTTGATTTGTTGCGTTTCTACCGCTGTTCAAGCTCCATTGGTAAGCTCCATTTCAACATTGGCAATTTTTAGTGTTTAGTCGTTCTTTTTCTTTTTTTACCAATTTATTTTGTTATTAGAGTTTTGAGTTTGGTTTTGCTTTGTTGGTGAGAAAAATTCAAGATAAAACAGAAAGTGAAAGAAATAGGATTTTTCTCTGAAAAACTTGAAATTGAACATTGAATTTAGTTACAAACATGAATGAAATTTTAGGTTTAGTTTTTTTTCAACAAAATATTTTTTAAGTTACGAAAAAATTGTTACTTGTTAACATGAATTTGTTGATTCATTCAAGATATTCTTAGAAAACCATTCTGAAATAGTCTATTATGTTTGTTTTCATCTCATCTTGGCATTTATTTTGTTTGTTTTTTTAGATCATGGTGTTTGATGAAATGACTTAATCTTGCTTGAAAGGATTTGTTGTGCATGAAAACCATCAACAATAGAAAATGGTAGTGACCAAGGTGGGACAAATCTTTCATCAAATGGTAGTATTCCAAATCTATGTAGTCATCAATTCCATACATTTTAAATTTTTTGGTTAATGTACTAAAATAATTTGAATGTTATTACATTTATTAAACTTTGTGTTTCATCCATATTGGAACAAATTATATACTTATAATATTCAGTTTATGAATTTAAGTTCGTTTTTATTTCTTTTAATATTTTTTATTTAATGATAATAATCAATATTAAAAAAAAATTTAAAAAAAAAATTTTTAATTTAGCGACATTTGTACCTAAGAATGCCTCTAAATGTTAAAATGTAGCAGCGCTTTCTACTATAAATGACACTAAATTTAGTGACGTTTTATACTATAAGTGCCTTTAAATTTAATGGCATTTAATGATAAAAACGTCATTAAGTTAGTGGCATTGTTCTAAAAATATCATTTTTTTTCGACGCAAGTTTAGGCGACACTTTTAGCGACGTTTTTGGCAAATGCTGCTAATCCTTTAATGGCATTTATAATTGTCATTAAATGTGAAAAAAATTCCACTAAAAGCCTAATCCCCTATAGTGTATCACCTTATCGCAGTTGGTGCATTGCTTTGAGAAACTCAGCCTATTATATTCAAATTTCACCTTGGTCTTTGCAGGTGCACAGATGCTAACTGTTTTATGAAATCACTGGAAAGTTTAAATTCATGCATAAATTAAAAAAAAAGTAATAAGTATAAACCTTCATTAGTCTTTAATTTGTTCAACATTTAGTATTTACAAAAGAACAGAAGGGGACCTAAAAATCAGGCTTAAACTTTCAAGTTCATATATAGCATTGTCACAAGAAAAATAGGTTAAAAAGAGAAGCAGGTTTAAAAAATATTGTAGTAAGGAAAATGTACGATAGAAGTAGCCATTTTTAACAAAGTTTTCGTTAATATATGATTATATAAATGCCCATAAATGGATCCCAATGTCTTGCACTGGTATGTTCCAAAACCTAATAGCAAGATGAAAGTTCAACGTTTGAAAAGTTGTTCCCCTCCTTTATTCGCCATTTTAGATAACTCCAAGAATGTGGTGCCACAAGAAAAAATGCATTTCCTACTCTCTTATTAGCTTATAATTATTAGTTATTGATAATTCAATAGTAAGAGTATACGTAATATCATATGGGAACTATTGAGATTCTGATACTGAAAGGCCAAAATACAAAAATACCTTTTGATTATTTTATTTTTTTGTTCCTTAATTTGAAGTATATTTTGATTATTTTATTGAGATTTTTCAAAAAGAAAAGTATATGCTGAACTTGGAAGATTTAAAAAAAAGTTTTAAATATGGTAAATTTGCATTTATGCCACAATGATAGAAGTTTTACCTAGTGTTGGTTCCATCGTTTAGGATAGACATGAGCCATTTGATACCACCACAGCAGCTGTGTCCAATAACCACAATATTCTCCACCTAAAACCAAACATTCTCTTTTGCACATCCAATTCCAAAAGCTACAATTTGAAATAGTAAATCATATTGAAAGAAAAGAACAGGAAATGTAAATTTTGGGTCTATTCAACTAGCTTTAGTTACCAAATTTTCCTACGACTATTGTCTCAAACAATGTATCCCAAACCTGTATGATAGTAATATTAATCACACCTCCATTTAATGCTACCAAATTTCATTAATAGTAAAATTTTAATATTACAAGATTTTCCAATCACTCCTAATTTTCCATTTGAGCCTCCATAGCCAGAAAAAGGACTATCTTGTGAGAAAGAAATGGAAAAGATATGTGAAAATGAATACATATTAGAGTAGTAAAAAAACAACACAACTTCTTAACTGCTTCCACTAAATCACACTTACTTCTTTAGGATTCTTCGAATTGTTACACAAACCCAAAGTTATACTTATAGTGAATAAAGATTAACAAATGAAGCCACCTAAACTATATTTATAACTTTACACATGAAAACACTAAAAAAAAACCTTAATTTACCATTTCATCCATGGATCCAGTTGCAAGAAGCTATAAAAAAAAAATAAAACAAGTCATGCACATGAAATAAATAATTGAATGAAAGAATGAGAAATAGAATCGATTTATATGTTTGGTGCGACAAGATTATATGAAAGGGTGCGAATAGCTTCGTCATGTGCATGGAGAGTAAAACTTTATTGTGGTGCAAATATCATAACCTCTGATTGTACCAGCTTCAAGACTTACTTGATTCAAACTAAAATTATCTTAATATGCATCCTTTAACAAAGCTAGCATTTCTCTGTTTTTAATGAAAGAAATCAAATAAATGTAGTAGCATCTTTAAGAAATTATTAACTTATGTAAAAGGCTGAAGCACACACCACGAATAAGTAATTAGTTTGTGGATCCTACACCAAGCATTCAATCTCAACAGTGAAGGACCACTTAAAACCAGAATGAGATTGTACTCTCACTACAGCAAAATGGCATTTTAGTGGCAGTTTTATATTGGCCTTTCACTTACAAATGTCGCTAGCTTTTATGTTTTTATAAAACTTCAGGCGTTTAATATTCAAATGCCACTAAATATTCAAATAGCGACGTTGTTACTTATAAACGCCACCCAAGACTTGATATTATAGGTATTTTTCGACTAAAACACCTTGAATATTTTTTATTAAAAGTTTCGATGAATAGTTAAAGCATATTTTTAGCAGACAACATCTTCAATAATCACGTCATAAAAAATTGTATGAGATTAATGAGGGTGTTGTCTACAAAAAACGCCTTTAATATTTAGACTAAAAATTTCTCAGGCTTATTAATTTTTTTTTTTTTTACAAAATTCCTTCAATATTAAGGTTATCAAATTGTTTGGATCATACGGATGTTTACCATAAGGTTGTTAGTTCAATCCGTCCTTAATTTAGCCTTTTTTTGGGTTTAGGCACAAATTATTTGTTATTGATTAGTCTAGGCATTTTCTTGGCAAAAATGCCTTCATCAATTAGTTTAAAAAATTTTTCATAAAATATTGAAGGCATTTTTCATGGAAAGGCGCCCTTAATAATCAATAGCAAAGATATGGACTCGATTCTTGAAGGCATTTTTGGCCGAACTCGCATTCTATAATCCAATCAGTAAATTTTTTTTTTTGGATTTTTAAAGGCAATTTTGTAAGAAACGCCTTCAATATTTCATAGACAAAACTTGGATGGGATGGTTAAAGGTGTTTTAGGCTCCAAACGCCTTTAATATTTCCAACGATAAATTTTAATTGTCAGATTATTGAAGGTGGCTATATCCAAAAATGTCTTCATAAACATTTTATTGGGATTATTGAAGGCGTTACCTGTAGGAAAACACCATTCATAATCCATTTGATTAATTTTTAGTTGGTATTATTGAAGGTGTTTTTTGCCCAAAATACCATTAATATTCCAGACAATAATTTCCTGGGAGGATTATTAAAGGCGATTTTGGTAAAAAATGCCTTCAATGTTTTCTGTTAGGGGTGCTTGAAGGCATTTTTTTGCTAAAAATGCCTTCATTAATTGCATCAAAAAAACATAATTGATACTTTATATGTGAAGTCAGTTGTAGATTTATACCCAAAAAAATGTTTACTATCAGTTGTATGTTTATGCCCAGAAAATATTTTGTTTATATATCTGATACTATGAATTACATTTTGGAATTTGCATAATGAACATTGTTGTATTTCAAAAAATTGACCACACATCTAAAATTAAAACTGATAACGTTGCCATATTAATATACTTTTTTGAAATAATTGTACTCAGTAATTTAATAAATGCACATAGTGTATTCATATTAAGTATAACAATAATATTAAACCAATACGCCCAATGTACAAACTTAAAGTTTCCATTCAACATGGCATGTTAAAAACATTATAACAATTTGTTCCATATATATTTACATTCAACCAATAATGTCTAACTTGAAGGTTTATCAACATTGATAAATGACAATACATAATCACACAATTTTTTACAGACTTCATCCAACTCCTCTTTCGTAAAGCTTTCTTTACCCTCCCACTAAAAAAAAATTATCATAAGTAAATGTTAAGAAATGAGAACATAACATACCGTTTTATTTTTTGAATATATAACGAGTTTATGAAATTTATACTAACCTTGAATGGTGTGATCATAAAATCATGTAACATTATCTCCCACATAAAATAAAGGACATAATATCCATATTCAGTATTATCGGGTTGACAAGGTACCTGAAAATTAAATTGAATCAATTTAGAAAACATTTATCTACATAAACTCAACATTAAAAGAATAAATTTGACATTTATCTGTAATGACACCCATTTCAATTTTTTTATCGTCTTATTGAATATAGATATTACCCTAAATTGAAAAGAAAAAAAATTGGTGAGAACATAAATAAAATTTCTTATGAAGAAACAGAACATATATAATATAATAAAGTATTGTAATACCTCTTTATAAAAGTTTGAATATCGGGATTAAGCATCGTCGTTGGATTAATTGAATTAAGAAAGTATGGCGTTAAGATTTGGTGTCAATCATAATAAGCACCCAATGACGACTGTAAAATAGTAACAATGATATACTCAGAATACACATCAGATCATAGAATGAAGCAGATTAGAGTAAGTAAGGTTGGAATATAGCTTACTGTGCATTATACAGGAGCAAATAATAATCAACCGATTTTTTCATGCATAAGATCACATGATTAGTATGATACACGACTGTGTCACTCCGCTCACTAATAAAGTTGAGGTCAATGAATATAAATTTGTTCGTCAACTATCTCCCCTTTAACTTTCTATACAGGAAGTTACACGATAACAATCAACATTGTTGGTTAGTATTACACCCTAATACTAACTTACTACATATTGAATGTGCATATTTGTATTTATAAGCTAACCTCATATAAGTAACGATTTCAGCAGCTGATAATTCATCCATTTCACAAAATTCTTTCACCTCATCCACACCAATGAAAGAAAATGATTGCTTATCAAATAAGTCTTCCTCAGACTCAATGGATATGAAGTTTTCATCGGTACAATTCTCCAACGAATATTTTGTTAACTCATTCATGGAAGCCTGGGCAAGGGTTAGACTTTGAGTCTGTACATCCTCTTACAATATTTAATGAAATATAAGTATTAAAACCAAATCAATCAATATAATAAACAAATTAATATTCAAATTATAAACAATATCATACTTCTTGGGTGGTAGCGGATGATGGGATGGCTTCCTTACTTGTAACAAAAGCTTCTCGTATGAAGACGATGCTATCAGACTGGGGTACTAGCATAACCTATTGCATTGCTGCCAACATGGACTCCAAAGCAACGAGTTTTTGTTGTTGGTCATTGAGGCGTTGCTCCTGGTCATTAATTTGTTGCTGTTGTTGCTCAATTATTGCATCATATTGTGTATTTCTCATTTGTGGGGTTTTTGGTTGTTTACCAAAATATGTTGATGGCAAGAAAAATTTATCAACCCCACAAATCTGACCAGGCCTTTTTTTAGCGCCTAATGCTAAAGACAAAGGATCTTCGCCATACTGGGTTGTCAGTTCACCATATTTTACTTTGGCAGCATAATCATCTTGAAAGACAATAATAAATAAAGCTGTTAGAACAAATCTACACAAGCTAGTATACACTTATGGATACAACCATAATGCCAATCATACATTATATCAAAAAAATAATTATACATACAATCTTTTTTACCATTTTCTTGGTTGCTTCATTTGTGAATGATCCATCCTTCTGTAGATGTTATTATTTCCAGACATTCCATTTGGAAACTTCTGTGTTTGAGCTCATTGATTCCTGTTAAATTACTGCAAAAAAAAAATCAGAATGTATAAAATGAATGTTCATAAATATTCATTAATGAATATAAAATAACTGTGCCAATACATACAAGCTCATACTTCATAGTTGCATATCCTTTTCTTGCTATCTGATGGTGATATTACTATTTAACCCGAATGTCTCGATGTTGTTCTTTGATTTTTTGTAAAATTAAAAAATTACGTTAATCGTATATGAAGATCAAAGGCTATATTGCATAAAGACTTATAAACTTGGACTAATTTGGTAATGGGTTTTCATACCGAGAAATCTTCTGAAAGTTGATGTTGAACATAATTTGTCCAATCTTCAACACTTATAACATCTACATATGCTACAAGTGGAACAGCCAAAACATCACTTTCACCAGCCAACAGTAAAATATATTAGGTTGTCAATCTGCTTTTAAAGTCTCTGAAAGCTTTTCTAGCAGATTGCAACACAATCTTTTTACACTCAATTAGAACGTTGAACCGTTCCTAAATAAGTTAACACAAATAGTATCAACACATTGAATTTCAATTAAATGATCATATAACAAATTTTACGAAATAGTTGAATAAACATACCACAACGAACTGCCATATCTCATCCTTTAGATCAGTAAAAGCTTATTGTCAATCGATGTATGTAATTGAAATCCTCCGACGAACGATGGCTCCAATATGAGTAGTCATTTTGGCAGCTCCTTCCGACATAGGCTACCCACTTTGATTGAAGTCAACATGAATTTTTGTGTCAGTCACTTTGATTTGTTTATTTGGGCCTTTTTTCTTTCTTTTTTAGCCTACACTTCTTTCTTTTGCATGTTCATTAGAAGGAGAATGATGTTGTTTGGAGTCCATATTACTTGCAATATTGATCATAATTATATGAATTACACAATATGACCATCTAAATTGATCATTGTACTTAATTTAATACAACCAATACCATACTATGTACAGAATCGGCATTTAGCACACCATTTAGCAATGTGCTCATACACACCCTTCAGCAAACCACTCAAAAATACCATTTAGTCCCCATTCAAACCCATTCAGTAAAACAATATCAGACAACAAGGTTTAGCAAACTATTTAGCATGAAATATTATTTAGACTCCCAATATCATACAATACCATTCAGCAATACAATATCAGTAAACAAGGTTTAGCAAATCATAATATTTGATGCGTACTTCATAGAAACAACATATTTGCAATATGAATAGAATCTTGGACGACTATGCTGACGATGATGTTAATGAAAATATATAAACACATATGTTAATATTAAGGAACTGAAAAAATAAAAATTTGACTATTGAAGGCGTAAATAATATAGTAAACTAAAAAAAAAAACTTACCAGTTAAAATAGAGGTTCATAGCGGTGATTTGTGGAAGGTCGGTGGCGAGGCATGGGAGAAAGAAAGCAATGGTCTACTAGAAAAGTGTTTAAGGGTTTGGTTTGTTTGGTTGAATAACGCAGCTTTTAGTCATTTTGTGTACCAAGCCTTTGCAAATTCCTATGTTCAAGGTAGGGAAATGAATATAAAATTAATTATTAAAGGCATTTTCATGGAACAACGCCTTTAATAATCACCTAAAAATTTTATTGAAGATTATTGAATGTGTTTTTTTTTTTTTATAAAAAGACACCTTTAATTATAAGCCTTTAAAATTGTCCAACCAACTTATTAAAGGCCTTTTTTTATATAAAAAAAAAATACCTTTTATAATTCTTAAAAATTATAAAAGGCATTTTCAGTAAAAAATCGCCTTTAATAATTATGGATTTCCAAAGCTTATAACAATTTATTGAAGGATATTTATAATAAAAGATGTTTTTAATAATCCACGAAAGTTTTTTGAGGGAAATTATTGAAGGCATTGTTTTCTGCAACCGCCTTCAGTTATTATCTACAAACTATGATAGAAATTATTAAAGCATCTTTTTTGGATGTACACCTTCAATAACAGTGTTAGAATTTGTGTGGTGGTATATAAAAGATATTTTACAATAGAAGATGCCTTTAATAATTCCTAAAATATGTAGTGGGAAAATTTTGAAGGCTTTTGTTATTAACAAACGCCTTTAGTAATGGATTACTAAGTTTATAGGTATATTGAAGGCACCTTTTTCTAATAAATGCCTTCCATTACCATTATGGTATATTGAAGGCGATTTATAATAAAAGATGCCTTTAAAAATCCGTAAAAATTTTTTTAGGGAAATTATTAAATGCGTTATTTTTTGTAATTACCTTTAGTTATTTCTACAAACTGTGATAAGAATTATTAAAGGCATTTATCTTAAATATACGCCTTCAATAATAGTGTTAAAATTTGTATGGCAGTATATAGAAGGCATTTAACAGTAGAAGATGCCTTTAATAATTCATAAAATATTTAGTGAGAAAATTTTGAAGGCGTCTGTTATTAGCAAACACCTTTAGTAATGGATTACTAAGTTTAAAGGCATATTGAAGGTGTTTTTTCTAATAAACACCTTTCATTACCTTCTTGGTATATTGAAGGCAGTTTATAATAAAAAATGCCCTTAAAAATTTGTAAAACTTTTTTAAGAGAAATTATTGAAGGTGTTGTTTTCTGTAATCGCCTTCAGGTTATTATCTACAAACTGTGATAGAAATTATTAAAAGCATCTATCTTAAATATATGCCTTCAATAACAGTGTTAAAATTTATGTGGCGGTATATAGAAGGTATTTGATAGTAAAAGATGCCTTTAATAATTCTTAAAATATTTAGTAAGAAAATTTTGAAGGTGTCTATTATTAACAAATGCCTTCACTAATAGATTATTAAGTTTAAAAGTATACTGAAGGCACCTTTTCTAATAAACGCCTTCCATTACTATCGTGGTATATTGAAGGCATGTCATAATAAAAAATGCCTTTAATAATTTGAGAAAATTTTTTGAGGAAAATTATTGAAGGCATTGTTTTCTGCAACCGCCTTCAGTAATTAACTGCAAACTATGATATAAATTATTAAAGGCATTTTTTTTATATACATTTTCAATAACAGTGTTAGAATTTGTGTGACGATATGTTAAATGCGCCTATAATATATTTAAAAAATATGTATGAAGGAATTATTATTGGCATTTTTTGTTAGTAAACACTTTCCATAATCTTGTCCAATAAAAATCTTTCCAAACTTAGCGCATCCAATCACCAACTTCAAGCTTTATCTTCATTATTATACTATTTCTCTTTTTAGACCAAGTACAATTTAGTTTCCCTTTCCTTCTGCTTTTAGTATTTGAACATTTTCTTTTAGAACCCTATTTCAACTATTCATAACTTATTGACTTTAGCTTTTACTTTATTTGACTATTCATTTAACTTTTGTAATTCACGATTTTATTTTTGGTGAAAAAAAATTTCTACAAAACCCACCTTATTTCACCTTATGTCAACCCTAAGTACAAATACTCTTGAGTACTGTCTACGTTAGCAATAGAGTTTTAACAATCATAATATCTGGTAGCTGATAAATTACTTCACAATAATGAGTTTTCGTTTTGTGTAAGTACTGGTCTTGTTATTATATTTTGTTTTGAACATAGTAAACATGCAATTCTACATGTTCATTTTCATATTAAATTTTTATATACATTTGGTTTGATAATGTAGCAAGTAATAAATGGATAAGAGTTGGATGCAAAAGTCAAGATTAAGTTAAGAGTATAGAGATGGAGTGGAAACTTTTCTTAATTTTGCATTTACGAATACAAGTGAAGATAATATGATATTATGCCCATGTGTGAAATGTGCTAATATTGAGTGGCAAATGCATAAAGTTATTTATGAGCATTTAATTTGTATTGGATTTCTATCAAGATATGTTAATTGGTATTTTCATGGAGAGTTTGTACCTTTAAGGTCTTTCATTACAATTTTTTTAACATCAAAGGCTCTCCATCACCAACATGATCCCTTTATAGTAGATGACATTGAATTGTGAGATACTTTTAACATTCATAACCAAAATTTTCATAATCTTTTTCCTCAAAATGAAGGATTTAATCAATCCAATGTTGAAATGCATGAATTTGGTGAACCTGGGATAGGTGTACGTGACCAACAACCTAGAGAAGAAGCATCTAAGTTTTATAGATTACTTGAGGAGATGAATGAAAAACTTTTTCAGGGATCAAAGCATTCAAGGTTGTCTTTCTGTGTTCATTTTTTTACTTGAAATGCTTATGTGGATGGACAAAAAACTCTCTGACTTTATTATTATAGTTTATGAAAGAAATATTTTTTTTTGTAAAAATCTCTGAATCTTGTAAGAAATCAAAGAAGATGATCAAAGATTTAGGTCTCGGATATGAAAAAATTCATAGTTTTCCCAATGATTGCATGTTTTATTGGGGGAACAAAAAAAATCAAGAATCTTGTCATTTGTGTGGTATTTTTCATTGGTCGACAAAAACCTCGATGAAAGGTTGAATGGTGATGGTGATGAGGTATGTATGTTAAGATTTTACACTATTTTTCATTAATACCAAAACTTTAACGACTCTACATGTCTTTTAAAATTGTAGATTCAATGAGGTGGCATCATGAGAAGAGGACGAATGATGGATCATTGAGGCATCCTGTAAATTTTTTGGCATGAAAGTTATTTCATTCTAGGTTTCTAGACTTTGCATCGGATCCTCGAAATATTATGCTTGGACTGGCATCTGATGGATTCAACCTGTTCTAAATGATAAGTACTTCATATAGTACATGGCTAATTGTATTGATTCCTTATAATTTACCGCCATGGATTGTTATGAAGCAACAATCATTTATATTGTCTATGGTAATTCCCAGGGAAAAAGGTCTAGGTAATGATATAGACATCTACTTACAACCTCTTATTAAAGATTTAAAGTAATTATGAGAAGGAGTTGAGACCTATGATGCATCAAAAGTAGAAAACTTCAATATATGTATTGCTTTATTATAGATTATCAACGATTTTCTTACATATACAAATTTATCTGGTTGGAGTACAAAAGGTCATTATGCTTGTCCATTGATGCAAGACTTACTTCCAATTGCTTTATGCTCATCAATGTCAAAGCAAGTGACTTTAGTGATAATTGAATTGAGTAACATATTTAAATCTTTATGTCAACGATGTATGAATGTGGAAGAGCTTGATAAAGTTCAAGATCAAGCTGTAATTACTTTATGCCATTTAGAAAAGATCTTCCCTCCAAACTTTTTCACTATTATGATGCATTTAGTTATCCATCTTCCATATGAAGCAAAGGTCGGAGGGTTGGTTTATTATCGATGGATGTATCCTATTGAAATGTAATATTTATTAATAGATTGATTATGTTTTTATTGATTATCAAGCCAATCTACTTAAAATAACATATGACTAATGTTTTATGCTATAGGTTTTTGGGGAGGTTAAAGTCTTATTGTCACAACAAACACTATCCCGAAGGTTCTATTGCTTAAAGATATTTAGCAGAAGAGTGTATGATATTTTGTTCTCATTATTTGAAAGATGTTGAAACAAGATTTAATAGACCTTCGAGAAATGTTGGTATACAGCATACAGACTCAACCTATAATTATCTTTTTCAAAGTTTTGGACAACCCATAGGCAAAGCTGAATTGGTGGAGTTAGATGATAAATCTTGGGCATAAGCACATCGATATGTTTTTATTCATCATCACTCAATTGAATCGTTTCGCACGTAAGTTCTTTAGCAAGGAAATTATTCATTACATTAGGCATAATTTATTGTGTTTTTTTTTTTTAGTGTTAATACTTTATCATGATGCTTTATAGTGAGTATAGAAATAATTTGAGAGATCCTGCAAGTTATTGACGATCAAACCCTCGAGGGGTTAATAAGTTGTTCGCTGAAAACTTTCATGAATGGTTAGGAGCAACTATAAGTAATACCATACTTTCCATTATTTTTTTATCTACATAGAATGCTTGCGGTGATTATAACATTAATAACATATATATATATATTCATTTCACTTTTATAGGTTTGGAGTGGAGGATTGTTAGTGAAGAGGTGAAGTGTCTTTCACACGGTCCGAATCGGATTGTGAAACGATACAAAGGTTTCATCATCAATGGATTTAGATTTCACATAAAATCCCGTGAGAGATTTAGAAGTACACAAAATTCAAGAGTTATTGTGACTTCATCAACTACTAGTTATGCTAGTGCTAAGGACACAAACCCTTTAGAGGAAAATCTTGACTATTATGGCATGATTAATGACATCATTGAGTTAGATTATTATGGCAAGTGGAAGTTGTCTTATTTTGGTGTGATTGATAGATGTGAATAGTACGAAGGGTCTTAAGAAATATCAGTACAGATTTACACTTGTGAATTTTTCTCGATTAATTCACACTGAACAACAACTCATCGATGAACCTTATGTATTTTTATCTCGAGTCAAACAAGTATTTTACTTTGAAGATTCGAAATAATTGGGTTGGTTTGTTGTTCTGCGAAACACACCTAGAGACTTATTTGATATAGGGTTAGATACCAAAGATAATGTTGAACATAGAACTGAATGTTATCCTTTTGCTGAACAAAACTTGGATGAGAATATCTCCAGTACCTACGCTTAGTGGGTTTGCGAAGATGTTACTGAAGACATTTATGAACCATGATTCTGTGCACCTATAATTCAAGTGTTTAAGACATAATGTAGTAAATAATAGTATGTAAATAATGTCACATTTGCTATTGTATAATTATTGTCTTCTAAATCATACATTATATTTTGATTTAATTAAATCAAAATGTTCTTTATATATCATAGGTTTTGATTTCTTAAATTGTTTATGTCTTTATATATCTTCTGAACTAACATTTTTTCTATAATCACTTTTATGATGTAGATAAGCTACAATGTGGAGAAGTAGGTTGAAAGAAAAACATATTAGAGATATTAGTTTAGAACCGTCTATGGTACATGTAGATATTAGTTATGGATTGAATTTTTTGAAGGCAAATAAAGATACTGTCAAATCTAACTCCATCACTTCAACCCTTCAACTGATATTGGATCTGGCAATACGGGAGGTCCAGGTTTAGATAGTACCCCATCAATTAATTATGCTTTAAATTTGAATGTAGATATGATATACTCTAATTTTATAATTCAAGTATAATGATAAAAGTATTACGATTTTACAAATATATTTTATATTTGTTGTAGTTGATAACAATGATCAACGGAGGACCAGAGGCCGGACAACTTTGAAGGAATTGTTTGCACTACCTCTTAACGAGTGTATTGTAGTGTCTGTAAACTCCGATAAGCAACCAATTGGTGAAGAGGCTTAACTATTGGCTGGATTTCTAAGAGTGCTAGCCCTTAATGGAATGAAATTGCCTATTCATTATGAAACATGGCATAATATTCCAGAAGAAGTTAAGGCTGATAAGTTAAACTTTATTGAGGTATTAGTATAATTAATTACATATATTCAAAATTTTTATTTTACATTTTGTTTACTTATTGAAACTTTTTTTATTGTATTATTACAGTCAAGATTTGTACTTCAAATACCAACTTTATTTGTGCTTAAGTCATTGGGAAAGAAATGGAAAGATTATAAGCATAGTTTAAAGAATAAGTATTTCGATCGAAAAACTATTGTAGAGGCGATGATGCAAAATCTACCCTGTAATGTGATTATGTGGCAATATGAACAACTGGTTAGATTTTGGTTCTCAAGAAAATGAGAGGTACTAGTTTATAACTTTGTATAATATAATTAAATGGTGAAAGTGTTTGATGGTTTCAGTTGGTAATATTTGTATTTCTATCATATACGCAATTATTTTTTATGACAGGAAAGAGAATAGATTGGGATTGGTAGCAGAAAGCAATAGAAATATAGCCATACAAGTGGATCAAAAAGTTTTACAAGAAAGCAAAAAGAAATCGTAAGTTTATGATAATTAACTTATTCCAATGAATGAACTTTTTTTGCCGTTAAAAGGTAAATATGGAAATTAACATTTATTGTTATGTTTTAATAGAATTGATTATTTCAATACATGATATTAAACTTATCGAAAGTTTTAAACTTAGTTACACAGATGATATGTATGAAAAGTTACTGTTTACGTATATTTACACCTTTATTATCTGGTTGTTGTTATTGTTGTATTTTAACACTTTTGATAGCTTCAATACTTGATATTAAGCTTGTCCGATTGATTGAACTTGGTTTCTATGCTTGATATGGGAGAAAAAGTTGTCAGTTATGTCTGTTTGAGAATATTTTTGCATATAAAAGGTAAATATACAAATAAATTTTGGATGCCTTTCAACATATTGAATGGCTTCAATCCTTTATATTAAACTAGGAGAAAATAATTGAATTTGATTTCCATGATCGATATGTGTGAAAGCCCAAAATGCTTTTATTCTTTGCGTATATTTAAGACTATTGTGTTGTTACAGAGCCAAAATATAAATAAAAGAGATTAAAGTTATTCAAAATTTTAATACTTGATTGACATGATTGATATACATAAATAAGTTACGGTTGATATGTATCCTATCAAATAACATACATTTTTTTTATAAGAGAATGAGATGGGCGATACAATTGGACGTATGAAACTTTTTCGTGTAACTCACGCAAAAAAAGATAAATCTTACATGAATGTCGGAACCAAGAAATTGTGGTAATTTGTATCATCTATTTTAACATAAAGTAAAAATTAACTCTTTTTAACATATAATCAATTAATAATTAAACTTAATAGTTGTATATGACAAATTCCCAGGAGAAAGTGAAAAAGAAAATGGCTGCTGAGATTGAAGTAGCATCTAAAAGTTCTCTCAACATGCAAAAAATGAAAAATAGGATATTCATAGAAGTTGCTGAAAAAGAAAGGCATGGACGGGTTTGAGGCCTTGGATTGGGTCCAACACCATCTGCCTACTATAGACATAACTTTTCGTAATTTACACTCTTAGCAAGTCAGTCTTCGTGAGACATTTCAATATTGAAAGGGAAGTTGCAAACTATGCAATAACATTTTTAGCAAATAGAAGAAGAAAGAGAACATGAGCGTGCCAAAATTGAAGTAAAATGTGCTAGAATGGAGGTAGAGCGTGCAAAATTTCAGCAGTTACATGATCGATTCGATCATCTTTATGAATTTTTTGCAACAACAATTTTCAGGAAATAATCTTGGTGCTCCATCAACTCAGGTATTATATTTAGTAAATATTAAAATTTTTAAACAAAAAATAAGCATACAATGAAGTGTTAAAAATTGTATGGTATTATTCAGTAGGTTGTTAAGCATGCCAGTGACCAAGATGAAAAATTTTCTTCATCAATTGGCAGCCAACAAAATGTATGTAGTCATCCATTGCATACATTTTAATTTTTTATTTGGTTAATGTATTTATCATATTTAAATGTTATTATATTAATTATTAAACTTTGTATTAATTAGATATATATTTAAACGTGAATGAAGTTAATATTATTTCAGTTTCTAAATTTAAGCTTTTTACTGAAAATAAAATTTTTTATAAGAAACTAAAAAAAATATATTTTTACATAATGACGGCGTTTGTGTTGGGCAATATCGCTAAATGAATAATTTAGTGACGTTTGTCACATAAAATGCCACTATAAGTAGCGGTGCTATTTCTAATAAACACCGCTAGTTAGGTGACATTTTTTATAGAAAGCAATGGCATTTTTCTCATAGCAATGCAACTGAATTAGCAGCACCCAAAAGATACAAATGCCATAAATGTTGAGGCATTTTCAGATTCAAACGCCTCTAAAGTAGCGACGTTTTTTTGTTACAAACGCCATCAATGCAATAGTGTTTGTCTCATAAAACGCAACTGAAATAGTGGCAACTAAAAGATACAAAAGCCGTTAATATTGAGCCATTTTCAGATTCAAACACCTCTAAAGTAGCGACATCTCAAAGATATAAACACTGTTACAATGGCGATGCTTCTAATATAAACGCCGTAAAATATTGAGGCATTTTTTTGAAAATGCCACTATTTATCATGATGCGTGTATATGTAGTACTTTGCGTGGTATTTTTTCGTAAATACGGCAACCTTATAGTGGCATTAATAAACACCGCTAAATGGTAAAAAAAATGTCACTAAAAACCAAAACCCCTGTAGTGTTTCCTATCCTTTTGTAATGTCTAACAATGGTAAAAGTGTAAGTTTCAATACTTGAAAAAAATTTAGGAAGAAAAACTAAATATAAATTGCTTAGTAGGACAGTAGAAAAAATGCACAAATTTTAAGCAAGTAAATAATTTAATTACCATGACAATTGAATGATCAAAAGATCCACTAAGAAACTATGGCACATGATGATTCCAAGCAATTACCTGAACTAGCAAAGTTACAAAGAAGAATATTTAAATAAAAGTAATAATTAATAACAAAATTTAACAATGATTAAATAGTTATAACTAAGATTGCTGTAGAGGGCTAGATTGTAGTAGCTATTTTTATATAATACCAAAAATCATACATACATGAAAGGATAAATCTGTCAATAAATCATAGCAAAAAATCCCAACTTGAACTTTGAAAAAGAGAAAAAAGAATACCAAATTTAGTTTTAGCAAAGTGTGAACAAATATCAATCCCTTTGAAACAAATCAGATTAGCTAATAAATCATGCACAAAGAATTCAATCATAAAATCAAATCTCTTTTTACTCGGAACCCTAAACAAAAAAAGTTAGGAAAATGGGGTCCAGCCTTATGTAATTGGTTTTGAACCAATCAAAAGTCATGGGCCTTGATCTTTCCTTTTACACAGAGCCTTAGTTATTTAATAAAAAGAGGTGGGGCTATTTTAAGGTAGTGTCGCAAACCAAGAAAAGAAAGAAAAAAAGCAAAAAAAATAGAAAGAAAAGGGAGAAGAGAGAGTTAGTTGAATGGAAGTCGATCTGTGGTTCGATTAAGCTAAAATTTTATCAGCAGATTTATGATTTAGAGTTTTACATTCTGAATAATGAAGATTGAGTTTGAAGCTCTCTAGGAACAAATTCAGGGTGTATTTGTTGAGTTACCTATTTAGTGAAATTTCTCCAATTGTCTCTCTCTATTTGTTGATTAGCTCTAGTTTTAGCTAGAAAGATACTTTGTATATCCATTATTTGATAGTGAAGATTTTTCTGATGGTCCATGATTTTTTTCTATACATTAGAGGGTTTTTCACATAAATCTTGGTATGCTTTATTTTTCCTACGTTTTTTATTATTGATCATTATCTATTGCTATGAGTTTATTATGATATATTACGTCTGCATTATTGTGTTTATTGCTTTAAGCCCAACAAGTGATATTAAAACGAGGGTTATTTTTGAAAAATCAATATAAAAATACTCTAAGACAAATGTAAATTCTGTTTGAGATAATGCAAAGTGATACAGATTTCATGATAAAATTGACAGCATCGAATTATTCAATTTGGAGGCCTATGATGGAAGATCATTTATACTGCAAAGATTTGTATAAGCCAATATTGGGTGATTAAGCTAAACTAGTACATATGAAAGATGAAAACCAAAAGAAATTAGGCAGAAAGACATTGCTACAATCAAAAAATAAGTTGATATTAGCGTGTTCCATCATATAGCACAGGAGGCAGATGCCCACACTATTTGAGAAAAATTGATAGCATTATATAAGAGAAAAATAGGTATGAATAAAGTTATGCTTATTAAAAAGCTTGCAACTTTACAGTACAGGGATATACGATCTATTACAAAACACTTGAATGATTTTCAAGATATATCTAATCAGATGACTACTATGAAGCTTAAGATGGATGATGAAATGAAGGCATTAGTTCTTTTGGGTTCATTGTTAGACAGTTGGAATACTCTAGTTGTGACTGTTTTTAATTCAGCTTTTGATTACAAGGTGACATTAGAGATAGTAAAAGATAGTATGCTTAATGAAGAAAGAAGATGAAAAGATATAGACCTTGAAAATCAAGCTTTAGTTATAGAGAACAAGGGCAAAAACATCGACAGAGGTTAGAACCCAAAAGGCAATAGTAAGTCTAAACATAGATCCATGTATAGAGATAAAGTGAAGTGTTTCTAATGTGGTAAACTAGGTCATATAAAATGACATTATAAAATCTTGAAGCAAGAATGAAAAGATGAGAAAAGCAAGAGTTCAGATAATGGTAATATTGTAGCAGTGAATTCAGATAGTGATTTAGTTACTTTGATTTGTACATACGATGGTGATTGTAATCATGTTGGTGATCCTGGCATTGAGTGGATAGTTGACACAGGAGTGGTATATCATTGTGTTCCTAAGAGAGAGTTATTTACAATTTACAAAGTATGAGACTTTAGTTGCACTAAGATAGAAAACAAGAGTGTGTCATAAATTGTTAGGATTGGTGATATTGTTGTACAAACTAGTATAGGTTGCATAAGGGATGTCAAACACATTTTGAATATGAGAATGAACTCGCTTCCTATTAATGTCCTTGATAAAGAGAAATATGAGAGTCGACAAAAAAAATTGAGTAATCAAAGCTTTTCAAAAGATTTATGATAGTTGCAAAGGGAACACTATGCTACACAATGTATAAGACATGGATGCAACTGAACAGTAACCAGATAAATGCTATTAAGGATGATGCTTCAGCAAACTTGTGGCACAAAATGCTAGCATATGAGTGAGAAGAGGTTACAAGTTTTGTCAAGGCAATCTCTCTTTCCCTTGACCAAAGGTATGTCTCTAGATTCATGTTATCATTATTTATTTGGTAAGCATCGTAAAGTTTTTTTTTGTAAGAGTTCTAAAAAAAAAAAGAAAATAGATTGGAATTGATTTATTCTGATGTATGTGGTCCTATTAAGGTTGAGTCATTAGGTGGTAGTAGGTATTTTGTTACTTTTATTGATGATGCTTCATGTAAGATTTGGGTGTATATGTTGAAAACAAAAGTTAGGTATTACAGTATTTTTAAAAATTTCATGTCATGGTGGAAAGGATGACAAGGTTACCTTTAAAGTTTATTCAAACTGATAATGGTGAGAAATACACATCCAAAGACTTGGAAGAGTATTGTTCAAAGTATGAGATCAGGCATGAGATGACAAAACCTGAAACACCTAGCATAATAGTATAGTTGAAAAGATGAACTGCACCATTGTGAAAAAAGTCAAATGTATGTTGAGGATAGTAAAATTACAAAAACCATTCTAAGGTGAAGTAGTCAACACAGTTTGTTATTTTCTTAATAGATCACCATCAGTTCTTTTAGGCTTTGACATTCCAAAAAAAATGTGGATAGGGAAAGATGCTTCACATTTTCATTTGAAAGTTTTTGGATATAAAATTTTCATGCATGTGCTAAAAGAGCAAAGGTCAAAGCTTGACAGTAAAACCACACAATGTGCATTTGTAGGATATGGTGATGAGGAATTTGGCTACAAGGTATGGGATCTAATGAAGAGAAAGACAATTAGAAGCAAAGTGTGGTCTTTCATGAAAAAAAAACCATAACAGATCTTGAGAAAAATAAGAAGACTATGCAGGTTACTGTTGAGTATGACGTCTTAACACCGACAGAGGTTCCACAGGAAAAAGCTACAGATAGTGAAAATGAGCAAGAAATAGAACTTGAGGATATGAATGAGCTAGCCACAGTTAGTGATGAGCTAGATGTAATCAGTTTTGAGCAAAGAGAGTAATCCTCTCCACCAAAGAGTGTTGAGTAGGGGAAGCTACCTTTAGATCAGGTGGTGTAAAGTTTCAGTCTAAGAGATCTACTAAAAAGCACGGGCCATCTACCAGGTATCTAAGTTCAGATTTTTTTTAGTTACCAGTAAGAGGGAGCCAGAGAGCTTCTAAAATGTGCAGGCTACTCTAGATAGAGAGTATTGGTTAAAAGCAATGAAAAAAGAGATGAAGCCATTGCAGACAAATGATACATATGATCTTATTAAACTTCTAAAAGGGAAAAAGCTGTTGAAAACTAAATGGGTGTTCAAGTTAAAAAAAGACGATGATAAGCTAGTGAGGTACAAAACTTGATTGGTGGTGAAAGGTTTTTCTAAAAAATCAGACCTCAATTTTAATGAGATATTCACTCCAATTGTGAAGATAAGTTCCATTCGAGTGGTATTGGGATTAATAGCTAGTTTGAATCTTGAACTTGAGCAACTTGATGTTAAAACTTCATTCTTACATGGTGACTTGCAGGAAGACATTTATATGAATCAGCCTAAGGGTTTTGAAGTGAAAGGGAAAGAGCACTTAGTTTATAAATTGAAAAAAAGCTTGTATGGTTTGAAACAAGCTCCGTGACAGTGGTACAAAAAGTTTGATTCTTTTATGGTGAACCACAACTATAAAAGAATGGTAACAAATCTTTGTGTGTATGTCAAAAATTTCCTAATGGTAACTTCATTATTATCTTATTCTATGTTAATGATATGTTGATTGTGGGATACAATATTGGTATAGTTCGCAGGTTAAAGGACAATTGCTAAGTCTTTTGATATAAAGGATTTAGGTCCAGCAAAGTAGATTCTCAGTATGAATATTATCCAAGATAGGAGAGCTGAAAAGCTATAGTTGTCACAGGAAAAGTATATTAAATAGGTGCTTAGTAGATTCAACATGCAACATGCTAAATTAGTTAGTAGTCCACTTGCTAATCATATTTATCTGAGTAAGAAATCTTGTCTAGTGTCTAAGAAAGAGCAACTAGCTATGTCTAGTATTCTTTATTCTTCTACAGTCGATTCTTTAATGTATCTTATGATTTGTACATGGCCTGACATTGCTCATACAGTTGGTATAGTGAGTAGATTTCTTTTTAATCAGGGAAAAGTTCATTGGAAAGCAGTGAAATGGATTTTCAAATATTTGAAGGGCACCTCAAAAATGTGCTTAAGTTATAGAGTTTCGCAACCAATTCTAGAAAGGTTTACTGATGTTGACATGACAGGTGATCTTGATAGTAAAAAATTTACTTCTGGGTATTTGTTCATTATTGCAGGAATAGCTGTATCTTAGCAATCTAAATTACAGAATGTGTTGCTTTGTTAACTATAGAAGCTGAGTATATTGCAGCAACTGAATCAGATAAAGAAATGCTTTAGATGAAATATTTTCTTCTTAAATTGGAGTTGAATCAAAAAGAGTATATGGTGTTTTGTGATAACTAAAGTGCTTTAGATTTGAGTAAGAATGCCATGTACCATGCTAAAATAAAAGCATATTGATGTTAAATATCACTGGTTACATTCTGTAATTGAGAAATAGCAGATGTTATTGAAAAAAGTCCATACTAATAAAAATGTAGTAGATATGTTGACTAAGATATTTTTTAGGGAGAAGCTTAAGCTCTGTAGTAACTTGACCAAAATGAGTTCTTTGGCCAATGTAAGTTCTAAATGAAATTGCTATAGTGAGAATCTCTTCCTAATGGGGTTAGAGGGGGAGGTTGTTAGGAAAATAGGATTTAGCCCCATGTAATTGGTTTTGGACCAATAAAAAACCATGGGCCTTAGTCTTTCTTTTTACACAAAGCCCTAGCCACTTAATAAAAAAAGGTGGGGTTGTTTTAAAGTGGTGTCATAAACCAAGAAAAGAAAGAAGAAAAGCTATAAAAATAGAAAGAAAAGGGTGAAGGGAGAGTTGGTTGAATGAAAGTTGATCCGTGGTTTGATTGAGCTAAAATTTTGCCAGTAGATTTATGATTCAGAGTTTTACATTCTAAACGGTGAAGATTTGGTTTGAAACTTTCTAAGAACAAATTCAAAATGTATTTGTTAAGTCACTTATTTGGTGAGATTTCTCTAATTGTCTCTCTCTAGTTATTGATTAGCTCTAGTTTTAGCTAAAGAAGAACTTTGTATATCCATTATTTGATAATGAAGATTTTTCTGGTGGTCCATGGTTTTTTTTCTCTACACTGAAAGGTTTTCCACGTAAATCTTGGTATGCTTTATTTTTTTTGTATTTTTGATTATTGATCATTGTCTATTACTGTGAGTTTATTACGATATATTGCTTCTGTGTTGTTGTGTTTGTTGCTTCAAGCCTAACTAAAACTGGGGTAAAATTAATGAAAAAATCAAAGGGGAATAATTTAATACCAAACTCTTTTTCAGATTCTCAACCTTAATCTTACTATGATAAAGCACTCAATCAAGTACTTACAATCCAGCACTCAATACCAAAAAAAAAGTACATACTTACACAAACTTGCTATGAGAAAGTGCTCAATCCAAAATCTAAAATTTTAAGAGCACCATAGGAGTTTAGAAGAAGATTCTCAAGTAGCAAAAAAGGAATATGGATGATTACATATGAATTAGGAAGTAGAACCCACATTGAAGAAAATTTTCCAATTTCCAAAGTCAAAAACTTTGAAACAACTCATTAATCAATTAATAAAGAAAAACTCCAAACCTTCAAATCTCCATAATAGACGCCTCTACTATGGTAATAATTAACAACATTAATAAATTGATGGAAATAGCTTCTAGCCTTATCCTCTTTGAGTCTCCTGTGCTTGGCCTACAACAAATATGAAAGATTTCTAGTACCCTAAACAATAAACCACTTACTACTGTTTTATTATACATCCAAACAAAAAACTCCACAAGTGGTTATAAATTTTTTGATTTAAAAGAATATGTTCATTAAACTATAAATATCCTTAAGTAAATTAATGACAATTCCTTACAATTTTGTAGAAAATCTTGCCTCTATCAACAAACTTGATCATGATATAAATCTTTGTCTTGCTTGACATAACCTATGCATAATGCATTCAAAGCATAAAAATTTCAATTAAATTTTATTATCAGCAATACTTAGCTGAATAAACAATACACCAGCTTTTGAAAGGTAAAGAGTTGTTACAACCCACAATCCATTGAGGTAATGTTTGCTTTCATTTTTTGTGATTTTTGCATTACTTTTATAATATTTAATTGCTTACTTTTATTTTTATATTTATTGCATGGTATTTATTTTTGCATGACTAATATTATATTTGCATAATAATTTATTTGCCTAATATTTTATTTGCATAATTAATATATTTGCATGAATTTATTTTTATTGCATGATTTATTAATTTAATTGCATGATTATTAATATGTTTATTTGCTTGATTACCTAATATATTAATATGTGTAATTGCATGATTATTAATTTAATTGCATGATTATTAATATATTTATTTGCATGATTATTTAATATATTTATATGTGTGATTGCATGATATTAATATATTTATTTGCATGATTATTAATATATTTATTTGTGTGATTTATTTGTATGGTAATTATATTATTGCTCGATAATTAATATATTTGCATAATATTTTGGCATGATTTTGGTATTTTTTTATTGCATGATATTTGGTATGATATTTGCATGATTGCATGATGTTTTGATAGAATTTTTGTATTACCATGTTGTGTAAATAAATAAATTAATTGAAATTAATTGATTTGTATGATTCAAACTACCTCTGATAAGGCTTAGGTAAGATAACATATAATTAACTTGGTATCAATTTTGAGTGTAAAGGGGTGCTAGTACCTTTTCTACATGTAACTGACTCTTGAATCTTAGTACTGTTGATGTAGACTAGAACTTATTCTTTTTAGTATCTTTAGTTTAGGCTTAGGACAACCTTAAAAATGATAGATTCACATACGTGGCCAATCACAGCTAGGAAAAAAAAAAGATTGGTGGTGACTCTATGATTTTTTATGTCTAATGGGTATGTTCTCCTAACTTAAACATTATAGCAGTTTGGCAACTTCATTGCAGCTATTAGAGAGTCAAGCCATTAATTAGTTATGTGTTATCTTAAGCCTTGCTTTGATGGTTTTTATTACGTAATGATTTTCCATGTGTACTAACCTATTTGTTTATTTTGTAGCCTATGATTTTTTATATGTACTAATCTATTTGTATGTTTTATAGATTTTAATTTTTCTATGTGCACCAAAATTTTTTATTATTTGGCATATTTTTTTACATACACCGCTCTTGCATTCATTCATAAGCACTAGACCCAAGCTTTGACCTTTCTTAAGAGGGAGTAAGTACTTATACTCTCATGTGGTAATAACCTCTGTATGAGCTAGTGAAAACTCCCATTCAAATTAAATCATTTCTATTTGAGCTTATAATTGTGGGCAAGGATTGAAGTGCCTTACTAGTTTATAGTGGATGATGATGTAAAGAACAATTTAAAAACTTTTTAGAGTGTCAAACTTTTGAGCCCAACATGTAAACAAACCCTAAGGATCTAAACCTAAGTTAGAATGAGAAAATAAAGAAAAGGAAAGAAAAAAAAGAAAGAAGAAAAGAGAAAATGAAAAAAAAAAGAAAGAAAAAAAAAAGAAATGAATGATTAAGTGAAAAACATGGGAAAATAAAATGACAAATACCCTAAAGTGAATCTTTCAAATGAAAGAATGATCATTAGTTTAAATCATCCTTAAACACTTATTTTGGGCCTACTCATCTCTTTATTTGGAACCTTAAGCCTTGACCCACGTTAGGTTCTTAGAAAAGTTCATATTGGATCTAGCATGGATACTTAAAATTGAAAAACTTCTCTTTTAGGAATAGCCATAAAACCTATAAACCCTTTTAGTTTTCTTTTGCTATCTAATTACCTATTTGGACCATTAACTTATTTTGGATAAGTTTGAATTCCTAAGTGCATGGTGTAATAATTAAAAAAAAGAAAAAAAGAAAAAAAATAGATAAGAAATGATAAATGTAGATCTACAGTGAAAACCTTGTGAAAAGGCAGTCTAAAGCAAACCTTGAAGGCCTTAATGCCACTCCTAATAATAAGTGAGATAGATGCTTACCAAAGATAACCTAGACCTTTTAAAAGAACTAAAAACATTAATGTCCTAAAAATATAAAATCTATAAAAATGATTGATTTTGAAAATTTAAGCCTTATTTTTTTCATTCTTAAATGGCCTTTCAAATTTTTGAACCCCCACAACTGACCTTGAAATATATCAAAATGATACACTTGAATGTGAAAGAAGGTGTCAAACATGTTTGATTTTCAATGGATTCATGCTTTTTAGAAAAAATTATGTTTCTTTTATGAGCCTATATAGAAATATAAGCACATTTTCATTCCTTTCAAGTAGTAAAGCCCTTTTGAATGAATTGAAACCTTGATATGCTAAACTATTAAATCCATTTGAAAAGAAAATTGTTACCTCATTCATTTCTAATAAGTGAGCACCAATTCTCGAGAGACTTGAAAGTTACTTTTTGAAATATTTCATTTCCTTTGATCATAAGATTGAGTTGTATAGGCAGTTTTGTTAATTATTTTAAAAAATGTTGAATGATCAATCATGCATTTTTGTGAAAATAAAGAAAACCATGTTTGTTGTAAAAGAAAATTATTGAATTGTGAAAACTTTTATATCGGTTTAGATTCAAAGAAGAAAAATGTTTTAGAAAAACATGATAGTTTGTCTTCTTGATTTTGAAATTGAGTCCAAAGTGCATTGCATGTTGAAAATAGAAATAAAATGGAAAACATGTTGAAAATGAAAGGAAAATCAAGAAAGCCTATTGGAAAAATAAGATAGGAAAAATTGGTAAAAAGACCATAAGGAAGATAGGTGAGAAAATAAAAAAAAATGGGAAAGTGGTAGAGGAAGAGCTAATTTGATGAGCAAATAGAATTCAACAAAACTACAATATGAAAAATGAAAAGAAAAAAGGAATCTTATTGCTTGCATCTTTATAGAGATATTTGTATCATGTAAAAAGAATAAACTTTTTCCATCATGGCAGAGATCATTATATGTGTGTCTTCATATTTGCATTTGCATCATGGATGTTAGCATTAAATTCATCCTTATTTTTAAATGACAAAACATTAAGCTAAATAAGCTTGATCAAGATTTTAAAAAAGATTTATTTATTACATGTTCTTAAGTTTTATTATTTTGGTACTAAATAAATAATATCATTTTCAAAGTTTAAACAAACTTTTCTTTATGTTTTCTTATTTCTCATATCAAAACTATCTTTTAACATTATTTATTTGAGTTTAAATGAAAGTTCAATTGTTGGTTTTAAAGTGAACTTATTCATTTGGGACTCAGTACAATTTTGATAATATTAGCTTTGAGAAATAGATTAACTTAAGAAAGTTGTTTTACAAGAACAAAACTTTTCAACATTGAACTTGTTTTATTTTTTTGTATTAATCCACATAGTTTTAATGTTTGAATTTTATATGATTGGAAAGCTATTTGAGTCTACTTTCTAATGGATCAAACAAAATCAAAATTCAAATTTTTTAGGAAAAGATTTTGAAGTTTTGTTAGACACTTTGCAGTTGTCTAAAAACTACACATAAGGGGTAGATTTGAAAATTCACTATATTCCATATGTAATGAATTAGGTGATAAATTTATATGGATAACAACATCTTTAAGTCTAGTTTATAAATCTTTAAATGGTTTTTGATTTGAAATTGTATAACTCAAGATATGATCAAATTAGTGAGTAGAGTGTAAAATAAGAGACAAACACCTAGCTTGACCGGTTTAATCCTCTAGGTTGTAGGATTGATCCCCTAACTAAACCAATCGATTCGCTCTTGTAATGGATAGATTGATTTTTCTTACAAAAAAAAAAAAATAGAATTGAAAAACACCAACAATGATTGATCCCCTATAAGAAAAGATTGATCCTCTATAAAAAGCAATCAATCCCCTATGCTTAGAAAAGCTGTAATGACTAGCTTTTCAAGTTTCAAGGATTTTTTTCAACTCCAAACCATCCCCAATAGCTAGTTCTTGAATTCTTCTATAAATTGAGTATTCCAACACACTAAAAAGGTTGATGAATCAATAAAGCTAGATCAAATAAGTTATTTTCATTCTCTCAAAGAAATAAAGAGTTTTAGAGCTTAAATTCAATATCCTTTGTATTTCTTGTATCCAAAATACTGTTGCGATTCATTCACCATTTTCTTTTTACTTCATTAGGCAAACACTTAACCTTGAGAGGTATTTTAATTTACAAAAATCATTTGGGTTATCTTGTAAGTAAAAAGGGGAGGTATCATTTTGATTGTGTAAGGGTAAAGGTTTCTATCTTAAGCTTTAAGAAGAAAAAGATAAGGTTGTATTCTCAATTCCAGGTTAGTGGATTAAAGCCTTGGAGTGGACAACCAAAAAAAAAAAAGATATAGGTGCTTTGTGGAGAATGACCGAACTTCTATAAATCTTTATGTTTAATTTCTTTATCTTTATCTCTTTATTTTGATTATAGTTTATATTTGCTTTTAGTTTATCAATTTATTGTTATTTGCATCATATTTTGATATTATTTTTAATTTTCATTCAATTATATCAAAATCTATTTTTGAAAAAATCTAATTCGCCTCCACTTAGATCACTATCTCACTTGAAAAACTTATGAGTGAGCTTATGAGTATGAGATATGTTAACGTAAGGGGAGATTTCACTATGAGAATAGTCCATATTCAAACCAAATTAACTTCCCATGAAATTATCTTCCCTAATAAATTCATTGTTCACCACATCCTTAACTTTTTCCCTATTGAGTTCACCTAAATCAAAATAGCCTATAATGTTATGAATGAAGTTTGGAATGTTAATGATCTCATTTCAAAATGTTTTTTTGAGAAAGAAATACTCAAGAAAGAAAAGAGTGATAGTGCCCATTTTACTATTTACTCCAAACCCAATTATTAAATAAATTATGGGAAACTTAAGATAAATGTTCCTAATGCTTGTTAGAAAGTTCAGGATAATAGAGGACAGGGTAGTGGTTAGACTTAAGGGATATGAGGTTTTAAAGCTATCATTAAGAAAGATATCAGATTTTTTCTTGCAAGAAGAAATGTCACATGAAATTTGAATGCCTTAAATATAAGGCTCGGTTAGAGAAAAAGAATAAACAAGAAGGTAATTCACTAACTTTTGCCTATTTTGAATCCTACTTTGTTAGTGCCCCACCAAATTTATAGTGGCTTGTTAGTGTTGCAGTTGTTCATATTGTTATTATCCTGCAAGAGTTCAAAAGCAAACAGCGACCAAGTGAGAAAAAGGCTGAACTTAAAGTTTGAAATAATGCTGAAGTAGATGTTAGTCATATAGGAATAATAGGTTTAAATTTGGATTTTGGCTTTGAACATGTTTTGGAAAATATTTTTATGTGCATTCTTTTAAGAGGAATTTAATTTCAATTTTTGTTTTGGACAAACCTAGTTATTGCTTTAGCTTTAGAAATGGAAAAGTTGACTTGTTTTTTAATTCAAATGTTGTTGGTGAATATAAACTCATTGACAATTTATATAAACTATGTTTGGCCTTCAATAATGAATATAGTTGTAATGATGTTGAAAGTATAGTGTCTAAAAGATCTTTGATTAAAAAAATTTTTTTTTTCCTTGTTGTGGTATAAAAGGTTGGGTCACATTTCTGATGAAAGAGTTCAACGATTGAAAAAAGATGGTATTTTACCATCCCTTAATTTTTAAAAATTAGACACTTGTGTTGATTGCATAAGGAATAAACTAATTAAGACTAAGAAGAAAGAGGTAACTCACAGTTCTAATCTTTTAAAAATTGTACATATTGATATTAGTGGACCTCTTACATCTACTTTGTGTGATAACAAATATTTATTACTTTTATTTATGAGTATTCTCGCTATGGGTATCTTTACTTGTTAGGTGAAAAATCTGATGCTTTTGATAAATTCAAATTTTTTAATATTGAGGTAAAGAAACAATTAGGGAAAGTGGTCAAAGCTATTAGGTCTAATTGTGGTGGGTGAATATTATGGCAAACACGGTGAAACTAGGCAACAGATGAGACCGTTTGCCAAATACTTATAAGAATATAGGATTGTTGCTTAATATGCTATGCCTAGTAGTCTTGAACAAAATAGTATGGTCAAAAGATGGAATCGCACCCTTAAGGATATGATAAGGAACATGATAAGTAGGATCAATCTTCCTAAATCTTTTTGGGGTGAAGTTATTAAAATTACCTTGTATATACTCAATAGGTTACCTAGTAAATCTATTTTTAAAACATCTTTTAAATTGTGGACTAATAGGAAACCCAGCTTCAACCACTTTTGAGTTTAAAGATGTCTTGTGAAGTTAAAATCTATAACCTTTCTGAAAGAAAGACTAAACCTAGAAATACCTGTTACTTTTTCGTAAGGTATGCAAATCATTCTAAGGGATATAGTTTTTATTGTCCTACACGTGAAACCGAGCTTGTAGAGTCGCAAATAGCAAAGTTTCTTGAGTTGGATATTACTAATAAGGGTATGGCAAAGGTTGTGAATAATAATGAATCTATTGCAAGTGTTTCTATTCTTTTGCCTACAACATAGTGCCATATTGTGCCAGTAGCCATAGAGAAAGGAAATCGAAGGCAACTAGATACAAATCCTCTTTTTACTGATTTAGCTTTAGTTGATGTACTGCAAGTTTAAAAAAATAAGATCGAAATGCATCTAAAAAGATTTGCCAAACAAAAAAAATCTATCATCTCTAATAATTATGTGATTTATCTTGGAAAGAATGACTATGATATTAGTTATGTTATTGATTCTATGACTTTTGGTGAAGCTATTAGCAGTCCACAGTTTGGTGTGTGAATGGATACAATGGATTCTAAGGCTTAGAATGGTGTTTGAGAGCTTGTTGAACTACTAAAAGGGTGTAAACCTATTGGTTGTAAATGGGTGTATAAAACCAAGAAAGATTTAAGGGGAAAAATTGAAAGGTTCAAAACTAAATTGGTGGTAAAGGGATTTTCTCAAAAGAAATGAATGGAGTATAATAAAACCTTTTCACCAGTGTCTTACAAAGATTCTTTTAGCATTATTATAGCCTTGGTAGCACATTTTAATTTGGAACTTCATAAGATGGATGTGAAAACAACTTTTCTCAATGGTGATCTCAGAGAAAAGGTTTATATAATACAACCTAAAGGATTTCAAGAATTTGAAAAGAAGCATTTAGTATGTCGGCTTAAGAAGTCAATCTATGGCCTTAAGCAAGCTTCTAAGTAGTGGTATCTGAAGTTTGATAAGGTAGTTACTTCCTTAGGTTTTGAAAAAAATAAAGTTGATCAATGCATATACCTTAAAATCAATAGGAGTAAGTATATCTTTCTTGTTTTATATGTGGATGATATCTTGCTAGCCTGTAATGGTATTGGTTTGTTGCATGAAACTAAACAGTTGTTGTCCAAAACTTTTGACATGAAAGATCTTGGGGATGCTTATTTTGTTCTTGGAATTGAAATTCACAAAATAAGTCCCAAAATCAGTTGGAACTATTGCAAAGGTCTTAGACTGATAGTGTGCTTAATAGCTTTAACATATAGAACTGTAAGGTTAGGAATATAACCATTGTAAAAGGTGATAGACTTAATCTTAATAAGTGCCCAAAGAATAATTTGGAGAAAACAACTATGAAGAACATACCATATTTTAGTGCAGTTGGGAGCCTCATGTATACACAGGTTTACACTAGGCTAGACATTATTTTTGTAATAAGAGTTCTTATGAGATATCTTTCTAATCCTGATATGGATCATTGGATTGTTGCTAAGAAAGTGATGAGGTACTTGCAAAAGATCAAAGACCATATGTTGGTCCATAGAAAGGTGGACAATCTTGAAATAGTTGGGTATAAAGATTTTAACTTTGCTGGTTGTTAAGATGACATGAAGTCCATTACAAGATATATTTTTATGTTGGCTAGAAGAACTGTCTTGAAAAGTGTAAATAAAAAACTTTTAGCTTCTTTTACCATACAAGCTGAGTTTGTAGCATGCTATCAAGCTATTACACATGCAATCTGGCTTAAAATTTTCATTTTAGGTCTTTGCATTATTGATTCCATCTCTAGACCATTAAAGATTTGTTGTGATAATAATTGCATTACTTTCTAAAAATAACAAGAGCACTAGTGGGTCTAAACATTTGGAGATTAAATGTTTCAAAGTCAGAGATTTCGTGAAAAATGCTGAGGTTGTCGTCGAACATATTAAGACTAACAACATGATTGCTGATCATTTACCTAATGGGTTAAGACCTATAGTGTTTAGTAAAAATGTTGAAAGTAAGGGTATTTTAGAGTCATTTGATGTAATTCGTTAGTAGGAGTATATTGTTGTGTTTCATACTCACACATCATGGTTTATCTTTATGTTGGACATTTTCTTTATGTTTGAAATATCTATGTGATATTTGATTCCATGATTGAATGATTATTATCGTTGGTTAATATTTTATGTTGTTATTTATTATGTTAGTACATATATACTTGAGAAAATAAAATTTGCTATATACACTATAAAGTTTTAAGACTTGATATCCATCTTAAGTACAACTTTAATATCTTTTGGGTATGTCTCATAAATGATACCAGCAAGTGACCTCGATGATATTAAAGAGATATACAGGCACATTTGGATGCCATTGAAATTCCTCAGCAAGTTTAGAAAAACTAACAAAAGGGCTGACAATGAAAATGACACATTGATATCACATTTAAGTGTTATTTTCTTGCTGTATAGCCACATTGAGATCCATTGTCGTTAGAGTCTCTGGTACTTGTAATTGTAGATTGGTTTTATGTCAATAAAGGGCATAAAGCTTTCATGATTTGGTATTGGATGGTTCTATTGGATAAGATCATTAAGATGTTGTCTCAAGGGCTAAATTATTTTTAAAAAAATTGTGACCACATCAAAGTAAAGTAAATCAGTTTGGAGTCTTGTTTTCAAAATAAGTTTTCTTAAAATCAAACAACTCAATTAATATTGCCGAAGTGGGAGAATATTAGAATTTTTTGTAAGTGAGCTACTATTAATTGGTGCATTTAATTTAATAAAATTGATTGATGAATTTAGTCCAAATACAAAACAAGCATGAGAGCCCAATTAATTTTATGTGATCATCTAAGTGTGGGCTTTCACACATCTTACTAGGTCGATGTAGTTTTGCGGTTCTGTAGGCTTTTGGCTCGATAAATCTTTAATGGGGAGTTTACTAGAGTTATGTAAATAATAGACTAAGGTCCCATCTTCACTTCTCATATATTCGGAAAGTGCCCATTGAGAAACCACTTCGAGAGAGAGAAGAATAAAGCAAAAGATCATAGCCACTTCGTGATCATTTCTCTTTTGCATTTTCATGATGACTATCCAAATAGGTATGCCTAAGCTCTTTGATACATGTATGGTGTTCTAATTTTCATATAATAATCTTGGGTTAATGCTTATATCAATTTTAGATTTTGAATTTATTAGTTAATCAGATATGGAAATTCTTGAACGTCAATCCATGGAAAAAGGGAAAATCACAAAAAAATTTTGGAGATTTGATGAGCATTAAAATTTGTCCAAATTGAAGAAGGATTTATCCCTATAAAACAACTTCCAATCTATAATCACAGGGGGGAACAACTACAATTCGAGATCAATTAGAGGCCCATTGAAAAGCAAACATAGTAATAAGAAAGAAGCATGAAGCAAGAACAAGCAATTAATAATCAGCCTTGGGGAATCAAGAGCAAGAGCAACTAAGCAATAAAAACATCAAGCAATCTCTAGGGGCTGGACAGCAGAATTCACAGTCGAAGGCCATTGCAAAGCAAACAGTATTTAGCAAAGTTGATCAAACAATCAGGAGATAGATACACAAGCACCAAGCGATCCCAAGTAAGGCCACCGCAGCAAGCCAACAGAAGCAAATACAAAGAACAATATACGATAAAAAGATCAAGTAATCAACAGAGCAAAAAACTTTGAAAGAGCACCAAGGAAGCAATTCGGCTAGCAACAAATTTCTAGAAGTAATTCACCAAGAAAAAGTTTAGCTCGACAATCATAATAAAAAACAATCAACGAACCAGCAAGCACAATAAGCCAGTGATCCATCTTTCAAACAGGAAGCCACAATCACAGCAGACAAGCATTGAACCAAAAAAGAAGAAAATTTGGGCAATGAATAATTTCAAGCAATTCAGCAACCAGAACCCAAAAACCCTATCAACCTGAGAACACCCATATCCGGCAATTACTCATACAAGCAAGACAAAAACAATCAAGAGAAATTCAAAGCAAACAAGCCCAATTTTTCAGCCGGCACACAACATCAATAGAGAAGCGAACAAGGGGAATCTGGGTTTGCGTCTATCATGTTCTTGGGATTTTTTTTTTTTTGATCCATACATGTGCTAGGTAGAGAAAGGAGAATCGAGTGATCGTTTTTTGGGCTATTGAGATTTTTTTTATCCAAAGTTTAAATAGAAAAGGCAGTGGCTATTTGTGGCTGAGGTTTCAAGCAAAAAAAGGCAAGGGAAAGGAGAAGGAAAAGAGAAGAGGAATAAACCCAGCAGTGGAAGTGATGGATGATCAACGGCAGAGCAGGTGGTATTTTATTTTTAACTAGTTTCTTGGTTCTATTCTTAAGTTTAAAGCTGGTGTGAAAGAATGGAGAGGAAAGTAGGCTTAAAAGGAGAAGAACAAAAGCAAAAAATGAAGAAAATGGCTTAAATGAGGAGTTTTATTTGATACTTCATACGATGCCATTTTGAAAAGTAAAGGAACCAATTCTTTTAGACCTGGCTTTAGGACTCGCGCAGGTGTCTGAGAAAGACCCGACCTAACTCGTTCCATTGGGTGCAGGTTTGATTTTTTTTAATCTTTTTATTGTGTTATTTTATTTTCTTCCCTAGTTTTTTTTATTGTGATTGAAGTTAACTGAGATGAGGAAAAAGAAGAAACCAAAAAGAAATTTTGATATTATTTTTTTATATATTTGCATGATTATATATTTATATATTTATATTTTATATTATTGGATGATAATTTTTGCATAATATTTTTTTTTTGCATGACAATATTTATTAATTGCATGAATATATTATTATTTGCATGATTATATTTAATTGCATGATTTTATTATTTGCATGATTTATTAAACATTTGCATGAATATTTTGGTATGATTGTTGCCATTTTTTTTATTTATTTTACTTATTAGTTTTTTTGTTTTATTTTTTCCTCTTAAATTAATATTTTATTTTTTTAATTTAGCATATTTATTTGTACATGATAATTAATATATTTGCATGATTATTAATATATTTACATGATATTTTTCATGAATTTAATTTGCTTGCATAATTTATTAAATATTAATTTGCATGATTTTTTTTTGCATGATATTTCATAATTATTGTATGATATCTTCACATGATTTTTTGTATAATTTATAATATATTTGCCTAATATTTGCATGTTTTGATGTGAATGCATGATCGTATGATTGCATGACTTTTTTATAGATCTTTTGTATAATCATGTTATGTAAATAAACAAAAGGGATTAGAATTCGCTACCAGAACTTCAGCTATTACTGATGAAATTTTTTTGTCACTAATTACCAACAGAATATCCATGGAATTAAAAAAAGAAAAAACATTTTTACCGACAGATTACAATGGAATTAAATCCATTAGTAATCTATAGGTAAAAGTGTGGCACAAATTACTGCCAATTTTATCGATAGATTTTTTCGTTGACACCAAAAGATTTAGCAACAAAAAAATTCATTGATTAAAAAAATTTGAAAAAAATTTTTTTTTTGACATTATTGATGAAAATTCCATCGCTAAATTCATTGATGAAAGTATTTGAAAAACAATTTTCACATTACCAACAAAATTTCAAACCCCCACTCGGTTGGGTAAATCCATTTTTCTCCAATTTCTAAAACCAAATTGCTAATTTTCTTTCCCCTCCCTTTTCCCTTTCTCACCCTCTCCCCCTCTTCCTCTTTCTTGCGCCATAGTCACCGTTGCTTTTCCCTGCCATCCAGGTGCCTTGGCCAGTCGTCTTATTACCTTTTCTGTCTAATAAATTTTTTTAAAAAATTATATTTTATGTTGTATTTTATATAGTATGCTTGTTGAGTTTAAGGCTTAATTTTTTATCATAAACTTATTGAAATTTATTTGGATTTTAGTTACCATTGTGTTAAGTTTTTGTTAGTTATTTATTTGTTGAAAATTGTTTGGATTTTGGTTACCAATTTATTGAGTTTTCGTTGGTCTTATATTTGTTGAAACTTATTTAGGCTTTTGTTATAAATTTGTTGAAATTTGTTGGTTATATATTTTTGTTAGATTTTTGGTTTAGTATTAATGTTAAGTATTGTTAATTTTTTTGGATTTAGTTTTAGTATTGTTGGGGAAATTTTTTTATTTTTTGAGTAATTTATTTTTTATTTATGAAATTGTTGTTGAGATTTGTTTGGTTTTGTTATAGATTTATTAACTTTTATATGTGAAAGATTTATATTGGTTAATTTGGGTTTGATGTGTATTAAGATTTTTATATATTTTTATGAATGTTTTATATTTAATATTTTCTAAATTTTAACAATTATTATAAAAATTAAAATTATTTATGTTGGTTTGAGGTTATAATTTATATATCAGTAATTTATATATTATTAAGATTTATATTTGTTTTGAAGTAATTTATATATTTTATAATTTAGTAAAATTTATATATTACTAATTATTAAAATATTATGGTTTTATTGTAATGATCAAACTTAATATAAATAAGTTAAATTGTTCTATTTTATTTTTCATTTCCATGATTTATTTGTAAACATATGTGTTAATCTATTACAGTCATGATCAATTAACTTTAGTGTTGTGTTCTTGAATTAATTTCTGTAATTTCCTTTAGTTATTTACATCCTTATTTAATCTTGAAGGCTAAGCTCATATATAAATATGTTACATTTTTGCAACTGCTATTAGGTAGGAGAATTTTGATGAGACAGATAGAGAAACTGGCCATACCAAACAAATCTCTAGTGTTCCAATCCATCTCAATATTTTCTCTCCTAATAGTGAGATAGAGTGTTAGTCAAGTTATTTGATCCCTTTTCAAGAATAGGTGTTATCTAAAATAAAACCAATAATTATTTTGTATACAAAATAAACCTCTTAATTATTTTCATCTAAGATAAAGAAAATTAGAGGATTTCAGATTAGTTACTTAGTGGTTTCAATTCATCTTGCCAACTTTTTGCAATACTAACATAAGTTTAATTTACTTTTAAGATTAACAAGTATGCCTACTACCCATCATTTAGTGGTTATTATTAGTTTATTGGTAGATTGGATTTGTGCTATTTCTTTAAATTGGCTTGAAGTATTACCTTCAATTTTTTTAACTTCAATTCTTTCATAAAGCTACTAAATGTTTTTTTCATCTTTTGTTTTTATTTATTAGTTTATTTGGCTTCAATTCTTTTATAGTGTTGAACTCCCTGAACTTACAAAAGTAGCTATTGGTGAGTATTTCAACCTTTTGCAAGTTTTTTTATGTTGACATATTCATGGCATGATGTAAATTAATTTAGCTAATAAGTTGTAATAATTGACTTGCCATGTAGAGGGACAACCTAAAAGTATTGTGCAAGACATTGAAAGTATTGTGCAAGACATTGAAAATATGGTTAGGACATTTATTGAAAAGGTAAATAGAGACAAAACTTGAGAGGTTCTTGCTTATTCTTAGTATACTAAATCTGGCATAATTGAAAATAGTGTTAATTATTGTTCATATAATAATATGCAATTATGTAAATATTCGTGAAGTGTAAATGCAAGTTTTTTTGGTTCGTACGCCTTGAATGTATGTGTATATGGATGTGAATTTGCTAAATAATAGCCTTTTATTTGCTTTTAGGAATCTGATTAGGGTGATAATGTTTGATTTTTCTTGGTACAGAGATTAGTAAATAGAATATATTCTTTCCAATCTTATCTTTTATCAGCTTGCATGTGTAATTTGTTTATAGTTTATATGTGAAATTTCCATTTTAAATCTTACTTTTCGTTGAGTGCTTAATTTCTTTATGCATCTCACATTCTTTCTTGTCTTCTTTGTTTAGGCATTTTCATGTCATCATTTATTATGGGTAGAGTTGATGAAGATGGAATCTATGTTTCTTATCAAATGAAAGAGGTATATCAAGTTGTATCTCAATTGTATTTTATTTTTATTATTTTGAACATTCAAGTTAAACCATATGTAAATTGTGCTCAGTTGTAGTCTCATAAAAATTTCATTCCACTTTCAACATTGTGGTGTAAATTGTAAACAGAATAAGGCTTTTGTTCTTTATATTTTTCTAATTAGAATTTATATATAATTTTGTAAAATATTATTATATTTTTTATAAATGAAATGAAATGTTTTATTTACTTTCTTTTTTATTTATGTATATTTTATTATTCATATAATTACTTTAAAAATAAATTTAAAAATATAATAAAATGATAAAAATTATATATAATAGCTAAATATGATTGAAAAATAATATTACCAACAAATTTACTGATGAAATTTTCTCAGTAATAATTTCATCAATAATTATAAATAGAATTTATCGATGAATTTTTTGTCAATAATTACTAATAGATTTCAACCACTACCGATGAAAAAACATTACCGACTTAGCTACCACCGACGAAATTTTTTCCTCATTAAATCCATTTCTACCGCTATTACCAAAGGAATTTCACCTTTACGAACAAAATTTTTCATTGGTAAAACTAAAATTTCTGATAGTGATTGATTTATTTGCATGATAAAAATCATTTTTGATAAAAGGTTGGTAAGATAATACATAATTAATGTGGTACAAATTTTAGGTGTAATGGGGTGCTAAAACGTTTTTTGCACGTAATTGACTCCTAAACTTAGTTTTGTTGATGTAGAGTAGAATCTATCCTTTTTAGAGACTCTTAGTTTACACTTAGGATAACCTTAAAGAAGATTCTCATAAGTGACCAATTACATGTAGACACAAAAAGATTGGTGATAACTCTGAAACTTTTATGTCTAATGAGCTGGCTTTCAGACCTTAACATTATGACAAATAGCAAAGACGACAAGAAACTTGGAATCTTGGTCATTGTTGAGAAAGTTTATAAGCATTTCACTTTAGGAGCAATCCCTTTATTCCAATGGGAGTATTTGGATCAATTGTTCCTATTATTACTCTTAGTTCTATATTAAAGAAATGAGCTGCTCCTGGTTGGCGACTTGGTTGGCTAGCTACAAACAATCCTGATGGCTCTCTAAAATATTCTGGGGTTCTCTTTCTTAAACACACACACCTCAATGCCTTTTACATTTCATCTGATAGTTCAAATGCATCATTAACGATACAAGTGCTATGCAAGATAAATGATTCTTTATACCTTAAATAATTTATGGAAACATTTTAAAATAAAAAAATAAATTGATGCCAAATGCTCTCTTAAAGTACATGTCTAAACAACACCGATATTCTTGCAAGAGGTAGTCGGGCGGAAATACTATCAAGTTCTGAAATGTTACTAAACATATCTAAAAACAAAATTTAATACCCAAGCCCAGTAACTATAGCCTGATTAGTGACACAGCCTAGAAGTATTATTGATAAAAAAAAAACTAAAAGAGAAGAAAATAAAAGAAAACTTATCAACAGTTTTTATCAATAGTTTTCTCTAACAAAAAAAAAAAAAACAAAAGGAAAACTATAAGAAAACCTCGAGAAGAAGAAGAGAGGAAGAGGGAGGGCAAATCAATTCTAAAAAAGACTTTGATTAAGGTAAGATTTTGCTTAAAACTCTTATAATTTTCATGTTTTGTGCCATTTTCTACAAATCCCAACCTATATTTTTGTATCTTTTCATCTTTAAAAATATTCTAGTGACTTTTTGGTGGCAGTTTGAAAAAATTGTGGGTACCAATGGAAAGGTCTCTTCAAGATCTTTCTAATGGTATGTGTGGCACTTTATTTTGTTAAGTAATTTAGAAAAATTGAATGTTTTGAAGTTTATGATTTTTAGGTTTTTAACAGTTATAAATGCCTAACTTTAAGCTGTCGAAGCTGCTTACTCTGGTGGTCGATTTGGTCTCACTTTAGGTGCTTTTGATAGTGCAAAATATCAACTTTCTATTAGTATAATTGGTTTGTTCATATGATTTATAGGCCAAGAGAATCAAAGCCCCAAAAAAGGCTTCATGAATCTAAAACCCAGAAAATCTGGGCTATTTGTAATAATTTATCAAGTTTTGACATTCGAAACTTAGGCTTTTGAAAATTATTTTTGCCAAAATTAAATTCTAAGTTGTAGTATTACATCCCTACTTTAAATTCATGCTTCCTTTTATCATTAGGAACTATAGTATGTTTGAGCTTCTATGGCTCAGAGTGAGCCAAATGAGCACAAAATGTAAAATTTTCAAAATTTAAAAATTCTCATTTTTAATTATTTTAAAAATTATTTTCAATAAATATTCAATGTATTTAGTTGTAAATTACTTGAATTTTAGTTATATTATTTTTAATGAATTTTTACTTATTTTAATATATTTTTACTGTGTTTATTTCAAGTTATTAGTGTTGTTTAAGAGCTTTTAAATTATATTTGGATTTACAAAAAAAAATTATTACTATTAAATGTTAAAAATTAAAAATTTGTAAAAATTTATACTGCTACTGATTTTATGTTTTAATCCTTAATTTCATATTTATACTCAATTTTAAACATTTCGCTACGTTAAAAGAAAATATATTATATGGAAAAAATATTTCAAATAGTTTCAAATTGTTGAAAGGTTGCCACACAACCTAATTTGCTTATGAGGACCCACATAATGTTTGCCTTATTAAATTTATGTTTTCGAAATAAATTCTAATTTTTGAATATTTCTTGAATTATTAGGAAACTAAAAGAATTGAGTGATTTGCTGCTTAAATTTGGTTTAACATATTAGGTAAGTGACTTGATATCTCTCTGGTTTTTTATGTCCTTAAAAGTTAACCTCAACATGTTTAGAGTTTAAATATATAATATATATTGTTTTGTCCATTTGTTTTGTAAATCGGGTTGAGAATTCAAATATATATATGATTTCTTTGTTATGAGTTTGGAATATGGTTTGATATGGTTTTGATTTTTGAATATGATTTAATAATAATATATTTATATATCCATTGTTTGTTAGAATATGAAATTTTGCTTTGAAATGATTATGAAATTTGTTTTCTGTGGATTTTATTTTGAGAAAGTTATAAATATTGAATTTGTAAATGTTAAGTAATTTGAAAATCTATTTTAATTTTTGTCTCATAGTATTACTATATTCTGACTTTACCAATGGGGGTTAATTGTTAGCTATGTGCACATGTACTTTGTGATATCGATACTGGTTTTGAATCATACCATTGGTTGAGAATAGTGATTTTTATTCACCATGCCATTAGTGATATACTTCTGTCTTATTGCACTAAAAGGGTTACTGTGATCTTTGTTTTGTCTCATTGCACTAATGGTTAATTATGATTGTTAGTGCAATGAATCAGTTGCTTTTGATATAGCTCTGTCCTATTGCACTAGAGAAAAAATTTTGATTTTGACCTATGCCACAGAGGTTAATTGTGGTAGTAGTATGTCACGAAAAAGTAATAAAATTTATAAATTTGTGATATTTGATTCTATTTGGTGATATGAGAATCGATTTTGAGATATGTTTGTGAATATAAGATTACCCAAAATATTTTTGATTCATTTAGTTAATGTTTTAGCCTAAATGTTAGTGCCATACTTAATCCAACTAAGTGGATATCAATTACTTGCTGAGTCATTGTACTCTTTCATTTAATTTTCTTTACTTCTTTTAGATTTTGATGTAGTATCTTGAAAGGTTTAATCTTGATAACTACTTGGATTAGCAAGATTAGCATTTGTTTTTAGATTGGTATAGCTTTCAAGTGAGTATTTTATTATTGATTGTAAAGGATTTGTTAGTAAGAATTTTAGTATATTTGACCAACTTGCAAAGAGTATAATTTTGTAGACTTAAGATTCTGTAAAGTATTATTTTGGAGATTATTGAAGATTTTGATTTAATTTGATATTTGTTACCTTGGATGCTTGTGAGATTCATCTGATGAGTTTGCCATATTATTACGTTTTAAATCTATGAGTTTAGGCCATGACAAATTAGTATCATCAGAACTCAAGTTTTGTGATTATTCAGATTTTGGGTTACTTAGTTCGATTAATACAAAGGTATTAATTTTAAAATTTTGTACTAAGGAAAAAGTTTGGATTAGTTTAATAAGGAGTATTGATGGTTGTAAGTGAAATGATTTTGATGTAAATTTTGGTGAAAAGGATATTTAAAGCTCGACGATTATTGTGGGGAATGATTTTGGTCTTTCAAAATTTTATGAGTTTGAGATAGATTAGATTTTCAATCTATAGAGAATTTTGGTGTTTTGTGGTTTTCTTAATCTTAAAGTTCCTAGTTTGATTGATTCTTAGGCATCGATTTTAGAATTTATAATAAGGAGAAAGATTGGTGAATTTGATTATGAGTAATGATAGGTTGAAAGTAATTTTTGTGTGGAGTTGATAAGATAGTTGCCTTAAAGCTCAAGTTGATATTGGAGAATGATTTATTTTATCTTTAGAGATCTTATAGAATTGAGGTTGAAATTTTCTATTTTTGATAGTTTGTTTTGTGTTTGCTTATGGGTTTTGATGAATTTTTAATTACGATATTTATTGTACCATTTGGAGCCAAAATTTGAAACATTAGATATATGATGAAGTGATATACCTTTAAATGAAGTGACTTTGGTGGGATTTTTATATAAATTGGATATTTTAAGCTTAAGAGTTATTGTAGAGAATGATTTGAATCTTTTGACGTGCTATGATATCGAAGTTAGATTTTCAATCAATTAAGATTTTGGAGTTTTGTAATGGATTTTTATTGAATTTTTTTTATCATGGATATGAAATATTTTTGTCGAGATAAAGTATGAAAATTAGGTAGACAAGAATTGATATGAAGTTTTGAGATATTTATTATTATTGATTGTAAATTTTCTTTACGGATTACGATTTTTAGACTTATAGTTAGGATCAATAGAAATTATTATGTAAATAAGGATTTCAGTAATATTAGTGTGATTTTGATTCAATGAGTATTATATAACTTGATGGTAGGAATTGACTTTTCAAGAATTTACTAGAATTCGATTATGATATGGGTATGGTATTACGGTTTTGGAATTTATCTTAATGGATTTTGTTTATTATATTGTACTGGTAGTAAATAGCGTTATATGCATAAATAAAGACATTTGTCTATATTGATATGTTTTATTTTATTGAAAATTATTTACCCATGATGACTAGAGTTAGAATCTTATGTGATTAGCCAGAAGTGTGAAAAATTACAATTGTAGTTGAAAGGCAAAGGATTTATTAATGCTCGTGTGATAAAATAGTAATTATGATTTTCGATTAAAACAGAATTTGAGTTTGTTTGAGTGAGAATATCACATATTATGGTATAAGACATATGTTATGATTCCTACATGGAAACTAAGGTTGCAGTCGTTGAAAAATGTCATTAAAAATGGATTTTGACTAAGTATTAAGAATTATGGAATTAGGTTTTGCTAAGACTAAATCATTATTAAATAAGTATAGAGGACATATTGGACTCCAAGGAAATTTTGGAATAGTATGATTTTATATGCCTAAAGTCTGGTGAAGATTTTGATTGTTATTTGAGAGTTGGCTTATAGAAATCGAAAGCTATTCATATTTGAATTTGGAGTTATATTGGGTATTCAATGGGCTATGTCTGAAGTTATGTGCCAAGAAACTTAGGATATGATCTATAGCGTTGTCCTGATCCTCATTACAATTTACAATGATTATATTGATAAGAAATATTATGTCAATCAAAAGAAGAAATTGTAAGCTTGATTATGTGACTTGGTGTTCTATAGAATTGTTTGAAGTTGATCTTTTTATTTTTACTTTGGAGTTGTTGGAATTTGAAATAGTCAATATGATTAGGTTGTGATTATGATTTCAAATTGAAAGGCAATATGATAATTGATGAATAATGTTTTATGGAGATTACACTTATCATGGGCCTATGATATATTTTGTGTATAAAAACTATATGTTATAAGTACAAAGAATGACTTTTATAATGATAAAGTCAACTTCAAAGATGATTTTGTTATTTGGTAATTTTGAGTATGGATGCGATTTTGAAGAATTTAAGAAAATTATGATATGAAGCGATGTATTTAGGTGGTTTTACAATTATACTTTTGATATAAATTATATACTTGAAGTATATTGATTGAAATTCTTATAAAAGGATTCCTCGTCGAAAATATATTTTTGACATTAACTTGAAGCTAATAAATAATATACTTTCTTGAAGGCAAATTTAAGATATTAGATAGTTATAAGCCTGTTGTATGGTGAAATGGATATGTGGAATTTGATCTTTGAAATTTGGAAAATAATAATATGTGAACAAGGACTTGTATCACGAACTCAAAGTTTTAGGTTTAGATTTTTGTGTTGAATTTATGGATACAATCAATTGTGTTAGTTTGACATTTATCACAATCTTATAATGGTTAAATACAAATTTTATGATAGAAAAAAAAAAAGAATTAGTATATGATGTCTTTAAGGCAGCCAATTGGTGACGTTGTTACTAAAATTTAAGGATACAGGTGGACATGTTTATGAGAATAAAGTATAAACTTCATTGTAAGGGATGTTATGGATAAATGATTTTGTTGGTGTAAGAAATAATATAAAGTCAATTTGATGTTTTTGGGTTATGGTTTGAATGAAATACCAGTGTGCACAACGGAAGCATGATTTGATTTAAGTTATTGATTTTGGATTATTGCTAATTTAATAAATAATGAATTCTTTTAAATTGGAGACTAATTGTGGGTTAATAATAAATAGATTATAGATTTTGATATTTAAAAATTTGATATTTTGCAAGAGTTGTGAAATTGTAGTATAATTGTTATGTTTGATTTTGTTAGTAAAGAATTATTTGAAGATTCAGAATTACATTAAGATAATTTTACCTAGCTATGATTTAAATTGAGTATTAGGGATATTTCGAGTATATGAAATTTGTAAGAGTTATGCTTTGTGACTGCATCCTGGAACAAGAATTGAGATTAGATAATCTAAATATTTATTTATTAGGCTATAATGGATATATTTATATATATTGTAGTTTAAATCGATTTGGTATGTGAGAAACAATAAAGAGAATATTTAATTAAAGCTATTAAGGTGATATATCATAGATCTATTTAAGAAGAAGATTGTATGTGACATTAAATTGAAAGACAAAAATTTTGAAATACGAATTTTGAATTTGGATGACTAAATTCTTTTAAGTGGGGGAGTATGTAATACCTAAGCCCAAGTGACTATAGCTTGATTAGTGACCCAGCCCATGAGTATCATTGATAAAAAAAAAACTAAATGAGAAGAAAATAAAAGAAAACTTATCAATAGATTTTGTCAATAGTTTTCTCTAACTAAAAAACAAACAAAAGGAAAACTTGAATAAAACCTCGAGAAGAAGAAGAGAGGAAGAGGAAGGGCAAATCAATTCTAAAAAACCTTTGATTAAGGTAAGATTTTGCTTAAAACTTTTGGAATTTTCATGTTTTGAGTGATTTTTTACAAACCACAATTTATATTTTTGTATCTTTTCATCTTAAAAATATTCTGATGACTTTTCGATGACAATTCAGTGAAATTGTAGGTACCAATAGAAGGTTTCTTCAAGATCTTTCTAATGGTATGTGTGGCTCTTCATATGGTTAGCACTTCATTTGGTTAAGTAATTTATAAGAATTGAATGTTTGAAGTTTCAATTTTTTGGTTTTTAGTAGTTATAAATGCCCAACTTTGAATCATCGAAACTCCTTACTCCGGTGGCCGATTTGATTGAAATTTAGGTGTTTTTTATAGTGCTAAATGTGAACTTTCTAGGATATAATTGGTTTTATTCATATGATTTATAGGCTAAGAGAATCGAAGCCCTAAAATAGGTTTCATGAATCTGAAACCCAGAAAATTTAGGTTGTTTGTGATAATTTGTCAAGTTTTGGCCTTTGAAACTTAGGCTTCTGAAAATTATTTTTGCCAAAATAAAATTCTAGGTTGTAATATTACATCCCTACTATAAATTCATGATTCCCTTTGTCATTAGGAACTATAGTATGTTTGAGCTTTTGTGGCTCAGAGTGAGCCAAATGATCATAAAATGTAAAATTTTCAGAATATAAAAATTCTCATTTTTAATTATTTTAAAACTTGTTTCAGCCAATATTCAATGTATTTAGTTATAAATTACTTGAATTTTAGTTATATTTTTTAATGAATTTTTACTTATTTTAATTTACTATGTTAATTTCATGTTATCGTTGTTGTTAAAGAGTAATTAAATTATATTCAGATTTATAAAAAAAAAAATGATTACTATTAAATGTTAAAAATTAAAAATTTTCAAAAATTTATATAGCTATTGATTTTTATGTTTTAATCCTTAATTTCATATTTATAATCAATTTTATACATTTCGACATATTAAAATAAAATATTTTATATGCTAAAAAAAAACCTTTCAAATAGTTTCGAATTGTCAGAAAGGTTACCTCACAAGCCAATTTGCTTATGAGGACCTATGGAAGGTTTGCCTTCGTAATTTTTTGTTTTCATGATAAATTCTAATTTTTTGAATATTTCTTGAATTATTTGGATACTAAGAGAATTAAATGATTTATTGCTTAAGTTTCGGTTTAATGTATTAGGTAAGTGACTTGATATCCCTTCGATTTTTATGCCTCAAAAATCAGCCTCAACATGTTTAGAGTTTAAATATATAATATATATTATTTTATTCATTTGTTTTATAAATTGGTTGAGCATGCAATATACATATATATATATGATTTCTTTGCTATGAGTTTGGAATATAATTTGATATGGTTTTGATATTTTAATATGATTTCGTAATAATATATTTATATATTCATTGTTTGTCGAAATATGAAATTTTATTTCGGAATGATTATGAAATTTGTTTTCTATGGATTTTGTTTTGAGAAAGACACAAATATTGAATTTGTATATGTTAGGGAATTTGAAAATATATTTTGATTTTTTTCTCCTAGTATAACTATGTACTGACCGTGCCAATGGGGCTTAATTGTTGGCCATGTCAATATGTACTTTGTGATATTGATACCAGTTTCGAACCATACCATCGGTTGAGAATATGGTTTTTGTTTACAATGCCATCGGTAATATACTTATGTCCTATTGCACTAAAAGGGGTTACTATGATCTTTGTTTGTCCCATTGCACTAACAGGTTAATTATGATTATTAGTGCAATAATCTGGTTGCTTCTGATATACTTCTGTCTCATTGCACTAGAGGAAAATTTTTGAATTTGTCCTATGTCACAGGGGTTAAGTGTGGTCGTAGTTTGTTATGAAAGAGTAATAAAATTTATAATTTTGTGATATTTGATTCTGTTTTGTGATACAAGAATTGGCTTTGAGATATGTTTGTGAATGTAAGATTACTCAAAATATTTTCGATTCATTTAGTTAATGTTTTGGCCTAAATGTTTGAACATGCTTAATCCAACTTAGGGGATATTGGTTACTTATTGAGTCGTCGTACTCATTCTTTTAATTTTTTTTAGTTTTTTTAGATTTCAATATTGGTATCTTGGAAGGTTTAATCTTGACAACTACTTAAATTAGCAAGATTAGCATTTATTTTTGCTTGATATAGCTTTTGAGTGAGTATTTTATTATTGATTCTAAAGGATTTGCTAGTAAAAATTTTATTATATTCAACTAAATTGCAAAGAGTATAATTTTGTAGATTTGAGATTCTGTAAATTATTATTTTAGAAATTATTGAAGATTTTGATTTTATTTGATATCTATTGTCTTACATGATTGTGAGATTTGTTTCACGGGTATACGGTATTATTACGCTCTAAATCTTTGAGTTTAAGGCGTGACAAAAATGGCATAAACTTGCTCAACTTTGGATGTATACATATATCTAGACATGTAAGTGGATGATTTTGCTGAACATTGCTATAAACATTCCTGGAACAGATTTATTAAACTTCTAGTTTTGCTTTTGATCATCATCAGATTACTGAGCAGATAAAGGCTGTCTCAATATCGGCTCAGATCCTGTAACCTTCATTCTGGTAGAAATGTTCCACTTTATGTACCTGCACATCTGAGTGTACTGAACATTCTTCTACTTTTATACTTGTTCTTTTTCTTTAAGCGATATAAAAATTATGATAAATCAAATGTTCTTTGGGGGCTCTTCCTTAAATTCTTGAAAAAACTAACAAGAATTTCTTCTTGAAATACGTTAACATAATAAAACAACTTTAGACATTCTTTATGATAGAATTAAGGAGATTCCATGCATAACTTGCCCTGAAAAACCAGAAAGATTTGTTTTTATAATGGTGAGGATGATCATAAAGCTGATAAAGTTCTTTCGAAATGGGTGAGTGAAAGATAAACTTAGCAGTATCTATTGTATTAAGCATCTAACTTAAAATCAATATATGATAAGTGGAGGGGTTCAATCTAAATATAAAGATACAAAAAATTAAAAATTTATTAGATACGAAATAATTTATTTTGACAAACCCTCATCACATGTAAATAATGATTAAAAAGATCTTTCACGTGATAAATTAAGAAAGAATAATAAAAAAAATATTAACTTTAATATCATATTAAATATTTAATTTAAAATTAATTAATGATAAATAAAAAAATTCAATCTAAATATAAAATTATAAAAAATTAAAAATTTATTAAAAATGCATAACCCATTTTGACACATTTCAAGTTAAATTGGACTTGCCACTACTAGAAGGCATTGATGATGATACGGACCTTAGTGTTAAACTAGCCAAAGTGGAATTTGTCATTATTCTGCCTGGTATGTACTTGACAGAAAGTAGCTGCAGCAGAACAAAAGGACTTTATGACTACTCTGCAAGATTAGTGCAGAACCCCTAGCATTGATATTATTAATTAACCAAAAATGAAATCATTTTTTTTTTGTTCATCATTTTAGGAAGATAGAATAAAGATGTTTTTTAGAGCTGGTTGAACTTATCTTTCATTACTTTACATAAAAAATAGCTACCACCTGATCTGAATTAGAAGAAAATATCCTCAATGTGTTAAAACCAAACCCAATGTCTTCATTATTTTATCCTTTTGTGCAATTTGATAGGACAAAATTTTTTCTTCCTCTATTTTTTAATCATAAGTTCCATGTCATAGATCTAAGGGGAGTCTTGAATCCCACATCGAACATAATAGGAAGGTCATTGGGATATATAAAGGTTCACACTACCTCTGCCTTGTGAGACACCTTTTGTAGAATAAAACCGTGAGACCAAGGGGTCAGAGCAGACAATACCTCACAAGGGTGTGAACCGTGGTAGGAAGGCTGATCTGGGATGTCGGAAGGGTGAATGCCCGGGTCCCGGAGCCGCGCGAGTTCGGAGCTTGAGTCTCGACCCGTGACAAGTGGTATCAGAGCCAACCCTAAACCGTTCGATCCACGTCAAGCACCTCGAGGGAGGTAGGCAGGGTGACCAGCCTCCGTGACGAGAGCGTCACGAGGTTAGGTGCGAGAGAATATCACGGACCTAAGGGGGAGTCCTAAATCCCACATCGAACATAATAAGAGGCCATTCCGATATCTGGGAGTGTCACCATTTATGATATCTGCCGCTGTCGATAATAAACGGACCTAAGGGGGAGTTCTAAATCTCACATCGAACATAATAGGAGGGTCACTGAGATATATAAGGATTCACATCACCTCTACCTTATGAGGTACCTTTTGTAAGGCAAAACCGTAAGATCAAAGGGTCAGAGTGGACAATACATCACAAGGGTGTGAACCGTGACAGGAAGGCTGATCTGGGATGTCGGAAGAATGAATGCCCGAATCCTAAAATCGTACGAGTTCGAAGCTTGAGTCTCGACCTGTGACACTCCGCTATTGCCTATTGGAATGAATTTGACATTTTTTTTTTTTGTAATCTTCTTATATCTAATTGTAATGTACATCAAAAAAGCATATAGGTACTTTGCTGGAACACAACTTGTGTTTCAATCAAAGTAATTATTGACTTGAAATCCCTTCATGCTTTAGCTCCTGTCTAGTTGAAGAAATGTTATGGCCTAAATGTTTGAATATGCTTAATTCAACTTTAGGGGATATTGGTTACTTATTGAGTCGTTTGTACTCATTTCTTTAACCTTTTTTAGTTGTTTTAGATTTTAATGTTGGTATCTTGAAAGGTTTAATCTTGATAACTACTTAAATTAGTAAGATTAACGTTTATTTTTGCTTGATATAATTTTTGAGTGAGTATTTTATTATTGATTCTAAAGGATTTGCTAGTAAAAATTTTATTATATTCAACTAAATTACAAAGAGTATAATTTTATAAACTTGAGATTCTGTAAAGTATTATTTTAGAGATTATTGAAGATTTTGATTTTATTTGATATCTATTACCTTACATGGTCGTGAGATTTGTTTCACGAGTATACGGTATTATTATGTTCTAAATTTTTGAGTTTAAGGCGTGACAAAAATGGCATAAACTTGCTCAACTTTGGATGTATACATGTATCTAGACATGTAAGTGGATGATTTTGCTGAACATTGCTATAAACATTCCTGGAACAGATTTATTAAACTTCTAGTTTTGCTTTTGATCATCATCAGATTACTGAGCAGATAAAGGCCTGTCTCGATATCGGCTCAGATCCTGTAACCTTCATTCTGGTAGAAATGTTCCACTTTATGTACCTGCACATCTGAGTGTACTGAACGTTCTTCTACTTTTATACTCGTTCTTTTTCTTTAAGCGATATAAAAATTATGATAAATGAAATGTTCCTTGGGGGCGCTTCCTTAAATTCTTGAGAAAACTAACAAGAATTTCTTCTTCAAATACGTTAACATAATAAAACAACTTCAGACATTCTTTATGATAGAATTAAGGAGATTCCATGTATGACTTGCCCTAAAAAACCAGAAAGAACTGTGTTTATAACGGTGAGAACGATCATAAATATGATACAGTTCTTTCGAAATGGGTGGAAGATAAATTTAGCGATCTATTATATTAAGCATCTAACTTAAAATCAATATATGATAAGTGGAGGGATTCAATCTGAATATAAAGATACAAAAAATTAAAAATTTATTAGATACGAATAAGCCCTCATCACATGTAAGTGAAGATTAAAGAAAGCTTTCATGTGATAAATTAAAAAAAAAATAACGAAAAAAAATCTTAACTCTAATATTATATTAAATATTTAACTTAAAATTAATTGACGTTAAATAAAAAAATTCAATCTAAATATAAAATTATATAAAATTAAAAATTTATTATACATGCATAATCCATTTTGACACATTTCTTGGACTTGCCACTACTAGAAGGCATTGATGATGATACGGACTTTAGTGTTAAACTGGCCAAAGAGGAATCTGTCATTATTCTGCCTGGTATGTACTTGACAGAAAGTAGCTGCAGCAGAACAAAAGGACTTTATGACTACTCTGCAAGATTAGTGCAGAACCCCTAGCATTGATATTATTAATTAACCAAAAATGAAATCATTTTTTTTTTGTTCATCATTTTAGGAAGATAGAATAAAGATGTTTTTTAGAGCTGGTTGAACTTATCTTTCATTACTTTACATCAAAAATAGCTACCACCTGATCTGAATTAGAAGAAAATATCCTCAATGTGTTAAAACCAAACCCAAGGTCTTCATTATTTTATCCTTTTGTGCAACTTGATAAGACAAAAAATTTTCTTCCTCTATTTTCTAATCACAAGCTCCGCTATTGCCTATTGGAATGAATTTGACTTTTTTTTGTTTTTGTAATCTTCTTATATCCAATTGTAATGTACATAAAAAAAGTATATAGGTACTTTGCTGGAACACAACTTGTGTTTCAATCAAAGAAATTATTGACTTGAAATCCCTTCATGCTTTAGCTTCTGTCTAGTTGAAGAATTTCTTAAGTGCTCCAGGTGGGTCTTAGATGCCTTTTTCCTTGATTAAGTACATAATTCTGTTGCATCAGCAGTCTTGTCTTTTTGTTTCTCTGGATCAATAAATTTTATGATTCATCATTTTAAAAAAATGGAACATATTCAGTGTATGATGAGAAAGAAGTGCATACTTCAGTAATTTTGAGTGAAGTAGAAGCATAGAAATGCTGAGAATTGGTTAAACTACATATACTAATGTAGTGCTAAATGTTTTTACTTGTGGCAGGATTAATTGTGGGACTGAAGAACTGGCTTCAAGTGAGCTTTGCCCTTGATCAACCATCTCTTAAAGATGGACTGGAAAGGTTAAGATCTTTCTGCCACAGGCATGCCTGGCAACACTAAAGAATCATTATGTTTCCAAGGGATATAATTGGATGCTGTAATTGCTTCTTCATTGACTCTTTTTTCTATAAAACAGAAACCTTGTCTACTGGCAAACAAAGTGGTGGAGCATTTGACCTCTTTATGAAAACATAATCATTTTTCGGTCATTTAAGCATTGATTTACCACAGCATCCAAGGGGTTCAGATAACTAGCTATGAAATATAGTATTCTTCAGGCAAATGCAAAGTTGTGTCATACATGATAATTTACTAATCCAACGTTATTTTAAGTAATTACTTTAAAATAAGATCATTGGTTGAGTATATGTTGCTCTTTACAAGTCTACAAATCTTTATGTGCCCCTAGGAGAAAACAAAGTTATGGATGGAATCAAATATGCAGTAGTTATAGAGAATGGCGTTGGATATGTTAGATCTTGAAATCAACCAAGGAAGAAGAAAAACAAACACGATGAAATGAAAAAGAGTCTTTGTTGGGAAAGCTAACTCTCACAAATGGATATTCATTTGGATGTTAAGACAGAAAAAACTGCCTAGTCTAAAAGCCTATTGTCTCCTTAACACAGTAAATAAATGTTTTGTGCACTCCAAGTTATTGCAAGTTAAAGAAAGTTAAAAAAATCAACAAAGAAACTTTGCTGCTTTGCGGCAAACTCTAATTTACATCCTCAAGTACTCAAACCTGACCTTAGTTAAGAGCTTAATGAACATGTCAACTAGCTGAATTCTGAGCTGCAATGAACCACTGCAATTTCCTTGTCCTGCTGCAGTTCCCTAAAAAAGTGAAACTTGATCCTGAAGTGCTTCATTCTTCTATGTGACATTGGATTTTTTGCAATTGCAACAGCATTATCACACCTTATCTCTGTTGCCTCCTCTTGAGTAAGATTCAAATCACTCAATAATTTTCTCAACCAAATTACTTGGTTGATGGCAGCGACAACTGCAATATACTCAGATTCTGCAGTGGTCTGAGCAACAGTGTCCTACTTCTTTGAATTCCATGTAAATCCATCATAACCAAGAGCGAACGAGTACCATGAAGTGCTCGTCATGTCATCACAAGAGCCAGCACAATCACTGTCGGTAAAACCAAACCAGTTTAGTTCTATTGACTTCTTGAACCACTCACCGAAATCAATTGTGCCTTTAACATATCTGAGCGCCCTCTTAGCTGACTTAATATGCATCGAACTTGCATCATACATAAATCTAGTGAGCAAACTAATTCCATACATAATTTCAGGCCTGGTTGCAGTCAAATACTACAAACAGCCAATCATGATTCCATAGGTCTTCTCATCAAATTTCTCAAAACCATCTTCTTTGCTAAGCTTTTCACCTTGAGCTATAGTTATGCTCATTGGTTCACAGCTCTCCATATGAAATTTCTTCAGCATTTGCTTTGACTACTTTTGATGGGCAATTAAAAAACCAGATTGAGATTGAAGAATTTCCATCCTAAGAAAATAAGTCATCTGATCAGCAAGATCAGTCATGTCAAAAACTTTCATCATTAGCTCTTTACACTTTTGCACAAAGATTTGGCTGCTGTAGTCACTAGAAAATAATCCACATAAAGTGAAAAAATCAACAAATCTTCGATTTCAGAGTTCTTTACATACAAAGTTGGCTCACTAACATTTCCGTTGAATCCAAACTGTAACAGATGCTTCCCAATTTTGTCATACCAGGCTTTTGGTGCCTATTTTGATCCACACAAGGCCTTATTGAGCTGGTAGACCTTATGTTTTTTGCCCTTCACAACAAATCCTTCAAACTGCTCAACGCATATCTCCTCTTTAAAGGAAACATTCAGGAAAGCAGATATCGCATCAAGCTGATGAATTCTGTACTCCTTTTAAACTGCCAAAGCTAACAGAGGTCTTATAGTGTCAAGCCTTGCTACTAGTGCAAAGGCCTTTGAAAAACCAACTCCATATTGCTAAGCGTATCCCTTCCCCACTAGCCTTGCCTTTAATCTATTAACAAAACGACCAGTATTAAGTTTGGTTATGAACTCCTACTTTCTCCAATTACATTCTTATGACTTGGGCTGTCGACAAGCTCCCAAGTCTGATTCTTTTCAATCATCTTCAACTCTCCTGCATAGCTTCCTTCTAGCCAGCTAACTTAACAGCTTCTTCAAAGTGAGTTGGCTCAAACACAACAGAGTTGCATCTGTCATATGTTTCGGCATGTGATCTGATGCTTCTCACAGGATAATCTTCATCTGACTCATCATCTATTTTATCTGTTTCTTGCTCTTGTGATGCTCCCAACTCAGTTGATTTTAGCTTTCCAAATTTAACTTGTGATTTTTTGAATTCCAAGCTGCATTTTCATCAAATTTTACATTTCCGCTCACAATCACCTTTTCAGTGAGAGGATTCTAAACTTTGTACCCTTCTGTATTACTACTGTAACCAAAAAGGCAACAAAGATGCCTACTTACTCTGTCAAGCTTATCACTTTTAATCTCTAAAATGTGAGCATAGCAAATGCATCCAACCTCATGTCCTGTGTTGAAGGCTTGACTCCAAACCATGCTTCAAAAGAAGTCTTACCCTTTAATGCTTTTTGTAGGAAGGCTGTTAGGCAAAATATATATAGGTGTTGACAGCGTCTAAAAACTTCTGTGGAATATTTCTTTTAAACATCAAACATCTGGCCATCTCCATCTCTGTTTTGTTCTTCCTTTCACTCACCCCATTTTGTTATGGACTCTAAGTGACGGTCACTTGATGCTCAATGCATAAGACTCCTTAAATCTGTTTGAGATGTATTCAGTCCCATTGTCAGACCTGATCACCTTCATTTTGCAGCCAGACTGATTTTTGCTCCAAGCTTTGAATTTCCAAAAAAATCCCAGCAACTTATGATTTTTGCTTCAAAAATTAAACCAAGCTCATCCTGGTGAAATCATCTATAGAAAAGATGATACTTGCTCCCATTTAAAGATAAAGTCTCATGGGGCCACAAACACCAGTATGCATAAGTTGTATCTTTTCTGATGCTCTCCAAACTTGATTAGCAGAGAATGGCTACATGTTTTGCTTTCCCAATTGGTATACTTCACATACATCATCATGTTCATGAATTGGTGATAACTTCATATCCAGTTTATGCTTCTGCAGATGGCTTAGAGAATGATAATTAACACGACTCATTCTTTTGTGTCACAAAGATGGCATGTCAATAGAATTAGCATATGCTTCAAAAGTAGTTGAACCCAATTCACAACAAAGCTTCCATTTTTAATCATCACGGGCATTAATTCATAATCTGCAGGGTCAGAAATCACACAAGATTTATCCTAAAACACCAAAGATTAATTCTTCTCAAACAACTGACCAACACTTAACAGGTTCTGTTCAATTTCAGGCACAAATAAAACATCAGAAATAATTTTTGTATCTGAAGCAATCTCAATAGTCACATCACGTTTCCCTTTTGGCTTCAATGAAATCTTCGTTGCCAATTCTGATTTTTGAAGTGCAAGTTCTGTCAAGCACCTTGAACATGCCTTTATCAGAAACCATGTGATGTGTACAGCCACTATCAACCAACCAGTTTACCTTGTATCTACTACTGCTAGAATAGAATGCTAAAACAAAAATATGCTCCTCCTGTTGCTGATTATTGTCAACAATCAAAGCTTGGACACTCGGTTGTTGTTGGCCCATTTTCTTGCAAACACTTTCCATATACCCCATTTGTTAGCATGACCTACAATCAATGTTAGGAAACCATGTGATGTGTGCAGCCACTATCAGTCAACCAGTTTACCTTGTGTCTGCTACTGCTAGAATAGAATGCTAAAACAAAAATATGCTCCTGTTGCTGATTATTGTCAACAATCAAAGCTTGGACAGTCGGTTGTTTTTGGCCCATTTTCTTGCAAACACTTTCCGTATGCCCCGTTTGTTTGCCTGATCTACAATCAATGTTAGGTATGTACCAACAGTACCTTTCCAGATGAGTTGTTTTCTTATAGCGTGAGCATGGTGGATATTTCTTCTTTCCACCATCTTCATTACTTTCCCTTTCTTTGTTCTGTTTCTCCCTTTTGTCACCAAAGTTCTTTTTGCCCTTACCACCTGAAATAAGACTTCTCTTTGTTTTTTGACTTGAGCATAAAGAGCATCGATCAGTTCTGACAAGGATATGCTCGACGATAAGTCTCTTGAATCTTCAACAACCCTCTTATCTTAGAACTCATCTCCAAGCAACCTAATGTTGCTAACAACAGGCATGATCCTATCAGAGTAATGCTTCACATTTCTCTGTCTTTCATCTTCAAGTTCTCAAAATCACTATTGAGAGTTATAATATGCTATACTTTTGAGAGTTGTAATATGCTATGGTCTGGTCTTCTCTATGCCTTGAAACTCCACCTTAAGCTTGTCTCACCATTGTTTTCGATAATCACAAGTCATGATCCTTGTGAAGATCACATGGTACACGCCAATTTGGATGCAATGATGCTAAAATATCTTTTATATAAATGTAAGTGTAAAAAACATTAAAAAAAAATCCATCAGATCAATTTTATTTGTGATAATATATGTAATGATACAAAATTCTACATTCATTACTATTTAACTTTACAGTAGTCATTATTATAATTTAAATTAATGCCTTTTTCTCTTTTTTTTTTTTTTATCTTTTCTTTCATTGATTTCTTCTTTATATATTTTTCCTAAGTTTCAATTATTATTATTCAAATGACTTATTTATTATTACGATTTTTTACTATGGTATGGTTGAACGGATTTTAAAAAATATTTAAATAATAAATTTATTTTTTATCTAAGAAAAATAAAGCAAAGAAAAAATGAGAAAAGATAGATTATGTTAATTTACTTTTGTTCATTTTTTATGTTTTTTTTTTAACATTTATCTGCAAAAAAAAAATTTAAAAGTGAGAATATAGAAATAAAAATAAATCATTAAAAAATAAAATCAAAATGAAAACATAGGAAAAAGATAAAAAAAAAAAGAAAAAAAGGAAGCAACATAAGGATTAATGGGATTTTTATCGACATTTGGCAATCAAGGAATCACGTGAGAATCCTTTAATCTAGTAGTGTACGTAAGGCTTAAAATATAGTATTTATAGACACTTTAAAGATTAAAAAATAAAAAAAAAATTAACATGTCTTACAAACGTCTTAAAATTTTTTCTTGAATACTATTTTCGACGCGAGAATTGATAAATACAATTACAGTTCTTGATTTAAATGATTATTTAGTTATATATTTAATAATATTAATAATAATGCAATAATTTTATTTTTCGAGAAGTTATTTAGGATAATTATAATATTATATCAATATTTTATTTTTATTTTTTGTTTACAATTTATATATATATATATATAATAAATGAACAATTAAAAAAAAAAAAGGATCTTCCGATACTTTAACCTGTAAGTGTGGAGAAATTTAAGTTTGAAGTATAGATATAGAAATATAGAAGTTTATATATATTTAGTACGGCAGGACAGACTGACAGCCCTGAGCAGAGGAAAAATTTCGGTCCTCCTAAAACCATAATCGAACACGTATAATAAAAAAACCAATAACCTTTCGACCGCTCTATATTAACTCCTCCCAACAGCCAACCCAAATTCCCAAATCACATAAAAACCCTAAAACTTCCCCACCTGTTTTTACCTATTCTACTCTCATATTTAAATAAGTCGAATTACTGCCAAAATCCAGGGGTTTGCACTTGGGGTTTGGGGCTGGGATTTTAGAGAAACCAACTCGTTTGATTCTTTGAAAACAATTGAGAAATGGCGACAACGACGGCATCTACGACGGGACAGGTGAACGCGAAGAGAAAGCCGGTGTTTGTGAAAGTGGAGGATTTAAAGCCCGGTACGAGTGGGCACACTTTGATCGTAAAAGTGGTGGAATCGACCCCAGTCAAGACTTCCCAGAGGCCTAACAGGGACCGTGCTCTCCTATCCCGACCCGCCCCTCCGGCGCGGATCGCTGAGAGCGTTGTCGGGGACGAGACTGGCACCATCATCTTCACTGCACGCAATGAACAGGGTATTAGTTTTCTCTACCAAGTTGTATACATATTTTTCCATAGAAATTGATAGCCTCTCTATATTAATAGATTTTATTTGGTATGGGTTTTTATTGATCCAGTGCTATATTTCACGATAAAGCAAAATTGGTCGTAAAGACATTTCTATTTTTTCTAGAATACTGCAAATATTTTACATTTGGTTAACCAATTTTTTGTTTTGTTGTGAGTTCATTTGTAGAATAGTTTTCAGCTTTGAATATTTTGGATTTGATCTAGAGCAGGGGTAGTATTTTCAAGGAAAGAATATGGTGACCAAGGCTTAATTGAATTGAGCAATAGAATAGCGTTGTTCTTGCATATGGTGATTTTGGTCGTAGTAAAATGATGATGTTTTAATCTGATGCAGTTGACCTTATGAAGCATGGTGCAACTCTGATTTTACGTAATGCTAAGATTGTTATGTTCAAGCGAACAACAATGAGGCTAGCAGTTGACAAATGGGGACGAATCGAGGTCACTGAACCTGCTAAATTTGCTGTTAGAGAAGATAACAATCTTTCTTTAGTTGAATATGAACTTGTTACTGTTTCTGATCAGGGTATGAATTAAGGGCTGTGACTATGAGTGAATGGATATATTTTTCAAGGGAGTGAAAGCAACCTTGGGGCTTGATTCTTGGTTTTGTGTCATGAACAATCACTTGAGATGCTGTTTTTATTGGTATGGGACACATTTCATTGTTGGTTTTTCTTTTGCCTTATATATACTGTGATGATCAGCTTAAATTTGGAAAAGTTAATAGTAATTAAATACTATTATTCACTTGACTTTCTCATTGATGGTGGTATATGCTCTAACTAGAATGCTCTCCTTCTTTGAACTTTGACTGAGGAAAGAAAATGTCAAAACTTTTGCTATGTAAAGTCTGAAACAACGCAAGATGAAAAGCAACCAAAATTGTTGCCTGGGCTGGTAATCATATCACTGCAGGTGCAGGTCTCAAGGATATCAAACTTCCTTGACCATGGTAGCTAGATTGGTGCACTTTGCATTTCAGCCTTCTAGAATACAAGAACAAATTGTGAGTGGTTACATTTTTGGTAGAGCTACGATGCAAAGTCACAAAACCAGATTGCCTGAGAAATGGGGTGAACCATAGATTGTTAAGTTGGTAAGAGAACAAAGTTAAGTCTAGAATTTATACAGAAATCATGAATAATCATGAAAGTGGGAAAAAAAAATACTTCTAGAAGTTGGAAAGTTATGAGAACAAGGACAACAAGAAGTGAATAGAAAGAAATTGAACACGGTCATACCCCGGCTGGCATTGGCTAACATTAGGAGGGGATTAGTGCTAACCTGGAGAGTTATCTAGTACAGCTACATTTCACTCCAATATTAATCAATCTTCAGATATATCTATATGATAACAATCAGGGCAATGCCAGGCATATTACGAACCCAAAATTAGAAATATAAAACAGTAAAATACAAGCCAAAAGTCAAAATACACTATTTTTTAAACGGGAAAATAGTAGTCAAAAAGTCTTTTTACATTCCTTCAGCTAAAGTCAGAAACAATGAGAAAAGAAAGTTTAACAATTGAATTGTCTGTTTACCCTGGTCAATATTCATTTAAAAGTTGAATCTTTTTCAGGCATCATTCTCTTTAAAAGACAACTTTTAAACAAGCTTCTCTCAGCACTATCTGACATTCATCAAGCATCATTTTCGTCGAGTATGATGCTTTAAAATCATATTAACGTCAACAACTAAAATAAAGGTAAATTTGAGAAAAGCCATCTTGAATCAATAATTTGTAATACATTTTTGCACTCAATATCTATAAGCTAGAAAAGGCAATAGAAAGTTGACATAGAGTATTAGCACTTCTTAGGATTCAAGAGTAATGTCATCTACCGGTCGATCAAGCATTGAAAGCTTAGGGAATTCAACTTTGCTCTTTATCAGCTCATTGAGAACTTCTATTTTAAATGCAGACACTCTCTTAGAAGGGAGAATTGTGTCCATTAAACTTGCTCCAATCCTCTGAACATTAGTCACACATCATCATTGAAAGCTGATCGAATAGAAATTATCAGTAAGCACTTTATCAGTTGCATTGAATCTATTTTTATACAAATTTCAAATACCTGAAATATTTACATCAAATATTTAGACTAAAAGTGCATCAAGATTCACACCTCGAAGCAACAGATCTGAAACTTTACAATGCAAAAGAGGCAATCTGGGCTAATGCATAATTTACATATTATATTGTTGAAGCATATGGAATTAAAACATAGTAGTGCTTATATTTTATCAACACCTCTCAGGTTAGTTGCTCAGTTGAACCGTCTCAGCAATTTTCAGCAATAGCCTCAAATAGAAAATTGACCAAGACAAAGAACCCTTGTATTTAGATAATCGATGAGTGTTTTGTTGGCTGCTTGACCAGGGGACACATAGGCAAAGGCAGTTTTTCTAAAATGGCAGTGTAGTAAGCATGTCAAGAACTCCATGAATAGCACTCACTCGTCACAAATATGAAGGGCTACACATACAGAGATATAAGAAGATGCATACAGTTATATCATTGTCGTCTCCTAACAAAAGAACTGATAAGCTTCTTATCAAAATGGATAGGGTGGTAAAAGTAAACACACATAACCTTTATAGGGGAGCATCCAACTGAAAGCCTTAAAATACTTGAGACAAATCACAACTTAAACATTAACTCTCAATTTATATTGCGCTTAATCAATACTTGGAAGTAATAAGCATACTACACCTAGTCTATAGATAATGCAATGCCTAGCTCTAAAGTTCGAAAATATTTATGTAAGTCCAAGTCATTCCATCTTGCTTCTTGATCTTCATCTAGTCTTGTCTTGGCCTACAACGAGAAAAGAGCAGCATACACCTTTTTTTATTAAAAAGAGTAGGGAAGTAGGGAAGTTAATAGAATGTTGTCTCAATTTTTCTGAGATATCATTTATGACTGAACCACATGAAAACCAAACTGATTCTTTCCTAAGACTACAACCAGAAAACAATCTCTTTTTGGCTAAAGGGTAAACAAGGCACCTGAACTATAATTCAATAATCATTTAAGCCCCTAATATTTTACTACAATCAATCAAGTCCTTAATCTTTTATTTTGGCCCAATTATTCTACCCATTAAAGGGTTTAATTGGGCAAAAAATAGAAGATTAAAGGTTAATTGATTGCAATAAAATGTTACGGTTTTAAATAGTTATTGAATTATAGTTCCAAGGCATTTTTTTTACCCTTTAGCCTTTCTTTTTACTTTTCTAGGACAAAATTAACGAAGTACCCTGGAGATGCTACATTACCAGAAATCAAAAGGAAGAATAGAACATCAATGTAATCCTATCCTAGATACCTAATTCAAGAATGAAATATCCAATGGTTAGACAAAATACAAGAAAAAGCAATAGTATTACAACTGGGGGTGTGATCGATCAAGTTCGAGTCAATACAGCATTCAGCCCGAGCTCAACTCCAAATTTGAGGGTCGAAACTTGGCTCCAACTCAATTTGATATAAAAATCAAACTACTTTAACTCACTCAATTTGACTCAATTAACATGTAAAAATAAGCTTGATTTTTATATTCGACAAAAACTCAATTATTTGTCTTCGAGCTCGAACTCGAGTTCGAGATATTTTATTAATTAAAATATATTAAAATATTAAAACTCGATTAAACTCGTGAGTTATTCGAGCCGAATATAAAATACTTAAACTTGGTTCGATCGATAAGTTGAGTTATTTGAGTTCGACTTGATAATAGCCGAACTGAATTCGAGTTTCATTCAAGTCGAATCCGAATAGTTTGCGAGTAATAATTTATCATTTTCATCCCTGATGACAACTTCTCTATCAAACACAAGAAAACAGACGAGAAATATATTTCTATACCGTTCCTATTGTGTCACATTTCAATACTCAAATACACCCAAATTCTACATATTGGTTTCTTAAACTACACATTGTGCAACCATAATGAAAGACACATTTGGGTGAATTTTTTTTTTTTCCTGGTTTCTTTCATTACCAGCCTTGAACTCTGCCCAGAGAGATTAAATGCCAAGCACTTAACCCAGAGAGATTTAGCAATCCATTGGAAACAAGATCAAAGAAGCAAACAAAGAAGTAAAAAGGAAGAGCAAAACCCATCAAACCAAGAATCGATTCTTATTCAAGCTCAATAATCATTAAACCAAAAGTAAAAAACCTAAAAGATTGAAATCTTAACACCTTCCGGGAGAAAACCATAGCTGCGGCGAGAAATGGAGAGCATCGAAGCCATAAAAGCCGAAGCAGTCGCCGTGTGATACGGAAGCATCGATGCCACACAGAAACTCGCTTCGAACGGATACCTTAACACCAAAATTAGAAAACACATTATATATATATATATATATATATATATATATATATGTGGGGGGGTGGAGAATGCGTCCGTATATATATATGTATATATATATATATATATGTATATACATATATATCTTAGTTTTTTTATACATGCATGAGGTATATGTAATTTTTATATTTAAAAATTTATTTTAATAAATAATTTTTTATATTATGATAATAATAATAAACTATAATATTTTAATTATAATTTTGTTATAATAAATGTCAAATTTAATAACTTTTTATATAATTTTGATTTTAATAATTTTTTATAAAATTTTGATAATACTTGATATAATTTTGATAACCTTGGATATTAGTTTGATAATTTATTATATAATTTTGGTAATCATTTATAAAATTTTAATAATATCTTGATGAAATTTTAGTAACTAACTTTCTAGTAACTTGTGATATAATTTTAATAATTATTAATAAAATTTATGTCATGACATATTTAATAATAGATTCTTACAAAAAAAAAGGTTCAATTGTAGTATAAGATAATTTTTTATATAATAATATTATTGTTTTGTTCAAATTTATAATTTTTCATTAAATTTTTTTATTGAATATGTCCTAATAAGTTTTATCATAGTTTCTCAAAATGAAATTTCTAATTTTGTTTCTACTAATAACCAATGTTCAATTCTCGACATCTTTAAGTATAAAATAAATTTATCAATTATTAACAATTAAGTTGATATTGATTTACTATTATATTATTATCAATTTATTACAAAACTATTAATGATATATTGCTAAATTATCAACGATTTACTACTAATTTATTAATTATTTACTATTAAATTATGAATGATTTATTACTAAATTATTGATAATTTATTATAAAGTTATAATTGATTTACTATTAATTTATCAATAATTTACTACAAAGTTATCAATGATTAACTAATTCACTACTAAATTATTATTAATTTACAACTAAGTTATTAGTGATTTACTACTAAACTATTAATAATTTTATCTAAATTATCGATGATTTATTATTATTTCATTGTTCATTTACTATTATATTATTATTAATTTACTACTTGATTTTTGATTATTTATTACAAAGTCATTATAGTTTATTACAAAATCAACCATTACTCGTTAATAAGTTATTACTAATTTATATTAAATAATATATAATTTACTATTAAGTTATTTAACTATTAAGTTATTAATGATTAACTACTACGAAATTACATTGATTTACTTTTAAGGTTTCAATGATTAACAATTAAATTATATTGATTTACTATTAAGTTATTTATAATTTATTACTAAGTTTATCAATTAATAATTACTAAACTAAAACTAATTTATTATTAAGTTATTACTATTTTACTATTAAGTTATCAATGATTAACTATTAAATTATCACTTGTTTTTTATTAACCTATCATTGATTTACTAATACGTTGTTATGCATTTATAACTATAAAACATGAAATTTAAGAAGTTGACTAATAATATATGAGATAATTTTTTTATATTATAATGTTACTATTTTATTCAAATTTAGAATTTTTTCATTAATTTTTTTTATTGAATAGATTCATAATAGGTTTATTCTAGCCCTTAAAATGAAAATTTTGACTTCACTTCTGCTAATAATCAAAGTCAAATCCTTGACAGCTTCAAGTATAAGAAAATTATTAATGATTGACAATTAAGTTATAATTTATTTATTATTAAGTTGTCAATAATTTAATAATAAATCATCAATGATTTATTTTTAATTTAAAAATGATTTAGCATTAAATTATAAATGATTTATTATTAAGTTATGAATGATTTCTATTAAATTGTTGGTGATTGACCATTAAGTTATTGATGAATATTATAAAATTATAATTGATTTATTATTAATTTATTAATGATTCACTAAAAAATTATTAATGATGAACCAATTTATTACTGAATTATCATTAATTTATAATTAAGTTATTAGTAATTTATTATTACGTTATTAATAAATCACTGTCAAATTATTAATTTATTATTAAATTATCAATAACTTAAAATTAAGTTATTAGTAATTTATTATTATGTTATTAATGATTTACTATTAAGTTATTAATTTACTATTATATTTTTATATATTTATTATTATGTTGTCATTGATTTATTATTTAATTTTTTATTATTTACTACAAAATTATCTATTTACCACTAAATTATTGATGATTCACTATCAAGTTATTACATATATTATATGAAATTACATGATTTATTATTAAATTATCACTGATTAATTATTATGTTATCAATAATTTATTACTAAATTATATTGATTTACTTTTAAGTTTTCAATAATTAACTACTAAATTATCAATTGTTTACTACTAATTTATCATTGATTTACTACTAAGTTATTTATAATTTATTATTATCAATTAATTACTATTAAACTGAAACTGATTTACTATTAAATTATTTTTAATTTATTATTAACTTATCATTGATTTATTACTATGTTATCAATAATTAACTATTAAGTTATCACCTATTTTTTCGTTAAGTTATCCTTAATTTAGTATTATGTTATTTTGTATTTACAACTACATTATAATTGATTTATCATTAAGGTATTATGCATATATTGTTATATTATTACTAATTTACTAAAAAGTTATCAATTATTTATTACTAAATTATTATTTATTTACTATTAAGTTATCATTAATTTATTACTAAATTATCAATGATTACTACTAAATTATATTTTACATTTAAGTTTTTAATGATTAATTATTAAGCTATTAATTATCTATTATTATGTTATTATTAATTTGTGTATATCCAAAAGAAAGTAACGACAATGCATGACATTATAAGGTAAAGAAAGAAAGAAGAAAAAATATTCAAGTTTAAATGACTTAAAAAGCACGAGTAAATGCTCTAAATTTACTATCCATAGTTTAACACATAATAATAAGATGAAATCATAACTTTTTATATTAATTCAAGTATTAAAACTAAATTCAATAAATATATATAATATATTAAGTCAATATTTCTAAGATATTCTTCAAAATTTTTAGTTCATGGTAAAATAGTACATATTAAAACCATTTTATTAATTATTTGATTGAATTATTAGTGAATGTATTTTTATACTTGTTAACAAAGTATAATTGTATATAAAAGATTGAAAATTTGAAATGTTTTGCCACCAACTGCAGTAATAAACTTTGTTTTATGTTTCTATTTTTAAATATATAGTTTTGAGTAAAAATTTTGTTATATATATATATATATGATAAAAGTAATTAGAATAAATTTACTAAATAAGATTTATAAAAATTAAACAAACAACAATTTTCAAAATATTAAATTCACAATAATCACCTTCGCATTTTCTATAAAAAATTTTTCTACTAAATGAAAAAAATAGTATATTTTTAATTGTTGCTTCATTTTTATTACCAACATTCAAAATAACTTTTTTAATATTTTGATACCAAACAACTTTTTTATTTGAAAAGAGTAAAGAATATTTCACATTTTTCATAAAAAAATTTTTTTCTACTAAATGAAAAAATGATATATTTTTAATTGTTACTTCATTATTATTACCATCATTCAAAATGACATTTTTTATATTTTGATACTAATCAAATTTTCCATTTGAACCAAAAATTTCTTCTATTAAAATGAAAAGATTGTATATTTTTAATTGTTACTTCATTCGTATTATCATCATCCAAAATGATCTTTTTTATATTTTGATACCAATCATCTTCTCTATTTGAAAATAGTAAAAAATATTATAAGGGGTCATAACAACCCATATAATATTTAACTCTATGTTGTTTTTGTGATTAAGTTTGAACTATGATATGATCTTTTTCAAATGAAATGTTTTAATTGTTTCCCTCAACTCATATAGCAATTTAATTAACACATAAATGATTATAAACTAATAGATCTAAATTAATATTTCTACAATATGAATTTCAAAATTCTCAAAAAAATATCTTTTAATCTCTACAAAAAATGAGTATAAAGATTTTCTTCAAATATTATTATTAGGATCTTTATTACTTTTGCACTTAAATTTCCACTGTCATGTGTTCTCATTCTATTTTGAAATTTCTTACCAATGTCATAAAAGTATGGCTAAAATAATATGGATTAATTAACTCAAATTTAAAACAATTCAAAATTAAAATTGAGTATAAATAAATGTTTTTACTCATTTTAAAATTCAATTTAATTGAAAATAATATAATTCACATAATTATAAAAATGAACTAATTTGACTTGATTTCAATTGATTTTAAAAAGTTAATAACTTAGTAGTTATTTAAAATTCGAAATAATTGAATATAACCAAAATCTGAATTGAAATAATAACCCAATTAAAATCCAATATTAGTTATTCATCATCCGTAATAATTTAAAAATTTTTTATTCAAGCATTTTTCCTTTCATCTTCAATGTTTTTATTTTTATTGTCTCTGTAATTAAATTAGATAATTAATTTTAAGAGTATTTCTAAAGTGAAATTGCAATTATAAATAATTAAGTATACTTCTTTTTATTTGAATTTAGGATGATTTAAATTTAGTTTTTTAAATAAAGAGAAGCATGAATCAATTATTGAGTCAAATTTGCTTAAGTGTATAAGTGAATAATTGATATACTATGAATAAAATTAGATGATAAAACTTAACTCAATCTAATTCATTGCTGATACTAAGTCTAAAATCCAACTCAAAATCACAAAAGGTTAAAAATTCAAAATGATTGAAATATTAAATACACAATTAAATAAAGATTTATCAAATAAAATTTTCTAATAAATACCTTTAAATCACTTTTAAGTTTAGTTAAATTATAACTTATAATAATTATTATTTTAGATGTAAAATGATAATTAATTTGATGAATTTCAATTTTTTGAACAAATATTAACTAATATGGCAACCTTAAAAATTTTGATACAAAAGTTAATATTCTTCAACTGATATAAAAGAGAAAATGAATTAATATACAATATTTCTCCAAATAAAAGAGTTTCATATTAATCTTAAAAAAAATTAAAATCAATATATTTGTATATTTTCATTGAAATATCATATAGCATTAACCTTCTTTGTCATATGGAGAAAATAAAGCTATGCATAACCAATCAATATTTTGTCTTATTTTTTGTACTTAGAATAATCTTCTATCGGTGAGTGTATTAATTGAATATAATTGTATAATCTATAAATTAAAAGCTTAATTTTCCTTTTATTTGAAAATTTTTATTATATGTAGTTTTTATTAAATAAAAACATTAAAATACATAATTTTAAAAAATAAAATAAAATCTTTACTTGGTGCTTGTTATGTTTTCTTAAGAAAATTTCAATTCTAAGAATAACAAACTTGTTATATAATACCTATATAATTTATAATGATTTTATTTTCAGCATTAACAATAATTTTCATGAAAAATATAATTTTTGCATAAACACATTCAAAAGATAATTCTAATGAATTTTGTCACACCTTAAAAGAATTTACTAAAAGTAATTAATTTTACTTCATTTGATAATTTTTACTTATATTAATTTACGTTGTGTCATTGAACCACCTAGATGATAGAAAAACCAAATAATTTAATACAATTGAGAAAGACTAAATAATCTTAAAGAGATAAATTAATCATATATATGAATATTAAGATAAAAAATTGAGAGAAAATAAAATCGATTATTGTTTTAATCAAGGTGAACAGTTTTATATAAATACTGGATCCATTCTTGAGCTAGTGATAGTTTCACCATTTCTTGAATCATCTAATTTTATAGGTGAAAAATTCAATTAAAATATTCAACGAATTACTTGTGCTAATTGTTGGTGAAAGTGATGCAATTGATTTTCATTTAATTTGATATTAATTTATGTTCATAGAAATAACAATTATAAAATTCTAGAGGAAAAATATACAAAAGAGAAATTAATTATAAAAGGATAGACTAAACTATAAGAGTAATATTTTAAAAAATTATTTCAAAGAACTAAAAAATTTTAATTATGTTGTCAATGATCAACTCATAAAACATATAAATAATAAAATCATTAACATCTAGATATAATTAATATATTAAAACAAAAAAATTGAAAGGCAAAAAATAGAAAAGAAAAACAAATATACCTCAATGACTTAATTATGATTATTTTTAATGAATTTATTCATCAACATAAACTACATATATAATTGTTTTTATAATAAATATATAAACAGACTCGATAAAATTGTTTTATTCTTAAACACCTTAAGCTTTGATCTTATTCTATTTGTATTTTCATTTGATATCATTCTACTTATAAAAAAGAAATATTTAAATTAAAATTTATAAAAAAAATTAGTAACGATATTTTAGTCGATCACTTTTAACATTTTTTTTAAATTAAAATTTTATTTAAGGTATTTAGTCAATCACTTTTAGCATTTTTTTAGTCTAATTATAAAAAAAAAAGTTTGGTAATAAAAAATTCATTTAAATAAAATTTTATAAAAATATTTACTAAAGATATTTTAGCCAATCACTTTTAACACTTTTGAAATTAAAATTTTAAAATTTTAAGTAATTTAATTTCACATAAACTTTATTTTTAATTTTAGTTTATTTAAATTAAATTTAAATAAATTAATAAAAATTATATATTTAAGGATAAATTTATCAATTTAAAAATTTATAAGAATATTTAAGTCGATTACTATTAACACTTTTGAGTTCACACTTTTATATATAAATAGATAATAGATAATATATGTGTATATATATATATATATATTAAAAAATTTAGATAATAGATGATATATATGTGTGTGTGTATATATATATATATATATATATATATATATATTGAAAATGTTTCACTATTTTCAATGAAGAAATTATGTTTTTATCGAGTGAGATGAATGGGATACCTAAAAGTTGGAGAGAAGGATTTTGAAGGAGACACGAAATGACAAAAAAGTTGCTTTGGCTTTGGCTTGATGGTGAGCCAAGCTGCAACATTACAAGCAGAACTTGATCGAAAAACTGATCTTGTGGTGGCGCCAAAAGATGCCATTGGGATCTATGAGAAAATGTCAAAATATTTTAAATACTAAAAATCAAATATTCACCTTTTTATTGTTTCGTCTGCTTCAAGGTTTTTGGTTTGAAGTTGAACTAAAAGCCTTGGGAACTGTAGCTTCAGAAGTGCAAAAATGGTTAAGTGAAAATGGCCAAGGCTTAATAGAACTTTTTTTCATATAACGGCCCAATAAATCTAGGGCAAGGCCTTTTTTTTTCTTTTTAAATATTGAGGAAAAAATATTAAGTGTATAAATTTTTTGAAAATTATAATCTCTTATTGTCATTTTTAATATTGTATTAACTGATTTAAAGATCAGTTGACAAAATTAAATCTTTCTAATTCTTTATTTATATACAGAGCTCAAGGTATAAATATTATTTACTTTCCAACTTCTTTCAAATGCAAATTAATGAAAATTTTCTTATTTTAAAATTTTCCTTCTTTTTTATTTGTTTGGGGTTAAATCATTGGACTCAATTACAATTACATATCAACATTACGAAACAATATGTTTATGGACACCTCAAAATTTTAAAAATAAAATAAAAAATTTTTACACACCTTTCAAAATTTTTCATAAACATCTTAAAAATCGAAAAATAAAAATTAAACAATTTTTTTTTCTAAATATTTTCAAAATTTCTTCATTAACAATTTTCCATTGATAAATCAATGAATAATTTTTTAATATATTATAAATAGACATCCTTAAAAAAAAACTTGAATCTTTAATGTCCAACTAAGCTTTCAATATACCTGTTAAGGGCATTTTATGGTCCAAGGGCAAAATAGTTATCTTGCTTCAGAGTGTGAGTCACTAATAAGATGGGGGCAATTTGATCTTTTCGACTTAAGCTAATGTGTCGGGCCTACCTAAAGTTTCAATACCTACATTAGCTAGACCATGTCAGTTGACCACCTGATGGCACATGAGAATGTTAACTTATCACCTCCCAATTGGGTTGTTGATTGTTAGCTTAGATCAAGCCAACAACTTCAGCCTTTGCCCTACCATTTGCAACTCAAGCTTGATTGCTAATTTTGTTAATGCCTGCAAATACACATATTGTGATCAAATAATAGTAATGATGAAAGTAGAGTATCGTCCTACAAGGATTATAAAATTGAATTGTTGGGTGAATTAAAGTACTAAAGCCAATAAACTAAACTTTTATATCCAAACTAATAGAATCTTGGATTAATTTGCAATTAAAAATAAACAAGAATATATAAGAATAATGTATAGGCCTAAATCTACTTAACTGTCACTTGGCAACCAATATGATATGACCAAATGGACTAAATCTAAAAAACAGGAATTGAAACAAAGAATTGAAATTGCCAAAAGTAGAATTGCATAAATAAAAGAATAGAGCAAAGTTGCATGGAAATCGAGAGCTTGAATTAAAGAAATCAACAATGGCGAAATACTATAGTGAAGAAAAGATTGTGTAAAACATGAATAATTGGAACTTAAAAACAAGATTGTAAAAACCGAAAGTAAGAAAGCTTGGAAAACTTGTAAACTAAAAATAATAAAAAAAAATTGCTAGATCTTGAAAAGAAAATAATGATTGTATTGAAAAGAATTTAAGAAGACAAAGTTCTTGTAATGGCTAATCTGTCACCTTAGCCTATACAAATAAACTAGAAAGAACTGAAAATCTAAAGAAAAACTAGAGAAAATTGCAAAGAAAAAAAAAAAAAGAGAATGTGGGGTGTGAGGTGTGAAATGTCTTGGAAACAAGAACTAGCCTCCATATTTATAGAGTTAGGTTCAACTAAGGGTAGATATAAGCTCACAAGTTCAATCTTATCAAAACATTACATGATAAAAGTTATCTTGATCTCTAAAGAAGTTAGCCGAATGTGGGATGTTCACTATTAGAGAGTCTTAGCCGCTCATACTCTTTAGGATTCCATATTGGATGTTGGATCTTAAATGGATTCATCTTGATAGTTTCAGTTAATGCTTGCAATCCAAAAACACGCTATTAATTTTCATCCAAACTTTTTGAGCTTAATCTGCAAAAGTCCTTCTTATCATATAACTTTTTAAATAGAGATAAAAAGAGTCATGGTTGAGCAAAAACCCTTTTGGTCAAATGCTTCATAAAGTCTTTTCTTGATCAAAACTCTTTAATTATCACATGTGCATTATGAAGTCCTCTTAAATATAAGATAATTGAATGTTTTTGTAAGTCATAATGCCATTATAATTCCTACTTCAAGTCAATTAGGTAATCTTTCTTCAAGTCAAATTCAATTCCATTCTTATATGTTTGGCCAAATAATATAAGAATGAAGCTTGTCTTAATCTTGCATGATCCCTTATATGAAAAATGAATAAAAATTCTACTCTAGGTAGAAAAACCTAAAGATCAAGAAAATAGACATTAAATTCACAAAATTCAATCAAAATTTAAAATTGAGTTAAATACATATTTGGCTCTTAAATTTTAAAATTTTTACCATATTGGTATCTAAAGAATTTTTCTATCACATTGGTACTTGAACTTTCAAATTGTTATCATGTTGGTACCTCATATTAACGTTGTTAGTCAACTTTGCTAATGTAGCATCAACATCTAATAAGATGCTGACATGTGTCAAAAAGTTCAATTAGTACTATATCATCATTATCATTTTCGCATAAAAAAAAAAATTTCAAAAAAATTATAAAAAAATTATAAAAGTTTTTTAAAAATTTTAACATTTTTTATAATTTTACTAAAATTTTTTTTAAAATTCTAAAAATTTTACATTTTCTAAAAATTTTAAAAACTTTAACAAAAAATTTAAAAACATAAAAAACAATTAAAAACAATTTGAAAATATTTTTAAAAAATATAAAATATTTTTAAAAAATATAAAATATTTTTAAAAAATATAAAATTTTTTTAAAATTTTTTAAATTTATAGAAAAATTTAATTTCAAAAACTTGTAAAATTTTAAAAATTCTAAAATAATAAAAAACTTGTAAAAAAAATTCTAAAATTTTTAATAAAATTTTCAAAAATTCCAAAAATTTTAAAAACTTTAAAAAATTCTAAAAATTGCTAAAAAAAAAATTCTCAAAGTATTTTAAAATTTTAAATATTTATAAAAATTTTTTATTTCCATAACTTCTAAAAAAAATAAAAAATTTTTGAAATATTCATAAAAATTTTTAAATTTCTCCAAAATTTTTAATATATTAAAAATAAAAAATGTGAAATAATTTTATAAATTATAAAAATTATCATAATTTCAAAAATTTTAAGAATTCTAAAAATTTTTAAAATAAAAAAAATTAAATTTTATAAAAAATACAATTCTATAAAATTTTTAAAAAAATTAAAAGTTTTTTTGAAAGTTTTGAATTTTCCTTAATTATTTTTTATTTTTTTTAAATTTTGTATAATTTTTAGAATTTTTAAAACTTTTTAAAACTTTTATAATTTTTTAAAAGTCTTTAGAAGTTTTTTAGATTTTTTAGAATTTTAAAATTTCTAAATGTTTTAGAAGTTTTTAGAATTTTTAAAGTTTTTTCAAAATTTTTAAATTTTATTTGTTTGAATTTTCAAAAAATATTTTGAAATTATTTTTTGATTTTTTGATAATTTGAGAAGTTGTTAGATTTTTTAAATTATTTTTTGAATTTTTAAATATTTTTTTATAATTTTTTATAATTTTGAAAAATTTTTACATTTTATATTTTATATTTTAATTATTTAAATTTTTTTTGAATTTTTTAGATTTTGAAAACTTTTTAAAATTTTTTTAAAATTTTGTAATTTTAAAAAAGTTTTGAGATTTTTTTTTGAATTTTTCTTTTTTATGATGACATGGCAATGATGATGTGGCACTAATTAGACTTTTTGATAAATGTTAGTATCTTATTAGATATTCATGCTATGTAAGCAAATTTGATTAACAGCATTAGTCAAAGGTACCAATGTGATAGAAAAAATTTTTAGGTACTAAGTAACAAAAATTTTAAAATTTGGGGGTCAAATATGTATTTAATCTTTTAAAAATTTCTAACCAAAGTGAACTTGTAAATCATTATATTATTAAGTGGTATCACACATTCACACTTAAATCTTTGTTTGTTCTCAAGCAAAATTCTCTAATTAGCAATACTAAAACTCAATATACATGTGCACAAAGTTAAAAATGTCATAAATTCTCGATCGTGTATTATAGCATAATATAAAAATAATTACAAACATAAATTCACAAGAAATTTATCCAAAAAGTAAGCTTTCAATCTCATATAATCTTCATTTATATGAAATTACTCTGTCTCTAATCCATACATATAATTTAAGCAAAAATAATGTAAAATATATCATTACATATTTACTTAAAGATAGAATATAGTTCATATGTTTACTTTTCTTTTTCCTCTCCTTTAATGTTAGACTTATATACTTGGCTCAAGATCAAAAGGTTTTTAAGGCTTGTAATGTAAAGCTTGGGTTAAGGTGGGAAAAAAAAAGAAATTTTAGACTTATAAACCCTTTTTGCTTATTTTCTTGCTTGTTATCCTCCATATCTAAGACAACAAAATCCATAGGAAAAGTATACTTGTTGACTTTTACTAATATATTCTCCAACATTTCTTAAGGTTTTTTCATAGATCTATTAGCAAACTTAGTGGTGAAAGTTGGAGGCTTTAGTACACCATATCTTAGCTGCAAGAAAACATTCATAGGCATTAAATTTATATTAGATTAAAGATCACAAATAGTTTTATTAAATTTTAAATGTCCAATTTTACAAAAAATAGTGAAACTCCCCAGATCTTTTTACTTTTTAGGTAAAAGATGTTGAAATGCAAGACTACAACCTTGTAAGGTATTGTCTACTCTGACCTCTCTGGCCTCACGATTTTGTCCTTCAAAAAGCACTTAACAAGAAAAAAGCGGTGTGAACCCTTATATCCCAAGACCAACTCTAATACTCAACCGATGTGGGATTCCTGTATTCAGTTTAGAACCATGACATCCCTCTCCACTCCAATGAGGGTCCATCATCCTCGGTAACATATCGCTAGTACCCCCATAGCTGGCACTGATACCACTTATCATGGGTTGAGACTCAATCTCTAGGCTCGTGCAACTTCAAGACCTAGGCATGCACTTATGTGACATCCCAAATCAACCTACTTGTCACAATTCACACCTTTATGAGGTATTGTCAGCTTTGGCCCCTTTGGCCTTATAGTTTTATCCCACAAAAGATGCCTCATAAGAAAAAGATGATGTGAACCTTTATATCCCAAGACCAACTCTAGTACTCAATCGACGTAAGATTTTTGGCTTCAGTTTAAGATCGTGACATATTCATGTATCATATCTATATGGATCATCTTAGTTTCTTTTAATCCACTCAAACATACACACCTATAAAACCCTACAATTTTCTTATATCTTTTCTCATATCTAATCCTATAGAGACTCTACCTATTTATAAGTATACAAACTTATTTATCAAGAATCTCTTTCCTCTTAGAATTCCTCTTTTGCAAATCTTCTAATCCAAGTAATAACTAACCAATCTCAAACAAATCTCTTATAATTTTGAGTTACTATTCCCAATAATCTTTACGTTAACTCAAATTTCATTAACTTATCAATTTTTATACTAAACATGCTTGATTGCACTTACAAAATAAGCCTCGTAACAATCTTTTCTGTATGTCTTCAAGTTTCACACAAACCAATCCTTAAAAATGAACTTTTTCCTTGAGTTGAGCCCTTTTATGCTTGCCTTTTCCCACATCTCAAACTTTTAGCTCTAATACTACTTATTAAGATCACAACAGTTTTGATATCAACTATTAGGCAAAAAATCTTTAATCCAATTAAACCAACAAAATCATAATCAACATAATCAAACAATCAAGCGATCACATAAGAGATCATAATTTAACATAATTCAACCTAACCTAATTACGTCCATGGATGAGAGAAAAAAAATCTACTAATAGTAAAGAATTACAAACATACAACCAACAAATCAATCTCACTCAACAATTAATACCCATAGATCCTCTTAATCTCCTCTAACTATATGAAATATTCTCGACCCAAACAAATATGTACCATGTACATCCATACACTATATTTATATGGACCATCTAAGTCTTCTCTAGTTCACTCAAACATATACACCCATAAAGACGTCAATTTCTTGTTATCTTATGGGGTGCATGTCTCATAAATTTCTACAACTCTCTTATATCTTTTTCTTGTACTTAACCTTATAGAAACTTCACCTTTTTATAAGCATATAAACTTGCTGATTAAAAATCTCTTTTCTTTTAAAATTTTTCTTCTGTAAATGTTTTAATCCATTAAGTAATATTTAATCAATCACAAATAAATTTCTTATAAGATCTAATAGAGAATGTTATGTTGGTTACAATTCTTTCTGTTATGACCATAGTCTGGGATCTGACACTTTTGTATGTCATATGGTTGTAACAGAATATGATAGAGAACCAGCTATAGAAATGAGGCATCTATAGATATCCAGAAAGTTAGTTAATGGGAACATCAAGGAGATGATAAAGTTAGCTAGGGAAAAAAGGTCGGAACCCATCAAGCAGCTGCAGGACATCTTCCCTCGTATCAATCTTTTGCTTCATAATCTCGTCACAACTAATTTACAGTATGTTATGCTACCGTATTTCTTTTCGTGTGTTTTTTACTGATTTCAACAAGTTTCAGTCTTGTTTATTTCCTTCTGTTTCTAACTTTGCATTTCGGAGGGTTTCTTTTTTTAATAAAATTGTACGGATCATTAGAATCAAAACTAACAAAGCCTAGAACATTACGATGGTTATCATTGTCCAACGTAGAATTTCACTAGCAAGCATCAAAATATAATAATATAAAACTCTCTTGAGATATTCTGGACAAAGAAAAGTGATAAAATAGAGCATACAGCAGTATGATGTTGATGTATTCTAGGTCGATTCAGAATAGAAATGAGCTTTTCAAATGCTAGAAGTTCATTACATCATTCTTTTTATCCCCTTCATTTGCCTTATAAATGAAATTTTTTTAAAGCCAACCAAAATAAAATTGAAAGACCTTTTTAGCGTGGTGGAAGTGGATTATATTTTTTAGTTTTAGTTATAATTCCTCATGTCTAGTGAAATTTTAGTTATGAATTTTCTTATGTCACTATATTAAACGTACAAAATTCATAAGGGTATGATTTTTTGATTCTTAAATTAAAGTGTAAAACTGCCTAAAACATGATGTACCCATATGTCAATGGTCAGAAAAGAAATGCAACAGACAAGAAGCCTCATTGTATATGTGAAAACTATGCAAAAAAATTGTTCATTATTTGGTATGGAACAACTCCACGTGTGGCAATATCATGGAGCCAAACTTAATAAAAAGAGATTATGAACAACAAATCTGGTGATTTCGCTAAGCCAGAAATAAATTCATTCACTGAGCTATTCATGACTGGCCTTGCAAGCTATAATGGAAACAAATACAGGAAAATCATTAATCGCGCCTTCCACATAAAGAAGTTGATGGTTTTTCTTTGGCTTCTGTTTTTGTTTTTTTTTTTCATTTTCTTTCTTGTTTAGCAATTTTTTTCCAGTATTATTGGCAACCTATTTCATCCTTTGGTGTTATTTTTGTTGGGATTTGCCTTGAATCTCAAAATCTCACATCGAAAGTTAAGTGAGTTTGAGTTTTTCTTGTATCTCACTTTAGGAGTTTAGTAAAGGTATAAAGGGTTTCATATTTATAAATATGATGTTTTGGTTTTGGTTTGGTAATCCTAGAGAGTTAAACACCCAAAAAATAACTAAGTGAGTAGGCTATTAAAAATGTGTAATTACGTTTTAAGTTAAGTTTTGAGTAAGGAGTTTTATCAAACTTTTCTCATTCTAAAAGTCTCATAATTTTAAAGATTTATTTGATAGTGGATTAGGCCATTTTGAGTTGGGCTGAATCAAATATATTTGTGTGTTCTTATTCTTGATTTGAGCTTATTTTTTTATATGTGATTACTGCGTATGGGTGCTGTTTTTTCCAACAAGTGGTGTCAGAGCTAGGTTTGAGGTTTAAGGTTTATGGGCATAAGAGATCGTGAAACAGTGTTTGAAGATGTTTGAAGAAGGTATGTCTAGTATGTCTATGCCTAAGTTTGAGATTCTGTTATTTGATATGTCTATGCCTAAGTTTGAGATTCTGTTATTTGATGAAAAAAGTAATTTTATGTTATGATAAAGTACGATTCAAGATCTATTAGTACAATAAGGATTGGATAAGGCATTAGAGAATAGTAAGCTGAGGGAATGTCTTATGCTAATTGGAATAGGATTCAAAAGAAAGCTATTAGTACTATTAGATTGGCGCTAGCTCCAGAGGTAAAATACAGTGTGTTGACTGAGAGTACTCCTAATAGTTTGTATGATAAGCTTGAAGGTATTTATGCTTCGAAGTCATTGACTAATAGATTTTGTTTGAAGATGGATCTGTATTCTCTGAAGATGAAAGAAGGTATGAGTCTTCATAATCATCTGAATGAGTTTAATAGATTGGTTTCTCAATTGCTAGCGATTTCTGTTGATGAGTTAAAAATGAAGAGAAGGCTTTAATTTTGCTGTCATCTTTACCCAAGTCTTATAGGCTTTTAGTTTAGACTGTGTTGGTGGACAAGTCTACTTTGAAGTTGGATAATGTGACTGCCCTGTTACGTGAGAATGAAAGGTTTATGGGAGCTCAGAACTCATCACCTAAAGGGAGTACACTAGCTGTAGAGGATTTTGATCAGGGAGGACTTAAAAGAGGATTGATAGATCAAGAGGGAGATCCAAGTCAAGAGACAGAGATTAACATTGATATCGAATGTTATTGTTGTGGTGAGAAGGGATATATTCAAGTGCACCGCAGGAAGCTGAGAAGGGATATGACTGCTTTTAAAAGGGCGAATGATTAGAAGAAATCAGATGAAGAAAAGAGTGATACTACTGCTGTCGTGTCTGATGATGTTGTTTTGACAACTTGTATTGATAAGACTCAGACTTTGAAAAGTGATAAAGGTTGGGTTTTAGATTCAGCTGCTACAGTTCATGTTTACAATTATAGGAATTACTTTATGGAGTTGGATGAGAATGAAAAGTATGAGGATATTGTGGTTGCTAACAAAGAAAAAGGTGTAGATTCAAGGCATTGGGAGTGTTCGCCTTAGATCTCACAATGGTGTTATTAGGACGCTTCGTCATGTAAGGTATGTACCAAGTTGTCAGTACAATTTGATTACTTTGGGTAAGTTAGCTTCTCGGGGATACACATATTATGGTAGTAATGATTGGTTGAAAGTGTACAAGAATGGTAGTGTGATTTTATAAGGGAATAGGGTCAATAATCATTTGTACATGTTTGATGGAGGCTCAGTTGTTGGGATGCCTGTGATGAAAGAAAAGAAGAAAGGTAAGCATGTTAGCTTTATAGATACTGTTGAAGTGTTTAGAGATTCAAGTTTAGGGAGGATTTATTAAGATTTACCTCGAATCTCAAAATCCCACATCGAAAGTTAAGTGAGTTTGAGTTTGTCTTATATCCTACATTGAGAGTTTGGTAAAGGTATAAGGGGTTTCATATTTATAAATATGATGTTTTGGTTTTGGTTTGATAATCCCAGAGATTAGACACCAAAAGAATAGCTAAGTGAGTAGGCTATTAAAAATGTGTAATTGAGTTTTGAGTAAGGAATTTATGAGACTTTTCTTATTCTAAAAATCTCACAATTGTAAAGATTTATTTGATAGTGGATTAGGTTTGAAGTAGGTCATTTTGAGTTGGATCGAATCAAATATATTTGTGTGTTCTTATTCTTAATTTGAGCTTATTTTTTTGTGTGTGTTTACTGGGGGTGTTGTTTTTCCCAGCAATTTTATGTTGCCTGCATTTGTTGTTTGTACGGAAGAATTGATTGAAAAGTGGAACAAGTTAGTGAGCTTCACGGGATCTTGTGAAGGGGATATGTCTGTTGAATTTCGAAACTTAACCGGGGATGTCATATCGAGAGCAGCTTTTCTTGTCAATTTCGAAGAAGTGAGGTTGATATTTCTTCTTCAACAGGAAAGGGCCCGCTCTTTTTACAATCTCAGATGAGCAATTTCCCATTGTTAAGGTATATTTTACACAAGGCATCTGCTCATGAATGTTACCTTATATTTCACTCGTTATTTCGTAATTCTAGCTGTTTAGAGATATTTACCCCAGAAATATGAGAAATTTCTGAAATGTTGCAGAATTTAATAACAGAGTTTATGGTAATTGTCACACAAATTTATATTGCTCTTCACTCTTATTCAGGTTTCTGCCAACCAAAGTAAACAAAATAATGAAGCACATACACCAGGAAGTTGGATCCTTATTGACAGACAGGTATAATAGAAAACCGAGAGAAGGCTATAAGATCAGGATATCACAAAGAAGATTTGTTGGGCTTGCTGCTGAAGTCTAATCTCAATGAGATACAAGAAAAGAAGGATTCCAACACCGGGATGACCAAGGAAGATTGTGATCGGAGAGTGCAAGTTGTTCTACTTTGCTGGTCAGGAAACCACAGCCACTTTGTTGACGTGGACCGTGATTGTGTTGACCATGCACACTGAATGGCAGGAGCGGCCAGGGAAGAAGTATTGCAAGTTTTTGGGAAGAACAAACCAACATATGATGACTTGAATGGCCTGGAGATAGTAAGTGTAGTTAGTGGTTAGTTTTGTCGATTTTCTTATGCTGTTGGATTGAAGATTGGTTTTATTTATTTATTGTTTCTTACAAGGTAAACATGATTCTTGCTTCTTGTATTGAGACTGTATACCTCAACATCCCTTATTCGATGCAAATACGAGACGAAGCTGGGTAATTTGTGTCTTCCAGCAAGGGTGCAGCTGTTTATGGCATTGCACCTTGTCCATGGAGATACAGAGCAATGGGGAGAGGATGTAATGGAATACAACTTCTAGCCAGAAAGATTCTCAGAAGGGATATTCAAGGCAACTAAGGACAAAATATCCTAATTCGTCCTTGGTTGAACAAAACTTTGCGATGCTTGAATCCAAGTTGGCCATGTCCAAAATCTTGCAGAATTTCTCATTTTAGAGCTATCACCAACCTATCCTCACCCTCCATATGCTGCTGTAACACTTTAACCTCAATATGGAGCAAAGATCATCTTACATAAATTATGAGAATCTATCTTGTTTCACATTTGTGCTTGTACGCATAAAAATGCAGTCTCACGTGAAAAAGCTTCAAGCATTAACGCAAAATCATATATAGTTTTACCTTTTCTTGCCAAGCCTATGATCTTAAATTTTTATAACCGAGGCATGCCCAAATGTGAAACTACTTCATATTTACCAAAGATGAGTTGCAAGCCGTATTAACATCAACAATTCCACCAACCCGAACATGGTCACATAGATTTGGGAACTGAATTTGAAATACGAATGAGACGAGACTGAAAGAATCAGTGAGAAGAACATTTGCTAATTTCCACTATTATCTTTAAACGAGTACATGGAGAAGCAGTTCATTGATAAGAAATCTTGAGAGCTATACCAAAGCGACAGGGAACGTTTGTAGAGGACAAATGGAAATTTTATGATGCATAAAAATTATTTAAGTTACAAAATTAAAGTTACAATGAATAAACATCCAAGTTTGCTCCAAATTCGTACTTTAAACCTAACTATCCTCTCTGTACTCTGGATTTTCTTTCAAAATAACATGGCCCTCCAGGATGGGTGAGAGGGGAATATACCTGTTCAAATGGAATCGTTAGAGAAATATGAAATCAGTTAAATAATGTAACATTCCGAGTCACTCAGGAGGTGGCTTACTTTTCAGTAGCCAGTTCTGCTCTATCGCCGGCAGCAAGAAGAACGGGGGTGGAATGGGTTTGGAAACCAGTAATAGTCTTGGGTCGGCCAGCCTGGCCCACAACATCAACAGCCTGACCCACCCGAACTGGGACTGAGAGAGGTTTAAGGTTTTCGTCAACAGTCATCAACATCCTTGGCTGTACAAGAAAAAAAACATTAAAAAAACTGCATTAAGAAACAGACAAACAGCGAAAGTAAGTAGTATTACTGAAATGAACCTGCATTGCCAGAACAAGGAAGTAGAGAACATAATGGTATTTCCCCAGTATTATAGCTTTCATATCAAGACATGCATGCAGCATTGTAACCAAACCAGCAAGTGCAGTCCTGAAGGTAACAATGAGAAAGAAATTTTTATAAGGTGAACCAAAATGAAGCACCTACTAGCATATAGAAAGAAAGCCACTCCCCAAAGTTAAAACTGAATATATCATTTCATGAATTTTATTTTTTTTATTTTGGTGAATGTTTATGTAGAAAGAACCACTTACGGTGAGAGCAAAACATGATCAGAATGATAGGGATTAAGAGTCAATAGACCCTTCCCCAAATGTACTAAACCTTGAGCAATTCGAACCTGCAGAAGCAATCAAGCCTTAGTTCTCTAACAAAGCACATGGTATCATGGTAGAAACCATTAACACAATTGCCAACCAAAAAAAAAAAAAAACATACACAGAATAAGAGGCTAGCATCTTTGTAGTAATAACTTGAAAGATTGCGAAGCATGCCAGCTATGCGAGCATTATTGGTTCCAGCACCTATCAAACCCAAGGAGATAACTGCAGCCTGTAGCATCCACACAAACACTTAAAACTGCTAGCTGATGAAACAACATAAATAATAAAGAAAAAGCTTTACTCTAATCATCTTACCATTGCAACTTCTGAATCTGTATCATGACTTAGCCTGCTTAAAGTGTCCATAACATTCACCTGTAGAATATATGTGCAACCAATGAACCGACAAGACAGAGGCATAAAAAAAAACTGCAAAACTCTGCAGCTTTCTGAACATTAATGGATCTTGACCTTTAATCTTGGGTTTAAGAGCAGGGTCATGAAATTGTGAAGAAACAATTCAAATTAATTGTTCTCTGCTTCTCAGTTTGACTTCACTAAGGCATATTGATCAAACTCAATTTTTTAGCTCATTTGCTACAGATTAAAAAGTGGAGCCTTTAAATCCTCAACCTAAAATTCCATCCACTAAAAAATGGCCAAACTAGGTTTTCAGCCAGTTGTGATGAGATTCATTTACCTTTGGGTTGGATATACAAAGAAGACCAAGAGCCAAAGGAACTGCCCGCCGGATATTCTGCTCACCATACTGCAAAAGATGCTCTAGTGAACGAATTGACATCTCAAGACCCAATTCTTCAGCCATTGCTACCATGGCAATTCCAAGTACAGCCGGTCCCTGGTGGGTTTCACCCTTTTCGAGATGTTGAGCACAATGAACGAGAAGGTTCTGGACCTGCATATAAAACAGCTTAGATAACATGTACACTAATTCCAATTTTGAACACCATTTTAAGGGATTTAAGAGATTACCTTTAGAACATTCCCTGTTCCAGCATAGGCACAAGAAAGAAGTGTAATATCACAATATTTTCTTTTCTTTTCATTAAATGTTTTTGAGACCTCTGCTGTGGCCTCCACACTTTCCTGTTAGTAAAAGATTTTGTAAAACAAGTCATTATGAAATGTTCTAAAATTGCATACAGCATACTTTTTTCCAAACTGAAAATTAGAACCTATGGAAGCTAGGGCCACAAGAACATGTAATTTTCTTAAGAGAAACAAATGTATGCCAAAAGCTCAAAACTAGTTATTCACCTGCTTCCCAAGGTATAGAAGGCCAAGACCAAGAGGCAGAAGCCGAGTGAGGGGCTCCCCAAATTCTGACTCACTTCGTTCCATTAAAGCTAATATAATAGCCTGCGCAACCTCCTCATTGCAGGAGCCCACAAATACCAAACCCAATGAAATTGCAGTAAATGCAATCACATCAAGAGGGGCTTTTGCATCGCTAAGTATGGGAGTCAAGCTGCTACGAATCTGTCAATAACATTGGTAAGCTTTCATTAGAAATAAATATGTCCCATCCAAAATTTCAGCCAAATTCCAAAAGAAAACTCGATAGAATTATTAGATATTTAAATGACCAAAACATGAAGAGCCTCTGATCAAAATATTACAGAGGTAACCTAAATTCATCACAAAGGACATAATTGCCAATGCCATGACCTACCATCTCTATTGAAAGGGGGGAGAGAGAGAGAGAGAGAGAGAGAGATGTATACCTGCTCACTTTGAGCACCAGCATATGCAATTCCCAAACCTAGAATTGCACCAATTCGGATTGAAGAATCTTCTTTACCTATATATTCACTCAGAAGTGCTAGTGCCTGAGAAGAGAAAATAAGACAGAGACATAGCAAACATTATACTTTGTGGCCCTTGCACAAACCAAGAGATGAGAAGAAATGAAACTCACAGGATCACAATCATTCTTAACACCACAGTTGACTATCCCAACTCCTAATAATGCTCCAGCAATCACATGGTTATCGTTGCTATGGAAATACTTGTCAATCTGAGCAAGCCCAGAGTCGACATCCCACAATAGAATCATTCCCTGTTATGAGGAAAGTGATGAGAATCTTATATTTAAACTAAATTCCTAACATGAAATCGCGTAACAGTGTATGCATGCCTATTCGGAAGCAAAATTTATTATAAATGGGTATACATACCAGACTTGCCGCAGCACTGATCTTCCCATGTTCTTTGTTTTTGAATAGCCAATTTCCAGATGAACCACCACTTAAAGGGTCTGCTGGGGCTGTCATTAACTTATCCTGAAAGGGAAAAAATTTTAATTGACATAAAAAACTAAGCTTCCATAACCTCATAATTTTAAATTTGCAAACCATACCTGGCCAAACCCTGCATTAACAAATGCATTAACAAATGTAGCAGCCAAGTTCTGCCTAGCTGAATCAACACTTGCACCAGCACTAGCACGGCCATCAAGCAAGTGAGCCTAACAAAATCCAAGTATGTAAATCATCAATTTGATGAAGCAAATTAGCCAACATGGGCAATATCAATGTAAAATAAATAAGGTGCTCGCTGCAATAACAAACCATCCATGTAAGCACTTCACACCCTCCATTAGGAAAGGGAATAAGATGAGGGGGAGAGGGGAAGCTACCAACCACACCACTACTTAGAAAGTATTGAAATCCAAACCTTATAGATATCTTCCGGAGATTTAGGCTCCATAACCTCGATATCGCGAGCAAGGGTGAGATAACTTTCACTTAATTTAGTATTGTTGATGATATCCTGTAAAGCCTCTCTGTCATCATCATCTGCAACCATTTCATCATCAAGCTCAAAAGTAATACCCTGCAAAAAGATATAGATAAATACATAAACAAACGAAAAATTTAGAAAACGTCAAGCACATCAAACAGATGCATACATACAAAGACTAAACTCTGGAGATATTTAAATCCATCAATACCTAATTTTGACCATGAGAAAATGAAATCCAATCATCCGTAATTAGAAGGAAATATAAACCAAATGACATACTTAGCAACAAAAAGTTGAAATGCTTTCCAGCACAAAGAATCAAGCCAAGGAAAACCTAGTACATACATGTCGAGCAAGAATGTAGCAAAATTGCTTCTTCCTCAGCATATCATCACAAGACGTAAACACCTGTCTCACATGCTACAAGAGCACATTCTAAATTGTTAGGAACAACAAAATCCAGAAATGAATTTCATAGTGACATCCTGAAAGAAAATTTTCTCAACAATGCCACATGACATGGTAGGAGAGGAAAATATTAGAAAACAAACCTGCATGTTGTCAAGAGAAAGTGCAATCTGAAGTGCATATGCAAATTCCTCAAACTTAAGATATATTGTGTAACCGATATCCAAATGTAGCATGTCATCTGGTCCAGGAAGGTATCTGCAAAATAATGCAGCATGAAATGTCAAAAAGGGGAGAGCAAGAAGAGCAACATCATTTGTCATGGATAAGAATACATGAGAGATCTAGTTGAAAATTTTAGTTCAGCATGTAAGGCTCAATAAATTTTACATATGATTGATTGGAGAATACTCAATCAGAACTCAGCAATGAAGACATACATCAGGAGAACAAATTAAAACACTTTCCGTAAATTGTCTGATAAACAATTTGTTCGGAAGCTCTAGTTACCTAGCAGAACTTTTGAGGTATAGACAAGTTCTCTTGAAATTTGTACTATCAACATGCTCAACTAGAAGATCAAGATCTTCAACCTGCAGTATGTTTCAAGCTCAATAATAGAAGAAAACTCACATAAGAAACCTGAAGAAAGAAATAATGTTGCATAGTACCTCCATCAAGAGATCAACAGCTTCAGGTTCAGCATTGTGCTGCATAGAAAGTACAAATATGTTAGAAACAGGAAACCGTGGAAAATTCTGAAAAGAATTGTTCTTCTGCAATAAATCAATTGCTTGTTACATATCAGGAGAGACCCATACCTTCATGTGAAAAGCAACAATTTGTTGCACAAGCTCCATTAGATCTTCAATTGGGGCCTCTTCGCTCTGTATTGGTGGCAAAGTCAGTAAATACAATTAAAATCCAGATTAATGTCTAAACATTAAGGAAAACCACATTGAGAGAAATGTTCTAAAGTGCATAGCTCATAAAAGTTACTAGATGTCTGAAGATTCCTTAGATTTCTAACCTGTCGCTTCATATACTCTTGTGCAATTTCTCCTGCCAAGTTCCTGACAACATATAAATTAACAAGTGAGAACAAAAAATTTCTGTTAGATTTGAATGCCAACATGGAAAGACGATACATAGAAGAATAAAGTTCACATAGGTAATCCTTAGGATACAAATTCTTACATACAAGGAAAAAATTCACATAGATAATCCTTAGGATACAAATTCTAAGAAAAAAAAAATGTTGGAGCACCAATATGGCAGTAGTGGCAACCAATTTACCAACAGGTAAAACTCAACACAATCATAATCTAAAACAAGTTTGACCAGATATAGCTAATGAAGCACTACTAATTCAACATATCAAGAATTAAAAAAGTAAAAGAGTATGTTATAAAGTCAGACAATGCTCACCTCACATACTCATGGCCCCATGAACCAATGTCACCTTCTGAACCCAACAATCTGTATTTTAAACTCTCCTGTAGGATTGTCAAATGCGAAAAAAAAAATGATGGATTATCAAAATTAGAGCACAAAACAAGTAGACATCAAAACTTATGTAATTCTCCAAATATAGTATTCCCAAAAAAATATAAAAATCAAAAACCGGAAAGCTACCCGCTCGCCCTCTGCAGACATGGTCAGCGCCAACACGGACAGGATATCAGCTAGGTATTTCTGCAAACAAGTTAAAGTAACTTAGTGATGCAGGACAAATGGAGAAAAAGGAAATAACTAGGAAAGAAAAGACATCAAGAAAATTCTTGATTTGTGAGAATATGACTAATTGTAACCTGAAAGAATTTATAGACTACTTCCTAAAACCCGCTGATAAACAAACGAACCTGCTAAAACCAAATATCCTAAATACCCTAAAAATTTATATAAATAACAATTATGCACATGGAATGCAAATTAAGAACAAAGTCCCCATATAAAATAATGGCTGCATCTAGATCATCCTTCCCTGCATCGCTTAGCGCATATAGATTTACCTTATAAAAGATGTAATGGGAGATAGATTAAAGCAAAACAACGAATACCTTCAAATCTGATTCTGGCATTGTCTCATAAAAAGCCTTTAGAGTTCCATAATGAGGACGGAGAAATTTCAATGGCTTTGGAACAGAAGTCATGGAGCTTGTTGAGGTGCGGATTTCTTGCCTAAAATGAGGATATCAAATCAAACTGTGAAAAAAATGATGCTTTATTCAGGCATTGTAACTAAACCCATCCATGGATGCTCCCACTAACAGTAAAATCAACAAAAGCAAAATAATTTGATACATTCACAGCGGCAATTTGACGTTTTGACCTGACCCATCGACTTCATAAAATGTTAATAAAAAACACAAACATAAAATAAATACTCTTTCGAACTAAAAATAAGCTTCCCTTTCCTCAATATTTCCACTCAAATTCGCAAATAATCGATTACCTCATGCTCTCAAGTGCTACTTTCTGGAGTCTAGGATCAGGGTCCTGAACTCTTTCTACATATAGCTCCAACTGTTGCTTCAAAGCCAAATCTTCTTCCGACTGCGTATGCCAAAAAAAAAAAAAAACCTAGCTAAGTTGTAAAAATCGATACGGTTAACTAAACCCAAATCCTGAACGGCGACTCACCAGATCCTCCTCCTTCTTCTCATCTTTCTTCTTGGGGTCCTTGGCCGGAGCCTTCGTCTGGGAGGTTCCGGCGCCGCTTTTCGGATCCGACATCGCGATTACGGAACTCGGTTGTCTTGCTTTACTTGGGTGTGAGAGGGATTTGAAGAGGAAACGAAAAAGCAAAAAGGCAGTGCTGTTGCTCTATTACTACTATGATATAACCGGGGTCTCCTTTTTCCAAACTGAAAGAGCAGACGGTACTTTAGACCGGGCCGAATAGGACATTTTAACGCCCAAACGCCTATGCCCAACATTTGGATGGATACATTGGATCATCCTTGGCAACAACCCAGGCTCAAAAATATAGTTGGGCTCCTCTCACCTCTCTAATTATATAATGACAAATTATTTTATTAGTGGTGTAATTTTTAGATTTTACAAATAAAATTATTAAAATGATATATATTTCTTTAGATATATTTTAAAAACAACAAATTAGTTTAAAAAAATGAGATCAATCTCTTAACTTTACTTATAAAATTAAAAAATTATATGAATAATGTATCAAATATGAATTTTTATATATTTTGTTACATAAATGCAAAAATACAAGAGTATTGTTTTTTTTTTTTTCCAATTTATAACTTTAAAATATATATAATCTTCTAGATTGATGAGTGGGCTTGAGTTTTTAAACATCCAGCTCGCTTGGCAAAAATTATATTTCTCTTCAAACCATGCTAGGTTTCGGGAAAGGCTATTTCTTCACAATATGGGACATATAACCTGGTCCAACTTTGCCCAACCGATTCAATGATTGATTAAAATGAATTATAGAATTATATAATGATATTTTATAAAAATAAATTTTAACATTTTTAAAAATAAATATATATAATTTTAAAAATATATTTAAAATTAATTTTATGAAATATTATTATGTGATTCATTGATAATATACATAAATATGAATTCAGTAAAACATAGATCTTATCCTTAATTTATGATGATTAAAATGAGGTTCTCCTTTAATATATGATTTTCTTTCTTTATTCTTCTTGTGGTTAATGTTATAACAATTTTTCATTTTGAGATTCAATAGCTAAACACAAAACATGAGTCATCATCAATCTTTTTATTTAAGTATGATTAATCATCTAAAAATTTATCTTCTCAATATACCTTAAAATTAATTAAGATTTATCAAAAAATTATTTTGATGTACGAAATCAGAGTCAAATTTAAAAATACAATTATGTGTGAAAAATATTATAATACCCCCACAATATCCGTCCAAAAATAGTGTCAATTAATTTTACATTTTCTTAGAAATATCATGATTAAATGGTCTTTTATTCTCTTTTATTATTTATTATTCAAATATTAAAAGTTTTTTTTAAATAATTTCCAACACTTTCAATATAATTTTAAAAAAATTTTCATCTAAAACATATTTAAAAAATCACTTAATTTTTTAAGAAATTCTATCATCGGATTGGTTTAGAGATTTATTATTATTATTATTATTATTTACTTTTTTTTTAATCTTATTTTAAGAATAACTGTGAATCCATGATATTGAAATTTTATTTAATTTATACATCATTAAAAAAAAAAACTTAGATAATATATAATTTTTTGAATTTTTAAGAAAAGAACTCATTCATAATTTTTTTAAAAATTATGTTTGATCAAGGATTATATTTTGTTTCACAGTTTATTAATTTTTTTATTAAAAATTTTTAGGCTAAATTAAGCTAATTAGTATTTTTTTATTTTTTTAAATTTACTATTGATTTATTTTTATTATTTATTTGATTTTTTTAAATTTTTATTAGTGTTTTATTTATATTTTCATATTTTTTATTTTTATATTCTTATATTGAAAATATATCTAAATTTTTCATCATTTTAGAAACATTTAGAAATATTTTCTCATCTAAATATTTTTTAAAAAATCAATTATTCTTGACCTTTTAGAATTGTATCATCAACTTTTACTAAATTTATTTTAAGAAATGTTTAAAAATTCTTTAAAAAATTTATTTCATTTTAAAATATAAATTCTTAATTATTGAAAACTTTACTAAAGTTTCCATCTTTATAATAAAATTTTAAAAAAAAATTTTCACCTAAAAATTTTTTAAACGATCAATTATTCTTACTTATTAGAATTCTACCATCGGATAATTCTTGTAAATGTTATCAATAAAAATTTTAAATTATTTTTATTAAATTTTATTCAATATTAAATTTGTTTAAACTATCCGTCATTTTGGAATAATTTAAACAAAATTCTTTCTTTAAAAGTTTCAGAAATCATTCATTCATGACTTCGTTATCAGATTCTCATTTAGTATTATTTTTTATTTTTATTTAGTTTTGAAATTTCATTTAAATTACATCATTTTGGAATAATTTAAACAAAATTCTTTCTTGAAAAATTTTAGAAAGTCATTCATTCATGATTTTTGAGAATTTCATCATCAATTTTTAAAAAAATTTGTTTTTATTTATTATTTATTAATTTTTAATTTTTATTCTTTTCTATTCTATAGAAAACAAATTACCACTTATTACTTCTAAAAATTTTCCTAAAAAATACATAAATAAATATTTAGACATTTTATTAGTTAATTATTTAAAAAATAATTTAATAAGTTAAATAAGGAAAATTAAATATTTATTAGAATAATTAAAACATAAAGTAAATAAATCAAAATCAAAATCAAAATAGAAAATAGAAAATAGAAAATAAATAAAAAATAGAAAAGGAAAAACTTAGAAATGGGTAAGGTATCCTCATAAATTGGTGCACAGGTTTAACGAGTCAGGCATGAGATTGGGACACCCAAAATGGCTTCATTTTGAAAAGCCTATAAAAGACTCTAAAATAGATTTAAAAAAAAAAAAAATTTCTCCTCTCTCTTCCTAAACTCTCTTTCCTAAAACAAAAAACAAAAAAACCTTCACTGAACAATCTCAAAACCTAGTTTTCAATCAGATATTATCGTACCAGCATCAAGAATTTCAATCCGTGCTAAAAGGTTCAAAGTTTTCTTAGTTTCTAGCTTGTTTTTCAGGTTTTGGTGGTTGAAAATTTCACTTGATCATTGAAAAATTCAAAAATTTCTATATTTTGATGACCTAAAAAAATTCCAAAATGATTTTCTCATTCTCTTAAACATGATTCTTCAACTAGTTTCCAAAAAAAAAAAAATCACAAAAGGCCTAGATCGATTTTTTATTTTTAGTTTTTTCCATTTTTTGTTGGTTCCCTTCAAGAATATGACTAATAGATTTTTTTCCTAGATATGTTTTTAGTTGTTTTTAGCTTCTAGGTGTTTGATGGTCTCAAGTATGGGTCTCAAGAAGGCAAAAATATGTTTTTTTTTTTTTTTATAGTCTAAGGTTTATATGGTTTGGTTGAAAAGGAAAAGTAAAAAAAAAAAAAATTGAAGTTGCTAAAAATCTATTAAGTGACCTGTTGTCAGAAAAAAAAATTTTCCCATGTATTTTTTTCTTTTTTTATGTATATCTTAGTTTTGCAGTATTTGAAAACTTAATTTATATAGTCGATTAAGGATTCAATCCCTGGTTTTAAAGGATTGTAGAAGATTTTTGGGATTGTCACCGGTAACTTGTCATTACTGGTCATTATGCTAAAAAAGGTAGTGGTGGCAAAGTGGTTAGCAACTTGATTTTAGCTACCCAGGTCTCTGCTGTGTTGAAATTTTTTTTTTACTTTTGTTTTTTTTAATTTTTTTGGATTTTTTTTATGTTTTACTTAAGCTCATTAAATTAAATCTAAGAAATCAAGTCCAGTTAATCCCAATAAATCAAGTTAGTCTAGACATTTGGTTCCAATTTTGTCAAGCTCAATTCAATTTGAATAATTCAAGCACAAATAACTAATTGAGTCCAATATACCATTACAATTAGCTCATAGCCCATCTTGTAAGTTCAACAAAATTAAGTTAACTTTTGACCAATTTAGAATATTGAATTTACCACATGATAAATTAGAGGATTATTTGGAGTTTGATATTTTAGCACCCAATTAATTTTGTTGACTTCAAGAAAGACAGCATAATATATAGTTAGCCCTTCCAAAAATATAATTAAGTCTAATATATTGATACCATATAGTCTTCAGTCTTTTTTTATATGCAAAGCATAAGTTTGTGCAAACATAAGTGAGACTAAAAAAAAAATTGAAAAACTCCAGAACTTAGTCTTCTTGATATTAAATATATCAACTATCCAAAACTATTTTCTTTTTTTATTCATAATCATGACCAATATTTAGGCATATATTTTTCTTGGCTCTCGTGGTACTTTTCCTTATTTTGGTACCTTTCCATGGAGCTTAACTCATTGGTTTCTCTGTAATTCCATAGTAACTTTCATTTTTAGTAGTTTTCTTACTTGATGACCTATATCTATTAGGATAATAATTCTTATTCCTCACATCATAATAGCACTTACCACCTTTCATAAATCTGGTGTTACTCATTCCTTGTTTCCTAGTCTCATAGTCATTATTGTTGTAGTTGCTACTATAGCCATTGCTGTTGTACTTGTTTGTAGTGTAACCATTATTGTTGTAATTACTGGTGGTATAGCCATTGTTTTTGTAATTGCTTGTGGTGTAACCATTACTATTGTAGTTGTTTTTCTCACAGCCTATCTCATATTTTTCATCAATTAGCCCTTTAGCCAAAACATCATTTTCAAAAGTGGTGGTAGTGGTTAGAGTGTTGTCAGTGTTGACAATCTCCTTTGTAGGGGGAACATACTAGAGCCCTAACCATAAAGGCCATCAAAATGATCTTGGCTTTCATAGTTAGCAAGTGCTAGTGTTGGAGTTACTGCTAGCATTGGTGTAGATATCTGATCTAAAAGAGAAATTTTGGCCCCAAAGTGGATAATCTTGCTAAATAACTTGCTTTCCTTAGCTTGAATCTGGACAGAAGAGGATAACATCAGAAGGATGAAAAAAGAAATGTCATTTACAAAAGAAGCCATGACTAAGAAAGTAAATCAAGAAGAAATAGTTGGTGGCAAGCTCCATTAGTTATTAAGTTTTTTTATAGACTTTGTTAATTTGTAGAAGACTAGATAGTTATATGCTGATTAAGGAAAGCAAAAGGTGTAGGGAAAAAAATAATGATGAAACGTAAGACATTCAATATGGGCATTCTATAAGAATGTCTAACCTTGTAGTAAGACACCTAAAATCTTTTATATTGATATGATGAGTTAAAAAGATGTGGGCTTATTTTAATCTTTGAATCAGGCTCTTCTTTTTTTTTGTTTTGATCAAAAGATAGTGGGAATGAAAATGGGGTACTATCAATTAAGTTAGTTAGGTATGTAATTAATTGAAATCTCATCTCATCTCATCTCTTTTTTTTTTCTCTTTCTCTCTTTATAATTATGTCTAAGTGTAACAAAAAAGAAAAGTGCACAGGAAAGAACACAAAAGTAATATTATAATTATTACTTTGACATTGGCATACTCTCTTAGCTACCCTATAATTCAAATACTGATGTCATATGCTAATCCTTCACTTTTTTGTCTTTGTTTTTGTTTTTTTTTTCTCTAAAAGTGTTTGATAAGTTTCAATGTTCTTTTGAAGATGGAAATTAACAATATTACTGTGATTTAAAACAATTTTCCAAACACTAGCCTTCTTTATCTATTTGTAAATGCATTAAAAAGCAATATTGCAGACACATGAAATGATATGTCATTTTAATCCTTTGCCTAACTTGGCTGATATTTGCATATGTCATTTGAATTGCACATGTTTTTATTTATCTCCAAGCTTTAAGACCACCAATATAATGACAAGACTCCAACTTTTTTTTTCATGCCTCAATGTTTATTCCTTTAAATCGTCATTCATAACCACTACATAATTATTGAGGCATTAATGAAGATCCACTTAATGATGATCCACTTAAAATCAATATCTATAATTTAAGTTTAGCTTCAAAATTAAGCAAAATTTTAGATTTATATTTGAATGCATTATCATTGTATAAATGCTATATGGTTATTAAATTATAAATAATATTTTATAAGAAATTAATTTTAAATTTATTTATACCAAACTCTAACCTAAGGGTATTCCTAGAAAGATAAGAGAAGGAAAAGAGCAGTTTGATATAAAGGTTGGGAGTATTCCCTGTGTTTGTACTCTGATGTGTAAGTTAAAGATCAAAATAAAAGAGGTTGGAAGGAGAGAAAAGTAAGGGTTTGGGCAAGATAGAACTTAGAATGATAATACCTAAATGTCCATATTTATAGGTGAGATGAGGGACCAATGGGAGACAATAATGACGTGGCTAAATTGATATGGCATTGAACATGTCAGGTTGACCTGACATGTCAGGTCCACTCAAGTCCACTCAAATATTTTAAAAATACCTCCGATTGTTTGTTAACCACCTTATTTATCTAAAATGCTCATGGTTGCTTGTTAACAACCTTTAATAGGGAAAAAAGATCATAATGCCCTTTTAACCACTAAATGTCCCCAACATTTTATGCCTCACTAAAAAGCAATCTAAGTATTAGATTGTTAGATGTGTGGTTAATTTATTCTACACATGTTGGTCAACTCAAAGGGGATCACCAAGGATCTTATCTCTTTTGGGTCAAGGTTGTAAATCCATGGGATTTACATTAAGGCCAGCATCAAAGGGTGAGATTTGTTGTTTACTTCGATCCAAGCTGTCTTAGTGTATACTGACCAGACATGAGTATGATCTTATATATATGCTTTAAGTTAAATATATGCCTTGTTTGAAAGTTCCTAAAATGTCCTTATCTAAAGTGATCTGAGGTGAAGATGAAAGGTTTAGGGGTTGAAGAGTTCGTCTGGTTAATGTGAGACTTAAACGTTTTTCAAAAACTTGAATCCTCATTAAAGCTCTAATGGTAACCTTGTTGCCAGTTTGTTAGATTGATTCGACCTGGAGGCCTATCTGGTCTTACAGGTTTAGGTGGTTAATATCACATTAAATAAGAAGATAGATTGTTTCGACGATAAAATTTAGAACAAGAAAGGTGAAAAATGCTCTCTAACGATGTCCTAACAAGTGGCATAATTTGGACTATCCATCTGATCAGGGAATAGCTATATAATGGGCTATTAGGATATTTATTTTTTACCTTTTTACTTTTTTGCTCTTCATCTAACCTAAGTTTTCCAACTATAAAAAGCTTTCTAACCTCTTCTAACCTTATATTCTTCATTCTTTCAACCATTCTTTCAACTTAACCTTAGTAGTATTCTCTCCATCATGTCTTCTAATGTTAGTTTTAGGGATCTGAAAAGCTTCAGAGTAGAACCAAAGGGAGGTTGACTAGGGTAGAATAATGATTACGTAGTCCCACCTATCATCAAAGGTCAAAACTATAGTAAAATGGCCTATTAGCTTAATCTAATGTCCAAAAAAGTGTAACAATGAATTTTTTAAAATGCTCGGGCAAGAGAAGAATGGGTCCTAAGTATGGATGAATTGTATGTTTAGATAGACTTTGACTTGAAAAACCTATTTTTTTTTCTATTTTTTAGGTCGGTCTATCTTCTATAACTGACCTTGCTTCGTCTTTTTTTGTTCTTCAATCTTAGATTCAGTCTCTTTAATTTTTTTTCCTTTGCTCCTTATCTTATAAATGCTATTGTAATTTTTTTTAGTTTTCCTCGATCAACTCTTGTTAACATTCCTTTTTATTTCGAAGAATATCTTCGTCCTTTCTTTCCCTCAAGGTTGTGGTACTTTTTACCACTACTTCAACTAAAATCTTGTTTCTACTCAAGAGTCTGAGCCTTCTAACAGTAAACATTCTGATGCCAAAAGGATTCCTAAGAGGAACAAAAAAAAAGGAAAATACCTATACTAGGGAAGACAATGGTGAGGAGGGAGCTCATTGAAATTAGATGAATTGATCGAGGTTCCTATATATACCATATGCTCCTTAGGTATAATCCCTAAGGACATAATGAAAAATTTAAAGGGTAAGGTGGATTTTTAAGACTACCCAAATATGTGTTCATCTGATCACGTCCATTCTTTGATTATGAACTTTTGCTTCTCAAGAGAAGGGTATAGTATATTAATGCCCACCTTTTTAGATAGGATCATTAATAAACTGGAACTTCAATAACTCAAGTTTATTAAGATTCACTAGTGGCTAGTCTAAGGTTCTCTATTTATTTTTTATTTATTTTAATTTTTAATTTTTATAATTTGACAGTCACCCAATTCACTTTAAACTCTATATAGTACATAGTAAGATTTATAATTCTTTATCAACACTTAGCTATTCTTTCCAATTTCTCTCTATTTAAGGAATTTTTTTCATTAAAAAACACTTGAGTGATAAGAAGTGGTTCTATGTCACAGCTAGACCCAATAAAAAGCTATTCACGAACTACTTGAGTTCTATTAAAAACTAAAAGATGGTCTTCTTTTACCTCTAAAAGGATAAAAAAAATGAAGACAATGAGTTCGAGGTCGAGGCTTAGGAAATAATAAATGAGCTCAATAATTTTGTTAATGTGCATATTGCTCTTTCTATCCTAAACCTAATAAATTAGGATAAAATAATGGAATGCACATGAAGATGAAGCTTGTTATAGATGCATATGAGTTAACGTCCCCTAAAATGATAAACAAATCGAAGTACTAGGGTAAGTGTAAGGTAACTTTGTAAGATCTTTATTTTATCTTATTTTTCTCTAACTCTCATCTTGATTTTGCAGAAATATCTTCTAACCCAGTTAAACAATTTAACTTTTACCTTTTCTAACATAAGTCAAAGACCAAAAAAGGTCAGAATAAGAAAATCTAGCTCGGTGCCCTTTTTCTCAGGGGATTAAAGTTGTGAACCCTATAGTGAATAAACAATTGAGGTCATCAACTCAACCTTTTACCACCACCAAAAAGCATAAGACAATGGCACATCAAAAGCTTCCATCACTAGCTCTCTTTTTTGTAAATAAATTGAGGATAGGGCCTCCTCTTCCACCTTAAAATATCCTGAGTCCAAGGTTCTAAGGCCCAACTCAAAGAAGGTTTGCACCAACCTAAAGTAAACTACTAGTGAGAACCCACTAGAGAGTTTTGACATGGCTAAAACGTTTCTACAAGGTCATGGTCCCTTATAACAATAAGTATTATATCGCTTTAGCTCATTTTTAAGTTTTTATTTTTTTTGTTATTTTTTTAAGTCTAAGTTCATCTTTTATAATTTACCAAAAACTCCCACCTTAACCTGCTAACAATACTAGCTAAATTCTACACCATGTTTATCTAGCTTTGGCTCACTTGTTTAAGGCCAAGAAAGATTTGACAACCTAGGGTAAGGAACATCAAAAAAGCATAACATCCTTGGGCAATCTAAGGTCCAGCCTCAGTGTTTCCCATTAAAAGTAGGTTAATTAAAAAAAATAGATAGACAAGCTAATGGACAGGATGGAAAGCATGCATATAAATAAAGCCTTAGCAAACTTCATAAAAGGTCAGGCTGAGCTAAAGCTTAGTGAAGCTTAGGCTAAAATAATGAAGCTGAGGTTCCAACTAGATGTTGAGTGAAGAAAAAAGAATAAATTAAGCAGAAAGCCAAGGAGACCTATGGGGATGAGGCATCTAAGAGTTCAAAACATTTGGAGAATTCATTTAACTCTAAGTGAAGTTCTCAAAAAAGAATGTCTTCAATGCCTTCAAGCTTACGAATGATGAAGTGCTATTCAAGTTTGCTGACCTCAACCTCAACCTTTCTTATGTTAGCCAGGACAACATCAAGTTAAGACTGCTTTACATTATTCCAATGAGGAAGAAGATAAGGATGCAACTATAGATACTGAGCTCGAGACTACTTTGTTACTGTTACTATTGCTAAGATTGACCAGGTTGCTACTACTGATGCTTAAAACTTTTTATTTTTTTATTGATTTTTTGTAAATTTTTATTCAAGGATGAGGTTAGATTTTTTGTTGTAATCTCAGATTAAATAACTATACTAAACTTCTATCAATTAATAATTTTTTGTACTAACTTGCTAATGTAAATGAGAAGTAAAACTTTTTATTTCAAGTATCAATTCAGTTTTGCTTCCTTTTTGCCTATTTAATTCAAGTTTCCAATTTAAAATTAGATAATAGTTCACAAAATGACCTCATGGCTTAAGTTCGATGAACTTAGCTTGGACAATTCAAAATAAATCAACCAAATGTTAAGTTAAAACTTAACATTATAATATTTTAAATTAACTAAATGTTCAAGTAAGCTCAACTCGATTAAAGGAAGCTTAAAACTTAACTAAATGTTTAAGAATATTTTAAATTAACTGAAGAATCCATTTTGATACAAGTATTAGGTTAGACTTTGTTAGGTTAGTCAAAGACTGAGCTTAAAAGTTAAAATAAACATAATCATCTTTTACTAAGTCTCAAATTGGACTTAGCTGAGGTCATATTAGGTCAAACAAAACACAATTTCAAGACTCATCGTAAACATAATCATTGTAACTTCATTCAATGATTTTTAAATTACAAGTATGAGCTCAACTAAATCTAAGCTATTGATAATGCATTTTTAAATTGTCTATGTTCCATGTTCTTGGGATGATACTACCATTCATGTCCTGTAATCTGTAAGCCTTGTCATGGATGACCTTCTTAACCACATACGGCTCTTCTCAGGTTAAAACTAACTTATTATCTTGGCCATCAACTTATAAGGCTTCAATCTTTCTAAATACCAGTTCACCATTCTTAATGTTTTTATGTTTGATTGTTATAGCAGTTAGAAACCTTTTACTTATAAGATTCTATTCATGTTAGGGCCATATCTCTTTTTTTTTTCAACTGAATCCAAGTTGGCCCTTGAGGCATCTTCATTTCCTTCCCTTGACCTTAGTTTGATTCTTAAGATTGGAAGGCTGGTTTTAATGGACACAACAACTTCTGCTTTAACTACTAAGTGGAAAGGTGTTTTTTTTATAGAGACCTTTGTGGTTATCTTCAGGGTTTATAATACTCTGAGGATCTTATCGGTCCACTTACCTTTGGCTTTATTCAACTTTTTCTTTAGTGCTTCCAATATTGTCTTATTAATAGCTTTCGCTTGTCTATTGAATTAAGAGTGGGCAACCAACATGAATCTTAAATCAATGTGGAAGTTCGAGTACCATTATTTGAATATCAGATTTTCAAACTATTTGCCATTGTCCATTACTATGGACTGAGATAAGTCAAACTAATAGACTATGTTCTTTCATATAAATTTATCAACTTAAGCCTTTGTTGTAGTAGCTAAAACTTTGGTTTCAAGCTATTTCATGAAAGTTTACTGCTACCAAAATAAATCTCTTTTATCTGTTAGCCAAGGTGAATGGTTCGATAACATCCATCCCTCATTGCATGAAGAGCCAAAGGCTTATGATGGGAATGAGCTCGGTCAATGAAAGATATTGCACATGGATAAATTTTTAGTATTTATCACATCTTTTCACTATGTTAGTCGTATCTTTCTAATGGTGAGCCAATAATAACCCTACCTAAGTACCTTGTAAGCAAGTAATGAAAGTCTGAGATGATTTCCATATATCTTTTTCATGAATTTTTTTAAGGACATATTTTACTTCTTTGTCGTCCATACATCTTAGGTAAAGCAAGCTAAAAAATCTCCTGTATAACTTTTCATTGATCATAACGTACTAAGGAGCCTTTTTTATCAAGGTTTAGCTCAAATCTTATCTTTAAGTAGTTCTCATGTGGTCAGATATGCCTTGATCGGGGTTACTGAAGTTTTTTTTCCTCAATTTATCTAACCAGTTTCTTTTTAGTGCTCTTCTACCTAAATTCTTCCACTAGCACTTGACTCAAATTTTTTGTTATCATTCCTAAGGCTAGCTTAGACAAGAAATCTCTTAGCAAGTTTTTTTACCTTGATATTTTCCTCACCTTGACTTTATGAAAAATGGTGACAAGGGCTAGTGCTTTATCTAAGTATTTTTGGATTCTTTTTTTTTTAGTTTTGAGCTCTCAATTTATCTAACCGACCACCAACTAAGAGTCACTATGTATAGTTATATATTTGACATTTAGCTCAACTGCTAGTCTTAGGCTAGTTATCAATGCTTTATACTCGGCCTTATTGTTAGATATCTCGAATATGAATTTCAAATAGTATTGATATCATAGCCTTTTTAAGTTGATCAAGATAAGGTAAGTTTCACTATTGTGGCTAGTAAGGTAGGTCTCACTGTTATGGCTAGTAGCTGATTCATTAAAATAAAGTTCTTATATCTTTTTTTTTTAATTTCCTCGTCCTTCTCATATTGTTCATTAAAATAAGTTGAAGTAGTTCTATGATAAAATCTACAATCACTTGGGATTTTAAGGTCGATTTGTGAAGTGTATGCTGGTCAAATTCACTAAGCTTTACTATCCACTTGATTAATCTACTTGATAGCTTTAGCTTCTATAAAACCTGCTAGAGTGGTTGGTCGATTAATACATGAATTATGTAAGCTTGAATGTATAGTTTGAGTTTTTTAGCTAATGTGACTACTGCATAAACTAATTTTTCTATCATGGTGTAATTTTCTTCAATCCTATCAGCACCTTGGTTTAAAGTAGAATGACTGCTATTTCTCATCTTATTTTTAGATTAAGATCGAATTGATGGATCGATCAGTGGTCACCAAATACAGATATAATACTTATCGAGCTTTGATTTAGAAATGATGGATAGAGATGATAGAAACTCTTTAAGCTCATTAAATGCTTTCTAACATTGAAAGGTCCATTCGAAGTCGGAGATGCTTTTAAAGATCTTGAAAGATGATAAGCATCGTTCTACCAACTTGAACATAAACCTACCCAAAGCAACTATTGTTTTGATTAACCTCTATGCTTCTTTCACTAATATTGGTGCTTTCATATTTAAAATTGCCTGAACCTTCTTTAGGTTTGCCTATATTCTTTTTTTGTTAATCATGTAATTGAGGAATTTATTCGATGTGACTCTGAAAAAGCACTTGCTAGGGTTAAGTCTCATGTTATATTTTTTAAAGGTGTCAAAGGTTTTTTTAAGGTCTTTCCAATGCTTGACGGGCTCTTACTTTTTACTATCATGTCATCACATATACCTTTATGTTTTGATTGATCTAATTCTTAAAAACCTTATTGACTAGTTTTTGGTAGGTCGCTTTTGCATTTTTCAGACCAAATGCTAATAACTTGTAACAAGATAGACCTTTTTTAGTAATGAAAACCATTTTTTCTCATCTTCTTTTAGCATTTTAATTTGATTATAGTCAGAGTAGGCATTCATAAAATCGAGGAGGATGTACTCGGCACTATTGTTCACTAGCCAATCTATATTGGGAAGAGGAAAACTATCTTTTGTGCATGCTTTTGTTAAGGTTGGTAAAATTGACACATATTTTTCATTTTTTACAATGTTTCTTAACCATGACCACATTGGCTATCCATTCAAGGTAGTAAACCTCCCTAATGAAGCATGCTTGTAATAGCTTGTTGACCACTTCCTCAATAGCCTTTGACCTTTCTAAGGTAAAGATCTTTTTCTTTTGTTGAACTGGTTTTATGTTCAAGTTGGTGTACAACCTATTGAACATTTCATTGGTATCAATACCGGGTATATCGGATGGTGTCCAAGTGAATAGATTGGTATTGTTTCTTAAAATTTCTCAAAAGTTGGATTAATTGCTCTTTATGTTTAAGTTTAATTCCAATATGCATATACTTTTCAAGGGTGTTTTCTCTGAATGGTACAAACATAATGTCTTATGCTGGTTTAAACAATTTTCATTTGCCTTGGATCCTGATCATTTTTTTTGTTCAGTTAGGTTAAGATCGTTTCTTATGGAGATAGATCCCGATGTGGCCATTAGTATATTTTTAATAAATGATTAGAATTTAGAACTGAATAAAATGTATACATGTTTCATTTCAATTTTGCTTATGGCTAGCGTATTAGCTTGATCTTATTAACATGTAGATGCTTGTGCCAGCTTAAGGCTTGATCACTATCAAGATTTATTCAAATGTTACAAAAATTGTTAAAAGTCTTTTCTATTAGAGTGGAGCATAAAAGCTTAAAGTAACTTAAAAGCACACTTTTGTTAGGTTAATTTTCTATTGTTCTGGGTGTTTACTCTTATTTTCCTTTTTCTCTTCAGTTTTTGTTCCTTGCTTCTATTACTCAACCTTCTTGACCACAACTAAACCATCAGTTTACTTTTTAGTCCTTCTTTTCATTGTGGTAACATAACATTGTCATATCACAAACTGGTCTCCTTTTACCTCTCTAACCCCTTAGGGTATTAGAAACTTTACTTTTAGATGGAAAGCTAAGCCTATAAGCCATATAACATATTGGCTAGGTCAGCCTAACATCATATTATAGGTAGATGGAAAGTCCACAACCATAATTCTATGATTGATGCAACTATATTTAGTTTTTTCCCTAGAGAGATTGATAATTTGATAGTCTCTTTTATTGGTACCTACTCATTTTTAAATTCGATCAAAGTCATGGTGATTGATTGCAGCTAGTTTTCTTTATTTCCTATATTCTTATGATGACATAGTATAGGACATCGGTTGAGCTTTTATTATTGAACAAGATCTTTTTGAACACATAATTGTACACCACAGTAATGATCACTATAGCATCATCGTAGAGGTAATGAATTCTTTCCAAGTCTTTTGAACTACATGAGATCGGTTAGTCTTTTCAGTTTTTCACTTTCTTTATTAAAAAATCGATGGCCATGACCATACCTTGAATAAAATTTTTTTGGTCGAAATAGAGCTTCCCCCAATGATCACATTGATTACCTAGACAATTAGTTTATTATTAGTAGTTCAACCCTCCTCTTCTCTTTGCTTATCTTTCTAAACTTTTTTATTCTATTTTTCTCTAGCCTACCTTCTCTATCCCTTATGGGTTTTCTTTGGTCCCTTTTGTAGTCTAATTTATTTTGCCCCTATCTTTATTGGTCTATAAACCTTCATGGCTGACCTCTTTTAATTAAAGCTTCAATATCATTTTTTAGGTTGACATAATCCTCGATATTATAGCCATGTCTCTATGAAAGGCATATCTTTTGATCGGATCCCTATTTGTGTTTTGCCTCAGTTGTTTCTGCCATCTGAGCTTCGAATTCCTTTTAATTTATCTCAAAATTTTTTCTCAAGAGGTATCCAATGCAATGTAGTTTTTTTCTTCACTGGAGCATTTGGTCCTATGTTGTCTCTTTCTTGATAGAGGATCATAGAAATCCTTACCTTTTTTACTACTAAGGAGAAAGGATAAGCCTTTCTCATCTCAATCGCCAATGAGGGCGATGAACCTCTCTCACCTCAGTTATTTCTCATTGTAGCTTAACATTTATACATTTCTCAACCACAAGAAAAACATCAACCAACATTTTGGGTGGCTCTAAAGATAGGGTCAGATTGAGGTGATACTCTTTGTTATTGAGTCCACTTGTTATGGCGGCTACAATGGTCATTTGTTCTAGGTCTTTCACTTGTAAAGCTTATGCATTAAAATGCGTAATATAATCTTTCAAATATTCATTTTTTGCCTTTATGAACTGACATCGGGCTCAAGTTGTCTTCTTTATTATTTAATTACTTATGAATCAGGACCAAAAAGAGTGGCTGAGCTTTTTAAATGTTATGATTGACCTCAATTTTAGGCTACTATACCAAGATCGAGCTACGCCCTTGAGGGTAATAGCTAGGCTCTTACACATTACAGCTCCATTTGTATCCTACATCATCATGTTAGTTTAATAAAGCTCTAAGTGATCAAAGGGTTAAATATTCCATCATAAGTTTCTAAGGTTGGCATTTTAAACCTCTTCGGAGGCATAGCTCTATCAATTTCTTCAATGAAGGGTGAAGTCTCCAAGAACTTAAGCTTGTTTTCCAAAGCTATTACCTTGCCTTTCAATTTCTTCTCCATGGCTTGCATCTGAACTTCTAAGTCTTTGCTTAGTTAGGGTTCCAAGTCAGCTTATTTTGATTTTTGGATTGTGGCATGTGTCGAGTTATGGCCAGGTAATGGTGAGTGGCTAGAACATCATACCTTATTCTTTAAAGGCAGAAAAAGCTTTCACCTTTTCATAACTTGGTTGCCTTTCTACAACTTATCATCTAAAGGTGACTAGATCGGGCACTTTTGAAGCTTAGGGTGGGGTTATAGTTTGCAACATTTGCTTGAGGGCTTATATTTGCTCGATTAGATCCTAGAACTGCTCCATGGTTAGACCAGCTTAACTTGGTTACGTTAGTTCATGTGTTGGCTGTTATGTATTTTTATTCTGGCTGAGATGGCCGTCTTTCCTTCCTCTAAAGCTTTCTTTCTATAAGGCATAACTCTAAGATCAATTGATGAATGGAAAAGCCCTTTACCTAGTGTGCCAAATGTTTTTGTCAAGCTTCGACTTTAAAGTATTCTTAGGAGGATAAGAAAAAAAATGGTTTGATACAAAGGCAGTAAATGTTCCCAGCTTTTACACTCTAATGTGCAAGTCAAATATTAGAATGAAAGAGGTCAAAATGAGAGAAAAGTAAAGGTTTGGGCAAAACGGAACTCGGAATGGTAATACCTAAGTGTCCATATTTATAGGTGAAAGGTAGGGGACCAATAAGGGACAACAGTGATGTGTTCGAGCTAATGTAGCACTAAACATGTCAAGTTGGCTCAAATGTCTTAAATGTCACTGGTTGTCTATTGACAGCCTCTAATAGGGAAAAAAGATCACAATACCTTTTTAACCATTAAATGATCCCAACAAATATAGTTTTAAGATTTTAAATTTTTATAAAGTATTATTATATAATTAATTGATAATATATAACATATAATGTATCAAATATAAATTTTTAATTTTTACTCTATGATCGGTGTGACAAAGGTTTAGTAAATTAGATTTATGAGACATGTTTGGTATACTTTCTGATTACTCAATTTTTTTTAAGTTTGAAGGAAGAATTTTAGATGTTTAATTTGTTGGCGTCATGCTCAAAAGCTTGAAATTTAAGGTCCACCTACACATATTTGATATATATATATATTACCTTTTTTCTGGTGGGTGAATGTTTTGATTGTTTAGAGCCTGCTCTAGAAAAAAGTTAAAAGATAAAAGAAAAAAAATGACAAGGGTTGGGCCCAAATTCAAACTTAGTAGCTCTCTAATGTCTCAACTAATCAAAGCCATTTATTTAATAATATAATAATCAACATTGTATTTGTTTTATAACCAACTTTGCATATATAAATGGAATTAAAGTTTATATGCAAGTAATTTACATCAATACTTTAGAATTTAAAGTTATTTTTCATCATATATATTTAAGGAGATTGGTTGCTCAAATATTATTATAATTGAAATCATATAATTTTTATAATCCATTTATAATATATAAAATTTTATATATATATATATATATATATATATATATATAAAAGCATGAATCACCAACTTAAAGCAAACCACTTTGTGTCATATGATTACTTTAAAGTTGTTAGATCTAAAAAAATATAATATATAAGCTCTTATACTAATTCTTAGCTCAAAGGATTAGATAAACTAATGAGTTGGTTAATTAGATAATTTTAAATAAAAGATTATAAGGCAAAATCAATGAAATTGAAAGTTATAAATCTAATTAAAGCCTAAATAAACAATTTGAATTATTAAAAGAGTAAGGAATAAATGATCAAATAATAGAATTTATAGAGATGCAGTATTTTTTTAAATACAAATATGTTTTCTTTCTTAGTGTAAACACCCATTTTATTATTATTATTATTATTATTATTATTATTATTATTATTATTACTTTTTTTTCTTTTTTATTTATTTTGGTTTGTTTGACAAAATCTTGGTGCATTAAATACATTCTCTCTAAAGTCCAAAATTTCAACCACCACCAGCAACTACCTGACACCCTTACCTAAGTTAGCAACGAGGAATTCGACCACCAAATATTCGATGGTGTTGAAAAAAAATTAAACTTTTGAAAATCTAGGATTTCAGTCCCAAAAAATTTGATATTTGAATTTCAGAAAAGCCTTATAAATAAAAGCTACCTTCTTGCAAGAAAAAAGAGAGGAACCCACACACAGAAATGAAACAAAAAAAAATTAGAGATCCCATAAAAAAACTCTCCAAAAAAAACCCTTGCAAAAAAACAAAAAACCCATATCATAAAAATTTTGCTAGATCTACAAAAACAAATCTTTCTGTAAAACAAAAAAAAAAAAAAACCCAAGACTACCAAAATACCAAAATCACACACCCACAAATAGCCCTTGGAAATGGGGACCAATAGCACCAAAAACAAAGACCAAAAAAAGTAAAAAAAAAAGAAAGTTTTGGCCGAAACTTTTAGCCTCAATCTAGACCATTCATGGCATTTTCTCATAAAAGAAGGTCAGATTAGGACTTAGGAGGTCGGGAGAATTTTTTTTTGGTGAATTTTTTCAATTTCACGATCACTGTTAACTGTGATTGGTGATCGATAATAGCGACGACGCGGCAACAACTACAATTAGCCTCTAGGAGGAAGGGGAGAGAGATTTTAAGGTTTTTTTTTAGGAGTGAGGAGAAAATAAGTTGAAAAAAATTTACGACTTTCTATATAAGAGATATAGAGCCAAAACGATGCCGTTAGAAAAAGGGCCAAAACAACGTCATTTTAACCTTTGAAAATCCATGTATGGACTCGATGACCCGACTTGGGGTTTTCGCAACCAACCAACGACCCATTCTTCCTTTGACCTCTAACCAGTCTAGTTGAACCGGCCCAGATTGGCATAGACTAGCGTTAATTGGCCTAGATTGGTGTTGATTGACCCAGATCAGCCTAGATTGATGTTGACCGAATCGTTGATCAGTCTAGTTTAGGTAAAAAAATTTTTTTTCTTTGAATTTATTTATTTATTTTTTAATATTATTTTTGTTATTTTAAAATTTTATCATTAAAATTTGTACATGTTAAAATGTTTAAGTTTGCTAGAATAAATTTTTGTTGTTTTTATGATAATAATTAGTAAAAAATGAAAACAATAAAAATAAATAATGAAATATATAGTTAAATTTTTTGATAATTTTATTAAAATTTGAAATAAACCTTACAAAATAATGATAAAAAATAATTAATAATTAATGACTATGATACCAATAATAAAATGGTTTCTAACTTTTGATAAAATTTTAAAATTAAAAATAAAAATAGTAAAAATTATTAATAAAAATAATAAAAAAAATTTGTAAAAATGTAAGAAAATGAATTTTTTATTCGATAATAAGATTTAAAGGTACCCCAAGTGTTAATATCTACGAAATCTCTAGGTGAGAATATTTTTTTATAAAATACTACCAACATATTGTAGTACTTATAACAAGTTTAAAATACAATAAAAAATTTCTTTTTTTTTGTTATAAAATAGTAAATAAAAATAACTAATTTGTTAAAAATATTAAAAAAATTTATCGGATGATGGGATTCTAAAAATATTCAAAGTAATGATGCTTTACAAAATTCGTAAGCGAGAAGATTTTTTAACTATTACCAATATATTAGAATATTTATAGAAAATCTTTAATATGATACAAATTTTTCTTTTCTTAAAAAAAAATTCTAATAAAAAACCAATAAAATTTCTAAAAGTAAAATAAAATGTGTACATCAACATATTGTCATTTGCATTGCATACATGTGTTTGTTTTTATGAAAAGCAAATACGAACCCTTCGAGGATGAGATTTTTAGATATTCTGAGAAGCGATACCTAAGAATTCTTTGGTTAAGAAAAAGTTTTTTCAATGTTACCAATGTACTAAAACATTTTAAAAATTATTTCTATAAAAAGATTTCAACTTATTTTTCTCGAATAAAATGAAATAACAAAAGAAAATAATAATAAAAAGATAATAAAAAAAACAAAACTTCATTAAACAAAAAAAGTGAAGGAAATTATTTTTTAAATACTAAAACGAACACTGTTTTTGTCAAAATCAAAGGATAACATGTATTTAATTGATACCGTTTTAAACAAGCGCTATGAGGGTGCTAATTCTTCCCTACACATGATTGACTACTAGACCAAAACTGTTTCATAGACCCTAAAATTATCGTTTTAATAAATTTTAATTAATTTTAAAATTTTATTAAAAAGATATGTTTTAAGAGGTGGCCAGTTGCACCTAGCTAAAAAATATTGGTGATGACTCCATTTTTTGTGTCTTTCTTTTCGTTTCCAAATTCATCAAACGGCTCTAAAACCTTTATGACAGTTTAGCAACTCCATTAGGGACATCATTTTTTTTAGAGTCAAGTCAAAATTAACTACGCATTATCCTTAATTTTGCTTTAAACAGTATTGACTGGTATTTAATTTTAAGCTCCTAGATTTTGACTCCATTTCAATAAAAAACAAAAACTAATCAAAAATCAAAAATAAAAAACAAATAAAAAAAAAAAATTTCACATACATTTTTATGCCTTTTGTTCATTTGTATATATTATTCTTAATAAATTAGGAAACAATTACATACATGATGACACGTTGCACTTCATGCATGAGCTCTATACCTAGTCTCCATCCCTTGTAAGAGGAAGTAAAGTACCTATGCTCTCATAAGATGATAACATTCATAATGGCAAGCAAAATATTTCCATTTAAATTAAAACATTTTCGTTCATAGCTGTAAAAGGTGAAGATTGAGATGCCTTACTAGTCTAGCATGGATGATAGTGAAAAATAATTTAGGAACCTTTAGATGCATGTCAATCCAAACCAAGAATGTAATAAGCTGTAGGAAGTTGACCTTAGGTAGAGGTCTACCTACCCTTTTTTTTAAAAAATACCTTAGTCCAAAATGTATAAGAATAAAAATTAAAAACAAAACAAAACAAAAAAAAAACATTTTTTAATCTCAAACCACATCCTCACACTAACTCAATTTTGTTTTCTTTTTTTTTTTTCCTTTTACATAAATCATATTATATAGTTCTACATCGAGGTATTTACTCTAGGATATCTTTTTTCTGAGAAGTTCTTCATGGATCCCCTAGAACTACAAATTTGGTCATCCTCTGTTAATGTCCCATGTGAATTATATAATAAAGTATATGTTTCATCAAAAGAAGCCCAGCAAAAGAATAAAGACTGCCTACCTACCAATTATGTGTCTAAGTTAGCTAAAAAATGTATTGGATCTCACACAAAATAATTTAGAAGAATTAGCTGTCATTTGGGGTCAGTTAAATGAAGAAAAAAAAAGCTTTTGCAAAAAGCATGGATAGATTGCATCCCTCATTTCGATAGTGATCAAAGAACTATTGGTCAAAGCAACTATATAGTTTTGGACTCGTCCTATAGATGCTTCACTTTTAACTAAGAAGATTTGGTGCCAACTATCGAAGAGTACTCGATTTTGCTTGGGATATAACTACAATGTTTATCCAAAATTTAAAATCAGGTTATCGAAAAAAGTTGGCCAAGCTTATGAAGGTTAAAGTGGAAACCATAGATTCCTTTGCAAAGCCTAAAGGTGAACATCTCAATATCTGTTAGGACTTCTTCCATAATTTTATTCAAGGGTATTTAGATAATAATCAAAGCATAGCTGTGTTTGCCTTAGCATTGTATGGCATGATGATCTTCTCAAAACCTTGGGCTATGTCGAGATAATGGTGGTGGACTTTTTCAAGTAAATTGAAACCCATGCAATTAATTCTGCACCGACACTCCCAGTCGAAACCATCAGATCATTGAATTTCTATAGATAGAATGGAAAATGATGGTTCATAGGGTGTGCACCACTATTATATATGTGGATTAAAAGTTATTTTGGAAAGAATGCATTTTCAAAGTTGTATTTTTGAAGTAAGGCACCAATTAAAAAATTATGCAAAAGCCAACGGCCAACATTGGAGACTAAGAAAGAATGGGTTCTATTCTTGCGAAGGCTTATAAGGAATGAAATAAAATGGATGACGCCATGGATGCCCTATGTGCCCATGTTATATCGAGGAGGAAATAAACCATGGATACCACTGTTAGGACTATGGGGTGTGGTAAGTTCGCTCTATTGATGGTATTAAGGCAATTTGATGTAAAGTAGTTTGTTCCTACCACTCATCACTTGGTTTGAGTAAAATTCACCTACAAAGAGTCCAATCACTAAAAACATCAAAGCAATTGATCCAAGCATTGAAAAAAATGCAAAAAATGAGATTAAGACCTCTCATCAACAAAGTCACTCATGATTATCAGATTTGAAAAGTGAAGCAACTCAGAGCCATAATGTTACTTCCTAATAATGGCTCACATCAATCAACTAACCTTTCGATAAAAATGTAATTATCAAAAGTCGAGCTTACAAGAAAGAATTAGAAGCTGAAAAAAAATAAAAAGAGAAAATTTGAAACTTCATGTGAAGATGGGATAGTTGAAATACAAAATAAAAGTATAAAAAAATAAATTAGAGAAGGTCATAAGAGAATGAGATGTGACCAACAATGATTTGAAAGTTCTACACTAAGGAAATAAGAGATTATGAGTCCAATTTAAGGCTAAAAAAGTCACCAAGTCTCACTTTAGTCAGCAACATGAAATGGATGAGCTCCGATAAGAATTGAACCAATGAAAAGGCAAAGCAAAGTAAGAAGATGTCACTAGAATTTCTTAAGAATGTCAAAATTAAGAGGGATTATACTCTATGACTACAGCAAGATTGGCTGAATGCCAAAAGGAAAAAAGAAAGGTTGAAAGCTATTCTCGCTAAAGAGAGAAAAAAAGCACGTTAATGTATTAAATGAAAAAGAATCGCTTCATCAAATGATCCAAGGGTTGGAGCTGCAACTGTAAGACCACAAGAACCATATTTCAATGATAATAGATGAGTGACAAGGAAGGGAAAAAATTAAATCTTCATATATGATTCGAAAAAAGATGCCTACATGAGAAAAAGAGTAGAAAGCTTAGGAAAGTAATAGTACATAGAGCATCTAACCAGTCAAGTTTGCAAAGTAGTGAAAAATGCATGGGAGATAGTTGAAAAGGTAAAAGCATATCCAGTAGGAGAATATAGACAACGTCTAGTGAACTTTCTAGACAAAGCCAATGATCATTAAGAGCAAATTAAATGCTTTTGTTGATATAATTGTAAGATGATAAATCTCACATAACAAAAGTTGTATGGAATCAATAAACATTTTTAATGTTGAAATTCATTTAAAAGCAAATATCTCTTATCTGTATTCATGCATCACGTGCATCATTTTTGTTTTAATAGCCATATTTTTTTTAAAAAAAATCAATCACAAAAAAAGCGAAAAATAAAATTTTTAACATATGGCATTCTGATTTTTGAAAATTTATGGTAATAAAGGTTCAAGAATAGCTTGTTGACAAAAAATTTTGACTCAACCTACTCGTCATTTATACAACAGTAAGGCTCAAACAAGAATCATGGAACAAGAATAAACCACTTAATTTAAGAGGATTAAGAAGGCTTAAGAGGAACTAAAAGGGTATCTTAGTAAGATAATGAACATACGTAAGAATCTTGACAAAGAAAAAGCAATGGAAGAAAATTCTAGTTTTTAAGAGTAATCACCTGACATGGTGGATCCTGTATAACCTCCAAGTTTAAGCCACGACTAACCCAACATGTTCAAAAAGCTAGAGTGCAATTCCCTAATCCCAAAGGATATTCCTATCCTTGTATAGGAATGACATCCACACCTACTATAAAATAGTTCAAAATTTTCACTAATCCTATCATTGTAGAAAAATCACCCAAGCCAATCTTGATTCCTAACTTGGATAATCTCAATGAGAGAGAAATGTCAGGGATAAAGACATTTGAGAAAGTGAAAAATACTAGTGCGCAGTAAAAAATGAAATTATTAAAAAAAAGACTTTGGGCCATAGAGGGAATAAATTTTTATAGCTCCACATACACAGCCAAGTTTTGTTTGGTCCCAGACGTGATCATTTTACCTAAATTCAAAGTCTTTGAATTTGAAAAATATGATGGCACAAAATGCCCAATGACTCATGTCACCATTTATTGTCATAAAATGATGGCATATGCTCATGACGAAAAGCTATTGATGCGCATATTTCAGGATAGCCTTACAGGTTTTATAGCTAAATGGTATGTTAAACTAAATAGGACTCATATTCATTCCTAGCAAAAACTCATAAGGGCATTCTTACACAATATTGGCATGTTATAGATTTAGCTTCAGATCATCTATCTCTATAGAGTATAAAAAAGAAGGCAACAAAAAATTTTAAAGAGTGTAAAAAAATAGAAAGATATGGTCACATAAGTACAATCTCTCTTTATTGAGAAAAAAATAATTGTCTTATTTATAAACACCCTGAAATCACCTTACTATGAAAGATTGATAGGCAATACAACCAAAACTTTACAAATATAGTGATATCAGGTGAGATTATTAAAAAAATACCATAAAAAATGGTAAGCTCAATGCAAAAGAGACAAATAAAGCAAAGAAAGGTAAAGCTCCTAAAAGAAAGAAAAATGAAGTCCAAGCCATAAACCATGTAAAGCAACAGTTTAAAGGTTCCATGCCATACCCCATAATAATGTACCAAACCTATTACCCTCTTATAAACAACGTTACATCCATCCCTCATTCATATTAGTCGCTACAATAACCAGCTTATCCACCCCATTTCTAACCATCCTTTCAGATGTCCACCTATTCATACAATCATCCTATTATACCTACTAGACCAAAATAGAGACTCAATCCAAGTAGTGGTTTGAGAGCCCCAAGAAACACCTAAGAAAAAATCACTTTCGACCCTATCCCTATGATATACATAGATTTATACCATCAACTTATTGAGAAACATTTACAAGCCCTTGTTATTGTTGAACCTTTGAAACCTTCATTTCCCAAATGGTATGATCCTAATACGTGTTGTGATTATCATTATGGAAACTCGAGTCATTCTATGAAAAATTACACTATTTTGAAGTGTAAAGTGCAAGAGTTAATCAATGAAATGGTGTTAAACTTTGATATCAGCCAATGAGTAACTCTAAATGTTAATGAAAATCCTCTACCAAACCATACGAGACCATCAATAAATGCTTTAATTGATAGGCAAGTGAGCTATGTAAAAAAAAGGGATAAATGAAGTTAAAATTTTGATGGCTAAAGTGTTTAAAGCCTTAGTCAAGGTTAATATGTTAAAGTTAATAGAGCCTCAGAATTGCTCTAAAATGATTAACTTAGCCTAGAGCTACAACTATCATAAAGGTGTTTTAGGGCATTCTATCGATAATTGTGACCAATTTTCGTTAAGAGATGCAAAAGTTGATAGATATGGATCGGATAGAGTTTTATGAAAAAAAAAGATTTGATGAAAATTAAAGTGTCTACCATTGATTTGAAAAATAAGTTTGTGCATAGACCGATAACTATCTATTATGATGAGAAACCAACCCTAAAGCCAAAAAAGCTCATATCTTATCCAGCAGTGATAATTAGTCTTTAGCTTTTTTTTATACCAAAATGACAAAGCATTACCATAGAAGTATGATTGTGATGTCGTAATTAATCCAGATACTACAAACATAATGGGCATAGGAGGTATAACTCAGAGTGGAAGATGCTTGCACTGTAGAAACACTAGAGAAAACTAAAAAAGAAAAAATAAAAGTCAGGAAAGAAAAGAAAAATCAGAGTAATCTTGTGACGACCTTGAATAAAGAATGTCAAAAGCCAGTATCTAAGAATAGAGCTTATGAATTTTTAAAGCTAATAAAACATAGCGAATATAATGTGGTAGAATAATTAAATAAGATGCTATCTAGAATTTTGTTATTATTATTATTACTAAGCTTAGAGTCATACTGTAACCCTTTATTAAAGGTGTTAAATCAAGCATATATATCGCACAATGTATCTATTGAGTACGTGAAATAGCTTATTGATAATCTAACAATCTCAAACTATATTTTTTTCAATGATGAAAAAATTCCTTCTAAAGGTTGAGAAAGTACAAAGGCTTTTCACATTACTATAAAATACAGGAGTCACATAATGGCTAAGGTTCTTATTAACAATGGCTCATCAATCAATGTTATGCCTATGACTATTTTGGTAAAACTACCTATTGATAAATCTTATATAAAGCCTAGTCATATGGTAGTTTAAGCTTTTGATGAGACTCAAAGATTGGGAGATATAGAAATGCCATTACAAATTGGCTTTTACACTTTTAATATGAAATTCCAATTTATAGATATATTTCCCTTATACAGTTGCTTATTGGGTAGGTCATGAATTCATATGGCAGGTGTTGTTCCACCTTTATTGCATTAAAAAGTTAAATTCATTGTTTATGAAAAGCTTACATATGTAGCAAGAAAAAAAGATTTACTAATAACCCAACCGATAAATATTCTTCATATGAAAGTAGTAGATAAAGCCTTAGAGTGCTTTTATAGATTTTTCAAGATTGCCAATGCAATATATATAGTTGAAGAATCTAATTATATTTATTTTACCTGTTTATAACTACTAAAATGGTTGTCAAATAGCTTACCAAGATAGGATGGCAACCTAGAGCTAGACATGAGAAGAATATGCAAAGAATCACAAAATCGCCAGTAATATATGATAAGAAAGATAGATTCAACTTAGGTTATAAATCAATAAGAAGAGATAGAATGAAAATCATGAATGAAAAGAATGAAAAGAGAATGGCTAATCTTGGGGGATATAAGACAGAGTTAGAGTCAATAATTATTCTTTACCTCTATAATTCTTTTCATTTAGAAGGTTGTATTTACCCAAATTCATTTGAAGCCTTAAGTTTAAAGTTGATTGAAACTTTTTTGAGTTGGCTATTCAAATGGTGGATGGGACAGTAAAGAAAAGTCAAGATGAAAAGCTATTCATGTGCTCTTGCCTTTCAAATTTTGAGTTGAGCAATTGAAAAGTCATGAAGCAACCTATTATCTTTAAAACTTTTTAAAAGTAATGTATTGTGAAACTTTAAATCCCTAATTACTTTCTATGAGCATTAATAGATCTTTTGTGGTATGTTTATGTTTGTCATTTTAATAAAAGACTCAAAAGATGTATATGTATTTCTTTTATTTGCTTTCACTTTCATTCATTCAACCCATTTCTTTTTTTATTCCACCTTAATCATTTTCTTGCCATTTCACTTTTAAGTGTCAATATTTTTTTCATTTCACCCCTTTGCATGATCATAAATAATGAACGTGAAAATAATCATAAGAATAATCTTGGATTCAATTTTGAAAATCCAATTCATGTTAACAAACTTGATAATGAGGAAGATTCAAATAATTACACATTGCATCTTGATTTGTTGAAATTAATAGAACATGAAGATAAGCCAATTGAGCCCTACCAAAAAATTACCAAATTAGTGAATTTGAAAGATGATGAAAATAGAAGAGAGGTTAAAATTGACATGTCTCTTTCACGACAGATAGGTAAAGGCTAGAAGAGCTACTTTGAGAATATATAGATGTGTTTGTATGATCTTACCAAGATATGTCAGGACTCAGTACTGATATTGTAAAGCATAAATTGAATTTAAAACTAAAATTAGCTAGTACAACAAAAGCTAAGGAGCATGAAGCCAAAAAATCCTACTAAAAATTTAAAAAAAGGTGAAAGAGCAATTTGACACTAGATTTTTGGAGGTGACAAAATATCCTAAATAGGTAACCAATATAGTGCTTGCTCCTAAGAAAGATGAAAAAGTGAGAATGTGTGCCGATTGTTGAGATTTGAATAGCACAAGTCTTAAAGATAATTGTCCTCCACCCCATATCGATACCCTAGTAGATAACACTACTAGGCATTCCACATTTTCCTTTATGGATGGCTTTCTAAGCTACAATTAGAGTAAGATGGCTTGAGAATATATGGTGAAAACAATGTTTATGACCTTGTAGGGGATATTCTGTTACAAAGTCATGCCTTTAAGATTAAAAAATGCTAGTGCTACTTATCAAAAAGTGATGGTGACTCTCTTTCATGATGTGATGCATAAAAAGATATAAGTGTATATGGATGATATGATTGTAAAATCTCGTGAAAGAGAAGATCATGTAGTCAATCTCAAAAAGTTGTTTGATAGATTGAAAAGATTTTAGCTGAAGTTTAATCTTTTCAAGTGTACATTCAGTGCTAAATCAAAAAATTTATTGAGCTTTGTAGTTAATGAAAGAAGATTAAAAATGGATCTGAGCAATATGTGCTATTCAAAACTTATCCCTTCCTTATATCTTACAAGAATTGTAAGGCTTTATGGGAGACTAAACTATATTACTTGTTTCATCTTTCAACTCACCTATAAGTATGATCCCATTTTCAAGTTTCTTAGAAAACATGATCCAAAAGAATGGAATGACGAATGCAAGAAGCTTTTGATAAAGTTAAAAAATACTTATCAAATCCACTAGTGTTGGTGTTGCCAGTTCTAAGAAAGCTTTTAATTTTATACTTAATAGTACATGAAAATTCAATAGGATGTGTGTTAGGGCAAAAAGATGAAACTAACAAGAAAGAAAGAGCAATCTACTACTTAAGTAAAAAATTCACTGATTATGAGTCTAAGTATTTATCATTAGAGAAGATATGTTGTGCACTAACTTGGATAGCTTGAAGGCTCAGGCAACACATACTTTATGACACTACTTGGTTTATAGCAAAGTTAGATCCTATCAAGTATATTTTCAAAAAACCTTTATTGACAAAGAAAATAATGCGATGGCAAGTTATGCTTTTAGAATATGATATTATCTACGTAACTCATAAGGTAATTAAAAGAAGTGTAATAGCCAAGTTTCTTGTTGATCATGCAGTCAAAGATTATGAACCAATAAAGCTTGATTTTTTTGATGAAGATGTGATAGTCATTGAAAAGAATGAACCTATCAAAAAGTCTTGAAGGATATATTTTGATGGAGCTGCTAACATTTTAGGTCATGGTATTAGGGTAATTTTGATTTCTCTCGATGGATGCTATTATCTCATCATAGCCAGACTAAATTTCAATTGCATAAAAAATGTGGCTGAATATGAGACTTGTGTTATAGGTCTGCAAGCAACAATTAAAAAAAAAAAGATTAAAGAGTTGGATATGTTTGGAGATTCAGTATTGGTCATCTATCAATTACGAGGTGGATGGGAAACGAGAGATTCAAAGTTATATGATACCATAAATACATCTCTAAGTTAGTCAAGCAATTTAAAGAAGTTCAATTTGAGCATCTGCCTAGAGAAGAGAACCACATTGCTGATGCACTGGCTATTTTGGCTGTAATAATCAAAATATATGCAAAGTTTGAGATCCAACCCATCAAGCTGGATGTGAAAGATGTATTAGCACATTGCTCAAGTGTCGAAGGAAAAGTTGATAGAAAGCCATAGTATCATGATATTCTTCAATATATCAAAAGTCAATCATACCCAAAGCATGCAATAAAAAATGATAAAAGTTTCATCAAAAGGTTGGCTGAGTTTTTTCTTTGATGAAGATGTCTTTTGCCAAAAAAAAGAAAAGGTCAAGATCAGGTACTTTTAAGATGTGCAGATGTAGTTAAAGCAAAGAAAATTCTTTAAGAAATACATAATAAGGTTTGTAGGGCATATACAAATGGTCACATAATGGCTAGACAAATTATAAGGGTTAGCTATTATTGGTTAACAATGAAAAGTGACTGTATTGATTATGCCAGAAGATGTCATAAGTATCAAATTTATGCTGATATGTTCATGCTCCTCTATCAGCTTTGTATGTTTTAGCACCTCCATGACCATTTTTTATGTGGGGCATAGATGTCATTGGTCTAATTAACCCGAAAGCTTTAAATAAGCATAGATTTATCTTTGTGAGAATTGATTGTTTCACAAAATGGATAGAAACTGCATCATATGCTAGCATAACCCGATCGATGATATGCAAGTTCATAAAGAAAAAGATAATATGTAGATATAAACTTCCAGAGATGATTATTTCTAACATTACCAAAAACTTGAATAGCAAAATGATAAAAAAATGTGCACTCAGTTCAAGATCCATCATCATAATTTAGCACCATATCATCTAAAGATAAATAGAACAGTAAGAACTACAAATAAAAATATCAAAAGAATCCTAGAAAAGATGACTGATACTTACAAAGATTGGCATGAAAAGTTATGTTTTGTCTTGTATGCTTACAAAACATCAATCAGAACCTCTACTGGGGTCACCATTTTTGTTGGTTTATGGAATGGAAGCTGTATTGTTGATTGAAGTGAAAATTTCTCATTGAAAGTTTTAATGGAAATAGAGCTAGAGGAAGCAAAATGGGTTCGAAATCGTCATGAATAGTTAAACCTCATTGAAGAAAAGAGACTTGCAATACTTTTCTATGGCCAACTGTATCAGAAAAAGATGATGAGAGCACATGATAAGAAAATTTACCTTCGTCACCTTTGAGAAGAGTACTTAGTGCTGAAAAAGATCCTACTAAGTCAACATGATAATCGAGGAAAATAGATGCCAAATTGGAAAGGTCTATACGTGGTAAAGAAAACTTTTTCTAGTAGGGCATTGATTTTGATAGAAATGGACGAAAATGATTAGCCTAATCCGATAAAATCAGATGTTGTGAAAAAATATTTTGATTGAAAAAAAAAAAAGAAAAACGGGAGATATATGTAAGTTAAAAATATGAAAAGGTAGCTTGGATATAAAGGAGAGACAACATTATGAGATGACCTCACAATACAAGGGCAAATATGGTTTGACGAGCTCTAAAAGATCAATGATGTCATCTAGTTGAGTTCTAGAAAAAAGAATCTAAGAATAAATTGTTCATGATTATCTTACAATCATTCTTTAGATGCTTTCGTTCCCACCCAAACATTTTATGATTTTGTTATCTATTTGATGAAATGTGTTCTCTTCTTTTAGAAATAAAGATAATATATCTATTCCTTTATCTCATTTGCTATCCTTGTCCATAACATAAATGAATAAGAGATATGTATGATGCATTTTATTTGTCTTGAATTTAAAATGATGAAAAACTAACCAATAACATGGAAGATCCCAACATTACTTTTTAAAAATTGATAAAAATATGTACAAAATGACAAGAATAGCATGACAAGACATTGATATTGCAGAAAGGGGAAGGAATATTGTTGAAAAAAAATAAAATGCTCATATGTCAAAGATAAGTTGGTTCTATGATAATTATTTAGAATTTTGATGACTAAAGCAGAAAAAGTGAGAGATTCTAAGAAACTTTTACCATAATTGGAAGTGAATAATTTGATTGCATTAAGTGCATTGCATTTAGAGTATTTGATACATACATCCATAAAAGGTTAAGATTACAAGTTGTAACAAGAACAAAGATTTTACATTCCCTAATGAAAAATAGATTTTTGGCTTTTGAAAAAGGATAACGATCCAATATAAGACTTCAATCCTCATAAAAGAGAAATTTTCTTTTCTAAGATGAGAACCCAATTTCAAAAAAAAAGATGAAATTTTTAAAGTTGTAGAGCCTCTACTTAGAAGAACTTTTTCAAGATAAAATTTTTTAAGCTGTTAAGCCTCTGCTTAGAGGAGTTTTTTCAAAATGATTTTAAGTTGTTGAGCCCCTGCATAGAGGAGTTTTTGTTTAATTTTTAAAAGTCATCGAGCCTCTACTTAGAGGAGATTTTTAAATTTTTAAAAATCTCATTGAACCTCTACTTAAAGAAGCTTTTTTTATTTTTTATTTTTTTGAAAAAAAAATTTTGCCCAATGTTTCGTCTTTCCAAACAAAATGGCTATCTATTTGTCTTTGCCTTATTCCTAATTCTCATAAATAGGCAAAGAGAGGCAACTGTAAACACCAATTTTATTATTATTATTATTCTTTTCTTTTCTTATTTATCTTTTCTATTATATTTACCAAAAATTTTGGTGCATTAAATGCATTCTTCCCAAAGTCTAAAATCCTAGCCACCATCTGAGACCCTTGCCTAACTTGGCAACAAGGAATCTAGCCACAAAAAATTCAATGGCATTGAAGAAAGAATAAAACTTTTGAAAATCCAGGATTTGAATCCCAAAAAAGGCCTATAAATAAGAGCTACCTTCTTGCAAGAAAAGATGAAAGAACCCACATATAAAAATGAAAAAAAACCTATAAAAAATGAGAGAACCCACAAAAATAACTATCCAAAAAAAAACCTATATCAAAAAAATTTTGCCAAATCTAAAAAAAATATTTTTGTAAAAACAAACTCCAAGAATACCAAAACACCATAATCACAACACACAAACATCCCTTGGAAATATCGACCAATAATCGTAAAAAAAAAAATAAAAAAAAGGTTTTGGCCAAAACTTTCAACCTCGATCTAGACTATTCACAGCATTTTTTCACAAAAAAAAAGGTTAGATTGAGACTTAAGAGGCTAGAAGGATTTTTTTTGTGAAATTTTAAAGTTTCACGATCACCGACAACGATGACTAGCGATCGACAGTAGCAACGACGTGACGGCAAGGTGATCGACCTCTGGGAGGAAGGGGAGATAATTTTTAAGTTTTTTTTTTTTAAGAATGAGGAGAAAATGAGCTAAAAAAGTTTTTTTGGGCTTTATATATATGATACACAAAGCCAAAACAACGTCATTTTGACCCTTGAAAATTTACGGGTTGACTTACGACTTGATTTGAGGTCTGTGCAACTAACTCGAGACCTATTCTTCTTTGACCTCTAATCAATCCAATTGAACCAGCCTAGATCAACGTTAACTAGCCTAGACCAACGTTGATTGGATAAGTTCAGGTAAAAAAAATTTTTTGAATTTTTTGAATCATTTTTTTAATATTATTTATGTTATTTTAAAATTTTATCATTAATATTTGTATATGTTAAAACGTTTAAGTTTGTTAGAATAAATTTTTGTTGTTTTTATGATAATAATTAGTAAAAAATGAAAACAATAAAAATAAATAATGAAATATGTAGTTACAATTTTTGATAATTTGTTAAAATTTGAAATAAACCTTACAAAATAATGATAAAAAAATAATTAATAATTAATGACTATGATACCAATAATATAAAATGGTTTTTAGGTGAGAAAAAGTATTTAGAGAAACGATACCTAAGAAATCTCTAGGTGAGAAAAAGTTCTTTCAATATTATCAATGTTATGGAACATTTTAAGAATTATTTCAATAAAAAGGTTCCAATTTATTTTTCTTGAATAAAACTAAATAACAAAAGAAAATAAATAATAAAAAGATAATAAAAAAATTTCAATAAACAAAAGAAGTCAACAAAATTATTTTTCAAATACCGAAACTAAGACTTTTTTGTTAAAACCAAAGGATAATATGTATTTAATTAGTACCATTTTAAACGGGTACTGTAAGGATGCTAATGCTTCCCCGTACGTAAAGGACTCCCAGACCCAAACTGTTTCGTAGACCCTAAAATTATCTTTTTAATAAATTTTAATTAATTTTAAAATTTTATCAAAGGGATATATTTTAATAGGAGACCAATCGTACCTAGCCAAAAAAGATTGGTGGTGACTCCATTTTTTGTGTCTTGCTTTTCATTTTCAAATTCATCGGGTGGCTCCAAAACCATTATGACACTTAATTTCCTTTATTAAAATTAAAGTTAAATCCACTATAACTTCAAGCTTACAAATACTTTTTTTATGTTAATGTATACGTTGTGAATAATAACTTAAAATCCCATAAGAGTTTTGTTTAAGATTGGTTAGATATTCCTTGATGGAGAAGAAGACTTGCAGAAAAAAAATTCTAAGAGGTAAAAGATTCTTGATAGGCAAGTTTTTATGCTTATAAATAGGTAAAGTCTGTACAGAGTTAAGTAAAGTTAGCAATACTTGTCATCATGTCGTGCAAATTATTATATTTTTATCATGTAAAATATAATTTTTTGGTTTTATTAAACTTATTTATAGTTTTTCTAAAATTTTAAGTCGTGTTATCTCCATATCATTTATTTACATCATTGTTGTATCATGGCACCATGTCATGTTTCAAATTGTTAGGTCTGGAGTTAGGTATGAGAAAAATATGTAAAAGAGTTATAGGGTTTTATGGGATAGACACCCCATAGGACTACTTGAGATTAATGTTTTTATGGGTGTGTATATTTGAATGTTTGTGAGTAGAGTAAAGGAGATTAAGAAGGTCTATATAAGTATGATGATTGTTTTGTTCAGGTGGACTAGAGGAGATTGAGATAGTCCATATAGGTATGGGAGCACATGGGCATATGTTTGTTCGGCTTGAGAATACTTTATAGGACTAGAGAAGTTTAAAAAGATCTATGAATATTGATTATGAGTGTTTGATTTGATATATGCTTGTCATTCTGCACAACTATTATAACTATTAGATTTTTTTCTCATTCGTAGACATAAGTCGATTGGATCAAACCACATTAAATTGTTGTCTCTTGTGTAGTTGATTGATTATTTGATTATGCTTTCATTGCCTTGAATGTTTAATTGATTTGGGACCTTTTGCCTAACGAGTCAAAACTATTATGATCTTAACAAGCTGTATTAGAGTTGAATGTGGAAAGAGGCAAACCCAAAGGAGCTCGATTTAATAAAAGAGTTTTGAGTTCGTATTTTGAAAATTGATTTGCTTGAAATTTTAAGACACATAAGAGATGAATGTTACGAGACTTCCCTTGTAAGTTGGAGACAAGCATGCCTAGCATAAAAATTGATGATTAATGAAAATTGAGTCAAGATGGAGATTGTTATGAATAGTTACTCAAATCTCAATAGAATATATTTGAGATTGGTTAGATATTACTTCACTACCAAAAAAAGTTTATTAACAATGGATTTTTATCAACGAAATGTTTTCGTTAGAAATTATTGATGAAAATTTTAAAACACTTTTATTGACAGATTTTACCGATGAAATAAATTCATAGGTAATCAGACACTAAAAGTTGGCACGAATTGCTTTCAATTTTACTAATGGATTTACCAATGGAAAAATATGTCGCTAATAATTATTGACGATTTTAATGGCAAAAAAATCCATCACTAAAAAAAATTCAAAAAATTTTTCTTTTTGTTTTTTTACGTTATCAATGTAAATTTCATTAGTAAAACATTAGTAATAGTGTTTCAAAAATTTTTTTATTACCAAATGAAATTTTCATCAGTAAAACCATCGCTAAAATTAAAAATTTCAAAATCCCCCCATCATCAACCCCCTCACTTTTCCCTCAAATTTCCTAACCCCTAATCCCTTTCCCCATCTCCTCCCTCTTCCCTCTTTCCCCCTCCCTCTTTTCTCGCTGCCACCTTGTCTCCCCCTTCCTCTTTCCCCACCATTACCTTGTCGATGGCATCATGACTTTATCCCCTAACTCTAGTCAAATTTTTTTAATAAGTTTATTTTATGTTTGTTTTTTGTTAAGTTTAGGGTTTAATTTTTTATTATAAGTTTGTTGAAATTTGTTTAGGTTTTGGTTACCAATATGTTGAGTTTTTGTTAGTTAATTATTTATTAAAATTTATTTGGACTTTGGTTACCAATTTATTGAGTTTTTGTTGGTTTTATGTTTATCGAAATTTATTTAGGTTTTGGTTATATATTTGTTAAAATTTACTAGTGATATATTTTTATTGAATTTTTTGTTGTTTATTAATGTTGAGTATTGTTACTTTTTGTTTGGATTTATTTTTAGTATTGGTTTTAGGGTTTTATTTATTTTTTATTTGTGAAAGTTTTGTTGACATTTGTTAGGTTTTGTTATATATTTATTAACTTATAGATATGTAAGATTTAGGGTTAGTTAATTAGGGTTTGATGTGTATTAATATTTATATATATTTGTATGAATGTTTTATATATAATATTTTCTAGATTTTAATAATTATTAGAGAAATTAAAATTATTTATATTGATTTGAGAATATAATTTATATATTACTAATAGCTATCTCATTTTGAAGTAAGTTATATATTGTTAGGATTTATATTTGTTTTTGAAATAGTTTATATATTTGATAGTTTAGTGAAATTTATATATTACTAATTATTGAAATATTGTAGTTTTATTGTATTGATAAAACTTGACATAAATAAATTAAATTGTTCTATTTTATTCTTTTTTTTTATAATCTATCTATGAATGTGTGTTATGAAAGTGGGCATAGGTGGATATATATTATGCAATGAATATGATTTTTATTCATTTTCATCGTATTAACTTGCTTAATTTTTTCACTTAAACTACTTTGAAAGTAGAATAAGTTTCGCACGTAGAAGTGTCTTGATTAGAGAAAATCTTCACAAAATTGACAGAATTGCACTAAGAAAGCCAAGATCAAAGGTAAAATTTTGTCATTAAAACCAATAATAGCTTTTCATGAATGTGTTGTCTTATAATATGTATGATGAATTTTTGTAAGGTCATTTGTGACATTGATGGATTATTTGTTAAAGTAAACCAATAATTAACTTGTATTATCCTTTAGATAATTTTATTTAATATAGCAATATAGCTCATACAGTCAATTAATAAAAAGGTTTAACACTTTATATGACTTTAATTGCTTATATTTCAATTCAATTAGGGTTCAATAATGGAAAAAGATTGCTCTTGGATGTACTCTCATTTAGATGTTAATGGATACATTACTCAAAAGTTATGTCATGGTGTGGAGAAATTTATTAGATATGCTTATTCTCAACCAAACTTTATTAGTAATGGGAAGATTATGTATTATTGAGCTGAATGTGAGAATAAAAGGTTTTTAAAAATGGATGCTGTACATAAGCTCTTTTATTATAAAAGGTTTACAATAGGTTATATGAGTTGGGCCTTACATGGGAGATAGAAGTAGAACAACCTTCTTTAATAAATAGAAATGCCTTTGAATTGACAGAAAAATAAGAATAGAAAATTCCTATAGTAGAATGGTTATAGATGTTATATATCCTAATTTTGAGGTGGACACAGCAAGAAAACTAAGTATGGATGCCAATGAGGCAAAAAGACCATCTGGACAAAAAAGCTAAGTGTAAATGCAACAAGCTTTTATTATTTGTTGAAAGATGTGTGGTCAGGCTATACAAAATACATAATCTTCTCTACTATGTCCCAACTTTTAAATTGTAAATTAAAAGTAACATTAGTGAGTCATGTTTTAATCATCTATTGAGCATGGTAAAGGATATGTTGCTAGTGGATGATAAATTACTAGAAAAATTCTACAAAAAAAAAAGATGACAAAATTGGGACTTGGTTATAAGAAATTTCATGTTTGCAAAAATAAATGCATGTTGTTTTATAAGGAAACAACAAAATTGACATATTGTTCGGTTTGTGGTCATCCTCGATATATATGGAATAAGTTTGATGGTGAGATAAAAAAATTCCTTATAAAATTTTACATTATATGCCACTGATATTGAGACTTCAAAAACTTTATATGTTAACTAAAACTACTGAATATATGACATGACATACCTCTAACCAAAGTCATGATGATATGCTTCAACATCTTATTGATGGTGATGCTTGGAAACATTTCAATCGTAGCCATGAATCATTTGTACTTGAAATGAGTAACGTACGATTAAGATTATATGCTGATGGTTTTTGTCCATTTGATCCAAGTGTAAAACCATACTTTTGTTGGCTAGTAATGATAGCGGTGTATTTGCCACCATGGTTGTGTGTAAAGTAAGAATATATCTTTCTGAATATGGTAATTTTAGGAAAAAGTAGTATGAGTCAAATATAAATGTTTTCTTGAGACTTTAAATAGATGAGTTACAAATACTATAGTCGAACAGTGTTATGATATATGATACTTATAGAAAACAAAATTTTTATTTGAAGATAGCTTTTTTATGGACAATTAATGATTTTTCTACATATGGTATGTTGTCTGGTTGGAGTACTCATGGAAACTTATCATGTCCTTATTATATGGGACAAGGAAAGTCATTTCGATTGGCTAATGTAAAAAGCCTTGCTTTTTCGATTGTCATCATCAGTTTTTTTCTCTTGATCATCTTTTCTGCAGGCAAAAAGAAAATTTCAAAAAAGAGTTAAACATGACTCCCTATTTGTTTCATTATTAGGTGAAGAAATTTTGGCTTGGTTAGATCGCTTTCCTAATATCACATTTGATACAAAATGTAGTGATCAAAAGTTAGATGGTTTTGGAAAAAGTCATAATTGGATAAAGAAAAGTATATTTTGGGAGTTACCCTATTGGTCAACCAATATGATTCGACACAATCTTGATGTTATGCATATTGAGCATAATATTTTTGACAATGTATTTAATATAATGATGGATGTTAAAGGTAAAACCAAAGACAACATAAAAGCAAGACTAGATCTTAAGAGTATTGCAAGTGAATGAAGTTGGAATTGGTTGAAGTGAATGGGAAAGTTTCCATGCCCAAAGCTTCATACATGTTAAGTAAAGAGCAAAAAATAGATGTTTTTGTATGGGTTAAAGAATTAAAACTTCATGATGGTTTTGCATCTAACATTGCTTCGTATGTAAAAATGGTTGATTGCAAGTTTTATAAGATGAAAAGTTGATTATTATGTCTTATTGACAATATCAAAGAGTGCAGAGGTATAGAACAGAGGTGGATCACAGCTTTGATTAGGGATGCTCTTGTTGATAATGTATGGAACACTCCTTAATGACAAAATTCTCTATTAAAGCTAAATAATATCGTCAGACATGAAAAGAAGAAAGTATTACGAACACTGGTAGCTCAGTTGCTTTTTCTGTTCATAAAAAAGAATGGAACTATCTTATTTCACGAGTTATTTTTATCATCAAATGTAAATAAATAATATAAATTAAATTGTTACTTGTTTTATTGAATGTGTTTAAACAAACATAGTCACTTGAGTTGCAACAAGAACACAAATTTACAGAACTTTTCAATCGCATTCATAGACGTTTAGAAGGATGTGGTGATTTTGTTGACAACAAACCCAGAGTTGTCAATGTAAGTGACTTTCAAATAATTGAATAATGATGGAAATGTGGCCTTGCTTTTATTGAAATAGATAATATCTTGTGTGTTTTATGATACAAAGACTTTGTGAAACCATGAAAACTGTTGAGTAATTTGCTTTGTGCTTTTGGTTGTTGCAACGTATCGGTCTGAAAACTCGATGTTGATGTAAAAATTTAAAAACTTGTGAAAAACACAGAAAATCATCACCAATCCTTTTTAAGGTGTAATTGGCCACCCAAAAATTTCATCTTTTTAATAAAACAATAAAACATGTTTAAAGCATTATTAAAAAGATAATTTTTGTCTACAAAAACAAGATCGGGTTCAGGAGTCGGTTACGTGCAGGAAGAACTAGCACCCCTACAATGTGCATAAAATTAGTACCATTTAATTATACGTTATTTGAAATTTTGGATAAAAATAGTTTTCTATATAAAATTTAGTTATAATCCATTTTGTTTGTGAGAAATAAATTAGTAAAAAAAGGGTTTACCTATGCATAGTATGAAAATATTCAAATTAAAACAATACCTTCAAAGTCCCTGACATAAAAGCAAAATTTGAAGATAGTTTTTCCGTTTAAGATTTACCATAACATTCATTCAAAAAAATAATAAAATAATATTTTTTGTAAATAATAATTATTGATGACTCTCTAACATATAGGCAGAGTACCAATCAATTATATTTCATAGAATGCTATTTAATTTTATTTGTTTAAAACTAAAAATTTTATGAAAACTTTTGGTATAGGAAAGAAACATAATATAATATAATTAATATTAAACATCCCTAACTAGAGCAAACACATATATATGCACTACAAGTAAAGACATTAATCTTAAAAAAAAAAAATGAAACATATGCAAAATGACGATCAAATGTAAATTTAGGAATGCTATTTAAATATAAATAGGTCACCTGGACTCTCCAACATCTAGGTAGAGTTTGGGTGCGAACCTTTATATTTAAAATTCCATCTTGTTACTTTTTATTAATTTAACGAAATTATTTTGAGTATAAAAAATATATGAAAATTCTCAATGAAATAAAATTTCCTAAATATCCCAACATCTAGGCGGCATTTAAAAACATATTATTTCATAAAAGTTTTTATGAAAATCCTTAAAATTTAAAAATAAAAAAAAACTTTTTATGTGGTAAAGACGAAAATATAATAATACAATTATTATTAAACAATCATAACTAAAACAAACATATATATATATATATGCATTATAAATGAAGACATTAATTTAAAAATGAAACATATGCAAAATAATGATCAAATGTGAATTTAAGAAAAATCGAGTCTTCAAATATAAAAAGACTACTCAGACTCTTTAGCATATAGGCAGGATTTGGGTGCGACTTTTTATATTTAAAAGTCCCATCCAATAACATTTATTATTAATGTATTTGCTAATCAAGATTTTAACAAAATTAATTTATTTTTTAGCTATGGAAATGATTGAAAATACTTAATAAAATAAAATTTCTTGAATGTCCTAACGTCTAGACAGTATTTGAGAACAGATTACTTCACAAAAGATTTTCAAATCTTGTTTTTAAATGAGTTTGAGGTTTCAGGTAAATTCGAGTTAAAATTCTAAGAATTTACGAACTTTTCTAAAAGTCTCCAATATCTAAAAAACTTTCGGAGCAAGTTTGTTTTTATAATTCTTTTAAAAAATAGATATTTATGTACTTATAGATTATATATATATACAGATATATTTCTTGCTTACTTTAAACTTATTATCATTATGTTGCTAGTATAGATAAAATATATCAAAGGTAAATTTAGATATGAAAGATTAAATTAAAACTATAATGGGGATCCAAACAATAAAGAAATCAATAATGCATAAATTAAGCTTGCAATTGGATTTAAGCTATCATGAATAAATTGCTTGAGTATAATTAAAATCAAATAAACATAAAAATAAACTTTATTAAAAACAAACTTTAATCTTTATATTTTAAAATTTATTTATCACAATACTCCAATTGAAGTGTTTTCAAAATTACCACTTTATTTTCTATTAATCTAATCATATCAAGCCAAAAGGAACACACAAAACCCAATTACTCTTCCCCATGGTCCCACGTCATTTATGGAGAGCTTTATTTCTTCTTCTTGTGGCTTTCTTTGTTTAATATTAATTTTTTATATAAAAAGGAAGCCATCCTTGCCTGCCAGATTATACAATGTAATTGAAAACAGGGACAAGTTAAAAAGAAAAGCGCCCCACGTCTTGGCTTCTTCCATGCATGTTCCGTCTTCCCTTTTTTACTCATTCTTTTGTTTGTCAAAAATGGTGCACATGCCAGGGATTCCACGTATAAACAAAATTCATGAATGGGAAAGAAACTAATATACTCTGGACAAGAAACCATGTGTGAAAGTGAAGCTATGAGCTTCCATCGTCCTCCATTAACAACAGCTATGAAACAACAAGTTCGTGATGGGATCCCATGCGATGGAAAGGAGGAAGAAGTAAACAAAACTCATGACAGACCAGGAAAATGTGAAACAAAAAAACAAACAAGCTTTAAGTCTTCCTCGTACAACAAGTGACGAAACTGTTTTGGAAACAGATCCTCCTTTTTTTAGCCTTTGAAACTTTTGTAAACCCTTTTTCTTTCTCTGTTTGGTTTACTGCAACAGTAGGGAGTTCAGGACAAAGCCCTCATCTTTAATATAAAACGAAGGAGAACACAGCCTTTGTTCCACAAGAACCGAATCGGGATTTTTCATCAACTCAAGTTTTCATCTCTTTCATTTTTTTTTCTTAAAACATGCTTCCAAAAACATGGCTTTTGATCATTTCGAGGACGAAAACAAGGTTCTTTTTTTTCTTTAAAGAAACAAGGTATGAAAATATGAAACAAGATTGGAACTTTTACGTGTAACAAAACCTGCAACTAAATCTAACCAAAAATAACTTGCATTTTGTCTTTTCTCAGACTCCTAGTGCAGTGTCACATGGTGAAACCGTGTATGAACCCTATATCCCATCCATCTTAATCCCTATATGGAAAAAAATCATGGCAGCAGTTTTGTGTCTTGAACTTTGTAGGGAAATATAACAGTGATATATTTTCTTCTTTCCAAAGAGCCACCTTTGGCCCTTGGATTAAAAGTTAGCAGAAGATCCAATGGCTCACATTAAATGCTGTAAAGGTTGAATTATTATGCCCCTCAAACCCATGAAAAGACCACTTTACCTCTAGTGCAAAGTTTTGGTATTTATAATTATTTTCTTACAAATCAATATTCTCATGCTCATTTTTGGGATTTTAAAATATCAAAAATAATGAAATATTATAAAATTAAGATTTGAAAAGTTTCGTGAAAATCTAAGCTCCGAAATACTAAATTACAAAAATACTCTTATAAGGGTATTTTGATAATTTCATACTTTTCAGAGTACTGCTGTGATTTTAGATGCACCAAAAATAATGAAATATTATGAAATTAAGATATGAAAAGTATCATGAAATTTCAAGCTTAGAAAGGCTAAATTACTAAAATACCACTTAGGGGTATTTTGGTAATTTCATCCTTTCCGGTGTACTGCTGTGGTTTCAAACTCACCAAAAATCATGAAATGTTACAAAATTAAAATTTGAAAAGTTTCACAACAATATGAACTCAAAAAAGCGAAATTACAAAATAACCTCTAGAAGGGTATTTTGGTAATTTTTTTTCGAGGTACTATTGTGATTTTAAATGCACCAAAATCATGAAATATTATAAAATTAAAATTTAAAAAGTTTCACAAAAATTTGAGCTCGAAAAGATCAAATTACGAAAATATCCCTTATAAAGGTATTTTAACAATTTTGCCCTTCTCAAGGCACAATAAAAATTTTAATATTTCAAAAAATCTCAAATTCAATTTTAAATCACATTGACTTCAATTAGGTTTTGAATTTTCAGAATTGATCCAGGCTCTTATCCATTTTGATCAAGTTTTGTTTAATTTTAACTTTGTTTGATCGGATTTGACCTGAGTTGACTTTGAATTTCTAAATAAGTAAATTTGTGAGCCCTTTATGAGTTGTAAATAGTCCTCCAAAATGGTCTCAGTCCATGTTTGCAAATGAGCTCTAAATCAATCATGATAAAAAAAATATCCTGGATAAAATTTGGTATTTATAGCTACCCTTTTTTGCATACTTTTGGGGATCAAAAGTAATGCAAAGACATAGACAGAAATTTTATTTGAAAAATGATTCTAGGTGGGCTTCTCTCTTTTCTTTTTTTTTTTGTTTTGTTTTTGTTTTTGTTTTTGTTTGTACTTTTTTTTGGCAACATCACAAGTTGAAAAATAAGGGATGACTGAGACGACAACCGCAACTCAGAAACTAAAAACGATAGGGATTAAACCACGAGTTAGAAACATAAAAATGACAGATTAAACCACAAGTCAGAAAATAAAGAGACCATGATTGAACCATGAGTCAAAGAATAACAAGACAAGGATTAAACCACAAGTCAAAAATAACCAAGATTAAATTATGAGTAAAAGAGCAATGATAACCAAAATTGAACCGCGAGTCAGAAAATAAAGAGACTAGGATTAAACTGCAAGTTAGTGACTAAAGGCAATAAGGGTTGAACCACAAGTCAAAAAAATAAAAATGACCAGGATTAAATCACAAGTTAGAGAATAATGATGATCGAAATTGAACCGCGAGTCAAAAAATGAAAATGATCGAGATTAAATCATGAATCAAAGGATAATGATGACTAAAACTGAACCACAAGTCAGAAAATAAAAATGACTAGGATTAAACCACGAGTTAAGGATAATGATACTGAAATTGAACTATGAGTCAAAAAATAAAAATGACCAAAATTAAACCACGAGTTAAAAAATAATGTTGACCAAATTTGAACCATGAGTTAGAAATTAAAGACGACAGGGATTGAATTGTAAGTCAAAAACTAAAAATGATAGGGATTGAATCGCAAGTCAAAAAATAAAGAGATCATGATTAAACCACAAGTCAAATACTAAAGACAACAAGGATTGAATTACGAGTCAGAAAATGAAAACCACTAAGATTAAATTATGAGTCAAAGAATAAAAATAATCAAAATTAAACTATGAGTCAAAAAATGAAACCAACTAGTGTTAAACCATGAGTCAAAGAATATTGATGATCGAAATTGAACTACGAGTTAGAAAATAAAAATGATTGTGATTAAGCCATGAGTCATAAGATAATGACGATCGAAATTGAACTACAAGTAAAAAAATTAAAACGATCGGGATTAAACTATGAGTTAAAGAATAATGATAACCAAAATTGAACCATGAGTCAGAAACTAAAGATGACAGAGATCGAACTACGAGTCAAAAACTAAAGAAAACATGGATTAAACCATGAGTTAAAAAAAAAAAAGAGGCCAAGACTAAACTGCAAGTCAGAGACTAAAGACAACAGGGATTGAACTACGAGTCAGAAAATAAAAACAACCAAGATTAAACCATAAGGCAGATAATAAAAATAGTTGAAATTGAACTGCAAGTCAAAAAATGAAAATGACTGAGATTAAACCATACGTTAGAGAACAATGATGATCGAAATTGAATAGCGAGTCAAAAAATGAAAATGACCGGGATTAAACTACGAGTAAGAGGATAATGATAACCGAAATTGAACCATGAGTTAGAAAATAAAAACAATTAGGATTAAACCACAAGTCAAAAAATAATAACAATCGAAATTGAATTATGAGTCAAAAAATGAAAATGACCGGGATTAAACTATGAGTCAAAGGATAATGACAACTAAAATTGAATTGCTAGTCAAAAAATGAAAACGACCAAGATTAAATCACAAGTCAGAGATAATGATGACCGAAATTGAACTGTAAGTCAAAAAATGAAAACAATCGAGATTAACTCACGAGTCAAAGAATAAATTAAAAAATGGAAACGATTGAGATTAAATCATGAGTTAAAGGATAATGATGACCAAAATTGAATCACAAGTCAGAAACTAAAGACAACAAGGATTGAAATGCTAGTCAAAAACTAAAGACAACAGGGATTGAACTGTGAGTTAGAAAATAAAAAGGCTAAGATTAAACCACAAGTTAGAGACTAGAGACAATAGAGATTGAACCGCGAGTTGGAAAATAAAAATGACTGAGATTAAATCATGAGTCAGAGAATAAAAATGACCAAAATTGAATTGCTAGTCAAAAAATAAAAATGACCAGAATTAAACCATGAATCAAAAAATAATGATGATCGACATTGAACCACAGATCAAAAAATAAAAATGATCAGGATTAAACCATCAGTCAAAGAATAATGACGATCAAAATTAAACTGTAAGTGAAAAAATGAAAACAACCAAAATGAAACCATAAGTCAGAGGATAATAATGACCGAAATTGAACCGCGAGTCAAAAAATAAAAACAATCAAGATTAAATCATGAGTCAGAGAATAATGACAATTGCAATTGAATCATAAGTCAGAAAATAAAAACAATCGAGATTAAACCATAAGTTAGAGGATAATGATTATCGAAATTGAATCGCAAGTTAGAAAATGAAAACGACCAGGATTAAACCATAAGTCAGAGAATAATAATGATCGAAATTGAATCGTAAGTCAAAAACTAAAGATGACAAGGATTGAACTTCGAGCCAAAAAATAAAAATGACTGAGATTAAACCATGAGTCAGAGAATAATTACAACCGAAATTGAATCACTAGTTAGAAAATAAAAAGATCGGGATTAAATTGCAAGACAAAGATTAAAGACAACAGAGATTGAACCATAATTCAAAAAATGAATGTGACCAAGAGTGAGTTATAAGTCCAAAAATAAAGGATCGATTGCTCAAAAAATAGATAGACTTGATTTTGAGAATCGTGCTAGAGGTAACATGTCATCTTTAGGACCATCATTCTTGTTTTGAAAATTAATAACATACTAATTCTTTTTTATGTCTTATAGAGAAACCTTCAATACAACTTATCATAAGAGGTATATGATGCATGCAATGATTGTGATAAAAATGCAATTATATCATGCGCTTTCATTCATGTTAATTTAACTTTTGGAATTGGCTCGATTCATTCAAATTTTAAAAGCTATTTTTGAATTTCTCATTTGGCATTTAGTTGTTTACTTTTTCTCTTATTTTGGGAATCTTTGGCTTTTGGTGGACCTATTTGACTTGTATCTGTCCGAAAACTACCTCAGAATTTTTTTTTATCTTTTGTTTGTATTTTATCTTTCTAATATTTACAAAGTTGACAAACACAATCATGACACAAATGTTTGTTTCCATCCAATGATACGAATGCAAATGTCAATGCGAATACAAATGTCAATATGAATGCAAATGCCAATGCTTGATGCAAATACAAGTGACTTTTTCACAATGTAAATGCCTTTGTTCCTTTTATATAAACACCCTTACAAATACTTTTTCTAAGGCGCAGATACAATGATGCAAATGGAAATGTCTTATATGATACAAATGGAAATGTCTTATACAAGTGCAAATGTAAGTGATGCAAATACAAATATCTCTCTTGTGATGTAAATGCAAATGTCTTTTTTTTTTTATGCAGATGCAAGCGATGTAAATACAAATGTCTTTCTCACGATACACACATAAGTACGATTGCAAATGATGTAAAGGTGAATGTCATTTTTTTTTTTTATAGATACAAGTGATGCAAATGTGGATGCAAATGTGGAGACTTTTTTTTTTATTATTTTTACAACTTGCAAATTAAATCTCTTTTGCAATTGATGCAAATTCAAAGGCTTTTTTTTTTTCTCAAAAAATCTTTGTTCAAAATTTTAAGGTTCACTCTTCACCAAAAATGATCTCAATATCTTGTACAAAAATGCTTAACTAATCTCCAAACTTTTCCAAAGTAATCACAAAATTGCCCTGTATAAAAGTATTTTTGTAATCGATGAGAAAACTAAAAACACATAACATTCAAGTCTTTTATAAATTCATGATTACTATTTGGAATGTTTATGGATGTCATGATGGCAATTCAATTTTTTCACTGGTGGGCATATTCCAAAGAAGGCTCGATGATTACTATTTGGAATATATGTGGATGGGATGATAAATTCAAAATTTCCACTGATGGGCATATTTCAATGAAGGCTTAACGAGGGTTGAAAAGATTTCTCTTGGGCTCATAAAAGAGATAAATTTTTCTAAAACACTTTTCTTTTATTGAAAACGTGATGCTTCAATGTGCATCAAAGCTAATCAATATATTTTTTTAAGAAGATTTGGGAAGAGAAAAGGGCTGGTTTTTTTTTTTTATTTCCAGGCTTTGGTGAAGTGCAAAGTTTTTAATTGGTACTAATCCTTTAAAAGGTTTTAGATAAAACATTGAAATTTCAAAACTTTTTTTGTTTTTAATTTTTAGGATTTCAAGAATGGTTACAGCTCTAAACTGTCATTTTAGGTTTTCACCATAGAGCTATACATTTTTTTAATAATGAAGAACTTGGTAAAATCTTCAAGGACATAACTCTTTAATTCAAGTGTCCATATTTAACTAGAATGGATTTTTCATGGCACGTAAGGTAGGCCAAGGTTTGGGGTTTCGAAAGAATGAACAAAGAGGCATAAAATATTTTATTCAGGGTAATTAGGCCAAGGATCTTACGGAGCATTTATATGTCTATATTTTTTTGCTTTTTTTTGTTTTTTTCTTAACACACTATAAACTTAAAAAATTCAAACTAATCCGAAAGAGAAAAAAATTTTTTTCGAAAGGGGTTAACAGTCTAAACAGGAAATTATGTAATAAATGACGACTCAAAAGATTATGGTCACTTTTTGAAGAAAAACTCTTCAATTTTAAATATTCATACTTGATCCAATATGGACTTTTTAAAGGTTGTAACATAGGTCAAGGTTTAAGGTTATCAAAAAAAATATGAAAAGGCCCAAAACAAGTATTTAAGGGTATTTAAAACCAAGGATCATTTTTTCATTCGAATGATACACTTTGAGGTCTATTCTTTTTTGCTTTCCACTTTTTCAATTTTTTTTCTTCATTTATTTATTTTTATCTTTTTTTCTTCTTTCACTTTGTGGATTTAAAACTTATTGTGAACTTTCATATTGAGCCATTGCCCCAACATACGAGATTCCATTTGGACATCTCTATTTTTAACCCTTCATGTGTTTTTTTTTGCTCTTCAGAGTAGAGCGTGATTCTTAGTTAGGGTTTATTTTGAAAGAATTCAATTAGGTTCAAAGGGACAACAAGGGATAAATTTCTACATTCATGAAATAATAATGAAAGATGGTCATTTGTCATTTTAAGTATAAAAAATTAAATTGAAGAACAATTTTTTCTAGGAAAATGTTCTCAAAGAAAGGTTTCCATTTCAAAATCTCTTTTTTAGCCTTTTCTATATTGGTTTTTTTTTTCTCCCCTTTTACGAAACTTTGAATTTGTCATGATTTTATTAGAGTTTGTTCAAATTTCTTAAATGCATGATATAATAACCATTTTTTAAATTTTTTTCTTGTCTTCTTGTCTTTTTTTTTTTTTTTTGTTATTTTGGGGCATTTGACTTCATTTTTAGCAATCAACTTTTTGAACTCTATAGTCTTGAAATTTTATTCATTTTTTACCTTGAACCCTCATTTTTGAAGTACATGTTAGACATTCTCAATATCAGACACTTTCTTTAAAGTTTAACTTTTAAAGATATCCTTATTTTGCCCTCAATGTAAAAAGCGATCCTTGGTCGATATTCATTTCGGGAACAACAAATTTAATAAGCTCAAAAAGGTAGCAAATGGATAATTTTTTTTATAAGCAAAGAATAGAGAAAGATAGCCATTCATCATTTCAAACATGATCACTTGATTAGAAGAGTAATATATTTGAAGAAATAGATAAAAAGCTTAATTTTGTTTTTATTTTATTTTTTCATTTTTTGTTTGGCTTTTTTTTTTGTTACAACCATCAATCATTTTTGTGTGATCGATGCCTTATATTGTTTTTCTACTCAAGGTTCTTATGACGACGAAAATCAAGTCAGATGAGATATCTAAAATGTGAGTGCACAGTTCATAAGAAGGCTCATTTTGGTTTTAAATGGTTTGACATTTTGAGAGAAAAAGATATTAAGACATGAAACAAATTATCTTAGGCAAGAGGAAATTTTGCTTCTTTTAATCATTGTGCCTTAAGACAAAAAATAATAGTTACTTAAGAAAGAAAATTCAGGCAATTTTGATGTACATGTCATAGAAAGAATTTGGATTGTTCAATCATATTGACAAGATTTGATGCACATTGAATTACCAAAAATAAATTTTCAAAATTGGTCTCTTTTGTTCGTTGCCCAACAAAAGATTATGGTTTCAATAAATCAAATGATGACAAGGTTCACTAATGAAAATTCATATCCCTTAAAAGATTATGACTAGTGAATAAAATTATTCAAATGGATTGAAACATAGGATTGGTTAAAGAAAAAGTGTAATGGTATTGGGTGAGGTTTTTTTTAGTAGTAATCACCACTTACTTTGAGATTCTCACCATCATAAGTTTCCCTTTGAAAAAACCTATTTTATTATTTGATCTTGAAAACTGCTTATGTGGGACTTTATTGTGAATCAATATTTGTTTTTGTTTTTTTTTTTGTTGTGTTATGCCTTCCATTTTATAATTTTGAAAATTAATTATGGAGGAATGTTATTCAAACAAATGTATAGAGATAAAATTTCATAGAAAAATCAAAAAGCATTTCTTTCTTCCAAAATAAAGTTTAACAAGACTAACATAAATAACTCCTAAGGACACCATGCACTTGTTATACATGAAAAAGTTAAAATTTCAAAAGAAAATTGTCTTGTCTTAATGTTTCAACAATCGAAACCTTGATTCAGATTTCAACTTTTCACATTTTGCAATTAGATAGAGTCAACTTCCATTATTCCGCTAGTTCTAGAGTTAAAATACCATTCTTGATAAGATCCTCAACTTTTTCCTTTAACTATCTATATTTTTTAGTTAAATGGCCAATTGACCCATGTGATAATCACACTTGCTATTAGGATCATAACTCCTTACTAAGGGATTAGGTGTTATTTTCAAAGGCATAGGAGTAAGGTATCGGCCTTCTATTAGCAAAGACAAAAGGTGAAAAATAAGGATTAAAAGCTTTTCTTGGTCATTTTTTCCTTTTTTTTTATTTTTTGTTGGTTGGGTAATATGCTCAAACATATGGACAAGATTGGGAATGGCCATTAGAAGATGGGAATCTACTGAAAAACTTAGATGCTAGTTTGGTTGAAAAAGGTACAGGTTTTAAAAGATACTACCTATGATTGAGAAATGGGGTTGATAGAAAGGGTAAGATTACATGGGATGAAGACTTTGGGTGGACGCCCCTCAAGTGTGATTGCTTGCATCTCCCTTTCATTCTTTTTCAATGTGTGTTCTTTTTCAACATTAGTTACATCATTCAACTTAATCCTGCTATTCTTGACTACATTTTCTGTCATTTCTCTAGCAATCACCATGTCACTTCGAGTTCAGTCATTTGTGTAGCCAATTCCCCTATTCTTTTTTTGAGCTCGCCCAAACTTTGGTCACTATTTAAATCACTCAATGCCATAATATGCTCGAAAAAAGTATTAGAACCAACCAGAGCCAATTGATTGTGATTTGATGGAATCAAAAGTGACAGCAATCTTTAAGGAGCAACAAATTCACCCATACCACTATGTTTAACCATTTCTTCTAATTAAACGATTTGTTGTTTCATCTCCCAAAGCTCAACCTAAATTCATCTTGATTCAACTCCAACGCACTAATCATTCATTCCAATTGATCTCTCATTTTTTCCATTCTAATTTTCACCAAGAAAAACATTTTATTTTGAGACTTAGGCCAAAATTTTATATTATTACCCTTATTAAATGAATGCCACAGAAACAATTTCTAACTTATGTGACACACAAAGCATGTTTATGAACCCATGAATATGATGAAGATGTAAAAAATGTTATCAATTGCAAATATACCTAAGAAAAATGAATTTTCACATGTACGACCTTAAATAATAAAACAATTTATCATCCTTGAATGTATATGCAAGGAATGTAATGTCATGTTGTAAGGATGGCAATATATAAAATGTAATGCATATTCTATAAAACTCCTACCATCCATGAATCCTTGTGCATGAAATGAAATGACATACTTACGTGAGTGATGAAATATATTCCTATGACTAATGCAACAAACTTGTATGGAATGCATAAACCTATCAAAGTGCACATAATATGTCTACTTGAAATACAATACATGTGTTGTGTTAGCCTAATAAGATTGACATTACCTTAAAATATATGATGAGATGGAGTGCATGCACCACTTATTAAAATGTGCATTTATGTGCATGAAATAGGATACATGTATTATCCACTAATGTGAATGGGATATAATACATACAATATCTTATTATGATATGCATCAGATAGGATGCATGTACTATCTATAGGGATGCATGGGGTGGGGTGTATACACTACCTCATTGTTTCTTTTTTTTTTTTTTTTCAAACATGTTAAAAATGTATGTAAAAGATAAAATAAAAATGTGAAAGATTCAAATTTAAAATTCTTTGCTTTCTTTTTTTTTTATAACTAACCTAAAATAAATACTCCCTCTTAAAGTATAATTCCTATATAATTTAAGCAACAATGTCAAAAAAAATAAAATGACTCAATAATTTAAAACATACAAGTAATAGAAACAATATAGCAACCATACAACAAAATAATAGAATGTATAATGTCTTAACTTTTGGTACTTTTCTCGAGAAGGACGATGTGACTCTATCCTAGGATGGATCCTTAAGGTTCACGATATACTAGGTTAGGATTTATATGTCGAAAGGTTCCCAGACTATTTCCTCACATCATCGTTTATCATAAACTAGCAAGGCTCCTCGATCCTTATCCTTATCCATTAATTATAATTTGCTTTGTTTGTAAGAAATAAATGGTAAAAAAAGGTTTACTTAGGAATATTATGAAAATCTTCAAATTAAAGCAATACCTTTAAAGTCCTCGATATAAAGGCGAAATTCGAAAATAATTTTTTCATTAAAGATTTACCATAACATTCATTCAAAAAAAAATAAAATAACATTATTTATAAATGATAATTATTGATGACTCTCCACCACCTAGGCAGAGTACCAATCAATTATATTTCATAGAAAGCTATTTAATTTTATTTGTTTAAAACTAAAAATTTTATGAAAACTTTTGGTATAGCAAAGAAATATAATATAATATAATTAATATTAGACATCTCTAACTAGAGAAAACACATATATATATACATTACAAATAAAAGACATTAATCTTCAAAAACAAATGAAACATATGCAAAATGACGATAAAATGTAAATTTAGGAATCAGGTTTAAATATAAAGAAGCCACATGGACTTTGCAACATCTAGGTAGAGTTTGGATACAAACCTTTATATTTAAAATTTCGCCCTATTATCTTTTATTAATTTAACAAATTTATTTTGAGTATAAAAAATATATGAAAATTCTCAACGAAATAAAATTTCCTGAATATCCCAACATTTAGGCAGCATTTGAAAATAGATTATTTCATAAAAGGTTTTTATGCAAATCCTTCAAACTTTAAAATTTTAAGAAAAACATTTTATGTGGTAAAGATGAAAATATAATAATATAATTATTATTAAACAATCATAACTAAAACAAACATATATATATATATATATATATATATATGCATTATAAAAGCGTGAACTTAAGAAAAATCGAGTCTTCAAATATAAAAAAATCACCCAGACTCTTTAACATCTAGATAGAGTTTAGGTACAACTTTTTATATTTAAAAGTCCGCCTAATAATTTTTATTATTAGTGTATTTTGATAATCAGTATTTTAACAAAATGAATTTATTTTTTAGTCGTGAAAATGTATGAAAATACTTAATGAAATAAAATTTTTTAAATACCCTAACGTCTCGATGGCATTCATGAATAAATTACTTCACAAAAGAATTTTAAATCTTTTTTAAAATGAGTTTGAGGTTTTGGATAAGTTCAAGTTTAAATTTTAAGAATTTACAAATCTTTCTAAAAGTCTTCAAAATCTAGGCAAACTTATAGAGGAAACTTGTTTTTATAATTCTTTTAAAAAATGGATATTTATATATTTATATATTATATATATATTTCTTGCTTGCTTTAAACTTATTATCATTATTGTTGCTAGTGTAGATAAAATATATCAAACATAAATTTAGATATGAAAGATTAAATTAAAACTAGAATAGGGATCCAAACAATAAAAAAATCAATAATGCATAAATTAAGCTTGCAATTGGATTTAAGCAATCATGAATAAATTGCTTGAGTATAATTAAAATCAAATAAACATAAAAATAAACTTTAATCTTTATATTTTAAAATTTATTTATCACAATACTCCAATTAAAGTGTTTTCAAAATTACCACTCTATTTTCTATTAATCTAATCATGTCAAGCCAAAAGGAACGCACAAAATCCAATTACTCTTCCCCATGGTCCCACGTCTTTTATGGAGAGCTTTATTTCTTCTTCATGTGGCTTTCTTTGTTTAATATTAATTTTTTTATATAAAAAGGACGCCAACCCTGCCTGCCAGATTATACAATGTAATTGAAAACAGGGACAAGGTAAGTTAAAAAGAAAAGGGCCCCACGTCTTGGCTTCTTCCATGCATGTTCCTTCTTTCCTTTTTTACTCGTTCTTTTGTTTGTCAAAAATGGTGCACATGCCGGGGATCCCACGTATAAACAAAGTTCATGAGTGGGAAAGAAACTAATATACTCTGGACAAGAAACCATGCGTGAAAGTGAAGCTATGAGCTTCCATCGTCCTCCATTAACAACAGCTATGAAACAACAAGTTCGTGATGAGATCCCATTCGATGGAAAGGAGGAAGAAGTAAACAAAACTCATGACAGACCAGGAAAATGTGAAACAAACAAACAAACAAGCTTTAAGTCTTCCTCGTACAACAAGTGACGAAACTGTTTTGGAAACAGATCCACCTTTTTTTAGCCTTTGAAACTTTTGTAAACCCTTTTTCTTTTTCTGTTTGGTTTACTGCAACAGTAGGGAGTTCAGGACAAGCCCTCATCTTTAATATAAAACGAAGGAGAACACAGCCTTTGTTCCACAAGAACCGAATCGGGATTTTTCATCAACTCAAGTTTTCCTTTCTTTCATTTTTTTTTTTTCTAAACATGCTTCCAAAAAAATGGCTTTTGATCATTTCGGGGAAAACAAGGTTCTTCTTTTTCATTAAAGAAACAAGGTATGAAAATACGAAACAAGATTGGAACTTTTACGTGTAACAAAACCTGCAACTAAATCTAACCAAAAATAACTTGCATTTTGTCTTTTCTCAGACTCCTAGTGCAGTATCACATGGTGAAACCGTGTATGAACCCTAAATCTCATCCATGTTAATCCCTATATGGAAAAAAAATCATGGCAGCAGTTTTGTGTCTTGAACTTTGTAGGGAAATATAACAGTGATATTATGTAGGTAGGTTAGCCGAAAAAAATAAAAAGACTACCTTTTTTTTTTTAAGTTCAAAGCTGTCTTCCTTCCTCTTCTTTTTTTTTTTTTTGTTTGACGGAGCTTTCACCTTTCCTTTCGTCTTATTTCAGCTCCTCTTTCTTTTTCAGAAGACCAATAGCTCTCCCCTGTCTTATGAACCTCTTTCTTTTCAGAAGACCAATAGCTCTCCCCTGTCTTAAGACCCCCTCTTTTTCTTTTAAAACACCCTCTTTTTAAAGGCTTTCTCTGCTGTTTTCCTTTTTTTTTTTTTTGAACGGCACACTCTTTATTTTTTTTTTACCCGAAGCTTCCTTACTCCTCCCATTCTTTTCTTATTCAATCGGCCAAAAGCTTCAACGAAAGCAAGATTTCAATCTTGATCAATGAGGGTCCTTGGATGAAATCTCTATCAAAGTTACTCCTTTTCTTCTTTCAAAGAGCCACCTTTGGCCCTTGGATCAAAAGTTAGCACAAGATCCAATGGCCCACATTAAATACTACAAAGTTTCAATTATTATGCCCCTCAAACCCATGAAAAGACTATTTTACCTCTAGTGCAAAGTTTTGATATTTGTGGTCATTGTTTTAGAAATCAGTGTTCTCATGCTCATTTTTGGGATTTTAAAATACTAAAACTAATGAAATATTATAAAATTAAGATTTGAAAAGTTTCATGAAAATCTGAGCTCGAAAATGCCAAATTACAAAAATACCTCTATAAGAGTATTTTGGCAATTTCATACTTTTCGGAGAATTGCTATGATTTCAAATGCACCAAAAATCATAAAATATTATGAAAATAAGATATAAAAAGTATCATGAAAATTCGAGCTCGAGAAGGGCAAATTACTAAAATACCTTCTAGAGAGTATTTTGGTAATTTCACCATTTCCGGGGTATTACTGTGGTTTCATACTCACAAAACATAATGAAATATTATAAAATTAAAATTTGAATAGTTTCACAACAATATGAGCTTGAAAAAACCAAATTACAAAATTACTTTTATAAGAGTATTTTGGTAATTTGACTTTTTTATGGTACTACTATGATTTTAAATGCACCAAAGTCATGAAATATTATAAAATTAAAATTTGAAATGTTTCATGAAAATTTGAGCTCAAAAAGGTCAAATTACGAAAATACTCCTTATAAAGGTATTTTAGTAATTTTGCCGTTCTCGAGGCATAATAAAAATTTTAGTATTTCAAAAAATTCTCAAATTCAATTTTAAACCACATTGACTTTGATTAGGTTTTAAATTTTCAGAATTGATCTGGACTATTATCCATTTTGACCAAGTTTTGTTTAATTTTGACTTTGTTTGATCATATTTGACCCAAGTTGACTTTAGATTTCTGAATAAACAAATTTGTAAGCCATTTATGAGTTGTAAATGGTTCTCCAAAATGGTCTCGGTCTATGTTCGCAAATGAGCTCCAAATCAATCATGTTGAAAAATACCCTGGATAAAATTTGGTGTTTGCAACTGCCCCTCTTTACATACTTTTGAGAATCATAAGTAATGCAAAGACATATACAATAATTTTGTCTCGATAATGATTTCGATTAGGCAAACCATTGCTTCTCTCTTTTTTTTTTTCATTTTTTTTGTTTGTTTTTGTTTTTGTTTTTTTTTTTTGGCAACATCACAAGTTGAAAAATAAAGGATGGCAGAGATGACAACCGCAAGTCAGAAACTAAAGACAACAGGGATTGAACGATGAGTTAGAAACATAAAAATGATCGAGATTAAATCATTAATCAAAAAATAAAGAGACCATGATTGAACCATGAGTCAGAGAATAACAAGATAGAGATTGAACCACACATCACAAATAACCAGGATTAAATTACGAGGCAAAGAATAATGATGACTAAAATTGAACCACGAGTCAAAAAATAAAGAGACTAGAATTAAATCACAAGTTAAAGACTAAAACTAATAGGGGTTGAACCACAAGTCAAAAAATAAAAATGACTAAAAATAAACCACAAGTCAGAGAATAATGATGATCGAAATTGAACCACAAGTCAGAAAATAAAAATAATCGAGATTAAATCACAAGTCAGAGGATAATGACGACTGAAATTGAACTACAAGTAAAAAATTAAAAACATTAGGATTAAACCACGAGTTAAGGACAATGATGACCAAAATTAAACTATGAGTCAAAAAATAAAAATGATCGAAATTAAACCATGAGTCAGAGAATAATGATGACCAAAATTGAATTGTGAGTTAGAAACCAAAAACGACACAGATTAAACTGTAAGTCAGAAACTAAAAATGACAGGGATTGAATCGTTAGTCAAAAAATAAAGAGATCAGGATTAAACCACAAGTCAGATACTAAAGATAATAAAGATTGAATCACGAGTCAAAAAATGAAAATGATCAAGATTAAATTATGAGTCAGAGAATAAAAACGATCAAAATTGAACTGAGTCATAAAATGAAAACAACCGAGGTTAAACCACGAGTCAAAGAATAATGACAATCGAATTTGAACCGCGAGTTAGAAAATAAAAAATAAAAATGATTATGATTAAACCACCAGTCATAGGATAATGACGACCAAAATTGAATCACAAGTTAGAAAATGAAAACGATTGGGATTAAATCATGAGTCAGAGAATAATGACGACCAAAATTTAACTACAAGTTAGAGAATAAAAATGACTGGGATTAAACTACGAGTTAGAGAATAATGACGACTGAAATTAAACCATGAGTCAAAAACTAAAGATGACAAGGATTGAACTGTAAGTCAAAAACTAAATACGATAGGGATTGAACCGGGAGTCAAAAAAAAAAAAGGCTAAGATTAAACTACAAGTCAAAGACTAAAGACAACATGGATTAAACTGTGAGTTAAAAAATAAAAATGACTAAGATTAAACCATGAGTCAGATAACAAAATGATCAAAATTGAACTACAAGTTAAAAAATGAAAATGACTGATATTAAACCATAAGTTAGAGAACAATGACGACCAAAATTGAACAGCAAGTCAAAAAATAAAAATGACCGAGATTAAACTACGAGTAAAAGGATAATGATAACCGAAATTTAACTACAAGTCAGAAAAAATAAAAATGACCATGATTAAACTATGAGTTAAAAAATAATAACGATTGAAATTGAATCGTAAGTCAGAAAATAAAAATGATAGGGATTAAACCATGAGTCAAAGGATAATGACAACTAAAATTAAATAGTGAGTCAAAAAATGAAAACGACCATAATTAAACCACAAGTCAGAGGATAATGACAATCAAAATTGAACTACGAGTTAGAAAATGAAAACTATCGAGATTAAATCATGAGTCAGAGAATAAATTAGAAAATGAAAGTGATTAGGATTAAATCATGAGTCAAAGGATAATGACGACCAAACTTGAATCACAAGTAAGAAACTAAAAACAACAAGGATTGAATCGCTAGTCAAAAACTAAAGACAATAGGGATTGAATTGTGAGTCAAAAAATAAAGAGGCCAGGATTAAACAACAAGTTAGAGACTAGAGATAATAGGGATTGAACCACGAGTAAAAAAATAAAAACGATCAAGATTAAACTATGAGTTAGAGAAAAAAATGATCGAAATTGAACACTAGTCAAAAAATAAAAATGATTGGGATTAAACCATGAGTCAAAGAATAATGATGATTGAAATTGAACCACAGGTCAAAAAATAAAAATGATCAGGATTAAACCATGAGTTAGAGAATAATGAAAATAAAAAATAAACTATGAGTCAGAAAATAAAAACGAACAAAATTAAACCATAAGTCAGAAGATAATAATGATCGAAATTGAACCGTGAGTCAAAAAATAAAAAAACTGAGATTAAACCATGAGTCAGAAAGTAATGACGATTAGAATCAAACCATGAGTCAGAAAATAAAATGATCAAGATTAAACCATGAGTCAGAGGATAATGATGATCGAAATTGAACTGCAAGTTAGAAAATGAAAACGATTAGGAATAAACTACGAGTCAGAGAATAAAAATAATTGAAATTAAATCACAAGTCAGAAACTAAAGACAACAAAGATTGAACTATGAGTCAAAAAATAAAAATGACTGGGATTAAACCACGAGTATGAGAATAATTACAACCGAAATTAAATTGCGAGTTAGAAAATAAAAGAGATCAGGATTAAACTGCAAGGCAAAGATTAAAAACAACAGGGATTGAACTACAAGTTAAAGAATAAATGTGACCAAGACTAAGTTATGAGTTAAAAAATAAAGGATCGGTTGCTCAACAAATTGATAGACTTGATTTTGAAAATCATGCTAAAGGTAACATGTCATCTTTAGGATCATCATTCTAGTTTTAAAAATGAAAAACATACTGATTCTTTTTTATGTTTCATAGAGAAATCTTCAATGCAACTTATCATAAGAGGTATGTGATGCATGCAATGATTGTGATAAAAATACAATTATATCATGCGCTTTCATTCATGTTAATTTAACTTTTGGAATTGGCTCGATTTTTTCAAACTTTAAAAGTTGTTTTTGAATTTCCCATTTGTCATTTAGTTGTTTCATTTTCCTCTTATTTTAGGCATCTTTGGCTTTTGGTCGACCTATTTGACTTTTATCTATTCAAAAACTACCTCCGAATTCTTTCTTTATCTTTTTTTCCTATTTTTTTCTTTCTAATATTTACAAAGTTGACAAACACAATCATGACACAAATGTCTATTTCCATCCAATGATAAGAATACAAATGTCAATGCGAATGGAAATGTCAATACGAATGCAAATGTGAATGCTTGATGCAAATACAAGTGACTTTTTCATAATGCAAATGCCAATGTTCCTTTTATATATATGCCCCTACAAATACTTTTTCTAAGATGCAGATAACATGATGCAAATGCAAATGTCTTATATGATGCAAATGCAAGTGATGCAAATACGAATGTCTCTCTTATGATGTAAATGCAAATGTCTTTTTTTTGTGATGTAGATGTGAATGCAAATGTCTTTCTAATGATAAAAATGCTAATGATTCATATATGAATGTCTTTCTTGTGATGTAGATGTAAGTGATGCAAATACAAATGTCTTTTTTTTGTTTTATGTCGATATAAACGATGTAAATACAAATGTCTTTCTCATGACACACACGTAAGTGCGATTGAAAATGATGCAAAGGTGAATATCTTTTTTTTTTTTTACAGATGCGAGTGATGCAATATGAATGCCAATGCGAAGACCTTTTTTTTTATTTTTACAACATACAGATTAAATCTCTTTTGCAATTGATGCAAATTCAAAGGCTTTTTTTATTTTTTCTTAAAAAATCTTTGTTTAAAATTTTAAGGTTCACTCTTCACCAAAAATGATCTCAATATCTTGTACAAAAATGCTCAACTAATCTCTAAACTTTTCCAAAGTAATCACAAAATTGTCCCACATGAAAGTGTTTTCATAATCAATGAGAAAAACTAAAACCTAAAAACACATAACTTTCCAATCTTTTGTAAATTGATGATTACTATTTGGAATGCTTATGGATGTCACGATTGGCAATTCAATTTTTTCACTGATGGGCATATTCCAAAAAAGGCTCGATGATTACTATTTGAAATATATATGGATGGGATGATAAATTCAAAATTTCCACTGATGGGCATATTTCAAGGAAGGCTTAATGAGGGTTGCAAGGATTTCTCTTAGGCTCATAAAAGAGATAAATTTTTCTAAAACACTTTTCTTTTATTGAAAACACGATATTTCAATATGCATCAAAGCTAATCAATATATTCTTTTAGGAAGATTTGGGAAGAGAAAAGGGCTAGTCTTTTTCTTTTCAGGCTTTGTTGAAGTGTAAAGTCTTTAATGGGTACTAATTCTTTAAAAAGTTTTGAATAAAACCTTGAAACTTCAAAACTTTTTTTGTTGTTAATTTTTAGGATCTCAATAGTGGTTGTAGCTCTAAACTGCCTTTTTGGGTTTTCACCTTAAAGCTATATATTTTTTTAATAGTGAAGAACTAGGTAAAATCTTCAAGGACATAACTCTTCAATTCAAGTGTTCATATTTGACCTGAATGGATTTTTTAAGGTATGTAATGTAGGCCAAGGTTTAAGGTTTCGAAAGAATGAATAAATGGGCTCAAAATATATTATTCAATGTAATTAGGCTAAAGATCTTACAGAGCATTTAAGTGTCTATCCTTTTTTGCTCTGTTTTTTATTTTTCATTTTTTTTGTTTTTTTTTATTAACACATTATACATTTAAAAAATTCAAACTAATCTGAAAGAGGAAAAAATATTTTTCGAAAGGGGTTAACGATCCAAATAGGAAATCATGTAATAAATGATGACTCAAAAGATTTATGGTCATTTTTCCAAGAGAAATTCTTCAATTTTAAATCTTCATACTTGATCCAATATGGACATTTTAAAGGTTGTAACATAGGTCAAGGTTCAGAGTTGTCCAAAAAAATATGAAAAAGCCCAAAACAAGTATTTAAGGGTATTTAAAACCAAAGATCATTTTTTCATTTGAATTATATACTTAAGGTTTATTCCTTTATGCTTTCTACCCATTCAATTTTTTTCTTCATTTATTTTTTTTCTTTTTTTCCTTCTTTCACTGTGTGGATTTAAAACTTATTGTGAACTTTTATATTGAGCCTTTGCCCCAAGATACGGGATTCCATTCAGACATCCCCATTCTTAACCCTTCAATGTGTTCCTTTTTACCCTTCAGTTTAGAGGGTGATTCTTATTTAGGGTTTATTTTGAAAGAATTCAATTAGACTCAAAGGGATAACAAGGGATAAATTTCTACATTTGTGAAATGATAATGAAAGATGATCATTTGTCATTTCAAGTATAAAAACTTAAATTGAATAGCAGTTTTCTTGGGAAAAATGTTCTTAAAGAAAGGTTTCCATTTCAAAATCTCTTTTTTAGCATTTTCTATTTAGTCTTTTTTCTTGTTCTTTTTTACAAAACTTTGAATTTGTCAAGACACTATCGGAGTTTGTTCAAATTTTTTAAGTGTATGATGTCATAATCATTTTTTTATTTATCTTTTTTTTTTTTGTTTTTTTGGGACATTTGACTTCATTTTTAGCAATCAACTTTTTGAACTCTATTTTCTTGAAATTTCATTCATTTTTTACCTCGAACCCTCATTTTTGAAGTGCATGTTAGACATTCTCAATATTAGATACTTTATTTGAAGTTAGGCTTTTGAAGATATCCTTATTTTGCCCTTAATGTAAAAGTGATCCTTAGTCGGGGTTTATTTTGGAAATAATAAATTTAATAGGCTCAAAAAAAGTAGTAAGTGGATAATTTTTCTATAAGCGAAGAATAGAGAAAGATAGCAATTCATCATTTTAAACATGATCACTTGATTAGAAGAGCAATATATTTGAAGAAATAGATAAAAACCTCATTTTTGTTTTTATTTTATTATTTTCATTTTTTGTTTGGTTTTTTTTTTTGTTACAACCATCAATCATTTTTGTGTGATTGATGCCCTATCTTGTTTTTCTACTCAAGGTTTTTATGACAATGAAAATCAAGTCATATGAGACATCTAAAATTTGAGTGCCCAATTCATAAGAAGGATCATTTTGGTTTCAAATCATCTGGCATTTTGAGGGAAAAAGATATTAAGGCATGAAACAAATTGTCTTAGGTAAGAAAAAATTTTGCTTCTTTTAATCACTGTGCTTTAAGACATAAAATAATGATTATTTGAGAAAGAAAGTTTAGACAATTTTTATGTTCATGTCATAGAAAGAATTTGGATGGTTCAATCATATTGACAAGATTTGATACACATTGAATTACCAAAAATAAATTTTCAAAATTGGTATCTTTTGTTGATTGCCCAACAAAAGATTATGGTTTCAATATATCAAATGATGACATGGTTCACCAGTGAAAATTCATATCCCTTAAAGGATTATTACTAGTGAATAAAATTATTCAAAAGAATTGAAACATAGGAGTGGTTAAGAAAAAAATGTAATGGTATTGGATGAGATTTTTTTTTAATAGTAATCACCAGTTACTTTGAGATTCTTACCATCATAAATTTCCCTTTGAAAAAGCCTATTTTATTATTTGATCTTGAAAAATACTTATATGGGACTTTATTGTGAATCAATTTTTGTTTTTTTTTTTTTTTGTGATATGCTTTCCATTTTATAATTTTAAAAATTAATTGTGGAGGACTGTTATTCAAACAAATGCATAGAGATAAAATTTCATAGAAAAATTAAAAAGCATTTGTTTCTTCTGAAATAAAGTTTAACAAGACTAACTTAAATAACTCCTAAGGACACCATACACATGTTATACATAAAAAAAAGCTAAAAAATAAAAAAAAAAATCATCTTGTCTTAATCTTTTAACAATTGAAACCTTCTTTCACATTTCAACTTTTCATATTTTGCAACTGGACAGAGTCAACTTCTATTGTTCCATCAGTTTTAGAATCAAAATACCATTCTTGATAAGATCCTCAACCTTTTCCTTGAACTGTCTACATTTTTTAGTTGAATGGCCAATTGCCTTATATGATAATCACACTTGCTATTAGGATCATATCTCCTTGCTAATGGATTAGGTGTTATTTTTAGAGGTACATGAGTGAGGTATCGACTTTCTATTAGCAAAGACAAAAGGTAAGAAATAGGGATTGAAAGCTTTTCTCGATCATTTTTTTTATTTTTGTTGGTTGAGTAATAAGCTAAATGTAGGGACAAGATTGGGAATGGTCATTGGAAAATGGGGACTTGCTAAAAAATTTAGATGCCAGCTTGGTTGACAAAGGTATAGGCTCTGAGAGATACTGTCTATGATCGAGAAATAGGGTTGATAGAAAGGATAAGATTGCATATGATGAAGACTTTGGGTAGATGCCCCTCAAGTGTGATTGTTTGCATCTCCTCTTCATTCTTTTTCAATGTATTTCCTTTTTCAACATTAGTTACATCATTTAATTTAATCATGCCATTCTTAACTACATTTTTTGTCATTTCTTTAGCAATCACCATGTCATTTTCGAGTTCAGTCATTTGTGTAGCCAATTCCCCTATACCTTTTTTGAGCTCGCCCAAACTTTGATCACTATTTAAATCACCTAATGCCATAGTATGCTCGAAAAAAGTATTAGAACCAACTAGAACCAATTGATTTTGATTCGATGGAATCAAAAGTGCCAACGATCCTTGAGGAGCAACAAATTCACCCATACCACTACCTTTAACCATTTCTGCTAATTGAGCAATTTATTGTTTCATTTCCTGAAACTCAAGCCTAAATTCCTCTTGATTCAACTCTAATGCACTAATCATTCTTTCTAATTGATCTCTCATTTTTGTCATTCTAATTTTCACTAAGACAAACACTTTATTCTAGGACTTAGGCCAAAATTTTATATTATTACCCTTATTAAATGAATGCCATAGAAACAATTTCTAAATTATGTGACACACAGAGCATGTTTATGAACACATGAATATGGTGAAGATGTAAAAAATGTTATAAAAAGCAAATATGCCTAAGGAAAATGAATTTTCACATGTATGGCCTCAAATAATAAAAAATTTTATCATCCTTCAATGTATATGCAAGGAATGTAATGTTATGTTACAGGGATGGCAGTATATGAAATGTAATACATGTTTTATAAAACTCCTACCATCCATGAATCCTTGTGCATGAAATGCAATGACATGCTTACATGAGTGATGAGTATATTCTTATGACTAATGCAACATACTTATATGGAATGCATGAACCTATCAAGTGCACAAAATATATCTACTTGAAATACAATGCATGTGTTGTGTTAGCCTAATGAGGTTGACACTGCCTTAAAATATATGATTAGATGGAGTGCATGCACTACTTATTAAAATGTGCATTTATGTGTATGAAATGGGATGCATGTACTATCCATTGATGTGAATGGGTTATAATGCATGCATTATCTTATTGTGATATGCATAAGATAGGATGCATGCACTATCTATAGGGATACATGGGATAGGGTTTATACACTACCTCATTATTTCTTCTCTTCTTTTTTTTCAAGCATTTTAAAAATGTATGTAAAAGATCAAATGAAAATGTGAAAGATTCAAATTTAAAATTCTTTTTTTCCTTTTTTTTTATGACTAACCTAAAATAAATACTCCCTCTTAAAGTATAATTCCTATATAATGTAAGCAACAACGTCAAAAAAAATAAAATGACTCAATAATTCAAAACAAACAAGTAATAGAAACAATATAGCAACCATACAATAAAATAATATAATGTATATAATGTCCTAACTTTTGGTAATTTTCTCCAGAAAGATGGCATGACTTTATCCTATGCTAGATCCTTAAGGTTCACGATATGCTGGGTTGAGATTTATGTCTAAAGGTTCCCAGACTATTTCCTCACATCATCGTCTATCATAGAGTAGCAAGGTTCCTTGATCCTCATCTATTAGAGGCTACTAACGAAAATGGTTTAATATGAGTGAAAATATTTCGCTAGCAAATGTGGAGATTATCACTTCTTGAGAGAGTAACTACCTCACTTCCTCCTAAAAAGGATGAAACTCGAGTCTAAAGCTAATGCATGTGAGTGAATAGGCAAAGTGTGTGCAAAATGACATATTAATAAAAATATTATAAATAAATGATATCCTAAATAAATCATAAGCATAAAATCAAAACAAAATAATTAACGTGCAATTTATTTTATTTATTAACTTGTACATATATATTTTTGAAAATTTAAAATAAAGGAAATTAAATTAAGTATTAAATAAAACCAATTAAATGCAAAATTATTAATAGCAAATAATTAAAATTTTGGCCTGACTTTCAAAAGTCTCTAGTGGAGTCGCCAAGCTATTGTAACATATTAGTTTGGAGACTCGATTGCTAGATGTAAGAATTTAAAAATTTATGAAAAACACGGAGAGTGGCCACCAATCTTTCTGAAGATATGATTGGCCACCGAAAAATTTCATCTTTTTAATAAAACAATAAAATGGGTTTAAGCTTTATTAAAAATATGATTTTGACCTACGAAAACAAGATTGGATTCGGGAGTTTGTTATGTGTGAGAAAGGATTAGCACGGCACCAATACCTACAAAATTGGTATCAATTAATTATGCACTATTTGTAATTTTGGATAAAAATAGTTGTCTATATGAAATTTAATTATAATTTGCTTTGTTTGTAAGAAATAAATTGGTAAAAAAAGGTTACATAGGAATATTATGAAAATCTTCAAATTAAAAGCAATACCTTTAAAGTCCTCGACATAAAGGTGGAATTCAAAGATAATCTTTCCATTTAAGATTTACCATAACATTCATTCAAACAAAATAAACTAACATTTTTTATAAATAATAATTATTAATGACTCTCAACATCTAAACAGAGTACCAATCAATTATATTTCATAGAATGCTATTTAATTTTATTTGTTTAAAACAAAAAATTTTATGAAAACTTTTGGTATAGGAAAGAAACATAATATAATATAATTAATATTAAACGTCTCTAACTAGAGCAAACACATATATATGCATTACAAATAAAGACATTAATCTTTTTAAACAAATGAAACATATGCAAAATGACGATCAAATGTAAATTTAGGAATCAGGTTTAAATATAAAGAGGCTATCTGGACTCTCTAACATCTAAGTGGAGTTTGGATACGAACCTTTATATTTAAAATTACGTCTTATTATCTTTTATTAATTTAACAAATTTATTTTGAGTATAAAAAATATATGAAAATTCTCAACGACATAAAATTTCTTGAATATCCCAACATCTAGACGGCATTTAGGAATAGATTTTTTCATAAAAGGTTCTTATGCAAGTCCTTAAAACTTTAAAATTTTAAGAAAAATTTTTTATGTGGTAAAGACAAAAATATAATAATATAATTATTATTAAACAATCATAACTAAAACAAAACATATATATATACACACATTATAAATAAAGACATTAGTTTAAAATGAAACATATGCAAAATGATAATCAAGTGTAAATTTAAGAAAAATCGGGTCTTTAAATATAAAAAGACTACCCAGACTCTTTAACATCTAGGCAAAATTTGGATACGATTTTTTATATCAAAAAGTCTCGCCCAATAATTTTTATTATTAGTGTATTTTGATAATCAAGATTTTAACAAAATGAATTTATTTTTTAGCCATGAAAATGTATGAAAATACTTAATAAAGTAAATTTTTTTAAATACCCCAACATCTTGATAGCATTCAAGAATAAATTACTTCATAAAATATTTTTAAATCTTTTTTTAAAATGAGTTTGAGGTTTCAGATAAGTTCAGGTTTAAATTTTAAAAATTTACAAATATTTCTAAAAATCTCAAACGTCTAGACAGACTTTAAAAGAAAATTCATTTTTATAATTCTTTTAAAATATGGATATTTATATATTTATATTATATATATTTCTTGCTTGCTTTAGACTTATTATCATTATTGTTGCAAGTATAGATAAAATATATCAAACATAAATTTAGATATGAAAGATTAAATTAAAACTAGAATAGGGATCCAAATAATAAAGAAATCAATAATGCATAAATTAAGCTTGCAATTGGATTTAAGCAATCATGAATAAATTGCTTGAGTATAATTAAAATCAAATAAACATAAAAATAAACTTTATTAAAAGCAAACTTTAATCTTTATATTTTAAAATTTATTTATCACAATACTCCAATTAAAGTGTTTTCAAATTTACCACTCTATTTTCTATTAATCTAATCATGTCAAGCCAAAAGGAACACACAAAATCCAATTACTCTTCCCCATGGTCCCACGTATTTTACGGAGAGCTTTATTTCTTCTTCATGCGGCTTTCTTTGTTTAATATTAATTTTTTATATAAAAAGGACGCCATCCTTGCCTGCCAGATCATACAATGTAATTGAAAACAGGGACAAGGTAAGTTAAAAAGAAAAGGGCCCCACGTCTTGGCTTATTCCATGCATGTTCCTTCTACCCTTTTTTACTCATTCTTTTGTTTGTCAAAAATGGTGCACATGCCAGGGATCCCACGTATAAGCAAAGTTCATGAATGGGAAAGAAACTAATATACTCTGGACAAGAAACCATGCGTGAAATGAAGCTATGAGCTTCCATCGTCCTCCATTAACAACAGCTATGAAACAACAAGTTCGTGATGAGATCCCATGCGATGGAAAGGTGGAAGAAGTAAACAAAACTCATGACAGAGCAGGAAAATGTGAAACAAACAAACAAACAAGCTTTAAGTATTCCTCGTACAACAAGTGACGAAACTGTTTTGGAAACAGATCCACCTTTTTCTAGCCTTTGAAACTTTTGTAAACCCTTTTTCTTTTTCTGTTTGGTTTACTGCAACAGTAGGGAGTTCAGGACAAAGCCCTCATCTTTAATATAAAACGAAGAACACAGCCTTTGTTCCACAAGAACCGAATCGGGATTTTTCATCAACTCAAGTTTTCCTTTCTTTCATTTTTTTTCTTAAAACATGCTTCCAAAAACATGGCTTTTGATCATTTCGGGGACGAAAACAAGGTTCTACTTTTTCTTTAAAGAAACAAGGTATGAAAATATGAAACAAGATTGGAACTTTTACGTGTAACAAAACCTACAACTAAATCTAACCAAAAATAACTTGCATTTTGTCTTTTCTCAGACTCCTAGTGCAGTATCACATGGTGAAACCGTGTATGAACCTTATATCTCATCCATGTTAATCCCTATATGGAAAAAAAAATCATGGCAGCAGTTTTGTGTCTTGAACTTTGTAGGGAAATATAACAGTGATATTATGTAGGTAGGTTAACTGAAAAAAATAAAAAGATTACTTTTTTTTTTTAAAGTCCAAAGCTGTCTTCCTTCCTATTCTTTTTTTTTTTTTTGTTTGACGAAGCTTTCACCTTTCCTTTCGTCTTATTTCAGCTCCTCTTTTTTTTTTCAGAAGACCAATAGCTCTCCCCTGTCTTAAGACCCCCTCTTTTTCTTTTAAAACACCCTCTCTTTAAAGGCTTTCTCTACTGTTTTCCTTTTTTTTTTTTGAACGGCTCACTCTTTATTTTTTTTTTTTACCAGAAGCTTCCTTCCTCCTCCCCTTCTCTGCATATTCAATCGGCCAAAAGCTCTAAGAAAAGCAAGATTTCAATCTTGATCAATGAGGGTCCTTGGATGAAATCTCATCTAAGGGTCAAAGTTCATCATTTTCTTCTTTCCAAAGAGTTACCTTTGGCCCTTGCATCAAAAGTTAGCACAAGATCCAATGACCCACATTAAATATTGCAAAGGTTCAATTATTATGCCTCTCATGCCCATGAAAAGATCACTTTACCTCTAATGCAAAGTTTTGGTATTTATGATCATTTTCTTAAAAATCAATGTTTCAATGCTCATTTTTGAGATTTTAAAAAATCAAAAATTATAAAATATTATAAAATTAAGATCTAAAAAATTTTATGAAAATCTGAGCTCAAAAAGGCCAAATTACAAAAATACCCATACAAGTGTATTTTGGTAATTTCACACTTTTTTGGGTACTGCTATGATTTCATATGCATCAAAAATCATGAAATATTATGTAAAAGGTTTCGTGAAATTCCAAGCTCGATAAGGCTAAATTACTAAAAAACCCCTTTAAAGGGTATTTTGGTATTTTTACCCTTCTCGGGTACTACTGTGGTTTCAAATTTACCAAAAATTATGAAATATTATAAATAGTAAAATTTGGCCTATCAATTCAAGCTCGAGAAGCCAAATTATGAAAATTCCCTTATAAGGGTATTTTGATAATTTCATGCTTCTTGGGGTACTGCTGTGATTTTAAATACACCAAAATCATGAAATATTATAAAATAAAAAAGCTAAAAAGTTTTATAAAAATTCAAGCTTTAAAATATCAAATTATGAAAATACCCCCTATAAGGGTATTTTGCTTTTCCCGAGGCATAATGAAAATTTTAGTGTTTCGAAAAAGCTCAATTTCAATTTTAAAACCACAATGACTTTGATTATGTTTTGATCAAGTTTTATGTAATTTTGACTTTTTTTTATCGGATTTGATCCAAGTTGATTTTGGATAGTTGATTTTGGATTTCTAAATAAGCAAATTTGTGAGCCCTTTATGGGTCATAAATGATCCTCATAAATGGTCTTAGTTCATGTTCGTAAATGAGTCTTGAATCAATATGTTGAAAAATACCCTAGACAAATTATGGTGTCTACAATTGTGTATCGTGATTATTGATCAAGTATTGCATTTTTTGTATTGTAATAATGGCTATGTATTGTGATTATTGATAAACTATATATATTAATAGTATATAGCGATAACTGCTTATTTGTGAAAGGTTTATGCATATTATCTAGATGAGATCATGTTTGTGAAAGGTGAAAATTATTGCATATTTTTGTTTGTAATTCTATTTATGTATTGTGAATGTTGATGAAGTATATAGTGAAGTAATTGAAAACAAAGACATTGTAAGAAATCCTGTATTGAAGTAGATAGTTTGGTGTATGTTGAAATAAAATGAATTTGTAAAATGTAAAAATTGTGTTTGAAGTTGTGAATTGTTTAAAATTGTGATATTTTATTAAATTATATAGATCCTATAGTAATTATTATTATTTTAAACTTTTTAAAAAAAAACTATGCTACTACATTTTTTCAAAAATATGGTAAAGATTGTTCTAATCATTCAGATTTCGATCCACAAGCATAAACTTAAGCTATTAAAGAGGTTGAAGTTACATGCACTAATTTGTATGGCTTTAGATTAGCAAATAGATCTAGAGGCCTTCTTCACTCAACTTAGTCCACTGTTGTAGTAGGATTGTATAACTCTATTTATGGTTTATCATCTGTGACTCTTCAAGCTCTTAGCTTCAGATAGAATGATGAATTGATGAGATGAGGATTGACTTGAAAGTTGAGTTTAGGCCATTCATGGAGTAGATGATATAGTTGATGAGATCTAGACAGACTCCATCATCATAATATTTTAGACCTGGTGATGACATCGAACATTCTGGATCAAGAGGTGTAGTAACACAGTGATATTTTCTGTTGGATTTGTATAAGGTATTGGATGGACAGATGCTATGGATGTTTTATGAATTGATATTTTATAATGTTTTATGGATGCTATAGAGATTTGATGGATGTTTGATGATGTATTTGGCAAATGTCACCAGAATTTGATATTTTAATTAATAATAATAGTATATTTAAATAATTACGCATGTTTAAATTGTAATTTACATGGTTTGAAAATAATTATAGGTTTTTTTGAATAATTATAAATATTTTTATTTAATTATTGATGAATTTATACTTTTACCGATGAAATTTTACTATTATCAATGGAATTTTTATTGTTACCGATAAAAAATTTACTTTTGTGACCATTTCATGGTTATTATTGATGGAATTTTACTATTATCAACAAAAATTTTAATTATTATCAATGGATTTACTAACAGATTTTTTTTATTACCAATGAAATTATCGATGAAAAAAAACCTATTACCAATGGATTTACCAACAGTTTTATCGATGAAAAATTATGTAGCTAATTACCGATGAAAATTTTCATAGGTAAAACTGTCACCAATAAATCCATCGGTAATTACTGATAGATTTTACCGATAGATTTTAAGTATTATTGATGAAATAGCATTACCAACATAACTAGTACCAACTAAACTTTTTCATCGATAAAACCATCACTAAAAGTATTACTGATGGATTTTAAGCTTTTATCGACGAAAAATTAAATCGATAAAGCTTATTTTCTGCTAATACTTGATGGATAAAAAACTTGTAAAAAAAGAATTCTAAGAGGAAAATGATTCTTAATATGCAAGTTTGTATACTTATAAATAGGTGAAGTCTCTAAAAAGTTAGATATAAAAAGAAAATGTAAGAAAGTTATAGGATTTTATGGGATAAACATCTCATAGGACTATTGGAGATTAACATCTTTATAAGTGTGTATATTTGAATGTTTGTGAGTAGACTAAAAAAAGACTAAGAGGATTCACAAACGTATAATGATTGTTTTGTTTAGGTGGACTAGAAGAGATTGGAATAGTCCACAAAGATATGGGGGGCATGTATTTGTTAGGGTAGAGAATACTCCTTAGAATTAGATGAAATTAAGAGAGTTTATGAGTTTATGATTATGAGTGTTTGATTTGATGTATGTTTGTAATTCTTTATAACTATTAAATCTTTTTTTCTAGTCTATAGACATAAGTTGATTGGACTGAACTACGTTAAATTGTTATTTCTTGTTTGTTGATTAATTGTTCAATTTTGCTTTTGCTAACTTTGATATTTAATTGATTGGGGGTTTTTTTGCCTAACAGTATAACTTTTATAAACACATTTATGTTAAGGCTTTACTCTATACTCACCAAATCATTGAAAGATTACGCATTTATTAATTCAGTATAATGAGAGTTTTTGTAAATTACGAGACTCCACAAAGGTTGAGTAGTTACTAATTTAACATAATAAGAGACAAATGAATATAAATAAAAGATTGGATACAAGAGTTATATAAAGGGATGTAGAATGAAAGCTCTAGAACACTTGAAACTTGTTGAATGCTTGAAGAAATTGAAGAATAACTCTTGCAAATGACGTCTCTTAGCTTCAATAAATAATTTTATTGAATAATTAATAAACTTCACCTCGTACGATTAATGTGCTTTTCGATTGGTCATACATTTGTTAATTACCTTGAACATATTGTTTTCCAATTTATTAATGGTATTATTGATCCTCTAAAAGATTTTAGAAAACCATATTTAGAAAATTTTTAATACAAGTTACTCGTTAATTAGGGACAAAGCAAAAAAAAAAAAAAAAATGGTTACATTCCAACAATTTTCTTCGTTAAAGGAAACGATTTAGACGTTTTAGCTATAAAGTTCTGGAACAGATGGTAAGATTGACAGAGATGATTGGTTCCTATTTTTCTAGTTCATAAATAAAAAAATGAAAATTACCCTATATATTTACTATAAAGTTTTTAAATTCAATAAATAATATTGGAAAGTTGATACATGTTCTATTATGTTATATTTATGAAAATTATTAAATTAGCATATATCATACATCTAATTCATTGAAAAAAAATTTAAATTTAATTGTTAATATATAAAATAAGAGGATGATTCATTTACACGAGTGTAAAATTTTTTAATTTTATAATTTTTTTTAGTCATTTATTTTAATAAATTCAAAAGATGAGATTAAATTATTTTTTTCTGTTGTCTCCCATCCTTTGAATTCATTGAAATTAATAGTTAAAAAAATTTAAAATTAAAAAATTTTATATTAGTGTAAGTTTATCCTTCCTAGTAAAACATAAAAAAAATTATTTGATATATTGTTAATGAAATTTTTTTAACTCTACAAGTGTGATTAAAAAGTGACTCATCTCATTTTTTAAATTAATTTTTTAAAAATATATACACTAAAAGGTATGTGTCATTTTGTGGAGTTAAAAATCTATTATCAATATATTTAATAATTTCTCAAGTAATAATATATTAAGTAATGAATAATCACGTTGAGCTATTCGTTTATTACAACTTTTTTTGTTGAAAATATTACAATTTTATAGAAGAAATGAGAAGAGACAACAAAATTGAAAATACTAAATTGAAAATTGTTGATTACTATATTAGCCGGGGCTTAATTATTTGGGACCAATTAAATTTATAGAATATACTTTTGTACAATTGTAATTTTTTTTGAGAGAAAATCCTCGTTGTTACTTAAAAAATAGTAAAAGATTTTATTATTTTATCCCATGATGAATATTGTATCTTCAATTAGATTCATGATTGATTTTTAATAATTTTAAATTAAATTTATAAATAAATAAAAATTAATTAAAAAAGAAAATATTTAAATAAATATTAATCATAGGTTTATATGAAAATGCATTATTCACCTGAAAACTTCCCTTACCTATTTAAATAATGGGTAGATCATTTCCGTAATTTTCTTTAGGGGATTATTATTCTTCAATGTAGATTTTCTCCCGTTACTGTCAAAGGATAAATAAATAATTGCAGGTCAGATGACAGAGTCAATATCAAACGGTCTGCCACGTCAACTTCGATGGCCTCACACGTTGGATTTTTCGGTACTTCCACGCATCAGTGGGCCCCTTAACTTTTCTCGCGTAATCATGTGGCTATAACTAATTCTCACTTGATTTTCACTCTTTCAGTTTCAGCTTTGCCTTTCCGTTGCCCCCCATCAAAAATTAGTGAATAGAAAAGGAAAAGATATTCGTGCCAGAAACAACGACAGCGATCATAAAGGTTGGCCCATCAGTACCCAATAAGACGCCCTAATGGACAATAGTTATAGGTGGTCCAATAAATGCCTGCCAGAGATTAGTCACGACTTTTGTCTCTAGTTTTCTTTTCTCGAATCTTCTGTCTGTAGTTTGACACAACTGCAATATGTTACAATGCTTTTTATTATTTTTTAGATTATTCTTTTTTGATAGATTAAATTAACATCTCCATTTTGAGTTGGGATGAGTTTTTTCCTTTAATCTCCATTTTAAATGTAAGATATAGTTATATGATCATTTGTAACAACCAATAATTAGTTAAATTTGGATTAGAAATTTAATTTAAAAAATTCATATAATTATTCTTAAAATATAAAATTTAATATATTTAGAATTTAAATTTCAATATTTATAATTTTTTGTCTGTTATTATTTTTTATATACCCAAAAAAATAATCAATAAAATTGCTTCCTCAAAAAAGTAAAGGATTGTTATATTTGAATCTTAATCAAAGAATTTTCATCAAATATATTGAATAATTTATTTAAATGAAAATTGCTAATTAAAATAAATAATTATAATGATTAAATAATTGTCTTGTCCACTAATATTTAGTCTTGTTAATTTGGTTGCGTAAAATAAAAAAAACTTAATTAATCATATAAAAAAATCATGGTACATAAGTAAAAATAATCACCAAATGCATCAAATTTATAAATTAATTTTATGTTGTTTCATAATTAATGCATCAAATCATACGGGTGTGTGTATATTTACCTAGATATGTATCTATGCAGATGTGTATAAATATATGATAGATAAATAAATAGAGAGGCAAAGAAAATAGATGTATTCTCTATCCGAAAATGCATTTATTATACCTCTAAAGCAAAAGAAAAAGAATTTAATTTAATATATAATACATTTATAAGTATCTTAATTAATATACTCAATACCAAAATCCAGGAAAAATCTGCCCTTTTGTACAACAAGTTATAAGCTTAATTTAAACTCTAATCTTGAAAAGATTAATGCCTAAGAACTAGTTTCTTGAGAGGCACCTTGAGAATTTGTTCAAATGATCAATGTATCCCTTAATTTCGAATATTTTTCTAACATAAAAAATAAAAAAGTTTTTTTGCTAAATAAAAAAAAGTCCCTTGAAAATCTATAGCCAACTAACAAAATTACAGTTCAACAGAAAAAAAACCCCAAAAAACTTATGAGTGCTGATTCATTTACATTAGCATAACTTTTATATATTTTTTTTAATTCTTGGATCAAAATTAACCCATGATTCATTTGAATTTAAAATTGTATTTTTAAATTTAGTAATTTGAATCCAAAAATCCAAAAAAATATAAGAGTTATATTAATGTAAGTGGGTTCCTTATCAAAACTTTTATATAGAGAGAGATATAGATAGACATATAAATAAAACTCAAGCCAAGCTTGTTGATGTGGTCTATTTAGTCATAGTATTTAATTTTCTCTTGAGGTTTTAGGTAGAGCTTCACTTCCAAGAGAGTTGATGGCATGTAGACTAATCAAGTATCCTTTCAAAAAAGACCACCAGCCATGACTAATATAGATAGATCCATGTGCTTATGTAGTAGATCTCTCTTTATCAACTGACCTTGCATGTGCTTGTGCAGCAAATTTCTCTTTTTCAACCCACTAGATTATAGTCAAGATAGTCATAAGTTGGTGTTACATATATTGTTTAGAAGTTTAGAATGCTCCTAATAATATCATGTATAAGGTAAGATTATTTTAGGTTTCACGATGTTCTTAATTAAGTCAATTGAATAAAAATTAAATTTGAAATTTAATATCAATAAATTTATATAGTTCAATAGAAAATCAATAAATTTAAAAAAAAATTAAAAATAGTATCTTCACACAAAGTTGATTGAATGGCAATAATTTTATAAAAAAAATTTTAATAAAAATGTTTATTTAAATAAAATATAAAACAATGTTGATGATATTTTGGGTACGGGGATTGGATGCTTGGTTAGAAGCTAGTCTGGTAGTTGATTTGGAAGCTGGAGTGACTTGCAAGAGAGGGACCTATTAAGGGGAATAAGAGGTAAGACTCTGGGACTGATTCGGACACTCGAGTCAGTACAGTACAGTAAGCGAAAGACGATAGGAAAGGTTAGGAGAATGTGGGGAAGTAGGTAAGAGTAGATAGGGTGAGTGAAGATTTAGAACAAGGTATTTGTATTCCGACTTTGAAGGAGCGAAAAAATCAAGAAAATTAAAAATTAATTAAAAATTATAGTGTTTATTTTTATTCATTTGATTTTTTTTATTTGATTCAAATTAATTTTATATATTAATATACATATTAGGTTCGAATCAAATTTTAAATAAAAAAATAAAAAGTTAAAAAAATCGAATTAAATTATATATTTTTATAATTTTTATAAAATAAAAAAATTTATTTTATATTTAAATATATTAAAAATCATATAAAAATAATATATAAAAACAAAAAATTAAATATAAAAAATGATGAACCAAATTAAACTAATAAAATTAAGTTAAAGTTGGATCTCTTTCGAGAAAATTCCATCTAGATACTAATAAAATTTTAAAAAAATTATAATATTATATATTATTTTAAAAAAATAAACCAAATTAATGTTGATCTGAATCATTATCATTTTTACCTGACCTTACCTTTTAAAAAGGGGATTAGTACTAGTAATCGGCACGTGCTAACGTGAGCAATTAGCATATTTAATTTTAGTTAAGTATTGTTGGACCAATTGAGATGTGCTGCAATCGGTTAATGGGTGCTGACTTGACTTACTTGAGAGTTAAGGTGCTGATTGGGTAATCGAAGTATAACAAATTCAAATTATTTGTATATTTTATTAGCTATTTAACAAAAGCTTTCAATCCAATCAATTTGAAATTTAATTTTTTATTTAATTATTTTTAATAAAATCCCTTGCGGATTTGCTTAAACAATCTCACTTAAATTTTTTTGGTGATCAAAGATATTAAATTTGAACTATTTCTTAAGAAGTGTTTCTTTCCACTTGAATCCAAAAGCAGTTACTAGAAGGAAATGAAAAAGTGGAAAACCACCCAATCTTTAATGGCTATATATCAATATGCTTAATTTTTACTGTCCATGAAAAACCTGCAATGATTTTAGGTGATGAATGTGTTGATATTTAAATTTTAAATCTGCTAAAAGTGGTTATATAAATTAATTAAATTAAATCTTGATTCTATTTTTTTTAGTTAAAGATATTAAATTTGAACTATTTTCTTAGGAATTGTTTCTTTCCACTTGAATGGAAAAACATTTACTAGAAGGAAAACCACGCAACAATTAATGGCTAGAAAATATTAGGCTTAATTTCTACGGTTTATGAAGAACCATGCAACGGTTAAGTTCTAAGCATCGGAATGTTAGGTTTCTCTATTTCCCTTGATGATGACTGATGATAAGATAATTATTAGAATCTCATTCACAAAACCATTCCAAATTTTGGCTTTATTAAAAGACATGGATCAGCATGCTTAATAAATAAAGTTGTCCTCGCAAGGGAACAAGAACAAGCAAATGATTCTACAAATTTAGTGGAAAAAACAAGAAAATAAAAGAAAGGGAAAAAGATTAGATCTCCACATGAACGTTCTAACGTTGGGTAATGTCATCGAATTAAGGGTTCTCCGCAGTAGTCTCGAAAATCATCAGTTGACAAGGCCACTCTAGCTGTTGTATATATCGATCTAAAGGGTATCGATCAAGCACAAGAGGGTGGTATCTTGGGCACTCCTTGACGTTGCAGCTCTCCCAAAACGCCATCGGTAGATGGCGGCTTCAGTCCAAGAGGAAGTGGCAGCCATGGTTTTGATAAAACGTCTTCTATAGCTGCATCTATGCTCTCTTTTGACTGTTTCACAACACATTAATTAATTATTATAAAACATCATCACACGATTAAGAATTTTGGCAAACATTATATAAAGAAGCTCAAATTAAGATAAATCTATATATCATATAAAAAAATTTAACCATAAAGAAACAAGGGTTAATGTTATGAATAATTCTTAAATTACACTAAAATATTCAATGTGGTATTTAAATTTTAAAAATTTCTTGTATGATACTTTAATTATAAATATGTTAACTAATATGATATTCATCTATAACGTAACTAGCTTCAAATGATAATATGTAACGGACAAATAATTCTCTAAGTACTACATTAATTAGCATATTCGTAATTTAGGTAACACGTTAGATATTTTAAAATTTAGGTACTATATTAAATATTTCATTATAATTTAAGACCTATTTATGACATTAACTCAATAAATAATATGACATACATATTTATTTTCATATAACAAATTTATCATATTACCGTCACTCATAATTATCAAGTCCATTTATATATTTTTAACCCCTTTTTTATAAGAAAAAATTATTGCCAGGTTATGGTATATTTTCTCAAAACTTAAATAAAATATTTGAACTTATATATAATATGAATTAAGAAAAAGCATGTTTTGCTTTATGTTTGTTGAACTAATTAATAATTACAAAAATGATCATTAAAAAAATAATTGCTATCTCATAGAGTAAGATGTTTTGTAATTAGTACTAGTACATAATATGTGCTTAATGAATGTAATGCTACCATTAAAGATGTTGTTGAAAGCAAAGAGAAAGTTACTAACCGGATGGATGTCAATGAGAGGGTGGGGAACTGATTGTCCGGCCGGGACTCCAATGCCAGGGTCTGCTTTGTACATGGCATGGTGGGGAGAAATGCCTGGGACCAGTGTTGCAGCAAATCTCTGCATGGAAAACAGTAAGTTCACTGAGGCCCGTTTAGTATTGCGTTTTGAGTTTCAAAAAGCAGTTTTATGTAAAAACAATGTTAAATATACTATAGTTTGAGTTAAAAGTATTTGTTTGACTGCTAAAAATGAACCAAACTGTAAAAGTTAATCGGGAGATGTAATTGCTGTTTAAAATTTATGATTTGAAAATAAAATTACCAAATACCTGTTCTATTATTTATTTTTGACAAAAATAACTTTTTTTTTTCCAACATCGTGTTTTGTTTAAACATTTTAAATATTTACAGCAAATTTTTACAATAAAAAATCTTAAACCATAATTTTTTAAAATAATTTTTATAATACCTTTTAAATACACTTTTTCCAAATTGACCTTTTTCCAACCGTAACAGTAATACTAAGCCTAAGCCTAAAAAGCTTCATCGTACTATAATTTCAGATGCCAATACATTATGCTATCTATCAAGTCTCTTTTATATGAATCTCACAGTCAAGATACAAACAGGTAAGAAGCCTCCAAAACAGAAAGGAGTGATTGTTTACCGTTGGTGCCAGTGGCTGTGGAAAGCAAGGTGTTCCTGGGGTTAGTCCATTTGGTACCTATTCAATAAGAGAAGAGAAAAAAAAAAACTCCCACTTTTAGCAGGATAGATATAAAGAAAGAACCTCATAAAACTTTTAAATAACATACTCTTTGCAAATTGGTAATGTATATTTTATAGTAGTAGTAATAATAATTTTATTTTAATTAGGTGCAAGGGGGAAATGGTGGCAAGAGCTTACACGTTGGTGGTGCTGCCAATACGAAGGGTCTGCTGGTAGAGGAGGAAGTGGAAGTCTCCACGTAGACTGTGGTGGCGGCGGCGGGGATGGTGTGTGGGCTAAATGCTTAGGCCATATGTGCATGAGGGATTGATCCATGGTGGGATGACCCCATACATGCATAGGTCTAAAGTGGTGATGCATGGGTGACATAGGAGGAAAACCCATAGTGGGTGCAAGCCAAGGATTCATATCTCTCATGCCTCCACCTGCTGAGGTGGAAGAACCGTACATTTGCCTCCTGTGGGTCCAGGTTGCCGCCTCCGCTTCACGAGCTAGCAAATGCTTCCAATGAGATCTATATTTCTGCAGAACAAAACATAATTATTCATCTTCAACCCACTCTCCCTCCCTATATCTAAAAATTATTTACCATGAAAATATATGATTCAATTTGGAAGTTCATGTTTAAGTTATGAAAAACTGAGATTTTAGTCTACATTTAGATAATAATGGATCTTAATTTCTTATAATATCTGCTTATATAGCGAAAATTTTGTTCTTTTACAACGTAAGTCTATAAACATGCTTCGTCTTCTAAAAGTTTTAAATTGGATAATTAATCCATCCAATTAGTATTGCATAATACTATATTTTTTTCTTATATTTTTAATCAACGAAATGCATATATGAAAACAGATTCTGAGAAAAATAAACACTTAACAATAATTCGAACTACGTCGAAAGGAAAGAAAAAAACTATAATAGTTTTTTTTTTTCTTGATGAAATTACTTTAGACTATTGTTCTTGATGAAATTACTTTAGACTATTGTTCTATCTCATCAAGAAAAATCCTTTGGAACAACGATATTTATTAAAAAATAAAAACGAGCGAAATAAATTAATATGGCAGCTTCTACAGTCTGCAAATGTAATTAAGTATGTATAGATACTACTAAAGGGATGAAGAAGTATGGGAAAGAAGGAATATTAAAAGTGGATTAATGGTTAAGTACTTGAAGATGGCTGGCAATGTTATGGCGAGTAAGACAATCAATTCCCATAAGCTCTAAAATTCTTGAAGGCACCGCCTTATCCACCCCGAGTAGCTCTACTGCTTGCACGAACCTCCTGTGCAGCTCTGGCGTCCAATCCACCTTCACACGTTCAAGAGATTAAAAAGAATGAAAGAAAAAAAAAACAACAACAAGAACTCAAACACTTATCCTATCTAGATCTCAGGTAAACAAATGAAAAAGGTAAACAAACTTTTTAGCTTTTTAAAGGGCCTCTCCCTCTCTCTCTTGTGGAGATAATCACATACTCCCATTATTCTCGTGATATTTTAGTGCTTCCTTGAAGTCTATGAATGGCCCATAATTGAGAGAGAGAGACGGCTGCCATTGATGTTAAAAAAGCCTTAGCAACAACGAAAACCTAATTAATCTAGTATCCAGTTCTAGTACTTACGGTAATTACCTTCACTTTTCGCTTCCCTTGATTGTTATTCTTTGCTTGTGCTGATGATTTTCTTCCCTTATCAGCTTCTTTGGAAGGTGTTTTATTAACTGCTGTAGGTTCCTCTCCTTTGTTAACAATCTCCTCGCCTTTGGTTGAACTCGAACCTAACCCTGAACCTGAACCCGAAACCTTTTCTTCTTCTTCCTCTTTCCTTTGAGTACTATCCTCATCAGTTTTGCCTACTGATGTGTTCATCTCTGATTCCTCATCACCTCCACCGGAGGGTAGTGCTGCGAAGATTTCGGTGTCCATCTCCAAATCCGGTAACAGATCACCTTCATCGATGCTATCAAAAAGATCATCAAAATCAATACTCTCAAGTAAATTCTCATCAGCGAAGTCAGGGAACTCTTCCGAGCTAATAGTGAAACACTGCATCTCTCCTTTCTGCTCATCTTTAGTAGTGTTCCTCAGAGGTGCCACAGCTAGCATCAATTCAATTTCTGTTTTTTCCCCTAAAAAATTAAACAAAACTGCAAGGAAAAAAAATTAAATACAAAAATTAAAAAGATATATATATATCCTCTATGCGGATATATACTATTGCATGAAAATTGATACAGGCCAAGGCTACGTATATGTCAAAGTGTTGGTAGAAATGGGATTTTTCTTTTCTGAGTGAAATTCCTTTTTGCCGGTCACTTGAACGGAAGATGGAGAGAAGGGGACACTCAATTCGTATAATGATTTCGTGGGGGTTTCTAATTGCTGCTTGTTTACACTGAAGGTCTGAAAGTGGAGTGTAGAAAAGATTGGATTTACGCCAAAACTCGGGTTGAGATTTCTGGGATTTGTTTGTTTTAATGTTTTTGTTTTGTACATGGACTTCTTGCTACACAATTTCTAATTTTTTTTTGTGCTGTATTTCTTTAAATTTGTGGATGGCCCTTTATAAAAAAATTTGTGAAAGGTTTTGCAAAAATAGTGAATCGCGTACTCGTGAGTTTATTTATTTTGTATGATAAAAAGGTTGTTCCGAGAGAGAGAGAAAAGGGGGAGAAATTGATATTACAGTGGAATTGGATTGAGATATATCAGCTAATGTATATCTGTTGTACAGCAAATTGAAAAAGAAAGTGATGGATGGGTTGGTCATTCATGTGTGTGAACCATTTGTTGACTTTTTCATTTGCTCAAATATTAATTTATTTAATACTACTACACAAATTAGAGTAAAAAATTTGAATAGTCATCAATCAAGCATTTAAATTGTTGAGAGGTATATAAATTGTTGTCAAGTGTAGAGGGGCATCTTCGTTTTGTGTTCTTTGTTTTTAAGACAAATAGGTTGAAGTTATATAGCATTTATTTATTAATTTTTTTTACTTATAAGAGAAGCTAAATTGAGGTTTTTACTAAAGCTACAATATTTAGCTTTTTCAAAATAAACGTTTCCATTTGATTCAAATCTTAAGCTTTTTCAAAATCAATATATAAATATTTGATTTAATAATTGATACATAATCTTCTTACTCAATATGTAAGATTGGAAATTTTTTTTTATCATTTTTTAAAAAATTACAATTTATAACCCAAAAGGGTTAGTTAAGTTGCCCATAAGAATTACAAGTAATAACCCACTTACGTAAGTAGAGAAATTCCATTTTCTTGTCAATCAAGATTTTTTGTGTTTTGAAAAATACTCTAATTTTTTATAAATCAAAATTTAATTTTTGTGAAAAATGCTTTAAAAATAAAATTCTTAATACATTAAATAGATATAAAAGAATGCACCTTTAAAATTATTTATAGGGAAAATTAGGTTCGAGTAAAACTTGATATACTCTAATAAAAAAATAAAGAATGATAATTAATAATGTGCTTGAATCAAAACCGTAATGAGGCTATTAGTGTCGAACTATTTGCGAGGGATAAAAAACTAAAAGCATAAGAGAAGGAGATTTATCAATGACAAAAGTCAAAAAATTTTTTTGTCGTTTGTGTTCTAATGCTCAAATTAGTGGTTGGTCAAAGAGTGAGAAAGAGAAAAAAGTACAAGGTAAGTATGAAAGTTAGAGTTCCAATTAGTTTAGAAATACCTAAAAAGGGATACTTGTACCTATGTGATGGGACATTGGGCCTAAGTGGCCTGAGCTTGATGTAAGGGTGCTAGGGCTAATGTTGTAGGCCCAAACTATGCTGGGAATTGATGATCCAATCATGGGGTGACAAGTTAGTGTCCCCGTGTGCTAGCTAGTGGTCAGTTAAGATGGCTGAGCTAACGTGGAGTCTAAAAATTCATGTCAACCTGATACGTCAGCTTGGCCAAAATGGCCAAACTACACCCACTTGATAACTAAATTATACTTCGAAAGGAAAAGCCCATTTTACTTTTTAGACCTTAAAACACCCCCAACATTCTGTCCCTCATCAAGTAGTCTGAGGTGTCAAACTAGCGAAAATAAAATTGGTCGATCTATTATCATTAAAACCAAATCATGACTTGAGTGTGGATTTGTTTTAGAGTTTTTCATGGCATTGTATTGATGACATGTTTTTATGATTATCCCAACCTCAATTTGCTAAGCTAGTTTAGATACTATGCTGATGTGGATGAAATAAGGTCATTGTTTAGGTTTGAGATGATGCAGCTGACGTGGTCCTCGCATGGTATAACCAACGTGACGCTTGTTGCATATATATAATATATTCGACATTATATTACATGTATGGGTAATGTGACATTTGTGGACCTTCTATGGCAAAAACAACATGTTTGACATAATGTTATGTGCATGGTTGACGTGATACTTGTGAATTTTATATAGTGGGTTTTGCATGGCAGAATCGGCATGACCCTTATGCAGGTTCATTTAAACCTACATTTATTGAGGAAAGAGAATTTTGGTGATTTTTTGAATTTAGGCTGAGAAGTTGAAAAGTCAACATCAGTAACTATATGGTGACATGGTTTAATTGGGAAGTGTTTATCCAATTTGGGACTTGGCTATATAAAGGCCTTATTAGGCCCTAGTTCCTTACTACTTAGTCTTGTTTACTCTTTAGTTGATCAGTTCTTATCAATCTCAAAATTTTTTAGCCTTTTTTCGTCCGACCTCTTTTTAAAACTAATTCATTGCATCTTTCTTTTCTCATTATGTCATCTAATCCTAGCTTGTCTAATTTTAGGGTAGAAATAAAGGGAGGTAAACTTGGCTAAAATAGTTTCCTTTCAGATGATGATGTCCCCTTTATTATTGTAGGAAAAGATTATCACCAAGCTACCTATTGGTTAAACTCGATGTTTATAGAAGGTAAACAAATTAGAGACAACACCTAAACTAGAAAGAAAAGATCTATCATGGGATAGATAAGGTCTTGGCGATAATAAATTTTGACCTCTAAAACCCTAAAGTCTCAATAGCCATGGTTACTTCAGCTCTTTTGTCTGACCTTTTTTCTTTTTTCTCAGCTCTCTTACGAAACAATCCAAACCTTCATTCCATCCAGCCTTCCAATAGTTTGATTTTAAAATCTAGCTTTAGCTCATTTTCTGAGTTTGACGAGTCTTTTAACTTCACTTTATCTTTTTCCTTCTTAGATGTTGTAGAAGTCCTAGTCTTTTATCTAGTTCAAAGGCTTACTTATTCTTTAGAAGTTGAGCAAATTAGTGAGAAGGCTTATGAAACTGAGCAAGTTCAGAGTTTTGAGTAGGCTGAAAGGTTTGGCTAGGCTGAGAAAGAGAATGAAGATGAGAAGAAGACAAAAAGACCCGATGATGATCATGATAACCTTGCCCCTTTCTATACCCCTAACCCTTTAGGCATAACCCCTAAGGATATGATAAGAAGCTAACCCTAAAAATTACCCTAATCTGTGCTCCATTCATCATGTTTTTATTGTGAAATTCAAATTTGATTTTCCTAATGAGGGGTACAATATAATGATGCCAACCTCTTAGGATAAGATCATTGTCCCATTAGAGTTTAATAAGATATCAATAAACTGGGACTATTATGGTTGATCTTAGATTTCCTTTACATTTTTTTTATTGTTGAACTTTTTTTAGCTTATAATTAAATTATCACTAGCTCACCCCCCAAGTACATAATAGGATTCATTAAATTTTTTTTAGAGAATTAGTTATTTTCCTCATTATCCCTATCTTCAAGGAATTTTTTACCATCGATAAGCATTTTAATGATAAAAGCTAGTTTTATGTAATAGCTTGACCCTTTAAGAAAATTTTTGTAAACTGTTCGAGCTTATTAAAGACATGAAAAGTTTTTTTCCTTTGTATAGAAAAGGTTAAGGGGGGTTTAAGAGATTAATAATTGCCTGGGCTTATTTAAGGAGGCTAAGATTAGTCCCCGACTATGGACGAGCTTGGTGCTTGGGACATAATAAATGACTTTCTCAATAGGGGAAAGTTAGTGGATGCTTACGAGCTGACCTCTTCTAGTGTTATTAAAGAAATTAAGTATTGGGGTAACCATTTTTCTAACTTTTCATAACTGACTCTTGTTTTTATCAATTTTGTTTCAACTCTTAATTCAATTTTTTTGTTTCTTTTGGAGACATGGTTGGTTGGGGTGTTTGAGGTTTTGACATGTCTTACTTTGTACAATCTTTTTAAGGGAGGGATATGGGCAAAGCTTTTTTTTAACTTGATGACCCCTTCAGAGGGATCAAAATAATTGACCCACCACTTCTTAATAAGTCCAGTTGGTGCAAGAGCTTGGTTACGATGTAAAGTTAAACCGAAGACCATAGCTCAAAAGCCATAAAAGAGGCTGAAGATGGCACCTTTATCCTCCAAGCCAATTGTTAAGCTTTAACCTTCCTTTATGAGTATATCTATCACAATAAATTTGACTCCTCAAAGAATGCCTATAAAGACCCCAAGACGGTAAAAAAGATTACGTAGGCCATCTTATTGATTTACTTTACAAATTAACATATTTGTCTTAATTTGTTCATCTCTAAGCTTAGGTTTCTTGTGTGTAGTTTTTTATAGGCTCCCATTCTCTATCTCCTAAATATGGGGCATGGCTTGTTATTTTGCTACAAGGCTTTCAATTATTTTTTTAAGATCGAAAAAGATATCAAGAATTATACTTGAGATATTAACTCCCTTAACAAGGTAGTTAGAAAGCACGGAGTATAGAAAGACTAACGATGAGCTTTGTAAGAAGGTCAATAACTTGAGCTAGAGGCTTGAGAACATGTCAGTCTAAGAAATCATGGTGAAATCCTTGTAGCAACAATCTAACTTGAGGTTGAGTGTGGCACTAGCTAAAGTGGAATGGTTAAAGAGCGAGCTTTACATTGCCAAGGAGGCTAAATAGTGAGCTATAAAGAACTTCCTCGAGTCTAATGACTACTACAATATACATATCGATTTTGCTCGGGACCAGGTGTTCAGCTCATTCGACTTAGCTTTGAATGAGGTGAAATACCTTTATATTGATTTTAACTTATCAATGGTTAACATCAATAACTTTCGATCCAAGCAAGTAGCAATAACAGCCAAAGAGCTCCAGGATAAAAATAACATGGAAATAAAGACTATTGTGATTGTTGTTTTTTGAGGCCGAGTGGGAAAAAACAGGTAAAAGGCCCAAGGTGGAGGTTTAAGCTAGTGAGCTTAAGACACTAGCTACTGAAAAGTAACCTGAAGAGGGGTTATATGAGAGTTTTTAATTTTTCTTTTTATAATTTTGTTCCATTTGTACATATTCATACATTAATGAAAGGAAGAATTTTTTACATCTTTGAGCTTAATCTTTTCTCTATGTTCTCTCAGCTTAGCTTGTTTATACATAATTTGTAATGAACAACATTCCCAAGTTTTTAGTTCAGTTAATGTAGCCAAGAAAATAACAAACGACTTCATAGGACTTTTAAAGAACTTTAAAGAATTTAATAAGCCTGAGATCAGGTATAAAGCACTTCACTAAATATAATAAGATACCTCGAACTTGGAGTATTTTTAATAAGAAAATTTTATTTTTCTATCTCTTAGCTTGGTACCTTTATTCATTGATATTTTAGTTTAGCATTAATAAGTTAAAAATGAGATAAAAATTTTCATGTAGCTAGCTCGAGCACTATGATCATGAAAACTTAGTTCCTAATTTATACAAGTTTAAGGTTAGTTTTTGGTTTCATTGTTCATACAAGTCTGACTTCAAACCTCAAAATTTTAAATATAATCATTGTTACTCCAAACTTTCAAAAATGAACTAGTGAAATGTATTTGAACTTTATGATTTCATTCAACTCAAGATTTGGCAATACAATTAGATTTCATAATTACAAACTTCTTCAATTTTAAAGCCTTTATTGATAATAAAATTTCAAATTATCCACATTTCATATTCTTAGGATTGGATTTCCATTCAAGCTCTGTGATTTACATGTCCAAGCTTAGATTATTTTTTCATAATGTAAGGGCCTTCCTAGTTTAGGGGCAACTTCCCTCCTTGGTTATCGACTTTTAGGGCTTTCACTTTTTGAAGTGCTAAGTCACTCTGGTTGATGCCTTTTTGTTAGAGCCTTTTGTTATTGTAATTGGAAACCCTCTATTGATAGGCTACTATCCTTGTTAGATCAATATCTCTTTTTTCTTCGATCAAGTCTAAATTAGCCCTTAAAGCCTCCTCATTCCCTATTTTGGTACCAAGCTTGACTAAAAAATTAGGGAGGTCAATCTTATTTAGGACCATAGCCTCTATTATAAAAGCTAGATTGAAAGGGATCTCCTTTATGGGGACTTTAGTTGTCATCTTTAAAGCCTATAATACTTTAGGGAGCTCTTCGACCTATTTACCTTTAACTTCATCTAATTTTTTCTTGAAGGCTTCAAGCATGATTTTATTTGTAGCCCTGACCTGACCATTGGATTGTGGATGAGTGATTGAGGATAACCTTAGATCAATGTTGAGGTTTGATTAGCATTTTTTGAATTTAGGGTTCTCAAACCATTTTTCATTGTCATTTATTATAAAGCAAAGTAGACCAAATGGATAGATTATGTTCTTTCAAAGAAACTTCTTGATCTGAGACCCTGTTATAATTGCTAGTGCCTTGGCCTTCAACTATTTAGTGAAATAGTCAATGGCCACTAGCATGAATCTTCTCAGCCTAAGGGCTAGGGTGAACAGTCTGAGCATGTCATACCTTACTATATAAAAAACGATGGGGTTATTATAGGAGTTAGCTTGATCAAGGGTAAATATTGCATATGAACAAATCTTTGGCATTTATTGCACTTCTTTACTACTTCGATTGTGTCTTTTCTAATGGTTGATAAGTAGTATCCTTGTCTCAGGAACTTAAAGCCAATGGCCAAAGTTTGAGGTGATTCCCATATATTTTTTCATGGATTTTCCTAAGTACATAGTTTGCCTTCTCTTCATCTACACACCTCAAGTAGGGCAAACTGAATGACTTTCTATATAACTTCTTATTGATGATGGTGTACCAAGAGCCTCTCTTATTAGGACTTTGGCTTAAATTTTATCTTCAAGTAGTTTACTTATCATGAAATGATTCTAATTAAGGACATCATGACTCTTTTTCTTCAATTTGGCTAACTTGTTTCTCATTGATGCTTTCCTTCATCAGCTTTTCAACTAGGACATGTGTTGAGCTATCTGTTGTGATCCCAGATGCTAAATTGGATATTGAGTCAACTACAATGTTTTTTTTATCTCGACATTTTTTTTACCTCGGCCCTTGAAAGCATTACTAAATGTGCTCACAACTTATTTAAATATTTTGTTATCCTTTTTTCTTTGGCCATGAATTCTTCATTCACTTGGTCGACCACTAGCTACAAATCATTATAGACAAAAAGGCTCTTCACATTTAAGTTGATAGCTAATCTCAATCCTATAATCAGTGCTTTATACTTTGTTTCATTATTCGAGGCTTTGAACCTAAACTTAAAGCATACTAAAACTATATATTTTTTGCACTAATTAGAATTAGGTTGGTCCTATTTCTTTTATTAGTGGTTGACCCATCTACAAAAAGTTTCTAGCTTTTTTTTTTTCTAGTCATCAGTCCTACTAGGCTATTTTTCTGCCTCAGTTGAGATACATTCAACAATAAAATCAGCTAACACTTCGACTTTAGGGTTGATCTGGGTAGTATGTACAGGTTATACTTGCTAAGCTCGATTGTCTCATTGATTAGTCGACCTGATAGCTTAAGTTTTTTACAAAATTTGCTTTAGCGATTGGTCGATCAAGATGTTCACCATATGAGATTGAGAGTACAATTCGAGCTTTCTAGCTGAAGTGATAACAACGTAGGCTATTTTTTTTATTTTCTGATAGTTAAGCTCTATCATAGTCAACACTCTATTTATGAAGAATATTGGCCTTTTCTTTCCTCTTTATTCTCAAACCAAGATCGAGTAGATAGACTAATCTATGATTGCAATATAGAGGTCTAATGTTTCGTTGAGCTTTGATTTTGACAATATGAAAGGAAATGAGAGAAACTTCATTAGCTTTTTAAAAGTATTTTTAACACTGAGGTGTTCATTTGAAGTCATAGATGTTTTTAAATATTTTAAAAAATGATAGGCACTGATTTGCTAATCTTGACATAAATCTGCTCAATGTAGCAACTTTCTTTATCATCCTTTGCACCTCTTTCACTGAAGTTAATGCTTTCATATCCAAGATGGCCTATACCTTTTTAGGGCTAGCCTTTTTCCCCCTTTGGTTGATCATGTATCCTATGAATTTGCCTGACATAACCCTAAAGCCACATTTGCCAGGGTTAAGCCTTATGTTGTACTTTTTGAGTGTGTTGAAGGTCTTGTCTAAATCTTTCAAATGCTTGGTTGGGATCTTGCTCATCATAATCATGTCGTCAACATAAACTTTGACATTACAACCGATTTGGTCTTTGAATATTTTGTTGACTAGCCTTGTATGTCATTTTTGTATTTTTTAAACCGACCAACATTATCTTATAATAGTATAGGTCCCTTTCAATCACAAAGGTTATCTTTTTCTCGTCTTCTTTTAGCATCTTAATCTGATTGTAGCCTAAGCACGATTCATAAAACTTAGCAAGCCATCCTCAGTGCTGTCAACTATCAACTAATTTATGCTCGATTCAAGAAAACTATCTTTTGGGCAAGTTTTATTAAGATAAGTGAAGTCAACATATGTTCTCTATTTTTCACTGTGCTTTTTCACCATGACGATGCTAACTATCACTCAGGTAGTATGCTTACCTGATGAAGCCAGCCTTTAGTAGTTTACTAACTTTTTCTTCAATGGGATTTTACCTTTCAGGGGCAAAACTTCTCTTATTCTGTTGAATTGGTTTCATGCTTGGGTTAGTGTGCAGTCCATGGGCCATTATAGTAGGATCAATCCCAAGCATATCTAATAAGGTCCACTCTAACAAGTCAATATTATCTCTCAATAGCCATACTGATTTTTCTTTCTAGTTGAGTTTGGTCGCTATTTGCATATATTTGTCTATGTTATTTTCAAAGAATGACATGAGTATGAAATCTTTTATCGATTCTGGTTAGCTAATACCAATTTCAAGCCTTTGGTCATTGATTTCTTTTTATTCACTTAGGTCGGACCTATTACTTACAAGGACAAATCTTGACGTGAATGTTAATGTGTTAAAGATCATTACTACTTTCAGCAACTAAAATTATATCATCAACAAATAACATACACTATAACACTTTATCTAGTATATGTCCATTGAGCTCATCCATAATTAATGCAAAAAGAAATGGACTTAGTGTTAAGCCTTGATATAATTCTAGGGTAATAGGAAAGCTATCAGTCAAGCCCTCAAACATCCTCATGTTTGTTACAACTCCTTCATACATATCTTTAGCTAAGTTAATGTACTTTAAAAGAACTCTTTTCTTCATTGAGGCCCACCAAAGCACCTCTCGAGAACTCAATCATATGCTTTTTTCAAGTTGATAAACACTATATGTAGGTATTTTTTTCTCATTTGAAAACCCTCTAACAAAAACTTTAATAAGTGGATTGCCTTTGTTGTGTAGTGTCTTGGCATAAACCTAAATTAGTTTTTAAAAATAGTGACTTCATGTTGCAACGTACATTCAATTACTCTCTCCCAAGGTTTCATAGTATGACTTAAGTTTTATTCCTTGATAGTTCAAACAATTTTGTATATAACTTTTATTCTTGTATAAAGGCATTAAAGTATTATTCTGCTATTCTTCTAGCATCTTTTTAGTATACCAAATTTTGTTAAAAAGATCCATCAACCGTCCTATCCCTATGTCACCCAAGCATTTCCAAACCTCAATCAAGATTCCATATGGTCCTATAGCTTTCTTTGCTTTCATCATTCTCAAAGCCTCTTTAACTTCATACATTTTATATTATATTTAAACACATGATTTATATTTTTAGAAGGTACATTAAACTCACCTATATCATACTCAAAATTGCCATTAAAGAGATTATCAAAATATTTTATCAATCATTTTTTAATCTTCTCATCCTTCACTAAAACTCTTTTTTCATCGTCTTTGATACACCTTACACATTAAGATCCTTACTCTTTTTATCCCTTATTTTAGCAATTTCAAAAAACCTTTTTTCTCCATTTATTATCTTTAGTTTTCTGTATAATTATTTATGGATCATAATCTTTGGGTCTCAAATAACCTTTTTGGCTTCCTTTTTTGCTGTCTTATACTTTAGATAACTCACTTTGTCCTTATTGCTCTTTAAATTTCTATAACACTTCTACTTAGATTTAATTGTCATTTTCACATCCTTATTCCACAAACAAGATTACTTTCCTAATGGTGCACAATCCTTAGATTTGTTAAGTGTCTTTTAGCAACCCTTTGAATTCTAGTAGAAGTTTTTTCCCATATTACTTTTACACCCTCTTTAGGTTTCCAATCAACCTCTTTTGCCAACCTATCCTTAAAAGATAATATTTTTTCCCCATTCAAGTTCCACCACATAATACATGGTTCGTGATTGACATATTCTCTTTAACCCCCAGAGGTGAAAAATCTATGTTGTGTTGTTCCATCTCACTTGATATAACCTTACAATCTTTATAGCTACTTTTATCCTTTTTCTTCGTAAAAAAAAATTAATTTGACTAGCATTTGACCCATTCCTAAAAGTCACCAAATATGATTCTCTTTTCCTAAAACATGTGTTTAATATAATTAGATCAAATGCAATAGCAAACTATATAATATTATCCCTAGTACCATATCTTTCTCCAAAAGCATATCTTTCATGCACCCTCTCATCCTTGCCTATGTGACCGTTCATGTTTGCTCTAATAAATAACTTTTTTCTGTTTGGTTGGTTCGCACTATCTTTTATAAATCTTACCAAATTTTTTGCTTACTTGCTTGATCCAAACTTATTTACAGGGCATAAGTACTAAGTTTAACATGTAAAATTATATTTTCTTTTCTTTTAACCTCAACCACATCATTTTTTAAATTCTTATCTATAATAATCTGCACTCTATTTCTACTCTTATTTTTACTTGTGTACCGAAGCTTAGAGCCTTATGTTTTTGTTTCTCTAGCTTTTCCCTTACCGGCTAGTTTTTTGGAGGCATATAATATTAATTCATTTCTTAATCATTACTTATTGTATCGCTACTAACTTACCAGTTAACAATCCTGTATTCTAAGTAATTAAACGTAACTTACCCTCATGGACTAGCTTATTTACTTGTGTTTGTTCATTAAAACTTGAAAACCTTTGCCTATTTAATACTACATTTGAGTGGTGATATGGTGCGTCGCTTTTGAGCGATGACCTAGCATCCTTTGCCCATTTAACATTACACTTGGGCTCCCATGTAGAGCATAATTGGGAGGCTATGACCAAGTGAAATTCTTATTTTGGTCTCTAATCATGGTTTGATTATGTTTAACATTTTTAATTAAATGTAAATGGAAAATTCAATATATAAAAGATATATGAAATTAAAACACAAATAAATAATAATGAAAAATAAAAGTAAGAGTAGAGGAATAAAAAACAAGGATTTATAAAGGTTCGGTCCTTCTTCAAAGGCATTTAAGTCTTCTCATTTAGCTTTCCTAGCTAAGCTTCAAATCCATTAGTGAAAAATGTTGTTATACAAATTACAATCTTTACCTTATCAAGGTTAAAATAGTAACCTTTATCCCTTTATAAGATTCCACCCAATCTTTTACTAAGCTCTCAAGAGAATACCTCATCTATTAACTCACTAAGTCCCATTTGAGTACAAAGTTTTTTGCAAACTAGTAAAAACCTCTAATAGGTAAGTGTTTGCTAAAGTTAAGTAAAAAGATGAAGAAACAAATGTAGATTGGATACAAGGATTACAAAAAAAAAAAATGGAAATGAAGCATTATAGACTCTAAAGCTCTTGATTTCTTGATTTAAAGCCCTTGGTTCATAATCCTCTTATTTAGAATGTGTTGGAGGCTTCTTATTATAGTAAGAGATCATCTCTAACCGTTGTGAATCGTTGGAATTGAAAAAGAGCCATTATTTCCTTCAAATTTTATTTTTATTCAAACTTCCTATGCGAAGGGGATTTATCTTAAGATAGATCTTCATACTTCCAAATTAAAAAAATATAGCCGTTAGAAATGAAAGGATTGAGCTTGGAATGTATCCTCTAGCTTAAAAAATAGGAAAAGAGCATTCTAACTTGATGGAATTGATCATTTTGCTTAAAAGCAAAAGATGAGAATCTGGAAGTGAAAGGTTTGACTCTTTACACGGTGGGATCGATCCTTTCTTTTCAAAATTGCATATTTTGACTTCTTTTGCCAAGGAAAAATGATTGATTTTTCTCAAACATATTTTTGTTAATGATATGATAAATTTAACTTAATGTTTTGTTTTATCAAAACCTTAGATCATTACAAAGCTAACAACTTTGACATTATTTATGCAAAAATTAATGTTCAAAAGTTGATTTTTTTTTTGTTATCGAAGGTTGTCTAGTGGTTTGATATCACAAGTGCAAGGTGAAATCAAATAAAACTTCATTGTATCTTGGAGACATTTTGGTTATATCCCTTTTGCATATCATAACTGGTAGGGATGAAATAAACCGGAAGGAAAATGGCATTTTTAGCATGCCTTAAAGTCATTTTTTTTTGTTCTTTGAAGGTTTCATCTTAAGTTTTAACAAGGATTGGAAGGGAAGACTACAACCGAAAATACAAGTAAAAATTCTTCTTTTTTGTGAGGTTAAATCATTCGTTTGTATGGTATTTATTGATAAATGAGGTAGTGAGATGTATTTTTTTTTTTTAATTTTTTGCTACGTCAAAATATATTGTATTGATATTGCCAAAGATATGAACAGAAAAGCCAGTTACACAAGACACCAAAAAGCACATTACAACCAAGCCAAAAACATTTTTGAGCAATGTACCCCTTGTTTTGCCAAAGCATCAACCATACATTGGCTTCAAGTAATCATTAATAATATTAACCTCACTTAGCTCCCCAATCAAACTATAAATTGCTAAAAAATCTCCTACAACTTCCAGAATCTCATTTCCTCCTTTAAACACCATCCAACAGCCACAGTAGAATCAGATTCTATGAGCAAACCCACTTGATTCTTCCATCTAGTCTTAGCAAATACCTCTAAGGGTGCCTTAGTGGCTAATAATTCTATTGGATTTTTTGTTCCCTATAACCTTGAAAACATCGTGACAACCACTCCATCTTCATTTCACAAGACACCATCACATCCTACAGAGCCAGCTCTTCCTTTTGCTGAACCATCCACATTAAACTTCAAGAAGCCCTTCAGAGGAGGACACCATTGTATTTTGAATCTTCAATCAACACTTTGTACCCTAGGAACACACTTTCCAAGATAATTCCACCACTTTGATTCTCATATCAATATCTTATCTTCCATGGCCTTAATCCAATGTAATGTTGTTAACTTTGTCAAAAACAGCAGATCATCAATCGTAAAGTTTTTGTGATCAAATATCCTTTCATTTCTAGCTAACCAAATAGACCACAAAGCTCCTAATATTAAAGTCAACCACCACTTCTTGCAATGTCCTGAAAACTGTCGAACCAGCCTAGTCGAAAAGTCCTCAGTATTTGCGGTTGGGAGCCACTCATACTCTACCATTGCATAAACTTACTCTAAAAACTCCTCAGCCATACACATGAAAACAATACATGATTCTTACGCTCCATTTTTTGACACCATTGACATAAACTTGGGAGTAGGAGATTGGAATACCATGTTTCACCAAAAAAGACTTAGTACGAATTCTATCCAAAACCACCAGCCACAGAAAACATTAAACCTTTGGTGGTATTTTAACTATCCACAACTTACTAAATTCAAACATAATAGGAGAATAGGAGAAAGAATTCATCAGGGATGATGTTTTTTAATAGAGACTTTACCTGAATTTTCCTGATCCCGCAACATCTTGTCTCGTTTCTCTTATATTAAATAAACTTTATCACATTTTGTACGCAATTCCTGCAACATATCCACCTCCTATTGAAACAAATTTCGCCTAAAAAGAAAATTCAATTTGAGTGCTCAAACTTGTTGTTAACTGCATGATCCACTACTTTTACATATTTATCAGATGCAATTAGGAACAATCTTGGGAAGCATTTCATCAGAGGTTTATCATAACACCATTTGTCAAACCAAAAGAATACATCCCAACCATTTCCTACCAACCATCTACACGCCCCTCTTTCAATATATTTTTTAATAGGATGTTTCTATTATTGCCCCATTATGTCACGCCAAACATGGTCATTATCTTCATTTTCATGACAGCAGGGATCCATGTTTGAACGCTCTCACTGTATTTCGCAGCAACCACTTTTCGCCAGAATGAATTTGATTCATTTTCATATCTCCACCACTACTTTGTCAGTAGTGTAAAATTTTTAAGTTGCAAGTCTTAGATCCCCAGCCCCACATTTTTCTAGGGCAACACACTTTACCATAATTAATCTTTGCCATTTCTTTTTGTAAATCACTTCACCCAAAGTAAGTTCCTTATAATCTTATGCATTTTACTAATTATTTAAACAAGCGCCTTAAAAATAGACATGTAATAGATGGGGAGCTATGATAGGTCGAATTAATAAAACTCTCCCTGAAAATGACAGGAACTTTCTTTTCCACATTGCTAATTTCTTTTGAACTTTTCGAGAACAGGTTCCTTTATTGACAATCTATTCAAGTTGACACCAAAGGAATTATTCCCAGGTATCTTCGTGGAAAATTACCCCTTAGCACGTCCAAACTCGCAAGCCATACCATCCGTTAAAAGATCATCACCCCTAAGGAAACCAAATAACACTTCTCACAATTCAATTTTATCTCATACATCAATTCAAAACATTTCATGATCTTTCTAACATTTTTAATCGCCTTACTATCAACTTCCAAAAAAAGAATAGTGTTATCTGTGAATTACAAATGCGAAATAATGAAAACATTAGAAAAAAAAGGAGTACCCTTGATTAATGACTTGTTTTCCGCTTCCACTAATAGCAAATGTAGAGCTTCTGTGACAAGAATGAACAGGAAAGGCGATAATGGATCTCCATGACGTAACCCCCTTTCCATATGAAACTGATTTGTAGGAAAGCCATTAACCAACACTGCTACCCACACCGTTGGGATGCACTTTCAAATCAATTTTCTCCAAATCCTCCCAAAATCCATTATCTCCATCAGTCAATCTAAAAACACCCATGATACACTATTATATGCTTTCTCAAAATCCAGTTTCAAAATAATCCATGCTTTTGCACATACATTTTCCTACTTTAACAAATAAATCACCTTGTTTAACAAAAGAACACCATCCATAATCTGTTTTCCCACCACAAACGCACACTGCGTATCACTAATCAACTTACCAATCACCCTTTTTAAACTTCTAATAAAACTTTTGCCAAAATCTTATAAACAGAGTTAGTAACAGATATAGGCCTGTAATCATTCAATGACATTGGATTGTCTACTTTAAAGATTAGAGTATTAAAGAGGAACCCTTTTCTAGCCTGCCATTCCTATGAAAATCCACCATGAACTTCATCACATCATGTTTGATAACTTGCCAATCATTCTTGTGGAAACTAAAGTTGAAGCCGTCCGGTACAAGCATCTTATCACATTCACAATTCCAAACCACTTCTTTCACTTGCTCCATTGTAAATGGCATTTTCAATGCTTCCACTTCTTCTAAGGACAATCTTCTCAATGGGAAAGAAAAATTAATAAACCCATCTCGCCCATTTGCTTTAAAATTATCCCTATAGAATTCAACCACCATCCCTTTCACTTTTCTTAGATTTGATATCCAGTGTCTATTTCTGAAAAACCTGGAATAAGATTTCTTTTGGCTTTGAATTTTGCTTTATAATGGAAAAACTTCATATTTCTATCACCCTCATTCAGCCAAAGTACTTTTGACTATTGCCACTACAAAGATTCCTTATGCCTTTGTGCATCTTAAAGATCTTGTTTGGTCCTCTGCTTTCTTTATCCTTGGCCTCTGTTAATTCTTTTCCATTTCCAATATCATCCAACATTTCAATCTTCTTTTCTAATCTTATTATATTCTAATTGACATCACCAAATTCATAATGATTTCAGTTTTTTAGAAAAACCTTCAAAAGATTAAACTTCTTGATAAGACATTCTTTTTTCGATATTCATATTCTTTCATTCCTCTCAATATCATGAAAAAATTCATCCTTCATCGTGCAATGATTCATAAATTTAAAAGGTCGACGTCCCCAGTTAACTACCTCCGACTGAAGAAGTAATGGAACATGATCAGACACCAATCTTTTTTCACCCTTTTGGCAAAAATTTGTAAATCTATTAATCTACTTTGGTCCAACTAAGAATCTATCAATTTTACTTCTTTTCTTACCAGCACCAAACCAGGTAAGACATTTTTCATTGATAGGGAGATCAATGAATTCACTCACGTTGATAAACTCATTAAATTCAATAATGCCAACACCACTGGACACACAACCCATCCTCTTAGTTGGTAACTTCTTTGTGTTAAAACCACCTACCACACACCAATCCCCTTTCACCACATTCATATAATCTAGAACCTCTTTCCACAACTTTATCTTTGCCCCACTGTCACAAGATGCATAAATATTACACACGACACATTCAAAGTTACTTCTACTCCAGCATCCTTCAACAAACATCATGTTACTCCTATAGTCTAACCTTGTCTTTACAAATTCACCGACATCCCAAATCATCAATAAGCCACCCCAGCTCCTTGTTGCAATTGAAAAACACTAGTCATGATCATCATCTAGCCAAATGCCCTTAATCACCTTGTTTGAGATATCATCTAATTTAGTCTCCTGTATTAACACCATATTTGCTTTATGCAAATTCACCATCCTTTTGAGTATTCCCTTTTTTGCTAAACTACCCAATCCATGAACATTTCATGATAGAATTTTCATAATTACACCCCCACCTGGGCAGAATCACCTTTCACCTCAATAGCATATAACAAGAAAGTTTTCAAACATCACTACATAACACATATCTTTTATCGACCCACGGAATCCAACTCTTTTTAATTTGCCAATAGCCACATCATCACCACAACTTGCTATTATCTTTAGCAATTTACCAATTTCCTAAGTCGATTTGGCCTCCTTTAAAGCAAGCACTCATTCTCTGGTGCGAAAACCTCCATCTGATAAAGAGGTATTTGCAATAACCCCTCCATTTGAGATCGACTTATGTGTCTTCTTGCCTTTTTTAATTTGTAATGTGTTCAGTGGGATATGATTTACTTTGCAATTTATATTGGTAATTGTAGGCACCAATTTTGTTCCTTTTTATATATTATTATTATTATTATTATTAATCTTAAAGAAAAAATCAAAAAAAAAAAAAAACAAATCTTTGATTTCAACTCTGGCAGTTGAAATCAAGCTGCTAGAAGGTTTATTTTTCTTCTTGACACTGCCTAACATGATAGCATGAAATCCAGTGACCAAAAGTCACCAGATAGACACCCAAATTTTTCACAAAAGGATTTCAGAAGATTTAGGATCTTAAATCTTAGAAGCTCTATAAATAGAGCTAATCTCTGCAAGGAACGAGGACACAAACAAGAAGAACAATAAAAAGGAATACACAACCAAAAAAAAAAACCAATAGCAAACATTAAAAAAAAAAATTTTATGAGAATGAAATTCTCGATCTAGGAAGTTGTAGATTTTTTTTGAAAAATCTAAACTTGGAAAGGTGTTTAGAAAGCATAAAGGATCATTAGGGAATTTTTAAAATTTTTTTGGATTTTTTTTGGGTCCTTGTAATTTGAGAAAATTTGAATTTTTTAGCGACCGGCCATTAGAATCTGGGTTCCTCACCTGAATTTGGAAATTTTTGAATTTTTCGGCACCGGTTGAAGTTTTCGGCCATCGGTGCACTGCGACGATTGGCCAAAAACTGGGTTTTACGGTGGTCGGCCGAGAGGTACTGGGATTTTAAAGAGAGAGGTTATGGGTAAAGAGAGAGGAGAAAGAAAAAATAAAGAACCAACCTAAAATAGACCTTTTATAGGTGCCCTAAAACGATGTGGTTTTGGGTGTCTGGACTGAACCTGACCTGCGCAGGATCGACGTGCTGACCCGTGCGTCAACCCGACTTGTTTCGCAGGTTTTTCCTTTTTTTTTTTCTTTTTTTTTCATTTTGATTTTGATTTTGATTTTTTATGTTATTATTATTATTATTATTATTATTATTATTATTATTATTATTATTGTTATTTTATATTATTAGTGGTAATAATTTTTTTAAAACAAATAAATAAATAGAATAAAAAATAAAACTGAAATAAAATAAAGACTTAAAAAATAGAAATAAAAAATTAATAATAATAACAATTTAAAGGAAATAAATTTTATTAAAAGAAAAAATATTATTTAAATTTCCTCGAAGTGTTGGGGTATTTGTTTAAAAAAATTTTGCTAAAAAATAAAAAATTATAAAAAATAATAAATAAAATAAAAAATAAATTGTTTAAATGAATCTTTTAAATGCAATTTTTAGAGAAAGCTAAAAGAGTTTAATTTTTTTAATTATTGCAAGTAAAAATAATTTTTTGAATTTCACCATAGAGTTGGAATATTCCAAAATTATTTTCACTAAAATAAAGATTACTTTAAACAATGTAAAACAATAATAAAACATGAAATTAATAATAATTAATATCTTGAATTTTTTTTAAAAAGTATGTAGAAAATTGAAAAAGTTCGATTTTTTTAAACAAGAGATTAATATTTAGATTTTACCAATGAGTCAGGATAATCTAAAATTTTTTTTATAAAAAAATATAATTAAAGAATAAATAATAAAATTTTAAAAAAATAATCATAATAAAGATTAATTAATTAATTCTTTTAACTATAAAAAATGATTTTTAAGATTTTGTCCAAAATTGAGATAATCTTAAAACTTATTCAAAATTTTTAGGATTTCACCAAAGAATCGGGATAATCTTAAAATTTGTTTAATAAATTTTAGGAACTCACTAAAGAGTCGGAATGTTCTTAAAATCTTTTTTTAAAAATAAATAAATAAAATATCTTATGACAAAGTTTTGAGAATTTTGTGAATGGTCAATTTTCTCGAAATATTTTCTAAATAATGATTTTCTATAAATTCCATCAAAGCGTTTGAGAATTTATGGAATACGAAATAATAATAATGTTAATTTTGTAATAGAGAAAAATGTTTTAAATAAATTTTTAAGAAATTAAACTTAAAAAAAAGATCACGTTATCAAAATTATATGATTACGCATGTTTAAATGAAACTGTTCTTCGAACGGACGATGTAAGGGTGCTAATACCTTCCTCACTTGAAATCATACTCCCAGACTTAGTCTTGATTTCACAGACCTAAACTTCTTTTAGTAAGTTTTAATTAATTTTAAAATTTGTTTACTAAAAGATGATATTTTGGGTGGCTAATCACACCCTATAAAAAGATTGGTGGTGACTCCAAAAATTTTCACCCAAGTCTAGCGGTTAAGTCCCTAGACGAAAAATCGTTATGAAAGTTTGGCAACTTTGTTGGGGACATTTGAGAGTCGAGCCAAAAATTAAATATGTGTCATCCAAAATTTGATTTCATGGTCTTTTCGATATTTAATTTTAATTTCTTATATCATCTTACAATAATTTTTTGGTTTCCTTTAGTTTTGATATGTTATTGTACTTATTTTATATTATTGCTAATTATATTGTTAATTTTATTAATAGTTGTTATATTCCCTCACACACGTGCACATTTGCATTCACACATGAACTCTATACCCAGGCTCCCAAATATATCCTTTTTTAGGAAGGAGTAGAATACCTATGCTTTCGTGAGGTTATAATGCCTTTGCTTGGTCTAGTGTAATACTTCCACTCAAGTTGAACCATTTCCATTGGCAGCCTATCATGGATGAGGATCGAAGGCCTTACTAGTCCAGAGTGGACGATAATGAGGATCAATTTGAGAACCTTTTTAGCTTATGTTAATTACCAAACCATGCATATAGTGAACCTTAAGAAACCAACCTTAGATAGGGCCATACCATTTTTGTAGATTATATCCTAAATTAGGACACATGAGGGAATATTTATTTTAATATGATTACTAACCTTATTTTGTTTTGCTCTCCTTTTGTTTCATGATCATGCATCATCATAAACACTTGTATATGGGATGTGTTTGTCAATATGCCAATATCAGTAAGAAGATTTTTAGTCTTGCTTCAGAAACACCATCATGATGTTCTCAGCTTTGAAGCTCACCATGTGTGAAGAGATTAATGCGGAGATAACTCTATCATTGAAGCTCAAAGTAGAATGGAAAATTGTTTGAAAGAATTTGAACAAGAAATTTTGCCTGAAGAAATCAAATTGGGACTTTAACAAAATGACATCTCTTAGTTGGTCGAGATCTGGCACTGTGTAACAACTTCTAAAAAAATGGCTTTCGAAGAAAAATATGGTCATATTGCTTCACTGCTTGAGATGCCTATGGAAAATTAGTTGATAAGAGCTTTAGCTCAATTTTGGGATCCTGCATATAGATGTTTCATATTCAACAAATATATATGACCCAAACGATCGAAGAGTATACTACATTGTTATGGTTGCATTTTTCCAATCCAGATAAAATCTATTGGCAATGTCAAAAACTTGGATCTCGAAAGAAACTCGCCTGTATGATGGAGGTCCTCACTCAAAATGTGAACTCATATACCCAAACAAAAGGAAAAAGTGATTGCATCCCATAGGAAATCTTATGTGATTGCATCATCAAACACTTAGAGGATGAACGAGGCATGAAAATGATAGCTTTGTCAATTTATGGCTTGATCATTTTTTTAAAGGTCTTGAGGCACATTGAGGTATCAGTGATTGACTTTCTCAAGTAGGTGGACAATAAAATCAATCCTATTCTTTTTATACTGGTAGAGACCTTTAGATCATTGAATCATTGTCGAAGAAGAGGAGAATGCTTCATAGGGTGTGTACAGTTACTCTACATTTAGGCAAAAAGTCATATTCAACAACCTATGGGTAAATTTCATCCTACTTATAGTAATAAAAGTAGGCCAATTGAAGAATGCTGCGATATGAGTGGCCAGAATCAAAGACTAAGGAAGAGTGGGTATTGACTTTGCAAAATCTCACTAGTGCTCAAATTATATGGAGAGCTCCATGGATGCCACGAGAAGCCATGTTATACAAGTGTGGTGACAAGCCATAGGTTCCACTTTTAGGATCACAGAAAGGTATAAGCTATGCACCGACGCTAGTTTGTCGATAATTAGGGTCAGAGCAATTTGTCCCAATGACTCATGGGCTTCAGGAATTAGAATTCTCTTTTGAGGAATCAAGATTTCTAGGAAAGGTACAAGAGATTATCAAAAAGTGGAAGCAGACTCGGAGAGTAGATCGCGAGAGATATACAGATAAAGCCACGCTTGAATATCTGATATGAAGAAGTCAACAGGTCATAAGCAAAGTTGGTCCCAAAGAAAATAGACCATGTCACCAAGAAGACACCCATTATGAAAAGATTTTTAAAGATATGAAAATTATGAAGCATAAATTTGATGAAGAAAAAAAAATATGAGAGCTTGAAAAGAAGAGGCTTCAACATGAGATTAATGAGTGAAAAGATAAGAATAATAAGAGTGAAGTAAAATCTTGAAAGTTTGAAAGAGAACAAGAAAAGATTTTTGAAAGCTGGTATAAGTCTATCACCACAATGACTATAGAGCTTGAAAAATTCAAAAAGAATGCAGAATAGCTTCGGTCCAATTTGTTATCAAAGGAAGAAGAGCTTAGTCAGTCTATGGAAGAAAAAAAATATACTACAAGTTCTTGTAGATGACTTGAAATAGCAAATGTATTATCGACGTGAAGCAATTCAAGTTTTGAGAGAAGAATGAGATCAATTTGAGCATAGAGCATAGTATTGGAAGGAAGAATATTAGTTGAAAAAATTTCAAGCCACTTGCCTAGTAGAACAGATAAGAGAAGTTAGCTTCAAAGCAAGAGACATGGCCTAAGAAGCTAAACAAGTGAAAGAAGAGGTTTACCTAGGACAGCATAGCCAACGCTTGACCAATTTTCTAAATAATGCTTATGAGCAATATAAGCATGTAGGATGCTTTTTTTGAAAGTTTTAATATTGTAATGAAAAAAGTATTTAGTAAAGATAATGTGAAGTTATGATATGATGGTTCAAGTTTAGACTTAAAATCTTTGACAAATATTAGATATATAACAAGCACCTCTTTTGCATTCATGCATTCATGCATCATATGCATGTTTCATTTAAAAAATGCATCATGACTAAAAGAAAGAGGCTTTAAAATAACAATTCTCAAAGAGTTTCCTTTAACTCAATCAGGTGCAAGGATAGTTAGGCCATCAAGAAAACATAGATCAGACCACTCGTCATCGTCACAACACTCGCGCACAAGTCAGAATCATGGAAAACAAGCAAGCATCTAGAATAGAAAGGATAGAAAAAGCTCAATTTGATATACAGGAGCAAATGATTAGGTCTCAATAAGAGTTGATAGAACAAATGACTAGGACTGAAGAAGAGACTTGAAAAGAAATGGCTGCAATGATGGACATGATAAGGAAAATGACCAAAGGAAAAAGGGGTAACTGAAAATGTGACCACTAAAAAAGAGCCTTAAGCCCAAGAAAATGTCAGTGATAGGGAAGATCCATTGTATCCACCAAGGTTTACTCCACCCTATGCTCAAACCTCTTATCAAATGCATCCATAAATGACACAGCCTAAGAGGCAACCACATGCTCAGTTTAATTTACCTCCCTTCATGGGTCAACCACGTAATGAAGGACATGTTGGTCTAAATATTGGGGCAAGTTATGTTGAGCCCATTATGGTCTCAAATTTAGATGACCCTAGAGAATAGGAGAAACTAAACAAAGGCATGCTTGAACAATCTGAGAATACAAAGGCACAGCAAAAGTTAGATCTTTTGGAAAAAAGGCTACGAGCTATTGAATGTGTAAATATTTTTGGTATAATTGATGCCAGTGAACTCAGCTTAGTTCCAGATTTGATAATCCCACCAAAGTTTAAAGTGCCAGAATTTGAAAAATATGACAGAACTAAATACCTTCAAGCACATATCACTATGTTCTATCGAAAAAAGACTGGGCATATAAACAATGACAAGTTGCTTATCCATTATTTTCAGGATAGTCTTACTGGATCAGCTGCGAGATGGTATATTCAATTAGACAGGAGTCATATTCATTCATGGAAAGATCTTGCCAACGAATTTATTACTCAATACAAGCATGTCACAAACATGGCTTCAAATAGACTGTCTTTGCAAAACATGAAAAAGAAAGCTAATGAAAAATTTAAAGAATATGCTCAAAGATGGTGAGATGTTATCGTTCAGGTTCAATCTCCTCTCACCGAGAAAGAAAATGCCATTAAAAATAGAAAAATTGATGGAGGTGATGTTTCTAGATCAAAGAAAAGAGGACCATCAAAGAAAAAAAAAGCAAAAGTACAAGCTGTCACCACTGAAAAACCAAAACCAAAATATTTTATCCTATACCATTCATATCCTATATACCAACCTTTTTACCTAACCATTTCTAACATTTCCCAAAACCCATACCATTACCAACCAATGCAAACCAAGACACCTACTTTTCAAGCTAATGTTTATCTTCGAGCACCTTTACCATGACCTTCCTTTCAATCAAATACCATAGACTTTAATAGAAGGAAACCTTAAAATAATTGAGAGCAACAACGATTTGATCCAATTCCTATGATATACACATAATTGTTCCCTCAGTTATTCCAGAAACACTTGGTGGCTTGAAAACCCATAGAGCCCTTGAAACCTCCATATCCGAAATGGTATGATCCTGAAGCTTCCTGTGACTATCATTATGGAATTCAGGGCCATTCTTTGAAAAATTGTATAGCTTTCAAATATAGGGTTGCAAAGCCTGATTGATAACGAAATTTTAAATTTCACAACTAAGGTCAGACCAAGTGTGGAAGTCAATCCGTTACCTAATCATGGTGGAGGATCGATAAGTGCTTTAAATAGTGAGACAACTTAAAATATTAAAAGAGAAGTAAACGAGATTAGAACCCCTATGGATGAAATATTTGCTACCTTTGTGAAAGCAAATATGATTCATTTAATACCTGGAAACTCATATGATGGAAATTTCTCATATAATTTAGATCACACTTGTGAATTCCATATAGGGATGGTTGGTTATTCGCTTTAAGATTGTAAAGCATTTCGACAAGAGTTTCAAAGAATGATGGATTCTTTCTTGGTTGAATTTTATGAAAAACATGAAAAAAGTTCAGTGAATGTTGTAACAGAAGACTCGTTCAAAAATAAGCCTTACCGAATGAATTTTGAGCCTGTTACCATTTGCTATGAAGAGAAACCAAGTGTTAAAGTTAATAATCCAATTCATATGAATTTTGAGCCTGCCATGATCTTTTATGATGAAAAATTGAGTGATAAAATTGATGAACCAATTTGTACAACTATGCCAAAAGTGACAATTGAGGTCCCCATCCCATTCCCATACAAATCAAATAAGGCAGTCCCTTGGAAAATATGATTGTAATATCATACCACAAGGTTTGGATAATGGTTCTCTTCAATATAGCTCATGTGATGAAAGTACAATAAACATAACTGACATTGGGGGCACAACTCAAAATGGGAAGTGCTATACCCTAGAAACATTTGAGAGAGCATGAAAAGAAAAAGCAAAGGAAGTGGAAAAGAGCTTAGAAAAAAAAGATAAAGCACCCAACGATTAAGAGACTCACCCAGTCCCAGTCTTAGATTGAGATGTGAAAATTCGATTACAGAAAAAGAGGCTTGTGAGTTTTTTAAGCTTATTAAGCACAGTGAATATAGTGTGATAGAGCACTTAAATCGCTTACCAGCTTGGATTTTTATGCTCTTTTTATTGTTAAATTCTGAGCCTCATAGAAATATTTTGCTCAAAATACTCAACGAGGCTTATGTAGCTCTCAATATATCTGTGGAGAAACTTGATTGCATAATAAGAAATATCATAGTGGAAAATTATATATCATTTAGTGATGATGAAATTCCACCTAGTGGTAGAGGTAATGCTAAGGCCTACATATCTCCACAAGATACAAAGATCATACATTGACAAAAGTGCTAATTGATAATGGATTTTTTTTAAATGTCATACCTATGACTATGCTATCTAGATTGTCAGTTAACATGTCTTACATGAAAATGAATCATATGATAGTGAAGGCTTTTAATGAGACTCGCTATGGAGTGATAGGTGATATTGAGCTACCAATCCAAATTGGACCATGTACTTTTGATATAATCTTTCAAGTAATAGATATTGCTCCTTCCTATAGTTATCTTTTGGGAAGACCATAGATTCACATGGCAAGAGCTATTCTTTCCACTCTGCATCAAAAGGTAAAATTCATAATTGATGAAAAGGTGGTCATTGTTGCTGGTGAAAAAAACTTATTGGTGACTAAACCCTCTACCGCATTATATGTTGAAGAATTGAGAAAGCTTCAGAATGTTTTTTTAGATCTTTTGAATTCGTTAATGCAACCTATGTGAGTGAAGGATCAAAAGTGCTTGTTTCATGTCTATCCAAAGCTTTTAGATGGCAGTTAAAGAAGTGATAGAGAAAGGACAACAACTGTAGGCTGACTTACAGGGGATACAATGACCATGGATAATGCTTAAGAAAGATGATTGGTTTGGGCTGGGGTACAAACCAACTCAAAAAAGAAGAATGAATGTCATAGAGGAAAAAAGAGAAAAAAGATTGGCTTATTTTTTGGGACAAAAAATAGAAACTAAAAGCCTATCTTTTTTTCCCTTTTACGAGACTTTCATCTCAACTGGTTATATCATTTAGATGTAGCAAGCAATATAGAAAAAAAGTTTACACCATCATTGGAAGATATCTTTACTGAATTTTTGATACAAATGGTGGGTGAAAAAAAGAAGAACGAATATCCAAGCTGTCCATGGGTTTATCTTACTCTTCTTGGTACAAAACTGAAAAATTGGTATGTTGAAGAGCTACCTATTATTTTTAAATTTTCTCTAAAGTAATGTGTTGAACCCAATTTAAATGCTTTTGTTAAAAGCATTAAATGTCTTATGTGTGTTTGTTTCCTCATTTTCAATTGAATAAATGACAAGTGTAGCACATTTTTCCATTTCTTTTACCTCTTTCATTTTAATTCCTTGTATTACTATACATCCTTCTACCTTTTGTCCATTTCACTTATTGTTAGGTATCTAAATAATGAATATGAAGATCATCATGACAATATTTCAAGATTTGATTTTGAAAATTCTATTTATATTGGTGAACTCGATGATGAAGAGAATGTGGAAGACCATGCAATATCCCAAGAATTATTGAGATTAGTGAAATAAGAAGAGAAACAAATCATGCCTCATTAAGAAGCCACTGGAGTTATTAATTTGGGGGATGAAGAAACTAAAAAAAAGGTTAAGATTGGTACTTCAATGTCATCACCAATAAAACATGAATTGATAAAGTTACTACATGAATATGTAGATGTATTTGCCTAGTCGTATCAAGATATGTCGGGGTTGGATACTAAAATTGTAGTGCATAAGCTACCGCTGAAGCTTGGGTGCAAACCAATTAAACAAAAATTGAAAATGATGAAACTTGAAATATTGTTGAAAATAAAGGAAGAAGTGAAAAAGTAATTTGATGCAGGATTCTTAAAAGTGACCAAATATCTCAAATGGGTGGCGAATATAGTCCCAGTACCTAATAAAGATGACAAAGTGAGAATGTGTATTGATTATCAGGATTTGAATAGAGCAAGTCCAAAATATAATTTTTCATTACCCCATATTGACATTTTAGTGGACAATACCGCTAGGCATTCTCTGTTTTCATTCATGGATGGATTTTAAGGCTATAATCAAATTAAGATGGCACAAGAAGATAAGGAGAAGACTATTTCTGTAACAGTATGGGAAATATTTTGCTATAAAGTAATGCCCTTCGGTTTGAAAAATACTAAGGTAACTTATCAAAGAGCCATGGTAACTCTATTCCATGATATGATGCATAAAGAAATAAAAGTGTATGTGGATGACATGATTGCCAAATCCCATGAAGAAAAAAATCATGCAACTAATCTCATAAAGCTATTTAAAATATTAAGAAAGTTTCAGCTCAAGCTCAATCCAGCTAAATGCACTTTTAGTGCAACTTCAAGAAAATTACTAGGATTTATTGTCAGTAAAAGAAGAATAGAGATGGATCCAAATAAGATACGTGCCATCCAAGAACTACTACCTCTGCATATGCAAAAAGAAGTAAGGGGATTTTTAAGGAGATTAAATTATATTACTCATTTCATTTCCCAACTTATAGCCAAATATGATCCCATATTTAAGATTCTTTGAAAATACGAGTCAGGAGAATGTGATGAAGATTGTCAAATGGTGTTTGAAAAAGTTAAAGAATACTTATCAAACCCACTAGTATTAATGTCGCATGTCCCTAGAAAACCTCTTATCCTGTATTTAACGGTACATGAAAAATTAATGGGATATATTTTAGGGCAACATTATGAAACAGAAAAGAAATAATAGGCCATTTATTACCTAAGCAAAAAGTTTACTGATTACAAGTCAAAGTATTCACCATTGGAAAAGATATGTTGTGTATTAGCTTAGACAGGTTGTCGGCTTAGACAATACATTTTGTATCATACCACTTGGTTCATTGTAAAATTAGATCCCATCAAGTACATCTTTGAAAAACCTTCATTGTCGGGAAGAATAACAAGATGACAAGTGTTACTTTCTGAATATGACATTGTATATGTGTCTCAAAAGGTAATAAAATGAAATGTTATTATTGAATTTCTTACAGAGCACGCTCATGAAGATTATGTGCCTGTCACATTTGATTTTTTAGATGAAAACTTAATGTCTATACTGCACATAGATAAAAAAGAGCATAATGAAGATATATGGAAGATGTATTTTGATGGTGCATCAAATGCTTTGGGGTATAGTATTGGAGTAGTTTTGATATCTCTAGAAGGGGATTACTACCCAATCACTGTAAAACTAAATTTTGATTGCGCCAATAATATGGCAGAATATAAAGCATGTGTCCTGGGTTTTCAAGCTACTCTTGAAAAGAAGGCCTATGCTTTAAAAGTTTATGGAGACTCTTAGTCATATACCAATTACGAGGAGAATGGGAAACCAAAAACTCAAATTTGATTTTACACCAAAAATATATCAGAATTGATCAAAGAATTTGAGAATATTTGGTTTCATCATTTACTTCGAGAAGAGAATCAGATGGCTGATGCTTTGGCTACATTGGTAACAATGTTTAAATTAAATGAAAATGCTTAAATCCAACCAATCAAATTGAGCTTGCGAGAGAAACCAGCTCACTGTTCAAATGTTGAAAAAGGAGTTGATGGAAAACTATGGTATTTTGACATATTATAATATGTTAAATATCAACAGTACCTAAAGCACATATCAGAGAGTGATAAGAGAACATTGATAAGGTTGACAATGGGTTTTTTTCTAGATGGAGAAATTTTATATAAGAGAAGTCAAGACCAAACACTATTGAGATGTGTGAATGCTATTGAAGCCAAAAAGTTATTAAAAGAAATTCACGAAGGTGTTTATGGAACTCATACAAATAGTCACATGATGACTAAGCAAATAATGAAAAGCAGGATACTATTGGTTGATAATGAAAAAAGATTGCATTGATTATGCTAGAAAATACCACAAATGTCAAATTCATGCAGACAAGATTCAAGTTCCTCTAATATCTTTACGTGTCATGTCAACACTTTGGCCTTTCTCTATGTGAGGAATGGATGTGATAGGGCCCATTACACCAAAAACCTCAAATGGACATCGATTTATTTTAGTAGTAATTGACTACTTCACAAAGTGGGTAGATGCAACTTCATATGCCAATGTGACAAGAATGGTAGTTTGTAAGCTCATTAAGAAAGAGATCGTATGTCAATATAGCCTTTCAGAAAGGACCATTTCGGATAATGCTCTTAATTTGAATAATAAAATGATGACTGAGGTCTATGCTCACTTTAAAATAAAACACCATAAATCAACACCTTATCGTCCAAAGATGAATAGGGCAGTTGAAGCAACCAATAAAAACATAAAGAGAATTATTGAAAAGATGACAAATGTGTATAAAGATTGGCATGAAAGGTTACCATTTGCATTACATGCTTATCAAACTTCAATACGCACGTCTACATGAACTATACCATTTTCAGTAGTATATGGGATGAAAGTAGTGTTACCCATTGAAATTAAAATTACTTCCTTGCTCGTTCTTATGGAAGTTGAGTTAGAAGAAACTGAGTGGGTTCATGCTTGAAATGAACAATTGAATCTCATTGAAGAAAAAAGATTAGCTGTATTTTACCATGGCCAACTGTATCAAAGAATAATGATGCGAGCTCATGACAAGAAAGTTCACCCACGATAATTTCGAAAGAGAGAATTAGTATTAAAGAAGATTCTTCCTAGCCAACAAAATCCTCGAAGAAAATGGACTTCTAATTGAGAAGGCTCATATGTGGTGAAAAAAGCTTTTTCTAGTAGGGCACTAATCTTGGCAAGAATGGATGGAGATGATCTGCCAAATTCAGTCAATGTCGATGCATTAAAAAAGTATTATGCTTAAAAAAATAAAAAAAAGTAAAATGAATTTAAAATATATCTGAGTTGAAAACCTGAAAGGGTAGCTTAGATGAAAATAAAAGGGGATAATGAATGGAGTGGTTCAATTCTTAATATGTGCCAAAAGATGTCAATGGTTGTGGACTAGTTTGGTTTGCTGTATTTTTGAAAAGTCAAGGGCACCAATCAAGAGTCTTCAAAAAAGAATCCATGATGAATTAGTTCATGATGATCTGAATATTTGTTATGTGATTACTTATTGTCCTTGTTATATCCTTTTTGATAATACATGAAACACTTCTCCCTTTTACTAATATAAAATGCCACTTTGTTTATCTTTCCTTTTATCCATCTCATTAAAAAGAGAAATGTGCAAAGTGTTATAATTGTTTGAAATTCAAAAGATGATGAAGGAATAACAATGACCATAAAAGACACACACATTATTTTGAAGAAGATTTAAAATGATAAGCAAAATAGTAAGGAATAAAGGTTAATGGGAAAATTGGCTTATAAGTCATAAAGTGGTCGGCATGGAATATGGGATATGAAGAGAAATCTTTTTTATCTGAACTTAATCAACTGTTGGAATACATAGGATTCGAGAGAAGAAGAAATGAAATAAACTTTGAGATATTTTGAGGATTAAAGGAAAATGACAACAAAAAAGAGAGAGAGAAATAATATGGTCTTTCCATTTGCATAATAAGTGCATTTGCATCATGATCATCATTTATTACATGGCATTGAAAAAACATGAAAATGTCATTCACACATTCATGTGACATGATAGATGTATGGGTCTAGGACAATCTAAGACCAACAAAAGAAAAAGTCAAAACCAGGAAAAATGTGAACATTTTGTTTAGAGAAATCTTTCAAATACCATTGCCTTTCAAATTTTAATATTTAAAGTTTGTTGCCTCTGGTCAAAGGACCTTTGGTCAGAGGACTCTATCAAAATTAGGCATGATTTGTAAGACCAAATGGCATAATCTATAAGTCCTCTCAAATTTTTAATTTAAAGTTTGTTGCCTCTGGTGAAAGGAGCTTTTAACATTTAAAGTTTGTTGCCTTTGGTTAAAGGAGCCATTTAAAGTTCATTGCATTTGGTTAAAGGAGCCATTTAAAGTTCATTACCTCTGGTCAGATGAGCTTTTTAACATTTAAAGTTTGTTGCCTTTGGTTAAAGGAGCTTTTGGATTTAAAGTTTGTTGCCTCTGGTGAGAGGAGCCTTTTGAATTTAAAGTTCGTTGCCTCTGGTGTGATGAGCTTTTTGAATTTAAAGTTTTATAGCCTCTGTTTAGAGGAGCCTTTCAAATTTTCTTTAAAAAAAAAAACTTTATGTTCAATGTTTCGTCTTTTGTATGTGTTTGTTCAAACAAAATTGATGTCTTTTTTATCTTTGCTTTATTCCTAATTCTCAGAAATAAGCAAAGAGGGGCAGTTTTAGGCACCAATTTTGTTTTTTTTTATATTATTATTATTATTATTCTATTAAAAAATTCAAAAAAAAAGTCAAAAAAAATCTTTGATTTCAACTCTGGTAACTGAAATCAAGCTGCCAAAAGGTTCATTTTTCTTCATGACACTGCCTAACATGGCAGTATGAAATTCGATGACCAAAAGTCACCGGATAAACACCCAAATTTTCCACAAAATGAGCCTAAAAGATTTGGGATCTTGAATCTCAGAAGCTCTATAAATAGAGCTAATCTTTACAAGGAATGGGGACACAAACAAGAAGAACAATAAGAGGGAACACATACAATAAAAAAAAATTCTCGAGAATGAAATTCTCAATCTAGGAAGTTGTAGATTTGTTTTTGAAAAATCTGGGCTTGGAAAGATGTTTAGAAAGTGAAAAGGATCATCGGGGAATTTTTAAAAGTTTTTTGGACTTTTTTTGGGTCGTAGGAATCTGGGAAAATTTAAATTTTTCGGCCACCGTTTGAATTTTTTGGCTACTGAAATCTATGTTCCTCATCGGAATCTAGAAATATTTGAATTTTTTGACTCCGGTTGAAGTTTTTGGCCACCGGTGCACTTCGACGATCGATCAAAAATTGTATTTTACGACGGGTAGCGAGAGGTGCTAGGAGTTTAGAGAGAGAGGCTCTGAGGTAGAGAAAGAAAGGAGAAAGAAAAAAATAAAGAAAAAAAGCTGAAATAGGCCTTTTATAGGTGCCTTAAAACGACATCGTTTTGGACGTCTGGACAGAACCCGACCCACATGCCAACCCGAGCTGTTTCGCAGGTTTTTCTTTTCTTTTTCTTTCTATTTTTCGTTTTGATTTTGATTTTGATTTTTATGTTATTTTTTATGATGTTATTATTATTATTATTATTATTATTATTGGTATTTTATATTATTAATGGTAATAATTTTTTAAAAACAAATAAATAAATAGAATAAAAAATGAAATTGAAATAAAATAAAGACCTAAAAAATATAAATAAAAAAATTTAATAATAATAACTACTTAAAGGAAGTTAATTCTATTACAAGCAAAAATATTATTTAAATTGCACCAAAGTGTTGGGATAATTTTAAAAAATAATTTTTCCTAAAAAATAAAAAATTATAAAAAATAAATTGTTTAAATGAATCTTTTAAATGCAATTTTTAGAGAAAGCTAAAAGAGTTTAATTTTATTTAATTATTGCAAGTAAAAATAATTTTTCAGATTTCATCATAGAGTTGGGATAGTCCAAAATTATTTTCACTAAAGATTGATTTAAACAATGAAAATAATAATAAAAAATGAAATTAATAATAATTGATATCTTGAATTTTTTTTCAAAAAAAATATAGAAAATTGAAAGAGTTCGATTTTTTTTAAACAAGAGATTAATATTTAGATTTCACCGATGAGTCGAAATAATCTAAATTTCTTTTTAGAAAAAAAATATAATTAAAGAATAAACAATAAAATTAAAAAAAAACCATAATAAAGATTAATTAATTAATTCCTTTAACTATAAAAAATTTATTTTTAAGATTTTGTCCAAAATTGAGATAATCTTAAAACTTATCCAAAATTTTTAAGATTTTACCGAAGAATCGAAATAATCTTAAAATTTGTTTAATAAATTTTGGGAACTCACCAAAGAGTCGGGGTGTTCTTAAAATCTTCTTTTAAAAATAAATAAATAAAATATCTTATGACGAAGTTTTGAGAATTTTGTGAATGATCAATTTTCTCAAAATATTTTTTAAATAATGATTTTCTATAAATTTCATCAAAGTGTTGGAGAATTTATAGAATACGAAATAATAACAATAATGTTAATTTTGTAATAGAGACAAATGTTTTAAATAAATTTTTAAAAAATTAAATTTTAAAAAAAAGATCACGTTATCAAAATTATAGGATTATGCATGTTTAAATAGTACCGTTCTTCGAACAGATGACGTGAGCGTGCTAATACCTTCTTCACTCAGAATCATACTTCAAGGCCTAGTCTTGATTTCACAAACCTAAGCTTCTTTTAATAAATTTTAAAATTTTTTTTATTAAAAAATGATATTTTGAGTGACTAATCACACTTTATAAAAAGATTGGTGACGACTCCAAAAATTTTTATCAAATCTAGCGATTGAGTCCCCTGGATGAAAATCATTATGATAGTAATGCTCCATGTTATAGAAGTAAGAAGAAGATGAACTCCATCTTATGTTGTCCCTTGTAACTATATTTGTTTAAACGATAAAAGATTTTTTAATTTTACGGATTACATCTTTTTTTTTTTTTTTGAATTGCTCCAAGTATAACTCTAAAAAAAAAAAAAAAACCATTCTAATGTTGCAAGACTTTTATGGAAACTTTATTTTACGTCTTTAACAAAAACATGGAAGATGAATTTGTGCAAAATTAATCAAACTAAAAGCACATCCAAATTTAACATATGTAAATAAATATAATTAATTAAAACAGATATATTTGATCGACAACATTAAAAGTGACAGTGTAAGATATCCGAATCCGACCAAAATGTCCAAGTCGTAACGCGTATAAGGAGCCATTTTTTCTGCGTTGAGAAAATCGACAGCCACAATTTTACGATATTTTGCAACTTGCATGCGGTTGGTCTGGTCTATATATACTTTCCTTTTCTAGGATTTTGTCTCTTTTTCTTGCGGAATTGCAAAGTGTTTGTATCCAGTTACAGTCGGTGTGCTTTCCTTGCCTTGGACAATGGACACCATATATAGCGAAATATTCTTCACCAATTATGGATCAAAACTATATATATATATATAAGAAAAGAAAAAACCGTTAAACTGTCATGTCACTCATGGAGTCGTGGTGGAAAAATGGTATTTTTCTTCGGAGTTCGTTTTTATTTATGGTATATATGATTGGTACAACTTTTAAATTTTATAAACAACATTAAAAAAAATTATCATATGTATCTTTTAATTATATTAATTTTTTATTTTTAATATATCTTAAAGAAGTATGCGCCATCTCTTTAACCCGGCATGTCGGTGAATTCTAAAAAAATTATGAATAATATATGAAATAATTCTGTTTTTTTAATTTATTTATGTTAAATTTTAGATGAGCTTCAAATTTAAAATTAATTAATAATAAGTGAAGTGAGCTTTGTTATTTTATATTATTAAGATACTCTTAATTTAATTAATATGATATTATTTTATCATTACTTTAATCCTTTCTTTCATGTGTAGGGAGAATGAACTTATCATGTAGCATGAATTTTAAATATCAAGTTGTGTTATTCTAAATATGTTATATTTTGAAATTATTATAATTTTATAATTAATTTTTTTTCATTTCTTGTCATTTAATTTTAAATTAAAAACTTATCTAAAATTTAATAATGCACTATATAATTGTAAAACATTTTATTTTTAGCTAGATATAAGACAATTGTTCAATAGGTGACTATATTTTAAAACATTCATAAATAAATATAATAAATGAAATTATACATGTGACAATATTTTTTATTTGTGAATTTTAAAAACTTAAAGAGGTACAAAATGATAATCCAACACATAACACTTTTTTTTTTCAAAAAACCTCAACCTAAATATTTTAAAATATATAAAAATGTATTCTCATAAAAATACAATAAGTTTGGCCAACCATAAATATAAAATCGACATTTTACCATGAATGGTCCCCAAAAACATGGTGCCATCAGATTTCACCAGCCTTTCATCTCAAATCCAACACTTTAACTGTTCAATTCCAAAGTCCCAGAATAATTTTTCTTTTTCTGTTTCTGGTATCTTGCAATTACCTATATATATATATATATATATATACATATTTTACTATTAGATCGATATTTCACAATTTTTTTTTTTTTTACATTTTATTGCTAAAAGCTTCAAATTTGTAATTAAAAAAGCTTACACCTAGAAGTTCTCTTAAAGAAAAAAATTTCATATATATATATATATATCAAGTTAGGATTAAGATATTCAAATTGGGATTAAGGGATTGATTTATAGGAATATGTTTAAGCTATATACATCAAACTAGCTTTTTTTTCTTGGTAAATAATTGAATTTTATTAAACCAGAAAGTTAGTACTTCCATCTTATTCCATGCAGGAAAAAAGCTTTAGGTACAGCAACCCCAATGCACCAAATACATCAGCCAAGCTAACTGTGATGCAACCAAGATGTACAGAATTTTATTGACGCTGACGCGAGCCATTGATAGACGAAACTGTCACAAACTTCAGAGCATTGGTCAAGACCTTTTGATTAAGAGTGATTTTCGTGTTCTTCTTTTTTTTGTTTTTTTGGCTGTACAAGGTTCTATCAGTAATTTATTAAACCGCGGGTGCTATTAATTTTTAAGGGCATATGGATCAAGGGAGGGACCATGACTCGATGAGGCCAATCACACATCTGTTCGTATCACGAAAAAGGACATAAATGTCTTAATGCCACTGGTTCTTGTGTAGACAAGGACATGTTGTTCAATGGGCCCTCAAAATAGCAATAATTGTTGATTAATTAATATGTTGTGAATAGGATTCTGAGTTTCTCTATCAAAGGGTCTTTTTCTCACCCGGGGGTTCCCCTTCCAACCAACCTACGCTGGCCCCTTGCCAATCCCAAATGCCTAGCCCTGACTTTACCCTGATCCAGTCCCAGCTCTCTAATAATTCAACCCTATTTAGGTTCTCACATGTTTGATTATATTGAGAATATATTAGAAAATTTAAGAAAATAAAAATAATAAAAAAATAAATATGATTTCAAAGCGCAAAAAATATTATTTTAAAGATAATTATGTATATAAAATATATCAAAACCTTAAAAAAAATTTTTAAAAATAGTAAAATTGATCAGGTAAAAAAATTATTTATAATAAATGAACAGTTATCAATCAAGCTAATTCAAAAAGTCATTACATTTTATATAGCTATGTTTTCTTATTTAAGAAAACTTTATTTAAACAACTATATTTTTTTGTTTAGATCTGTTTATTCGGATCATCATATTTTTCTCCATTCAAATATGTTTATTCAGAATTAATAATATTTTGAAATAAAAATATAAAAAATTTAAAAATTAAATCTATTTACTAAACAAGCCCAAGCGCTTAAGTGCCCATCTTTAACTTCTAAATTTATCTAACCCATTAGGAAAACTCCTAACAAACCTAAATGACTTGGCCCATTCCAAACTTAACTCAATTACTTAAATAACATAAGTAATCTCTTTTAAACTACATATATATATGATCATTCTACTCAATGTGGAATACACCACATTCTAAATTACCAACAATTCTCTACTAGTTTGGAATGTTGGTGCTTAATCTTTAACCTTTCACACAAATAAATATTATGAATACAATAAGGTATCTTTCGATTTAAACCTTTAATTAGTGTATATATCTTAGAATTCTAACAAAGTTGATGGTGTCTGTAGATTAAACCTCAACTCTTAGTGTTAAAATTGAAGATATAATACACATAATACTTATTTAATATTCTGTCAGAGGTTTAAAATTGCTTTAGCACTATTATGGCCATGTGATTATCCTTATTCATAAACATTTACAAAAAGGTTTTTAATTTTCTTGTTGAAGTGGCACCACTTCTATGTTTATATAGGTGAAGTTTCTTGTTTATGTCTCCATTGCTATAGACATTTAATTATAATTCCATTAAAAGTTCAATCTCATCCTCTATTTACACAATGACTTACACTAGTATTCCAAATATTTAGAATGGTTGATAGTGTTTACAGACACATAACAATAACTTGTTATTACCTATTAAACTTTACAATTAGAGATTACTAATTCAAAGTTAGATTTCCATTATTGGTGTTTAAAAGGATTTTTAAACCCATTCCACTTGTGGTGCTTCTTACCAAATTTCTAAGTAGTGCCTTGGTAGGAGGATCTACTAAGTTATTACCAAATTTAACATATATTATTGTAATCACCCCATTTTTTTATCAATTCTCTAATATAATCATGTCTTAGGCTAATATATCTAGATTTTCCATCATAAATTTCACTATAAGCTCTAGACATAGACAAAGAAATGGCTGTCATTAGTTATGGCCATAACTCTATATCTATTAATAAATTTTTTAGCCATTCAGCTTCCTTGTTTGCTGCAACTAAAGTTATAAATTCAGATTCCATAGTTGAATGTGAAATGCAAGTTTGTTTCTTGGATGCCCAACTAATTGCACCACCTCCAAGAGTAAACATCCATCATGAAGTGGATTTATTGTCACTTATACTAGTGATCCAACTTGCATATGAATATCCTTCTAAAATAGCTGCATATTTGGAATAAAATAAGCCAAAATCTTTAGTTCGTTTAAGATAACCTTGAACTCCTCCTATGGCTTTTCAATGACTTATACTAGGCTTACTTGTATATCTTGATAACTTACAAATAGCAAAAGCTATATCTGGCCTAGTATAATGCTTAGAATACATAACACTTCTAATAGCAGTTGCATATTCAAGTTGTGCAATTACATAACCTTGATTTTTTATTAATTTTATACTTGTATCATATAAAGTATTGGCTTCTTTTATATTAAGATACTTAACCTTATTAAGCAGTTTCTCAATATAATGACTTTGATTAAGTATGAAACCCTTGTTATATCTCTTAACTTTAATTCTCAAAATGGCATCAACTTCATTTAAATCTTTTATTTTGAAATTAAAAATCAAATACCTTTTGGTTTCATTTATGCCAATTATATTAGTACTAAAAATTAGCATATCATCCACATAGACACATATTATAACTCCATATTTTTTAGTAAATTTTGAGTAAATACACTTATTCGCTCCATTATGTTTAAAACCATTGGCTATTATGGTTGAATCAAACTTTTTATGCTATTGTTTAAGAGCTTGCTTTAGCCTATAAAGTGACTTAATTAATTTACAAACTTTATTCTCATTACCTGGAAAAATAAAACCTTTTAGTTGTTTCATGTATACTTCTTCCTTTAAGTCACCATTTAAAAAGGTCTTCTTAACATCCATTTCATGCACATGTAATTTATAAATGGAAGCCAAAGCTATAAGAACTCTAATGGATGTTATTCTAGCTACTAGAGCATATGTATCAAAATAATCTATACCTTCCTTTTGTTTAAAACTTTTCGCAACTAATCTTGCTTTAAAGGTTTGTACAGAACCATTTGTATTATATTTCTTTCTAAACATTCATGTACATCCTATAGTTTAGAACCTGGAGGTAAATCTACCAAGACCCACGGATTATTGGACATGATTGAGTAATTTCATCATTAATAACTTTTTTCAAAAAAGCAACATCTCTGAAAGTCATAGCTTCATTAAATGTTTTAGGGTCTTTATCTACATTTAATAGAATTGGTGTTTTATTAAGCACTTGGTTTTTATTTCCTTCTACTAGGAATACTTAACCAAATCACAAGGATTCAAAATTTGCAAAGGTTTTCAGATTCGTAAGAATGGAAAATTCGTAAGATTCCAAGTTTTGCGAAGGTTCTAGATTCACAAAGATGTAAGGTTCGCAAGGATTTTTAGGGTCGCAAGAAAGAAAGATTTGTAAGACGCCAAGTTTTGTAAATGTTCTAGATTCGTAAAGATGCAAGATTCTTAAGGATTTTCAGGTTCGTAAGAAAAAAAGATTCACAAGACTCTAAGTTTCACAAAAGTTTCAGATTTGCAAAGTTGTAATTTTTCAAAGATTTTCAGGTTCTCAAGAAAAAAAGATTTACAAGACTCCAAGTTTCACAAAGGTCCCAGATTCGCAAAGATACAAGATTCACAAGGATTTTCAGGATCATAAGAAAGAAAGATTCATAAGACTCCAAGTTTCGAAAAGGTTCTAGATTCACAAAAATGCAAGATTCACAAGGATTTTTAAGTTTGCAATATTTCAAGTTTCGTAAAAGTTTTAGATTCGCAAAGATTCTCGGTTCGTAAGGACTTTTAGATTCACAAGAAAGATAAATTCACAAGATTTCATAAAAAATTTTAAAGATTCAAAAGAATAAATTGATCAAGACTGAGTCAAGGTTGAAGATAAATGGTCGGGATAATGCCGTGGGTTAAAAAATTATTTGACCTAAGTCACAATCAAGTGAATGATAATAAAGTAATGCAGGTGCATGCCTATCTAAGATGCAAATGTAATGTATATAGTGTTGATGTCATGAAATTTCAATTGTGGTGACAAAGTTCTCAAAACTCCACCAGTCCTTCTTGGCTTCTTAGTATTAAAAGTCTTAAAGCAGATTTCGTTGGCTGATCCATGTCATTCTTCTCATTTGATCATAATTCATAAGTCATGTCAACCAATCTATCACTACATTTTTCATTGGGTCACTTTGTTTGCCCTCTTGTAAATCATTTTCTCATGCTTCTTTTCATTTATCTCATCTTAAATTTCTTTCAAGAGAATGAAAAACTCTTTATGAAAAATGTCATTCATTTATTTGCCATCATTCAAATCAGTGACAGACATGATGCATTTTCTAGGATCATTCATGGAATGTTCATTTGGTGAAGGGTAAGAAAAATGGATCTTTATTATTGAGGAACAAAAGGTAGGGTCAAGAACTACTCAAGGGTGAACAAAGGCAAAATGATGTGATTTATTCAAATAAGACATTAACATCCAAAATCATGATTGCTTAGATAATTTTGAACTCAAATTCAGGATCATCTTTAAAAAACACATTCCATTAATATCTTCAATCTTTGAGCTAATAATCATCCTTATTGTGGGGACTTTCACATGAAGTTTTTTTTTTTTCAAGTTTTCATCTTAAATCGCCCTTTTGGATTTTCAATTTAAGTCTTTCTTTTTCCTCTTTTATCTCTTTTCCTTTTTTTTTGTTTTTTATTTTTATTTTTATTTTTTTGCTTCTTGATTTTTTTTCATTTTTTTTTCCTTTTTTTGTATACCTTTTTCTCATTTTTTCTCCTTTGCTAACACTTTGATTAAAGCTTCACATAATCCAATGACAGACCTGTCCCAATTTAATTCATGATTCTCTAAATTAAGTATTCACATTAGATCAAAATAGACTTTTAAGGGACGTAACGTAGGCTAAGGTAAAGGGTGCCAAAAAAAGGGGATAAAATAGGCTCAAATTACATTTGAAGGGTAATTAAACCAATGATCATTTCTTCATGTGGGGCACTTTGACATTTTACCCCATCAATTTTTTTTTCTTTTTTTCTTTTTTTTGACAGAGTACATTGGCATTTTACCCCATCAAATTTTTTTTCTTTTTCTTTTTGGTGGAGCACATTGGTATTTTGTCCCATCAATTTTTTTTTCATTTTTTTATTTGTCAGGAAAACTTGATCACAAAAAGGTTTTGCCCCCAGTGTGGGGGTGATCCTTGGTTAGGGTTCCTCAGAAGAAAATTTTAAAAGGCTCAAATAGGGTAGTAATGGATGGTTTTTTTTTTTTTTTAGAAGGATAAAAGAAAGATAGCCATTTCTCATTTTAAAGATGAATACTCTCAATGAAAAATATTCATTGACTAATAACAGACTTATGAACAATTGCAAGGATCATATATTGCATCATTTTTGAAATTCTTTTCTAGATTTATCATTTTATTCAGCAGTCCCAACAATCTCAAATTTATCAATCAAAACATCATGAATGGTGTTTTTAAAGTTAAATCTTGAATTATCATCTCTATTGTCTGAATATTCATTATTTGAAATTAAAAAATGGATATAGGAAAAAGTATGAGAAGGTAAAAGTAAATAATGGTGATTCACATAAAAGAGGAATGTCATGAAAATGCATCATATCTATCACTTTTATTAAAATGATGAAAAATAAACTAAAATCCAAGCACATAAAAGAGATCCATATTTTCAAGAAATCCTAAAATGATAATCAATTTTAATCAGCCTTCTCAAATTCATATCTTTAGATGATTGGGCAAAGAATTTTTATGGATATTCAGCTCTATTGATTCATTGAAGCTTATTGAGCCTGCTTGAATCAAACTTTGCACCTCATGCTTGAAAGTAGGGCAAGTTTCTATGGAGTGACCCAAATTTCCATTATGATAGTCACATGTGGTATTAACATTATATCATTTGGGATAGGGTGGCTTCAATGGTTTTAAAAGGACTAGGGATACTAGGTCATTTTTGACCAGTTTTGAAAATAACTCAGTATAGGTTATGGGCATAGGATCAATATGAGCTCTCTCTTGATTGCCCTTGGATCTTCTTAAACCACTCACTTGATTGTTAGACCTTGGAATTGGTGTAGTAATAGGATAAAACCCATATACAGGTGCTTGAAAAGTTGGCTGATAAAGACTTAGGGTGACGTTGTTCAAGGTTGGGAGATAAAGTTGGTAAGGAACTTGTGCAACATTATTGGCTATTAGATAGTAAGCAGGATGAACATATGGTGGATGTAGAGCATAACTTTTGGATTGTTGTCTTTCAAAACTCATTGCTTGGGCTTTATCTTTGTCTCTTTTAGGCATTCCACTTTTTTTGGCACTGTTGGTCTTTCTTACCTTAAACTTACCACTCTTGATGGTATTTTCAATAATCTCCCTTGAGATCACCATATCAACAAAGTTCTTTGTTGCGTTTCCTATCATCTTTTCATAATAGGATGATTTCAAAGTACTTACAAATAAAACCATTGTTTTTTTTCAGTTAAAGGTGGTTGCACTTGAGCGGCAACATCTTGCCATCTTTGGGATACTCCTTGAAAGACTTAAATTCTTTTTTCTCTATTCCTTGCAATGAAAGGCAATCAGAAGCCATATCAATAATGTGATGATATTGGTTAATGAAAGACTGAGTCAAATATTTCCATGACTTAATGCGAGTTCTATCCAACTAAACATACCACCTTGTAATAGACCCAGTGAAGCTATCCTAGAATATATGCATTAGCAGTTTTTTATTGCTAGCATACACTGCCATTTTATGACAGTACATTGTGATATGCATAATGGGGCACTTGGTACTGTCATACTTCTTAAATTTTATACCTTGAATTTCGAAGGAATCACAACATCTAAAACTAAACAAAGGTTGGCAACATCCATGGATCTATAGAAATCAATGCCCTTTATAGCTCGTAATCTTTCCTTAATCATGTTCATGGCTTGATTCATTTTAGAGTCTTATGAGGGTACAACTATTTGTAGCTTTTCTTTCTCTTTAGTCTCATCCATTTTGGGAGTTTGGATTGGCTTATCTGCCTTTTCAGTGAAAATAGGATTGGTATAGCTCTGAACATTCCCTTGATTGAAATTTAGGAACATGGTCTATTGTTGATGAAAGCTTGGAGTGACTTGAGTCTGACGTGGAGAGAAACCTGGAGGATACAATGGCTTAGTATTTTCATGTGAGATGTCTTCTTCTATTGCCTTTCCTCTATTTTTTCTTTTCCAAAGCTTCTAAAATTTTACTCAATTTTTTTTCAAGTATCTCTTGAGCCTTTTTTATTCTTTCAAGTCGAACTACATTGTCTTGCTCTATTTTTTTGGCTTTAGCCCGAGTGTAGTACTGGTGTTGAGCTATCCTTAAACCTTCATTTCTCTTAATTATGGTGTAAATTTAAACTGATGTTTATGGATCTATTATGCATAAGAATGAATGCAATGATGCATGAATACATGCATACACAATAAAAAAGGTTAGTAAGCATAATATGTAATCTATATGTATGTTTATGAATATGTGCTAGAAGAAAAAAATAAAAAGAAGATAAAAAAAATCAAACCTTATAAAGCGAGTAAAACAACAACATGATCCTAGATTTTGGGTTAACTATGAAGGGTGGAAATATAAGTTTCTATCTATGGCTAGGATTTTAAGATTGACTATATGCGATTTGGGTCAATTCTAAAAGGTTCCCAAATTATTCCTTACACCATCGTCCATCATAGACTAGTAAGGCACTTGATTCTCACCCATCATAGGCTACAAACGAAAATGGTTCAATTTGAGTAAGAGTGTTTCACAAGCCTATGTAGAGACATAAAATCTCACGAGGGCATAGGTACTTCACTTCCTCCTAAAGGTAGAGCTTGGGTGGAGAGCTTATGTTATGCACATGCAAATGAATGACAGATATATACAGTAAATAAATGAATAACTAAAACAAATATAAACAATGGGAAAAAATAAAATAAGGAAAAAAATAAATTTTTAATTTATTAAGCAAGGCTTAGATAATAAGGAATCATTTGCTGACCAAACTCTCGATGTTCCTACTGGAGTCGTCAAACTGTTATAACGTATAGATCCATGGACCTACCATTTAGACATGGATAAAAGAAGTCACCACCAATCTTTTTTTGTTTAGGTATGATTGGCCACCTGATTGAATCTAATCTACAAAACAGATGTTAAGTTCGAGAGTCAGTTACGTATGAGAAAGGTTATAGCACCCCCATAACATCCATCCAAAAGATGGTACTAGTTTGATTTCGAATTATCCAAACCTTGATCATTTTTATGATTTTACCAAATAATTTAACATTGAAAATTAACCTTAAAATCGTCCTAATAGTTTGGTAGCGATTTAGGCTAATTCTCTCACCTTAGAAGTATTCATAAAGACTAGTATCATACTCTGAATAGGCTTCATCATCGGATTTATTAGTTTTTATTCCAGAAAAATTAGTAAAGCCTCCCAATAGTTTAGTAGGGCTCACTTCAGAGCAATCTTCCAATAGTTTAGAGGATAAAAATTATTTTTGTTTATTTGAAAATATTTTTTTATTTGAAAGGATTTTTTTGTATTTTGTTTTTTGTAGATTTGTTTTTTCAGAAATACAAGTGGCAGAAATAATTCTTTTTTTTTTAAATAAAACCAAAAAAGAATAAAAATGGGTTAAAAATAAAATAAAATCAAATCAAATCAAAAAATAAAAATAAAAATAAAATGGAAAAGAAAAAACCTACGATCGGGTTAGGTCGATACCAAGATTAGCACGCGGATCCTGACTCGGGTTCATACAAATCCTAAGCCTTCCAAAATGCTACCATTCTAGAGCAGTATAAAAGTAGCACCTCAGTGTTTTCTTCAAAATTATCTGAACCTCTCTGTCTCTACCCTCAGTTTTCTTTGCCTTATCTTTAAAAAAACCACTCATAAATTCAATCGAAAATTGGAAATTTCATCGATTTCTAAGGATGTCACCAAAAAATTCAACTGAAAACTAAAAAACTTACTGATTTCTAGAAAAAGTGTCAGATTCTGAAAATGTTGCAGGAATCTTATCGAAAACTTCACGTTCACCAAAAAATTTTGCCAAAAAATTCATGTTCTTTCCAAAAACCCAGAAAACCCAAAAAATCCAAATTTCTTCAAAATTTTCCCAGATTTCTCCAAAATTTGCCCAAACTATTTCAGAACCTCTTAGAATCCTAATCCTAACCCAGAAACCTAAAATTAAACCCTTAACTTTCGATTGAACCTAAAATCCCAGAATTAGACTCTTAGAACCCTTTTTGCCAAAAATTTTTCATACTTTTTTTCTCTAAATTTTTCATCTATTTTTGTGTGTTCTTTTTGTAAAATTGGTCTAACTTATAGGTAGTCTTAGAAGTATTTTTAGGAAATGAGCAGAATCAATCTAAGCTTGAACCTGGGATTGATTCTGTCCAAGCATGATTCTGGGTTTCTAATTTGATCCCAATTAATTTCACCAATTGACTTTGCATTAAAAATTCTTGATTTTGGTCAAATTTAGATTTGACTATCCCTTGGCAGATTCAAACAAAAGAAAAAAAAGAAAAAAAAAATAGAAATAACAACAACAACAATAATAATAATAATAAGTTATCTACTTAAGCCTAGACATCAATGGGCTTAACTGGGCTTGAACAAAATGGGCCTAATCGGGACTGGACACAAATAGGTGTCTACAATTATTATATTAATTCATTCTCAGATTCAAATGTAATTAGCAATAAAAAACTTTATGCTAGTTTGTTAGTTTGCATTGTAAATGAAACTTGATGACCATCTAAACTATTTTTTAAGCCATGTACAATTACCCCAATTTTCCCTATGCAAGTAAACCAAATGCATCTTTAAACTATAAAACCACTTATCAATGTTGATTGTGCCTATGTGTAATCCAATATAATATGTATGATTTTATGATATCAAAGACTTTAACTCTAAAAACCAATTTATTAAAAACTATAACAAATTGTAGATCACCTTTAAAGAATACTACCTTGCATGTAGAATAAAGGTATGTTTCTTTATAACTTTAATTGCTTACTTAATGAATCATTGCAGATTTTTAGGATAGATAGAAAAGGTTTATTTTCTAATGTTAAGTAATATGGCCCTATGAAATAACATAATCATAATATTTTGCTACACTCTTGCTTTTGATTTAAAATTTTACTTTCGTGTAGCATTCATTTAAAAGAAAAACTTTGAAACCTTTACTCTTTTATATGTGTTTAAAAAAAAGCAAATGAATGCATAAGTTATACAGTGTAATATCTCAACTATTGGTATCATTATAGTTAATAAAACTAATGTCTTTATGTATCAAATTTTATACTGCAATGTAATATGTTTCTGACTCTATCAATTAAGGTCTTTGTTAGCAGTTCTGTTGGGTTAAATAATAGGCCATAATCAAAGTATATTTATGTTAGTACTACTATGTTTAGGAGTTCGAGAGCCTTAAATAATTGTAACATGAGATGAAGATAATAATGACAACAATGATGATTTTGACATAGATTATGGAATGGGGAAGAAGAAAATGGTAAGTGTTGTAAGGATTTATCCGAAAATTCGATCACTAGACAATTTTAAAAACAAAATGAGTCACCACCAATATATTTTTTTTGGCTAGATGTAAATACCACTTAAAAAAACCTATCCTTTTAATTAAACCCTAAAATTAATTGAAGAATGTTTAAAAAGATAATTTTTTTAGTTTGCGAAAATAGTTTAGGTCAATACAATTACATATGGGAAAGGATTAGCACCCTCATAGTATCCATTTTAAAAACAATACCAATTAATAATGTGTTATACTTTAATCTTAACAAAAATAGTTTTGATTTTAATATTTAAAATAATTCCCTTACCTTTTTTTGTTATCATAATTTTTGCTTTTAATTTAATTTAATTTTTTTTCACGAAAGTTTTCTCACTTTTTAAAAAATGTTATTATTTTCATTTATATTTGAAAAATAAACTAAAACTTTTTCTAACAACATTAGAAGATATTTTCTCATCTAGAAATTTTTTAAGAATCACTACTCGAATTTCCTTAAAGTCCCATTCTAGAAGGCTTGTATTTATACAGAAAATGCTAATGAATAGATAATGATAAGATCAAGATATTTATGCACTAATGTATACCATTTTATTCCTTTTAGAAAAAATATTTTCTGCTTCTATTTTTCTTTTTTATTAAAACAAAATAAATAAATAAAAAAATTTTTTTTGTATTGAATATTTTCCAAAATACTCTAATACTTTGCTGGCATTTTAGAAAATACCCTCACCTAAGTATCTCATATTGAAAAGACTGTCTCTTATTATTATTTTTATTAACTTCAAATTTCTTCATATTACCATTTTTTTCAAAATTTAAATTTAAATTTAAATATACAAGTGAACAAGTAATCAAATGAATAATTAATTAAAATGAACAAATATGATGAAAAAAAGAAAAAAATTTCAAAAGTTGGCCAATCAATGTACTCAACGACAAGTTAAAGCATGGTCAATGTCAGTCTTCACTGGTCAACATGGGTCAATGCTAGTCAGTTGCAATAGGTTATGAGTTAGGTTGCACAAGAGATGGGTTGGGCTTATGGGTTCAGATCTGATCCAATTTTTTACATTATAAAATTCAAATTTTTACTTCATTTTAACTTCATTTAAAAAAAAAAACTTTTTTACTTTAAAAAAAAAAACCTTAAATGTAGATTTTGACCGACTACCATTTTCCTTCGTCGATAATCGTCACTAGTCGTCTCTCATTATTTTCGATTTAGTCTCAAATTTCACCTACTTCTTCCTTTCGATCTCTTTTCACACCCTACCTATTTAGATTTCTCCAAAACTTCTATGTTTTCCTATATTTGAGCCTAAAGTTTACTACTTTAAATCTTAAAACACTCCTTCACCATTGCTTTAAACATTGCTATCTTTTATTATGTTCTTTTATTGTCTAATGCCTCATCTCTTCCTTACACTTTTGTAAATTTTTTTTTTTTGCTACTTCTTTTAAGAGGAATGAGATTTTTTGTGTTGTGTTGTGTTTTTTTTTCTTTTAGGTGTTTGATGAAGGTGGCTAGAAGAATGGGTTTCAAGTAAAAATTTTGGTGGTGGTGGTTTCTGTAAGTATAGTGGGTGTCTATAGTGATGCTTAGATAGGCAAGGCTTTTTTTTTTTGCTTATTTTTTTCTTTTTTTTCAAGGGTTTTTTCTATTTCTTTATGTGTTTTATAAAAGTTCAAGTAGAGGGGCTAGTTAGGAAAGGTGGTTTGTAAATGCTAGGATGGCTACTATGATGGATGTGGCAAGTGTTAGGGGTCGCCGATCAATGCCGTACACAACACCTCTATTTTTTAGCCTAATATGATTTTTATATATGTTTTTATTTTTTCATAATTTCCAAAATTTTAAATTTCTTTAATTAATCCTAATAAAACATCTTTATGCCTTAAATTGGATTTGGATTATATTGGATTTTGGCCTTCCAAGCACATATAACACAACTTGGATATGATTCATGCAAAGTGACCTAACAACCTATTAAAATGTTCAAATATGCTCAAATTGGGATTCGATTAAATTAATCTAGAAAAAATTGAATGTCTATAATTGCCTATCTTTACACATTGTTGAGAATCAAGAATAAGGTAAAGATATAGACAACCATTTTGTTCAAGATCAATACGTCAAAAGTTTTTCTCTATTGTTTTATTTTTTTTATATTTTTGGATTTTTTTAATTCTTTAATAAAAAGTTTCTTTTTTTCCTTTTTGTAAACAAAAACTCAAAAATTTGCATTTGAGGAAAACAAAAACTCAAAGATTCGTATATGAACATATACTAAAATTCAAAGATTCAAATCTAAAATATTAAAGATTCACATTTGAAAAATAAAATATTCACATTTAAAGAGATTCACATCTTTAAAATCAAAGGTTCACATTTGAAATTTTTCAAAGATTCAAATCTAAAAATCAAATATTCACATTTGAAGAAGTTCATATCCTAAAGAATCAAAAGATTCACATTTGAAAAGATTCATTTCTTAGAATCAAAAGTTCACATTTAAAAATTTTCAAAGATTTACATCTAAAAAATAAAAATTCAAGTTTAAAGAGATTCATATATTAAAATAAAAGGTTCATATTTGAAAAGATTTACATTGGAGTTGAGGTTCACATCGAAAGGTTTAAGATTCATATAGAAGGTTTTGAGATTCACATCGAAAGTTTCTAGATTCACATTGAGGGTTTTAAGATTCACACGAAGGTTCACAAAAGTTCAAATATTCATGAAGGAAATTTAAAGATTCGCAAAGGAAATTTAAAGATTTGTAAATAAAATGTCATCTTATTTTGAAAAGGCTTATTAATAAAAGGCTTAATGACTTTAAAAATTCATATTTTTCCTTAATCATGGTTTAACATATCTTAAAAATTAAAATTCTTCCTACTTCGAGTGTGAAATTTTTATCATTAAACAAAAATTTCCTCAATCCAAGGTTAAAAATCTTATCTTGAAAATTTTTTCTCATTTAAGGATAAAAAATCTCATCTTGAAAAGTTCTTTTCATATGAGGTGTAAAAATCTAGTCTCTTTTTATTTTTTTTTAAATTGAGGATTACCAAGTTCAACATGTTCACTTCAAGAAAAGTCTTCAGCTAAAAACACTACAAAAAATTTTCTATATACTGACATTTGGTTATATTGACAGTCAAATTATGTCAGTAAAAGAGACTTTTACTAATGAATTTTTAATATCATCATAATATACTATCCCTTTACCAACACTTTATACAACCATTGATATAGATAAACTTTTTTTTATGGTATATAACTATTTGTTAGTATAAGTATGCTATATATTGACACTTATCTATATTGACAGTTAAATTATGTAAGTAAAAAGTCTCTATACTAATGGATTTTTATTACTATCAGTATAGACAGTGCCAACACTTTGTAAATTCATCGGTATAGGCAAACATTTTCTGATTGTATATACATATTCGTCAATATAAATATGTTATATACTAATAGTTATAACAACTGTTAATATAAGCTAAAAAAATATTTATTCCTAATTTTTTAAAAAAAATTAATTCATAATATTTCCCTCTAATAAAAATTTTCAAAAACTATAATTTGATTTTAAGCTATAATTATTAATAAATAAAACTTGTAACTTAATTAATTTTAAATGATAATAAGTTTTAAATAAAATTTGTAATTATTATATTAATTAATAAATTTATAATTAAATATTAGACTAGAAATTTTTTAAATTTAAATATTATATTAATTTAGTTTCAATTAATATTTTAGTTTTAATATAGTTTCATAAAATTTTAAAATCATTCTAGATCAAAAGTCAAATTATAAATAATCTACATATATAGTAGTATTTATATTTATATAAATATGTTTTTATGTTATTTGTAAAAAAAAATTTTATAAAATAATGCTTATCGTTCACTGTATTAGTAGTTTAAGATTCAAAAGTTTAAGAAAGGGGAATGAATTTTGAAAATAATCACAAGGCATTTGACCAAAAAAAATACCTTCAATTTTTTGTAAGGGAATATTCAAAGCATTTTTTAGGCAAAAATGCCTTGAATATTCCAAAAAAAAAATCGTTGGGATTATTGAAGCATTTTTTACGAAAAACACCTTAAATAATCCCCTTTAAATGAATAATTTATGGATTATTAAAGGTATTTTTGGCAAAAAAGCCTTCAATAATCCCATTTAAAAAATTAGAAAGGATAATTAAAGGCGTTTTGGCCAAAAACATCTTTAATAATCCATACATAAAAATTTGAGGGAATTATTTAAGGCGTTTTTGGTTATAAACACTTTTAATTTAAGCAATTTGACTTTACTAAAAAAAGGAGAAATAACCATTGTTATTTTGAAAAGCATGTCTGAAAATGAATGCAAGTTAGTTGTAGGTATATGCCCAAAAAACATTTGGTTTATATATGTAATACTACGAATTACATTTTAGAATTTACATTACGAACATTGCAGTATTTCAATCAATTGACTACACATTTGAATTTATAATTAATAATATTGCCACATAAATATATTTTTTTTCAAATAATTATACTCAATCTATGTGTATTCATATAAGCTGCTATTTGATATAAAATGAATATATACCAATAATATTAAACCAATACCCCAATCTAGAAACTTAAATTATCCATTCAACATAGCGTGTTAAAAACATTATAAAAAATGAAATGCATATATTTACACCCAACCAACAATCTCAAATCTCAAGGTGTAGCGAATGATAATACATACTCAGACCACTATTTATAGACTTCATTAAGTCTGTCTATCGTGAAGCTTCCTTTACTCTCCCACTATAAAAAAATTAAAAGTAAATGTTAATAAACGAGAATATAATTTAGTTTCTTTTTAAAGATATTATGATTGTATGAAATTAATACTAACCTTGAATGGTGTGGTCATAAAATCATATAAAACTATCTTATTCATAAGATGAAGGTCATAATATCCACATTCAATATATCTTAGTTGACAAAGTGCCTAAAAAATAAATTTAGTGGGTTTAGAAAACATTTATCTAAACAAACTCAGCATAAAAAAATAAATTTCACATTTACCTGTAATGAAACCCAATTTATCTTTGCTTTCTTATCAACTATAGACATTCCCTTAAATTGAAAAAAAAAAGTACTTAATAAAAAATAAAAGTAATTATGAGAAAGAGAAGATAATATAATAAGATGTAATACCTCTTTATAAAGTTTTGAATATCGAGGTTAGGCTTTGCCATTAGTTGAGCGAAATTAAATAATTATGGCATAAAAGAATTGGTATCAATCACAATAAGCTGCCAATTACAACTAAAAAATAATAAGAATGATATACTCATATGAGGCATCATCTTAGATTCGGGTAAGGTTGGAATAATTATTTGTATAAATATAACTTACGCAGCATTATACGGACCAAAAAATAATCAGCCCATTTTTTCATGCATTGACTCACATGACGACCATAAAAAATGATAATGCCTCTCTGCTCACTAATAAAATTTGGGTCAATGAATCTGAATCTATAGGTCATTTGTCTTGCCTTGATCTCTCTATACAAGAAGTTGTAGGCTAACAATAAACAATACTAGTTAGTAATACACTGTAATATAGATTAATACATATTGACTTTGCATATTTAAATTTATAAACTAACCTCATATAGGCAATAATGTCAGAAACTGATATTTCATTCAAGGTATAAAATTCCTTAATCTTAGGCCCCCCAATGTAAGAAACTGATGGATGATCAAATAACCCATCCTCAAACTTAATGGTAATGTAATTTCCTCTAGATAAATGATCAAGTGCATAATTAGAAAACACATCAATGGCAGCCTAAGCAAGGGCCATCATCTGAGTTCTAACATCTTGCTACAATATATAATGAAATATAAGTATTAAAACCAAATCAATAAATATAATAAACAAATAAATATTAAGTGAATGAACAAAATCATACTTCATGGCTAGTACCAGAGGTTGGGTTTCCTACCTAACTTGCAATGGAAGCTTGTCCTAGCTGGATGATACTATCCGACTGGCCTACAAGCATGTTAGGCTGCATTGCTACCAACATCACCTCTAAAGTTATGAGTCATTGTTGTTGATAATTTAGGCATTGCTCTTGGTCATCAAGTCTTTGCTATCATTGTTGAATGATTACTTTATATTGTTCATTCGTCATTTGAGGGGTTTTGGGTTGATTACTGAAAAACTTTGATGGCACACAAATCCGCCAACCTCATGAACTTGTCCATATCTTTCTTTTGCTTCTAATGCTAAAGACAAGGGATCTTCACCATAGTAGGTTATCATTTCACCGAATTTAATTTTAGTAGCAAAATTATCCTGAAAGATAATAATAAGATGGCCTGTAACAACAAATTTATACAAGTATAAAGTCATGCATACAAGCACAAAGCCAATCATGCGTGATATAATGAATAGTTATACATACAATCTTTTTAGCCATTTTTTTGGTTGGTTAATCTACAAATGATCCATCCTTCTGCATATGTCTTTGTTTCCATACATCTCATCTAAAAACTTAGGTGCCAAAGCTAGATGATTCCTAATAAATTAATATAAGAATCAGAATTTATTAAATGAATGTTCATAAATATTCATTTTTGAGTATAAAACAAGTGTGTGAATACTTACAAGCTGATACTTGACATTCGTATAACCCTTTCTCGATGTTTGATGGTGATATACTTGTTTGGTCCGAATGTTCATTTGTTGTTCTTTGATTTTTTAGAAAAGAAAGAAATTATATAAATCACATATTAAGATATCAAATATATTACATAAAATCTTATAAACAATTTTTTGTAATGGGTGTGTATACCGAGAATTCTTTTGATAGCCGATCTCGAACAAAATTCGTCCAATCTTGATAACTTATAACATTTGCATATGATGTACATGGAACAACTAAGATATCACTATGATCAATTAATGATAAAATATATTAGGTTGTCAATATGCTTTTAAAGTCTCTAAATGCTTTTTCAGTCGATTGCAACACAAGCTTTTTACACTCAATTGAGACATCGAACCATTCCTAATAAATTTAACACAATTAGTTTAAACATATTGAATTTCAATTAAATAATCATTTAACAAATTTTACGAAATAGTTGAATAAACATACCACAATCGACTCCCATAAATGATCTTTTAGATCATCAGGAACTCATCACTAATTATGGTAAATAATAGAAATGCTACTATAGACGACTACTCTAATATGACTAGCCAACTTGGCAACTCCATTAGACATAGGCTGCCCACGTTGATTAAAGTCGACATAAATTTTCATATCAGTCACTTAAATTTGTTTATTTCATCCACATGCTTTTCTTTTTTTCACTACAAGTGTGTCTTCTTCATGATCAGTAGTAAGAGAAGTATGTTGATCGGATTCCATAATACCTGTGATTTTAATCATAATTATACAAAATAAATCAAACTGTCTTTCTAAATTTCACATAGTACGTAATAATCATACTATAATCACTACACCAATATATGTAAAACATCATCAATTAGGAGAACAAGCCATACTGTGATTCCCACCTTAAATAGGAGTAAAACAAATGACGAGTAAAAAAATATACATAATTTCCATAATACCATTAAGCAAACCACAATATTTAAACCAAACTACAAAGAAACACCATATATACAATGAAGGGAGATTGGATGACCAAGGTGATAGTGGAATGAATAAAAAATATATATAGTAAGAAACAAAAAAAATACCTATATCGAAGAATGTGAATAATAAAAAAAAATAAAATAAGGACATACAAGTAAAAAGAGAGGTGCGATGATGTTCAGTTATTGAAGGTCGGTGGCAACAAGAGAGATAAAAAAACTAAAAGGCAAACTAAATGGGTTTAAAGGTTTTGGTTTGGTTGCAATGTAGCTTTTAATCGTTCTCTATAATAGCAATTTGGAATTCTAAAGTTCAAAATAGGAGAATGAATTTTAAAAATAATCAGTAAAGGTGTTTTACCAAAAAAAAGCCTTTAATTTTTTGTAAGGAAATATTCAAGGCATTTTCTAGGTAAAAAAACCCAGAATAATCCCAATAAAAAAATCACAGATTATTAAAGGCAATTTTAGCATAAAACACCTTAAATAATCCCCTCTAAAAAATTGAAAAAAATTATTGAAGGTGTTTTTAGCCAAAAATACCTTCAATAATCCAAGAATTATTCAAGGTATTTTTGACCAGAAATGCCTTCAATAATCCCATTCAATAATTTTTTAAGGATTATTCAAGGCATTTTCTGAGCAAAAGCACCTTCAATAATCTCCTCATAAGTGCCTAAAGGGATAATTCAAGGCGTTTTTTGCCATAAACGTCTTGACCAAGCCTAAGGGATTATTCAAGGCATTTTATCATAAAAACACCTTGAATGATCCTAAAACAAATGGAGGGGGATTATTGAAGTTGTTTCTGACAAAGAACACCTTGAATAATCCCTTTTAAAAAATTAGAGGGGATTAATGAAGGTATTTTTGGCAAAAATGAGTTCAATAATCTAGGAATTATTCAAGGCATTTTTTTGTTAGAAATGCCTTTAATAACCCCATTCAATATTTTGTTATGGATTATTCTATGCATTTTCTAGGAAAAAACGCTTTCAATAATCTCCTTATAAATGCCTGAAAGGGATTATTCAAGGCATTTTATCACAAAAACACCTTGAATGATCCCAAAAAAATGAGGAGATTATTGAAGGTATTTTTGGCAAAAAACACCTCGAATAATCCCGTTTAAAAAATTATAGAGGATTATTCAAGATGTTTTTAGCCAAAAAACACCTTGAATAATCCACTTATAAAAAATATAAGGGGATTATTCAAGGCATTTCTAGCTAGAAACATCTTCAATAACCTTATTCAACTTTTTGTAAAAGATTATTCAAGGTGTTTTTTGGGCTAAAATGCCTTGATTAATCTCCCCATAAAAAGTTTTGGCAGAAAAAGCTTTCAATAATTGAAAGGGATTATTCAAGGTGTTTTTGGCAAAAAAAACTTCAATAATCTCTTATAAAAAATTTTTAGGGATTATTGAAGGTGTTTTTTTGCAAAAAAGCCTTTAGCCAAAAACACTTTGAATAATCCACTTATAAAAAATATAAGGGAATTATTCAAGGCATTTCTAGCTAGAAACATCTTCAATAACCCTATTCAATTTTTTTTGTAAAGGATTATTCAAGGTGTTTTTTGGGCTAAAACGCCTTGATTAATCTCCTCATAAAATTTTTTGTCCAAACAAGCTTTTAATAATTGAAAGGGAGTATTCAAGGTGTTTTTGGCAGAAAAAGACTTCAATAATCTCCTATAAAAATTTTTTAGGGATTATTCAAGGCGTTTTTTTTTGCAAAAAAACCCTTAATAATCCCTCATAAAAATTGAAAGGGATTATTCAAAGCATTTTTTACCATAAATGCCTTGAATAACCAGATGTCAAGATTTTCTAGAGATTATTTAAGGTATTTTTTGGTAAAAAATGCCTTAAATAATCCACTATCCTTACCTTCTGCTCCCACATCTTAGGAGTGAAAAACTTTCAAAAAAAATATAAACTTGTTAAAACAAAAGTAGTGAAAATTTTGTTCCCACCATCCTTACCTTGCCTTTCAGTCCTTACCTCACCTGAAGCTTATCTCGTCTCACTTTTTCTCGCTTTTGATCTTTTTAACTTTGTAGCTAAAATCCTTGTTTAAAATTTCAAGCTTTAAAACTTTATTTTCCTTGGAAAAATCCCTCATTTCTACACAGGTTTTACAAGCTACTTAGATCTTGTCCTTTTACAATTTTAAGTTATTTCAAATATTCTTGTTTTTGTTTTGAACTATTTTTCTTCTATCCTCTACCTCTCTCTTGTTTATTCAATCGAAACTGATTTTTGTTGTGCTTTTCCTAAAAATACATAAGTTTAATTATAAATGTATGTTTGAAATATTATTCTTAATGAAAATGTGACATTATGCTTACATAGCCAAATTTTATTTAGTGCTTAAATTAAATGCTATTGTTTTAATTTAAGTTTTTAAATTAAATATAATTTTATTACTAGGGCAAATCATCTTACATTTCATGGATAAGGTGTGGATAAATCTTACATAAAAAACAAAAGTAATTTATTAAGAAGCGTAATCGGTCTCCTCGACTTACGTCATATGAGATATAAAAGTTGTAAAGTGAAACTTTTTATGATTGGTTTCGTGATCATGTAAGTCATACATCACGGTTTGAAATTTGTAATTAATATTTTTATAGTGAGATTATTATTTTAACAAAATATGAAATTGGATAGGTTGCCAATTTGGATCAACAAGAAGATGCAAACATCACAGATCAACTTAGATGGCTTGCTTGTGGTCTAATTGATATTGTTTAAAAATACACTAGTTATATCGTTAATGGTTTTAGATTTCATTCCAAGGCACGTGAGAGATACTTGAAAACTCAAAATAGTGGAGTTGTTGTAACAACCAAGATGATGAGTTATGCAAGTACAAGAGATACACAACCTATTGAGGGGGAAGTTAACTATTATGGGGTTTTAAAAGACATCATTTAATTGAATTATATTGGTAGAATGAAAGTTGTGTTATTTTAATGTTATTACATTGATATAAATAGAGGCTGCAAAAAGGATGAATTTAGTTTCACTCTTGTGAATTTTTCACATCTAGCTTATAGTGGAACTAATTTGGTTCATGATCATTTTATCTTGGCATCATAAGCTAATAAAGTTTTTATGTGAAGGATGAAAGACATAATGGTTAGGTTATTGTCACGTATGCATAACTTAGAGATGTATTTGATATGGATGATGAATCATCCTTATATGAAGCAAGAAAATGGAGAAATCCATGTTAAATTTGATGATGCACATGGTACTTCAAATTGGGTTAGAAGTGAAGTTGATGATGAAAGAATGGAGGTCACACTAGAGATAGACAATGAGCACGTAGAAAAAGATCCCATAGATGAACATAATAGGGAAGACATTTTTTAATTCTATATAATAGCTTAAATTGTTGTTAAGGTTTTGCAATGTAAGACATAGTTCACTAATATTTTGTTTTTGTTTTACTAGCTTGAATTACTTAATTTTGTGTGATCATGTAATATATTAAATTGTACTTGGTGTTTTATATGGTTTGTCACTATTAAGTTATCTGTTATATTATACTTAGTATATTTTGTGTATTATTAAACTTAAGATGGCAAAGCATAGATGATTGAATATCACTAGAGCAAATCGTGTCTCTAGTTCTCAATTGCAAACACAATTTGAAGAACAACATGTGTATGTAGATCTAGAAGCTTCACAATATGAGCCTCTAAAAGAATCTCAAGAACCAATTTCTCAATCTACAAATAATAAAGATCAAGATGAACAAGTTGAACATAATTCAGGTATAAAAACACTATATTTTGTTAGTATAATTCCTTATGTGTTATAATGTTATACAATTACAATTTTTAATGAATTTAATTGCTTTCTTTACATGTAATTTTTCTATGTACGAAATGTTCAACATAAAAAAGCTTGAGGTCTTACATGTATGGCTGATATTTGGGATTTGGAAGAAAGAAAACATGTTGTTGTTAAGGTCAATGATAATGTTATACCTATCGATGATGAATCTTGCTCTTCAACTCGATTCATTGGTAGCATGGTGAAAATGCCTAGCTTTACACCAATTAATTATACAAATTGGCATGAAATGTCAATGATAAGAAGGAAGAAATGTGGAAAACATTAGAGGTATCAATACAATAATGTTTTAGTTGCTAGCTAAAACCATGACAATAATCTTTTAATTTCTAGTTAATAGTAGGAATTCATATAATATATATTGACATTTTCTTTCTAATTACCTCTTTCAAATTGTAGTCAAAGTTTGAATTTCACAAATTTGATTCTGATGAGCTTATTGATGAAGAAATATTTTAAAAAATTAAGTCTTGGGTACTAAGAAACATTGGTGCTAAGTGGAGGTAATAAAAGAATGAATTAAAGTCTAAATTTTATGATGAACATAAGACACTAGAGGTAATGGCTACAAAGATTGATGATTCTTGAGTAGACAAAAGTTAATTCCTATTTTTTGTTGCACATTGGTTGACTAATAAAGTGAAGATAAATGTTTATAAAATATACTATTTACTTTATTTTAACACTATGATAATAATTACAAAGTTATTATAATATATCTTTTCTTAATAATTTGTTTAAAGGAACAAAGTGAGACAAACAAAACAAACCACTCAAAATTATATGAGCCTCATTGACAGAAACAAAATCATTCTTGAGGATCATTCAAACCTTGGTACATATATTAATTTTCCTTGTTGCACTCAGTTAAATGAATATGAAGTTTATTTTTTATGTGCGATTTTGTTGTTACAATAATTAATGTTGTACTTTTGTAGAAATAAAAAGCTAATGGAATTCCACCATCATGTACTGAGGTGTATATTCTTTCTCATACATGTAAAAATAAAAGTATTATGAATGACAAGGCAATTGTAATTATTGTATTTAATTTAGTTATTACTTGCTTTTACTTATGTTTAGTTTCTTATACTAAAATGTTTATTTACAATTTTAGGAACTCATAAAACAAGTTTGAGCGAAAATAGTGCTTAAAATTCTAAAGGGAGTTCATGGAAAGATGATGTTTATTCAAAAGTTAAGAGATCGTAGATAAAAGGGCATGTTCGTTGCATAGGTACAACATCTACTTCATCTAAACAATATGGTCTTTCATCTTCTGAATTGGTTCGACATAAGGAAGAGGTACAAGAGTTGAAGGCTGAAATTAAAGACTCGAAAGAAACTTTAATTATTGTCTTTTTGGTATTTAAAAAATAATTTTCTAATGAGAACATGAATATCTTAAATACTATTACTCACATGGTGAATAGAGAGGTATATATGACATCTATTTTAGTTTATATATATGTAAATTGTCATCTTGTTCATGAATCTTGAACCTTATTGAAATTTCTTTCGAATTAATTTTAGGTTCTTGATGCTAGTAGTGCTCCAAAAATCACACGTAAAAACTATCGTTCTTCAAATTCAAGCCATTAACCCAATGAAAATGAAACCGGTAAACTCATCATCACATGATATATATGTGGAAATGCTTTGCTTAATACTTGTTTCTTAGATAGAATGCCAAAATCAATTTTGAATCTAGGTTTTAAATCATGTAATTATGATCTTGAAACATTACCCATTGTCTTTGCCATAATCATTAAATTACATTATGATTTAAAGCCTGTTCTTTTTCCCTTGAGAAGGCTTTCTTGCCTTTTTTTTTTTTCCTTTGAAAAAGCTTTCTTATGATGTAAGCATGCTTTGTAGTTGTAGACTTGAATGTTATAGTGAAAATATTTGTTTAATGATAGTTCTATTGACTAAAGTAATCTTAGGTTGGTTTCATTAAGTTATTATTTGGAATTAAACTAAAAGAATAAGGAAATTACACATGCAAATTAGGATATTTCTTGTTCATTCATGCATTACACTAATGAATAGGATGTTTATAAAATTATTTTTGTTGGTATATAAATGGATGATTACCTTCTGTATAAATGAATGAATAAGATGTTTATAAAATTATTTCTATTGGTATATGAATGGATGATTACCTTCTTACCTTTTGTGTATATAAGATAATTTACAAGAATTCTAATTGGATTTTTTTTATGCTATGCAAATGTTTTTTTGTAGAAATCTATGATGAGATTATTTATTTTAGGAAGTTGTTTATTTACTTAGAACATTACGTTTGTAAGGGGACTTGGTTTTGCTTTGGATGTTATGCACTTTGTGAAAATAAGGCCGTTGTGTTTTATGATGCTTGGTAAAGGTAACCATTGGTAAAGGTAAGAAAACAAGTCTATACTGAGAATCTCTAACCATTGGTAAAGGTAAGAAAATTAAAATATACAATTTTATACTAACAATCTCTAACCATCAATATAGGTAAGAAAATTAAAAAATACAAGTCTATATTAATGGATGCTAAGCATCAGTATAGGTAAGAAAAATTACAAGTCTATACTGATAAGCATTAACTATTAGTATAGGTCAGAAAAATTAAAACATATAAGTCTATATTGATGAGTCAGTATCGGTGAGAAAATTAAAACATACAAATCTATACTAATGGGCATTAAACGTCAGTATAGGTACAAACATTTATAAGTTTATACTGATGACTATTAACCATTGGTATAGACAAGAAAAATTAAAACATACAAGTCTATACTGATGGGTGTTAACCATCGATAAAAGGTATAACAGTGCAACACACAATAGATGCTATACCAACAAATATACATTTACTGACGGTCTTGAACCGTAGGTATATCTCTATAAGCTATCCCGACACCTTAAAAATCATCGGTATAGGTCTATACCAACAAGAAATATACTGACGGTTAAAAATTTATCGAAATACACATTTTAATCGTTGGTATAGGGTTTATGGTGCTATATTGACGGATTTTGGGGTTTTACCTATGCTTTTTTTAACATCATTGTATGTCAAATTTCTTGTAGTGAAATTAAGATAAAAAAGTGACATTTTTATTCTTCTTACGTGTAATGAATCCATGAATGTAAGTATTACTGAAAATCAATGTTATGCACCCTCTAGTATGGTAAAAGAAGTCTTTAAGACTCTTTAATATGTCATCTTGTTTTCACAGAATTAGAATTGACTCATAAATTTTATCAATTGATTTTACAAACCAAATTGATTCTTCTCTATTTTTGTCATTTGATCACAACATTTGTACAATTTCCAAAACATTTTTTTTCTTATTTAAAAGCCTTGAATATCTTTCCAAGTTTCCTTCATTGCTTTTTTTTTTCTCACCAAGCTCAAATTTCTTCTTAAAGACATGCAAATATTTTTTATGAACATTATCATTTATCATCATTCCAATTTTATGACAAAGGCAATGTATCAACATTTCCTTATGTGTAGAATTAATGGTCAAATATTAGTTAGATTGGAGGAAAATATACACATTAGTAAAATAAACAAATCAATATGGTAAAGAATAAATAGGCAAATAAACAATTCAAAACAAATCATTGGGTAAATGTTTGAATGGGATAATATCATCCAAATAATGAATATTTAGATAAATTTTGAACATTAATGTAGTCTTTTAAAACAAAAACTCATTCCATTGATATTTCTTATCATTCCAAAACTTTGCTTGCATTTCATGTGATCTTGAAATGACATTATATTTCTACATCTAAGTTGTCGTTTCATGTTTTTAAACCCATATATTTTTTTTTCACTTAAATCTCCCTTTGCGTTATTCAATTTAAGTTTTCCTCTTTTTTTTCCTTAGTTTTATTCATTTATTCATTTATCTCATTTTTTCCTTTTTTTTTAATTTTCATCCATCATAACATTCTTGTTAAATTTCAAATCCATCCTCAAACTTAAAAAAGATCATAATCTCATTATCTTTCAACATATGGTTCTTCAATTCAAGAAATCACATTCGATCAAAATAGACTTTTAAGATACATATTGTATGCTATTGTCAGAGGTTATAAAAATGAATAAAATAAGCTTAAAACGTGTGTTTAAAAGGTTACAGGCCAAAAGATCATTTTTTATTATATAAAGCACCTTGACATTTTTCGCTATTCTTCATCAAACATATCTTGATTTTCTTTTCTTTTTCCATTTTCTTCATTTTTCATCCTTTTCACTCTTTTTAATTTTTAATTTTTTTCTAAGAAGGTTTAAACACAAATGGTTTATTTATTTATTTTTTGCCCCTTAGATCTTTTATGACTTTTGCTTTTTTTTTTTGGCAAACAGGTCTTTTACCAAAATTTGTCTTCAGTGTGAAGCTAATTCTTGGTGGCTTTCATGTCAAAAAAATGATAATAGCCTCAAAAGGGATGAAAAATGGATAATTTTATTCATGTATAAAAGGTGAAAGAAAGATGTCATTTCTCATCTCAAATATGAATACCCTTCTTGAAGAACATTTATTGATAAAAAATAAACTTGTGGACAAATGTTGCCAAATTATCATAGTTTTATGAAATAACTTTATTTTTGCCAACTTTAACTTTTTTTTGCTTCATTAATTTCATTTGATCAAATTTATCAATAACAAGTGAGTTTTCAAAATTGAATCCCAAATTATTATCATATTATTCTTGATCGTATCCATCCTACTAGTTTGTTCTCTTTCCACAACCTTAGCTCATGAACAAGTATTGTACAGGTGGTGGACAACTTGATTTAAAACCTTTGATGCTACAGCTACTTTTGAACCATTTGTTACCACAATTTCAAAATCAAGATCTTATGTCATTTACCTGTGCCATGCCAAAAAAGGTTTTTTTAAAAAAGAAGAAAAATCCACTAAAGAAAGAGTTTTTTTTTTTTCACTTTTTCTTCTTAAAGTATCCCAAAGATTTGATGAGGACTTTTTTTTATTTGAGAAAATCCTTTCATATTTAAACTCAAAAAATGTTATGATATGCATGAATGCAACAATGTTTGATGAATGAAAATTGTAAAGTGATGTGAAAAACAACAATGCTCGAGACCATGAAATTTCATATGTACAACATCCAAATGATTAAAGAAATCCTATTAAAAATGAATGCAAGATGCAATGAAAACATATACTTTAGCTAATCCTAAACTTTCCCTTTTATTTATTTTTTTCCTTTTCTTTTTCCAAAACAATCACCAAGACTATGTGGTTCCAAAAAATATTTTTACAACATTTACACAATTCTAAAAAGTCTTTTCATTTTTTCTTTTTCTTTCAACAAATCACTTTTTTTTCTCAAAATTTTCATTGACTATTTAAACAATTGACCTTTTTTTTTTTGAAATTTGGAGAAAATATCTAATTCAAAGAATTCTTTTTTTCTTTTTTAAACAAAGAGAAGTTAACTTTTTGGTTTTTTTTTTTCAAAAAAGAGAGAAAAGAAAACTTCATTTTTGAACAAATTTCTTCAAATGCAAATTTTTGAAAAAAAAAGTTGAAGATACAAAATTTAAATAACATAGTAATTTAAATTAGATTTTAACAATATCACAAAAGAAAAATCTATCATTTTTGAAACAAAAGAAATAAAAGGTTTTTTTTTTCATTTTTTTCCAAAATGTTTTCTTGAATTTTTTAGGTTGTAATACATACCCAATTTATTATTAATTTAAGAAAAGAGCATTATCAAAAAGAAAAGTGTTTCCTTATATGCTATAATTTTGGGTGATATCTACAAAAAAGAATTGACATGGCTCTAGGGTTGACTCTTTATGGCTCACTAAATGCTTGGTTTAGATTTAAACATAACTAAAGGTCCTCAAATTATTCTTCACTGTGATCCCTACTTGAACTAATAAGGCATCATGGTCCTCACCTATTAAATGTTACAAATGAAAATGATTCAATTTTAGTAAGAATATTTCATTTTCCATTACGGAGGTTATCATCTTACGAGAGCATAAGCATTTTACTCCCTCTAAAAAAGACAAAGCTTAGTATAGAGTTTATGCATGAATGTATAGTGTGTGAATGAGGGAATATAACATCACAACTTTTATCTTAAATACCCAATAATTTATTAAGGACAATATATAAAAAAAATAAAATAAATGACATAATTAAAATATGAATGCAATGCAAGACTTTTTTTTTTTAAGGAAAATCCAAATGAAGGTAATTAAAGTTAAATATCAGTTAAGATTGTTAAATCAAAACCTAAGATAACACATGAATAAATTTTTTGCCTGACTTTAAAAAATCTCTAGCGGAATTACCAAGCTATTATAATGATTTTGTTTAATGACTTAACTACTAGATGATTTTAAAAATAAAAGAAGCAACCACCATTTTTTTGGCTAAATGCAATGTGTCACCTAAGAAAACTTAAAAATTAATCAAGGAATATTTAAAAAGATAATTTTTTTGTCCGCGAAAATAATTTTGATCTGAAAGTATGATTACACGTGGAAAAAATTAGCTCCCTATAATGCCTGTTTTAAAAATGGTACCAATTAATCATGTGTTATACTTTAATCTTAATAAAAATGATCTTGATTTTGATATTTAAAATAATTACTTTACCTCTTTTTATTGTCACAATTTTCACTTTTAATTTTATTTCTTTTTTTTAATTTAAATTTTCTCTCTTTTTTAAAAATATTATTATTATTATCATCTATATCTAAAAAACAAACTAGAACCTTATTGTTGAAAAGCTTTCAAAATGTTCCAATATGATAACAACATTCGAAGAGATTTTTTCATTTAGGGATTTTTTAGGAATCAATATTCGAATTTCTTTAAAATCCTATCTTGGGAGGCTTATATTTATTTTCAAATTAATTTGTATACATAAAATGCAAATTATAAGTTTAAGATATGTATGCACTAATGTATACCATTTTATTCCTTTAAAAAAAGAAGCACTTTCTTTTTTTTGGTTATTAAAACAATACTTTGATGGCATTTTAGAAAAATACCCCAATATAAATATTTTTAAGGAATCACTTCTTGGATTTCCTTAGTATCTCATCATTGAAAAAAATTCACTTATTATTATTTTTATTAATTTTAAAATTCCTTTATATTACCATTTTTTTTCAAAATTTAAATTTAAATATGCAAATGAACAAGTAGATGGATGAATAATTAATTAAAGTGAATAACAGGCAAAGAAAAAGAAAAAAAAACCAAAACCAAGCCAATCAATGGCAAGTCAAAGTAGGATCGATGTTGTTCTTCAAGATCAATATGAGTCAATGCTAGTCAGCTACACAGGCTGTGGGTTAGGTCATGTAGGTGATAACTTGAGTCTGTGGGTTCAAATCTGGTTTGATTTGTTACATTATAAAAATCAATTTTTTTACTTCGTTTCAACTCCTTTTTCTTAAAGAAAAACTTGTATATTCTCTAAAAAGAGCCTCAAACCTTTAGCCTCTTTCAAACCTAAAACCTATATTTCAGCTTGTCAACACTATTGTCACTGCCATCCTCTGTCGATCACCATAATTGGTTGCCGCTCATTAGTTCTGGTTTAGTCTTAAATTTAACCTATTTTTTCTTTTTTGATTGTCGATACCTCATTTAGTCTAGGGCCATATTCATGTTTCTTATGTTTAATTTTTTATTTTTTATTTTTATTTTATGTTTTTATTTTATTTTCTAGTTATTTTTATTTTTTATTGATTTATTGATTTTTTTAAAAAGGAAAAAAGGTTCAAACTTGCAAAAAAGTGAAGTTTGGGTGGAATTCTTAAATGAAATTTCAGTGAAAATAAATTAGTGAAGTTCTTGTTTAATTAGGAGTTTCATTTGATTTAGGACTAAGTCTCTATATAAAGAACCACCATCAAGCCACAAGAAAAAATAACAATCAAGCACCACTTTTAAGTTTTCTTCATCTATAAATAGCCAACACTCCAATCGATAAAGGCATAGACTTAGAGTGATAGATTAGTCTTTAGGTTAGATTTTCTTTAATTGTTCTTTTAAGTGTTCTTTAGGGTTTTTTTTTTTATTTTGTACAGTTTTCTTTAAATAGTTTATATTTTTAATTTTTTGCTCTTCTTATTTTTGCATTATTCTTATTTTACAATTTTTAGTTTTGTGTTTTGTTCCTGCTTTGAATTTCTCGTTTTAAGTCTTTAGCTTAGTTTAATTTATGGCATTCATCGTAATTTTAGTTACTGCATGTGTAGGAACAATCTATGTTCTATTTATTTACATAGTTTTGCATCTAGATAATTTTTATTTATTGTTTTTATTTAATTACTGTTTTAGTTTTAGTGCATTGTTTTGGTTTTTGCAGTGTTTAGGCTTTAATTTATTTTTTTTTGCACTTTAATATTTTACTACGCTTAATTTTTAACTACTTCATTAGTTTAATTACATATTTCTACATTTAGATTAATATTCTGCATAACTAGAAAATTTCTACATATGCTTTAGTTTTTAAATTCTACAGTTAGTTTAGCTTATTGTTTTAGTAAACTATTTTAAGTTTTACTTATTGCTTTAGGATTATAAAAATCATTTTATTTTCTGCACTCTAATTTAAACAATTTTTATTTTTTTGCATTACGTTTAGGGAAATTTTATGTTTACTTCATCATATTTATTTTCTACATTAGTTTCATAAACTCACTACAAGAAAACTAATATATACTGACACTAAGAAAGTGGTCGGTAAAACCAAAAAATCCATCAATATAGCACAATAAACCTCATACTAAAGGTAAAAATGTGTATTCCAATGAATTTGTAACTGTCTGTATATCCCTTGTCGGTATAGACCTATACTAACAGTTTTTAAGGTATTGAAATAGCTTGTAGGGATATACCTATGTTCAATACTGTTAGTAAATATTATTTGTCGGTATAACATTTGTTGTGTGTCCACCATTGTACCTTTTGTCGATGATTAACACTTGCCAGTATATGCTTGTATGTTTTTATTTTTCTAACCTATACAGACAGTTAATGCCTGTCAATATAGACTTATAATTTTTCTTACCTATACCGACACTTAAAGTCCGTTACTATAAACTTGTATGTTTTAATTTTCTTACTTATATTGACGGTTAGCGCACGTCTATATAGACTTATATATTTCAATTTTTCTTACTTATACCGATGGTTAATGCTGATCAATATAGTCTTATAATTTTTTTTACCTATACCAATGCTTAAAGTCCATCAGTATAGACTTTTATGTTTTAATTTTCTTACCTATACCGATGGTTAACATCTGTTAGTATAAACTTATGATTTTTCTTACCTATATCGATGCTTAATATTCGTTAGTATAGACTTGTATTTTTTAATTTTCTTACTTATACCGACAGTTAGAGACCATCAATATAAACTTGTATGTTTTAATTTTTTATTATATTTTATTGGTGATTGGTGACTATTAGTATTGCCTAAAATATTCAAATGATCAAATGCATCAGTATAAATGTTAAGATGTTGGTAACTTTTTCTAAAAATTATATTTTCAGTTATTAATATTAATTTATTTATAATCATAATATGATATGTTTTCATATAAACAAAAAAATACATAATAAAGTGAAAGATATTTAATAATATTAAAACTACAAGTAAATTGTTTATAATCCACAAATTTAGTATAAGTTAAGAACTAAAGTCATTATACCAAGTCTGATAAAACAAACATCAATAAAACAAACATCATTGAATGTTTATGATTGAATATCTACAAACATAATGCTCAGAGCAAATAAAATACTTCCCAAAATAAATGATCCCATCATAGATTTCTACAAATAAGCATTTGTATAGCATAAAAAAACACAATTAGATAATTCTTGTAAATTATCTTATATATACAGAAGGTAAGAAGGTAATCATCCATTCATATACTAAGAGAAATAATTTTATAAACATCTTATTCATTCATATATAAAGAAGGTAATCATACATTTAAATACCAGCATAAATAATTTTATAAACATCCTATTCATTAGTGTAATATATGAATAAACCATAGACAACCTAATTTGCATGTGTAATCTCCTTATTCCTTTAGTTTAATTCTAAATAATAACTTAATGAAACCAACCCAAGATTGTTTTAGTCAACACAAGTATCACTAAACAAATATTTTGCATCACTTTATTTTTCCTACATGTAAAGGATCATTTGACAATTGACATTAACATATTTCCCACCTACTTGGACATGTAGCTATAGTTAACTAATAATGAACCTATGTCAAACATTTCATAGTTATACCTATTCTATGTCACACATTAATTAAACTTTATAATCAATAAAATATAACTTAATTAAATAATGTAGAATTGAAAGAATAAAAATAGTAAAATATGTAGTAGCTAAATTAACAATACAGTAAAGTAAACTAAAGCAGAATTATGTAAATACCCTAATGCAGTAAGTTAAGGCAGAGATCATCTTTTTCAATTCCTAATAAAACTTTGGCAATGTATTACCCTTTGGTAGAGCAAGTTTCAACACCTCTAACAATGTATTGAAAGATTTATTTGTCCAACCATTAAAACACTTAATGTGGAACAAATAGATTATAAAAGAGAACTTTGTGAAGTTTTTGCAATTTGGATATAGTTTCTCTCCTGCACCTTTAAATAAACCATAAAACTTGTCATTATCAATTCTATGACCATGGTATTGCTCTCCACTAGTATCTCCAGTTTGTATGTTACCTACATCAATATTCATAACTCTTTCAACCATCATATCATGTAATAAACCTAACTTTCTTTCTTCCTTATTAGTTGTTCTAGTAGGTAAACATGCATCCATGACCTCCCCATGAAATACCTATCGAACATATCCTTTAAGAAAACTATCACATATGATGTCATCAAATGTGTCTTTTCTATACATTCTATATGTGTTGACACATTTAACATAAGGACACCAAATTTTTCCATCTTCAGATGATCCTGCAAAGACAAAGTTTAGAAAACTAGAAATTCTTTTTATACTAGCTCTTGACGTGAGATTTATCCACATCTTGTCAATAAAATGTAGGATGATTTGCCCTAGTAATAAAATTATATTTAATTACTTAAAATGTATCATCTCTTAAAAAACTAAAAATTTAAAGCAAACTTGACATTGACAATAGCAACTTAATTATTAGTAAGTGACGAGAAATAGTTACATTAATAATGATAAATATTCACAATTGAATGTGTTATCTCTTACCAAAGAGATTCCAAAGAAAAGCAAGGGTGAATGGTTGTTGAACTCCAAATGTGAATGTAGACCTAAAAAACCAATTTCATAATAATCAATAGCAAATTTAAAAACAAATAAAGAAATACAAATGAAAAAATTTAAGGAAAAAAAGAAAGTTCACCTAAGAATAACCATCATTGGATACAAAATTATAATTGTGCTAATGATTACATGAAACAACCTGCAATATAGAAATTAGCAATCATCTTTTTGTATCGCTTTATTTTTTTTTACACGTAAAGGATCATTTGACAGTTGACATTAACTAAAAGGCATTACTTGAAAGGCATACACTCTAAAGAGCTCATCATACAGAATACATTTTGTAAACACTAGTGATAAGATAAATGAAGAAAGCAATCAATGTTAGTTGTTGGATCTTTTGATGGAAGCAAAAAATGAGTATAAACACTTTTACGTCCAAAATAGTAGAGTTTATTCTATTTAGATAATGCTAATATACTTAGGAAGGGATACAAACCAAACTATGACATAGTTAAGGACTAAAATATGTTAGTTGAGTAGCAGAATTGAGTGAAACTAAACTCATCGAAGGGCATCTAATCTAGTTAATGAAACAAAACCCTAACACCCACTAAAATTACAAAAAATCTGAATAACAAGTTAAATAAGAAGGCTTCATAACAATAAAAATTTCCCCAAAATCAACTTTAAGTGAATAACTACATGTAGTAACAATACTAATAAAAAATAATAAAAAGAAAAAGATTTTTACTTTGTACAAGTGGAGTATTACCTAGATTCCACAACTCAATTTCAAATGAACTTGACAGGTCAATTGACAAATTACTTGCATAAATAACAAAATCCAATCATAAACATAAAAATTTATACTTTTATGGGTAGTTGGGGCATCCCATTATTCTTTACCCAAACTAAATATACAACCAACAAAAAAAAAAAAAACACCACCAAGAAGGATATTACCTTAAATTGGGCATGCAAATGTAAAAAACATAATGGCGAAGCAAAACTAGAAAGATAAGTGACAAAAAAAATAGAAAGTTAAAGAGGTTATTATTGTTTGAATTAAAGTCAAATGAAATCGGTTTAAATGCGAAGTGGGAATCAAAGTCAAATGAAAGGGAAGAGAAGATCTAAAATGAAATATGGTAGATTCGATATGGGTTTTATTTGGATTTGAATTTCAATGTTAGAGATCAAATCAATTTTGAGGTCACTTGCCCCTCTACCATTTCAAAAGCTTTCTTCCTTACTATGTTTTGTTTGTACCTTCGAAGTTCATCATGTTTAGGATTTTTTTTTTTACTTTGCCACTTCCTCTGTTTTCTTAGGTTCTCATGGTCAAGTTATATCAATCTCCACACATTTTTTGCCACGTCATTGTGTGGTGTTTTGTTGTCCAATAATGCCTAAGAAAGAGAAAAAAAAAAATCAATGTCGATGATTTTATTCGATAATGCAACGAAAAAAATTTTGAATACTAACTAAATATTTTTCTTAATATAATTTAAAGTATTTTAAAATTTTGTTTGGATTCAATTTATTTTTATGAGGATTTATTCTTTTATAGAAATTTAATTTTTTTAATTTAATTTGAATTTAATTTATTTTTATAATGATTTTAAGAATATATTATCTTTTTATAAAAATTGCATTATCTTATATATACTCTAATTTATTTAAAATTTATTTTCAAAATATTTTTGCAAAACAATAATTTTGTGTTCTTATGTTTTATTCCACTTGACTCCTATTATTTAGAGAATTTAATCAAAGTTTAGATGATTTGAAGGGTAAAACATGGAAACTTTTCTCCCATTTTAGTTCTAGAGTTTTATTTTTAAACATTTAATATTGATTGTTTATACCTTCTTATGAACTTCTAATCTTTCTCACCTGACCACCTAATACAATTTCTATGCCATAAATATCTAAAAGGCATACACTATATAAAAATATTATTTTATAAACCAAACTTTTACAAATAACATAGAAAAATATTTATATAAATATAAATACTACTACGTAGATTATTTATAATTTGACTTTCGACCTTAAATGATTTTAAAATTTTATAGAACTATATTAAAATTGAAATATTAATTGAAACCAAACTAATATAATATTTAAATTTAAAAAAATTTTAGTCTAATATTTAATTATAAATTTATTAATTAATATAATACTTAAAAATTTTATTTAAAACTTATTATCAGTTAAAATTAATTAAGTTGCAAATTTTATTTATTAATAATTATAGTTTTTAACAAATTATAGTTTTTAAAAATTTTTATTAGAAGAAAATATTATGAATTAATATTTTTCAAAAAAGAAATTAAAAATTAATATTTTTTACAGCTTATATTGACGGTTATTATAACCGACAGTATATAACATACTTATATTGATGGATATTTATATACTATCAGAAAAAATTTACCTATACCAATGGTTATAAAAAATGTTGGTATAGGCACTGTCTATACTGACAGTAACAAAAATTCATTAGTATAAAAACTTTTTACTTACATAATTTAACTGTCAGTATAGATAAGTGTCAGTATATAACATACTTATACTGACGGATAGTTATGTACTGTCAAAAAAAGTTTATCTATACCGATGGTTATACAAAGTATTGGTATAGGTAATGTCTATACTGATACTTATAAAAATTCGTCCGTATAGAAACTTTTTACTTATATAATTTGACCGTTAGTATAGATAAGTATCAGTATATATCATACTTATATTGATGGATAGCTATATATCGTTAGAAAAAAGTTTATCTATACCAACGATTATATAAAGTGTTGGTAAAGGTATGGTATATTCTTACAGTATTAAAAAACTATTAGTATAAATCTCTTTTACTGACGCAATTTAACTATCAGTATAACCAAATGTTAGTATATAATATACATTTACTGACGGATAGTTTATATACCATCAAAAAAAGTTTATCTATACCAATGATTGTATAAAGTGTTGGTAAAGGTATGGTAGATTTTGACGGTATTAAAAGCCATCAATATAAATATTTTTTATTGATACAATTTGACCATTAGTATAACCAAGCATCAATATATAAAAATTTCTTGTAATGATTGTTTGCAATTTACTGCATAGTTTAGGTTTACAATTTCACTACATTAAATTAGTGGACTTTTTTTTGCATTTAATTAATTTACTACATTAGGATTTATAGACTGTTTTAGTATACTACTTTAATTTATTGGACTATTTGAGTATTTAAACAATATATTGTATTTGTGTTAAGTTGTTATTTTAATTTATTGCATTAAAATTTCTGTTTTTGCATTGTTAAGTTCAATGGGTTTTAACAAATAGTTTTTAAAAATTAAACTTATGAAACTATTAGAGGATTTAAATCTTAATATTAAATCTTATCAAATTATTGGAGGGTTTAATGATCTTTTGAAAAAAATTTTATGTGATCTTACTAAATTATTAGAGGATTTAAATCTTAAAATTAAAATTTACCAAATTAGTGGAAGATTTAATGATATAAAAAAATAAAATTTGAAATCAAATCCTTCTAAACTTTTGAAGGATCAACTTGGAAATAAAATCTTACTAAATTATTGGGTGATTTTATTGATTTTGAAAATTTAAAATTTTTGAAAATTAATTTAATGACGAAACCTCTTTAGAAAGTGAAAGTAATTTCCTTGAATATTTCTGAAGTGAGGAAATATTCTTAAATTACTACTAAACTATTGGAGTAATTTTTAAAAAAAAATTCAGTATTAAATTATTTCATAAGATTTTAAAGATGTTTTAAGGCTTGGGATAATATAAAAGCTGACTAGTGCCGTCCCTTTGGATAAGCATTGTAAAAGTAGTATAACCTTTCCTATATATAACAATACTCTTGAATCTAATTTTGTTTCGTGGATTGGAACCTATTCTTTTTAAGGAAATTGAGTCAAACTTAGAATCTCTTTGAGAAGATAGATTCATTAGGTGATCAATTGCACCTAAACAAAGAGATTAGCAGTGACTCTTAGTTAGTGTCTAATGATCAAAATTTTGAACTTGTATGTTATATTCACTTGGTGACTCCACTAGGGATGCCAACGGGTAGGTCAATGGTAGATTTTATGTTATCCAAGTCTTAAAAATTTTAATGATTTTACTTAATTTTTTTTAATTTTTAGTTTTTCTATTATTCTTTTTTTTAGTTTGTTAGCATTCAATGTTTTTCATGCACACTTTGACATATTCATATTTATAACATCAGCTCTATACTCGAACTTTGCTCTTTTAAGTGGGGTTAAAGTACCTATGCTTTCGTGAGATTTCATGCCTCCGGATGGGCTAACAAAATTCTCTTGTTCAAATTAAATCATTTTCATTTGTAACTTATGATGGGTGAGGATTTAAATGTCTTATTAGTCCATCATGGATGATAGTGATGAATAATTTGGGAACCTTTTAGATTGTGAAACATCTTAACCATGCATATAGTGAACTTAGATAACCCAGCCTTAAGGTAAAGTTATGTCAATCCCTTATGAAGAGCATGTCTTTGTATTGACCTTGTATTTTTATTGATATTTTTATTTTTGTTGAGATAATATTTTTCAATTTAATTTTTTCTTTTAAAAAATATTTTTTACTTCAAAAAGAAAAAGTGAGCTTTTAAGTTATGTTTTTTTGTATCACATGATATTGTTTCATATTCATTTCATCATTCAGTACATATATATGCATTTAGACATATTTTTCATACATGTAAGCATTTCATGCAAGCATTAATTTTTTTCATTTCTTCATGCATCAAAGATGTGAATGTATAATTGCTAGTCAAAGGCAACCTTTGTTTTCTTTAGTTTTGTATATAGTTTAGTTGAAAATGAACTCTTATTTTATCTGTTTGAAAAGAATTTAACATGTTGCTATGACTTGGAAAGGATTTGTAAATACTAAAAATTTTTTCCTTCATCTTTTGAGTTTAGGATTATTTGACAATGAAAACCCACATGATTTTTTTTCTCAATTAAAGAAAATGATTTTTTAAAGAGAAAATTCTTGAGAATTTGTGATTAATGTCAAGAATGAATGTACCTAGTCATTTCACTAACCATTTCATGCTTTAATATAATTGAGAACCACACTATCCAAAAGGCTTAAATTTTTAATTTTCATAAGCCTTATCTTCACTTAACCAAGAGGATGATCTTCATTAAGATTATGAGCAATGACAATACTGGTTAATTTACAAAATCTTTTTGAAAATTCTTTGAAAGCCAATACATGAGGCATTTTTTTAAAGATCTTGAATTATGGTAATTTGATAAGTGTCAACGCTATTTCAAATACATCATTATTCAAGTTCCTGCAGAAAGTTCAAAATCTTTGATTTTTGCTTAAGGTAAATTATTGAAAAGTTTATATTTTCTCAAATTTTTTTAACAAACATTTTGACTTATGCAACATTTTTTTTCTCATTCAGTCATTTATTCAAAGTAGTTTTTGCCCACTTCTTGGAACAAATTTACCAAAAGAGCCAAATTATTTGATGCTTACAATATCTTTTGTTTCTACATTTTGATTTGTGTCACATTCGTTATCATTGACAAAGATTGCATGGACAACCTAAGTGGACTTGAAAATGATGGCTATTGCATAAGCTTTCACTTGATTAGAAAGTTGAGATGATGCATTTTGAGCATGAATTATAGGGAAAAAAAAGAAAAATGAGAGGAAAAAAGATTAAAAAAGAGTTGATTATATCATCATACATGTGAGATATTAAAATGAATCCAAAATTAAAGAGAAAAAAATTATCTTCCAAGAATTGCTTCTCAATAAAAGTATTTATATTTGAAATGATAAATGGCCATCTTTTAGATTCTTTTCATAAAATAAGAAATTATCCATTTGTTTACCCATTTTAAGCTTGTTTTTTTTTTTTTTTTTGAATAAACCCTAACTTAAGATCACTTTTCATATTAGGGGACAAGTTAAAAAATATCTCTTCAAGATGACATTAGATCTTAAGATGAGGATAAAAAAAAAAGAATGCTTTATGTTGATGGGCAAGTTTGAAGTAAGTTGAGCAAATTAATTTTAAATATAGTTTGTCAAAAGTGAAAATATGCAAGAAAACGAAAAGAAAAAAAAAGAAAGAAAGAAATGAAAAAAAGGAGAAAAAGCATGTTTAGAGAAAAAGTCCTTTGAAAAACAAATGATCATTAGTTTGATTCATTGAATACATTTTTTGGACCATTTATCGTTTCTTTTTGAACCCTAACCCTGGCCTATGTTACATCCTTCAAAAAGTCCATTTTTATTATGTGTGGATACCTACGTTGGAGAGCTTGCTTTTTAGGAAATCATTATTATTTGTTTTTGGATAAATTTTGAGTTCCCAAATGCATAGTGAAACAATTAATGGAAAGAAAAAAAAAGGAATAAAGCTCTAAGGTGAAAACCCAAAAGAACAATCCATTGTAAAATTAAAAGTAATTCATGCATAACGCCAAAGCAAAATAAGAATTTTCAAAAGAAAAATCTCTCGAATAAATAAATGAGCATTGAATACCTCTAAGAAATCTAGGATTAGCCTCACTTGAAGAATTGTTACCAATTTAAAACTTTTATTTCCTAAAAAGTTTTGAGTTTATCATAGCTAGTCTTAATATTTGTTAAAATGCCATATATTAAGAACTTAAAAAAGAGTGCCAAAAGGCATTGAGCTTTAAAAAAAAACTTTCATTTGTGAGCCTTGATGAAAAAGCATTGATTTTTCCTTCTTATCTTGTAAGTCTCATTTGATTGCTAAGATTTTGATGTGTCAAACCATCTTATCCATTTAGAAAGACTAAATTTTTAAGAGATTTGATCATATGTTTTTAAAATGAAAGATTGATTCATTTTCATCTTGATCATGGAAAAATAGTTATGTAGGGCAATTTTCTGTTATCATTCAATAAGCTTATGATGGTAACATGAATATTGTGCAAGAAAGATTCTTTTGATTATTCTAGCTAATTCTTGTTTCCATTCTTTTGGGAGTTTTAAAAACATTAAAATTTGACTTGTTACATGTATGAATTTTGTTGGATGAAAAATGATTTTTGAACTAGTAAGATAAGAGTAATTTTTTGAGTAAAAAAAAAAACACTTTGTTTTGATAATTGCATTTGTATCATGGTGTGGACATGCATTTTCAACATTTATTGAACATTTAAATCATGGTTTTCAAATTTCATTTGCAGAATTGTTTGTAACATGCATTTGCATCATGTAATGAGAATCTAAAGTATTAATTAGATTATTACATCATTTAAAAGGCATTTGCATCATTATCATTGCATTCATTGTATAAAAATTTTTGACTTTGGTGAAAGGTTTAGAATTTTTATAAGAAGAAATTTTTAACTTATGAATTCTCGAATGAGGAAAACTTTCCTTGAATAAGGAAAACATTTTAAAGTGAGATTTTTACTCTTCGAATGAAGAAACTTTTTAAAGATGAGATTTGAATTCTCAAATGAGAAAAACATTTCAGTTTGACATTTTTTACTCTTCAAATGAGAAAACTTTTTCAATATGAGATTTAGAATCCTTGAATGAGGGAAACTTTTCAAAATGGGATTTTCACTTTTTGGTTGAGGAAAACATTTCAAACTATCAAAGTTGTAGAGCCTTTATTTAAAGAACTTTTTTTTAAAAAAAAAATGATGAACTTATAAGACCTCTGGGCACAATGTATAAGAAATCCAATTATAATCTTCAAAAACTCTTAGTATCTTTTTCAAACTTTTAAAGTTGTAGAGTTTTTATTTAAAAAAGTTTTTTCAAAGATAAGTATGATTTCTAAGACCTTCACACATAATTTAAAAGACCTAAGGGCACAATCTATATGATCGTTGGACATGATCTTCAAAACTTTCGGGTACCTTTTTGAAAATTTTAAAGTTATGGAGCCTTTGTTTGATCAACATTTTTTATGTTAAGAATGAAATGTAAGATCTCCAAGCATAATCTCAAAAATCTCCAAGCATGATTTGTAAAACCTCTAGCATAATCACAAAAACCTCAAGACATAATCTCTAAAGCTTCCAGGTAAATTTTTAGATTTAATTCATATAGTTTTAAAACCTTTGTCAAAGAGGATCTTTTTTAATGTTGAAAATGATTTGTAAGACATTCGAGCATAATCTCTAAATTTTTTGAATAGGAATTTTTGAATTATGGATGTGAATCTTTAAATTTTTTGAATGCCAATCTTGAATTTTGGATGTGAATATCTAAAATTTTTCCAATGTGAATCTATAATTTTGGATATGAATCTTTAAAATTTTTTAGTGTGAATCTTTGAATTTTGGATGTGAATCTTTAGAATTTTTACTTGCAAATCTTTGAAAAATTTTATGGAAATCTTTAAAATTCAGTTGCGAGCTTTGAATTTTGAATTGTGAGTCATTGAAGTTCAAATTACAAATCTTGAAAATTCGTTTGTGAATCTTTGAAATTATTTGCAAATCTTTACAATTGCAAATTTTTTAACTTTTATGAATCTTTGATCTTTTGCAAACATTTGATCTTTGGTGAATCTTTGAATCTTTTGCGACCTTGAAATCTTTGGTTGGAAATCTTTTGTGAACCTTATAATCTTTTGCGAACCTTTGAATCTTTTGAGAACATTTGAATCGTGAGAAGCTTTGAATCTTTGAATGTTTTGCGATCCTTTGAATTTCAAATTATGAACTTTGCAATTTCAAGTTAGAAATCCGTAATTTTAAAATTGAAAATGTTTAAATTTTCAATTGTGAATTTTCAAAATATTTGGGTAGTAAATCTTAATTTTAGATAAGAATCTTTGAATTTTAATCAAATCTGAACATAAAGGATGTCTATATATTTGCACAATTCTTATTTCATAGAAAATATGCAAATAAGGCACCTATAGACATCTCATTTAGTTTGGAGTTTTACTTATGTTTCTTAGGCTTAAATTTTTGTTTTTATTTTATTTTCTTTATTTTTTGGTCATTTTATTGATTTATTGATTTTTTTCAAAGGAGAAGAGGTTTGAAATTTGAAAAAGTGGAGTTTGGTTTGGATTCTTAAATCAAATTTTGGTGAAAATAAATTTACGAGGTTCTTGTTTAATTAGGAGTTTCATATGATTTAGGACTAAGTCTCCATATAAAGAACCACCATCAAGCCATAAGAAAAAAAACAATCAAGCATCACCATTAAGTTTTTTTCATCTATGAATAGCCAAGCACTCCAATTGAGAAGGACATGGACTTGGATTGATAGAGCAGTCCTTAATCTTAGGTTTTCTTTAGTTGTTCTTTTAAGTTTGTTTGGGTTTTCTTTATTTCTTTACAGTTTTCATTAAACAGTTACAGTTTTAATTTTCTGCATCTTCCAGTTTCTGCATTATTGTTGTTCTACAATTTTCAAGTTTTGCATTCTGTTTTATTCTTTAAATTTCCAGTTTTAAGTATTTAATTTAGTTTAATTTACAGCATTCATCATAGTTTTAGATACTACATGTGTAGAATCAATTTAGGTTTTATTTATTTACACAGTTTTGCATTCTAGATAATTTTTATTTACTGTTTTTAGCTACTGTTTCAGTTTTTGCACCGTTTTGGCTTTAATTTACTATTTTTTGCCCTTTAATATTTGACTGCACTTAAGTTTTAGCTACTTCTTTAGTTTAATTACATATTTCCGCATCTAGATTATTATTTTGTGTAGTTACAAAAATTTTGCATATTTTTTTGCTTTAGTTTTTAAATTCTGCAGTTAGTTTTGCTTACTGTTTTAGCAAACTGTTTCAGGTTTTAATAACTGCATTAGGATTAAAAAAATTGCTTTATTTTCTACATTTTAATTTAGACAGTTTTTATTTTTTTTTTGCATTAAATTTAGGGACTGGTTTATGTTTTCAGCATCATATTTTTTTTCTGCATTAGTTTCATAAAATGTTTGTAGTTTACAACATAGTTTAAGATTTGCATAAATTAGTGGAATGTTTTTTGCATTTAATTATTTTACTGCATTAAGTTTTATAGTCTGTTTCAGTTTATGGCATTTGTATTAAGTTGTCATTTTAATTTACTGCATTAAAATTTCTGTTTTTGCATTGTTAAGTTCAATAGGTTCTAAAAAATAGTTTTTAAAAATTAATCCTATCAAACTGTTAGAAGATTTAAATATTAAAATTAAATATTATCAAATTATTGGAGGGTTTAATTATCTTTTGAAAAAAAATATTTTAATTCTACCAAATTATTGGAGGATCATATTAGAAATAAAATCTTACCAAACTATTGGAGGATTTTATTAATTTTGAAATTTTAAAATTTTTTAGAATGAATTTGACAATAACACTTCTTTAGAGAGTGAGTAGTTTTCTTGAATACTTCTTAAGTGATGAAATATTCTTAAATTGTTATCAAACTATTGGAGTAATTTTAAGAATAATTTTTTGTATTAAATTATTTGGTAACACTTTTAAAGATGTTTTAATGCTTTGGATAACAAGAAAACTGACTAGTATCATCCTTTTGGATAACCATTGTAAGGATACTATAACATTCCTTACACGAATTATACTTTCGAACCTAATTTTGTTTCATGGATTAGAACCTATTGCTTTTAAGGAACTTGATTCAAACTTAGGACCTCTTTAAGAAAATAAATTCATTAGGTGACCAATCACACCTAAACTAAAAAGATTAGTGACAGCTCTTAGTTAGTGCCTAATGATTGAGTTTTTGAACTTGTATGTTATGACATTAATCTCCTCTATCACCCTACCTACTTAGACTTCCCCAAAAACATCTATTTTTTCCTAGATATGAGGTTAAAGTTTATAGCTTTAAAATTTGAAACACTCATCCACTGCTACTTCAAACATTGTCATCTTTCATTATTTTCTTCTACTGCTTGATGCCTTTCTCTCATCCAAAAATCAAACTCCAAACTAGCTTATAACTCTCAAACCTGAAGCTTTCCTCTTTAAACTTTTTGTAGACACCCACTTTTGAATATGTTTTCTCGATGGGTTTTAGATAAGGATAACAAATAAAAATAAAATAAAATGAAAATAAAAGTAGAGTTTTAATCTTGTTAAAACTCTAGGATTAGGAGTTTAAACTTTGAAACTAAGAAAAAAAGAAGGGATTTTTAAATGAGGACAAACATATGATAAGATAGGGGGATTTTGATTTTTGAATCTACATTCAATTTCATAATCAATTCCTATATAAACCCCAACAATCACAAGAACACAGACAAACAGTGGAGAAGAGGAGAAAACGTGAGAGTAATTAAAATAAAAAAAAATTTAGTTTTCAATAGGAGGTTTCTAGGAAATCACCATTTTAATGGGTGAAATAGGCTTTTTTGGAGAATTTTTTACATTTTTTGAAAATTTTCTACAGATTTTTAGAATCTGATGAATTTTCTGGTGAAAACTTGAATTTTTTGATGACTTTTTGACGAAAATTTCCAGTTTCTGGTGACTTATTTCTAGAATTTGAGGATAAGCCCAGAAATTGATGAGTTTTTTTATGGCATTCGACAAAAAATGGCGACCAAAAATTACCTAGAGTGAGAAGCAAAAGAGTAGAAAGAGGAAGAAAAAAAGCGGTCTGAGGAAAAAAAATGAGATTTTAGGGTTTTTATACCGCCTCAAAAATGACACCGTTTTGGGCTAGAAACAAGGTAGGGTTTGCGTGTTTTCTTTTGGTTTGACCCGACCTGTTCCGCTGATCTAGAAACCCATTCCTGCCATTGAGTTGCTCGAGCCAAGTCGTTGAGCCCAAGCCGCTGATTCAGCCGTATCACTCTTTTTAGCCGAGTAGCATCTCCTTTAGCAAAGCCACATCAAGGTTTTATTTTATTTTATTGCTTATTTAGTCTATATATATATATTTATTTTGTTTATTTATTTATTTATCTATTTTTTTTGCTTATTTATTTATTGGTTAAATTGATACCATTTATTCATTTAATTTGGGATTAAACATTCTTTAAATTTCCAATGATTTCTTAAAATGACAAAAAAAAATGTTTCTAGGAAAATTTGAAAGTATCAATTTTCATAGGAAATGAAGATTTTAAAAATATTTCTAGGAAAAATTGATACTTTCAATTTAAAAAAAAAAAAAATTCAAAAAATATTTTAAGGAAAAGTTGAAAGTATCAATTTCTTTGAAAATAAAAATTTTTAAAAAATACTTTAAGGAGAAGTTGAAAGCATCAATTTTCCTTGAAGATCAAAGTTAAAAAAAAATTTAAGAAAAAGTTAAAAATATCAATTTTTTTAAAAATAAAATTAAAAAAAAATACTTTAAAGAGAAGTTGAAAGTATCAATTTTCTTCAAAAATAAAAATTTCAAAAAAATACTTTAAAGAGAAGTTGAAAGTATGAATTTTCTTTGAAAATCAAATTTCAAAAAAATACTTTAAAGAAAAGTTAAAAGTATCAATTTTCTTTGGAAATAAAAATTTCAAACAAAAAAATACTTTAAGGAAAAGTTGAAAGTATCAAATTTTCTTGAAAATAAAAATTCAAAAAACTACTTTAAAAAGAAGTTCAAAGTATCAATTTTTCTTGAATATCAAATTTCAAACAAAAAAAATACTTTAAGGAAAAGTTTAAAGTATCAATTTTCTTTGAAAATAAAATTTTCAAAAAACATGATTTAAGGAAAAGTTGAAGGTAACAATTTTCCAAAAAAAAAATCTAAAAAAAACATTTTAAAGAAAAGTTGAAAGTATCAATTTTCCTTAAAAATGAAAATTTTTAAAAAAAGTTTTTTGAGGAAAGGTTGAAAGTATCAATTTTTCTTAACAATAAAAATTTCAAAATGTTTTAAGGAAAAGTTAAAAGTATCAATTTTCTTTAAAAATAAAAATTTCAAAATGTTTTAAGGAAAAGTTGAAAGTATCAATTTTCTTTAACAATAAAAATTTCAAAATGCTTTAAGGAAAATTTGAAAGTATCAATTTTCCTTAAAGATGAAATTTTCAAAAAATATTTTTCGAGAAAATGTTGTGAGTATCAATTTTCTTTGAAAATAAAAATTTCGAAAGATGCTTTTTGAGAAAAAGTTGAAAGTATCAATTTTCCTTGAATAAAGGCATGAATTCCATTTTGAAAAAAAGAAAATAAGAAAAGCGATCTCCAAAAAAGTTGAAGTATTATTTTTTTTCTTTCCTTTTTCTTTCTTGAAATTCTTTTTTAATATTAAATAATCCAATGACGGAGCTTTTGTAAGAGAATAGTAGTTTTCTTGTATACTCCTGAGGTGGGAGAATTTTCTTAATTTTCTACCAAAAGTATTGGAGTTAATTAAGAATAATTTTCAATAATTAATTACTTGGTAAGATTTTTAAGGCTTAATGGATAACATAAAATCGAGCTAGTACCATCTTTTGGTAGGCATTGGGGAGGTGTTATAACCTTCCTCACACGTAACCATACTCCCGGACTTAGTTCTGGTTTCATAGATATTGAGTTTACCTTTTAAAGATACTTAAGTCAAACTTAAGATTTCTCTTTAAAAAAGTGACAGATTCAGTTAGGTGGCCAATCGCACCTAAATAGAAAAAAAGATTGGTGGTGACTCCTTAAGTCAATGTTTAGCAATAGGTCCACGGATTTAGATGTTATGACAGTTTGGAGACTCTACTAGGGATATGCCAAGAGTCAAGCTAGCAAATAAATTTGTGTTATCCAAAATCCTAATAAAATTGAACTTTTTGTAAAGATTTCTTTATTCATTCATTCTATTTATTTATTTTGCTTACTATGTCATTCATATGCATGTGCATAACATGAGCTTTATACCCAAGCTCTATCCCTCTGGGAAGGAGTAAAGTACCTATGCTTTCGTGAGATTTTAATGCCTCCACAATGGCTAGCAAAATACTACCACTCAAATTGAATCTTTTCCGCTTGCAACCTATAATGGGTGAGGATTGGGGTGCTTTACTAGTTTGTAATGGACAATGATGTAAGGAGCAATTTGAGAACCTTTAGATTTTCAACCTTTAAACTACATATAATGAACCTTAGAAATGCCAAACATATAGATAGAGCCATATCCTACCCTTTAGAATTGACCAAAAGCTTAGGATTCATTCTTTTATTATGTATGATGTTCTAATTTATTTATTTATATATTTTTTCCTTACCAGTGTACTAATCTTCTCTTTCATTCATTTTTGCATGATTCATACTCATATCATGAAGTTTTATAAAGAATATTTGCCTGAAAAGATAGTCTTCAACAAAAGAGTTTTTCATGGATTTCACATAATGACTAGTCTGCTATTCTTCTGTATTAGTTCCTTGTGAATCACCAAATGAGGTAAAGGTTCAGTTAGAAAAAATCCAACAAAAAAAAGGGGATTGTCTACTAGTCAGCCATGCTTCGACATTATCTAAAGAAATATCTATCCTCCTCAAATAAAATAATCTAAAAGATTTAGTTGATGTATGAAAGAAAATGGGTCCATCAAGACAGGAGGATTTTTGCCAAAAACATGGACACATAGCACACCTTCTTGTAGTGAATGTTGAAAATCAATTAGTTAGAGCCGTTGTTCAATTTTGGGATCCTTCATTCAAATGTTTCATCTTTAATAAAGTTGATATGACACCAACCATCGAAGAGTATTCAACTTTGTTGAGTCTACGTCTTAAAGCTTCTGATATGATATATGTCAAGAAACACAAGTCAGGATTCTATAAGAATCTGATGAGCATTATGGGTATAAACAAAGAAATTGTGGGTTTGTATACAAAGAGAAAGCAAGGGCACATCTATTCACCTTAGAAATTTTTTCATGATTTCTTAGTACAACACGCTAACGAGGAGCAAGGGTTAGATGTGTTTGCCTTAGCTATATAGAAAATGGTGATCTTTCTAAAGGTTCTAGGTTACATTGAGATAGCAGTGGTTGATTTTTTGAAAGTATGGTAAATGGCTACAACCTTTCAATGGTAATATTAGCAGAGACTATTAGATCATTGAGTTACTATTGCCAGAATGGATGGCATTTCACAAGCTATATACATTTATTGTATTTATGGACAAAAAAGCCATTTTGAATGTAAAAGAAGTGCATTCTCGAAGCTTTATGTCTGTAATCAAGTTTCAATCAAAGAATTCTATAAAAGTGAGTGGCTAGAACAAAAGTCTAAAAAAGAGTGGGTCACTTTCTTACAATAGTTGACTGGCATTGAAGTGAAATGGTTGGTCCCATGGATGAATAGGGAACCCATGCTATATCAGTGTGGAGACAACACTATGATTCCATTTTTAGGTTTATAAGGAGTAACAAGTTATGCACCACTACTAATGAGAAGACAGTTTGGGGCAAAACAGTTCATTCCCATGACACATGAATCCATCGATCAGATTTTTCTTAAAGTGAGCCAAAAGCATTTCAAAAGATGAATGATGTGATTAAAGCATGGAAAAACCCCCACAAGGTCAGTCCTGGACCTTTTATTGGTAAAGTCACTCAAGAGTACTTGGTCTAGAGAGCAAGACGAGGAAAGGAAGTTGTATTCACTCCTAAAGATTTTCAACAACCAATAAAAGAAAAGCTTGAAGAAACACCATCAAAATTAGAGCTTACAAAGAAAGAGTTCGAGACCTAAAAAGATAAGCTAAAGTAAGAGATCTAGAAGCTTTAAGTGGAGAAAGATCAGTGGAAATATAAAGCTAAAAAATAAGAAATCAAAGTTTGTAAGATTGCTAGAGAATGCAATACAATTGTTAAAGACCTAGCGGAGCTACATTAAGAACATAAGAGGTTATGTGTGAAGGTAAAAGCCAAGGAGATAACAATTGTTGAGCTAACTAATGAGAATGAGTGATTGAAGCAAGAATATGCTAAATTGGAAGAAAAAAGTATTGAGGTGAAGACAAAAAATAATATGTTAAATAGTTACATAAGTAGGTTGAGATAAAGGTTGAATAAAAAAAAGACTATATTGCTGCATTAGTTAGAGAACATAGAGAATTATCATACCAAGTATGGTGTGGTAAAAAAAAAAACTTAGGGAGAGAAGACAGAGGTATATTGAGCACTTAACAACCCAAATTTGCAAAGGGGTGTGTAAGGCAAGAGAAATGATTAAAGTGCCAAAAGCACTGAAGCAAATGGTGGCCCTAGTAGGGAAACATGGACAGGGTTTACTAAACTTCATTGAAGAAGTGAGAGATCAGTATGAGCAGATCAAGTGATTCTATGATTATAATTCTAGGATGATAAATTCTATGCAAACAAAGTTCTTGGAATAAATGGAATCTTTTGGTTGAACACTGTCTTAAGGTAATTTTTTTTACATGCATGCATTTTCATTCATTGCATTTAACAAAATAATCATCCTAGGTTTTCATGAGATAATCATATAAACTTGCTAATTTTGAGATATGGTATTCAAGGTTCAAGGATAGCTCGATCATCAACAAATTCAAGCCAACCTATACGTCACCCGTATAATACTCGATCATGAACAAGGCAAATGAAATAAGAACAAAGTACTCAGATGGACAAGATCGAGAAAGCTCAAGAGAAGATAAAAAGAGAGTTGACGATGATGATGAAAATGTTTAAAAAATGGATAAGGGAAAAATAGTAGAAGAGACCCCTAATCCAAATGAACTATAAGAAATTATAGATCCTTTAGACCTTTATCGATTTGGTCCAAACCAAGGTTAATCTTTTCAGGAGACACAAGCCCCACCTATGCCATTTTTTAGGGCATATGCTTACACATATCTCAAGGTGCCCTATCGTAGTTACACTAACCACACCTTTAAGGTAAAGATAGCAAACCTAATTAAAGTCCTCGATTTTGATGACCTTAAGAAGAAGGAAAGGTTGAAAGCAAAAACCTCTATGGTAATAAAATAGTCAAGCTCCCAACAAAAGATGAACATTTTGGAAGAAAAAGTACGAGCCATTAAAGGTATGGATTATTTCGGTTCTATGGGTGTGGCCTAACTATGTTTTATCCTAGCTATGGTTATCACATTAAAGTTTAAAGTCCTTAAATTTGAAAAATATGATGGGTCTAAATGCCTGGTAACCCACGTTACCATGTATTGCCACAAAATGGCCACCCATGCTTATGATGAGAAACTGTTGATGCATGTCTTTTAAGATAGCCTTACAGGCTCTGTGACTAGATGTACATGTAGTTAGATTGAACCCGTCTCTATTCATAAACAATTTGGCAAAAACATTTGTAACCAAATATAGACACATAATGGATTTAGCACCTGACTGCCTCTTCTTATAAAGTATGAAGAAAAAAGCCATAAAAAGTTTCAAGCAATATGTTCAAAGATGGAGAGATATTGCTTCTCAAGTCCAGCCACCCTTTACTAAGAAAGAGATGATAATGCTTTTTGCCAGTACACTTAAGCCCTCTATTATGAAAGATTAATAAGAAATGCTACACAAATTTTTACTGACATTGTAATCTCAAGCGAGATGATTGAAAATGCCATTAAAAATGGCAAACTAGATGAAAAAGAGATGATGGGCGTAAAGAAAGTAGCCTACCTAAAAAGAAAGAAGAAGAAACTCATACTGTAAGTTATAAGGGCCAACAATTCAGAGGTTATGTTTTTTTTTATAACCAGCCCATGTATCCAACCTAAGTAGCCACTACCCATTACCTATATTAACCATCATACCAATAGGTTTACTGACCTATGCTTCAACCACAACCACCTGCTCACATATACAACTCATCAACCATACCTCAGGCAAGATTTACCCTTAAACCAAATACCTAGTCAAGCAATTCAAGAGGACTGTGAAACAATCAGGAAAATATCACATTTGACTTGATCCCTATACCTTATGTAGACCTACTCCCACAGTTTATGAAGAAAAATTTAGCAACCTATGTTGCTGTAGATCCTGTAAAGCCACATTTCCCCAAATGGTATGACCCGAATGCTTATTGTGATCATCACTATCAGGTTATAGGCCATTCCATAGAGAATTGTATTTCTTTGAAACATAGGTACAAAGCTTGATAAAGAAGGGATTGATAAGTTTTGAAGAAAAAAGGGCACCTAATGTTAATGATAACCCTTTACCAACCCACGCTGGACCAATAATTAATGCCATACATAAGGATCAAGCTAGCCATATCAAAATGAGAGTAGATGAGATCAAAACCCTTTTAGCTAAGGTGTTTGATACCTTATTCAAGGTAAAAATGTTGTATCCAGTAGATTTATGTACTTACTGTAGAGAGTATAATCCAACCTAAAAATGTAAATACCATAAGAGAGTTATGAGGCATTCGATCAAAAATTATAATCAGTTTCACCAAATGTTGCAATAATTGATGGACTCATTCCAAGTCGAGTTCTATGAAGATGAGGGGGGCTCAAAGAATGTAGAGATATCCACTACCAAGTAGGTTCTAAGGCTCATCCCAAAATCAGTAACAATATACTATAAGAAGTTAAAGCCAATGAAGAGTCAACCCATATTTAAATCAGTTATAACCTTTAAAATTCCTAGTCCCTTCTCGTACCAGAGTAATAAGGTGGTACGTGAAAATACAACTATGATGTTGTAACATCAGGATTAAATAAAAGAGATAAATCAAGCAATTCTAATACTGCAAACATAATTGGTGTAAGTGACATGACTAGGAATGAAAAATGTTATTCTTCAAAAATGTTAGAAAAGGCCAAAAATAAGAAAATAAAAATTAAAGAGGTGGAAAAGAGTCAAAAAGATTCTATGGCAATATTGAGTCAGGAGTACTAGAAACTCATTTCTAAAAAAGAGGCTTATGAGTTCCTAAGGTTAATCAAACATAACCAGTATAGTATGGTGGAATAGCTAAACAAAATGTTAGCTAGGATTTCGCTTTTATCACTGTTGCTAAATTCAGAGCCTCACCGTAATGTTTTATTGAAGGTTTTGAATTAAACATACATATCCCATAATGTATCTACGAAATACATAGATAACCTTGTAGGGAGTTTGTAGCCTCAAATTACATTACTTTTAATGATAATGAAATCCCTCTAGAGGGGAGAGGAAGTACTAAGGCTCTTTATATCACAGTCAGATGTAAAAGCCACACAATGGCAAAAGTTCTTATTGACAATGGTTTCACGATTAATGTGATGTCTATGTGCACCTTGGCTAGGTTGGCCATTAACATGTCTTACATGAGAACTAACCATGTAGTTGTTATAGCTTTTGATGGAGCTAGGCAGGAGGTTATAGGTGATATTGAAATACAATTACAAACCAAGCCATGTAATTTCAATGTCAAGTTTTAAGTGATGAATATCTCACCATCATATAGTTGTTTACTGGGTAGGCCATGGATTCACATGGCGAGCACTGTCCCATCCTCATTACACTAAAAAATAAAGTTCATTAGTGAGAGTAAGCTAATGTGTGTCAGGAGAAAAAGATTTACTTGTGACCTAGCCAATAAATACCTCATATGTAGAAGCTACAAACAAAGCTATAGAATGTTCTTATAGATCCTTTGAACTTGTTAATGCAACTTATGTTGGTAAAGATCTAGGCTGTATGCACCATAATTGCCAATCGCTACCAAGATGGTTATTAAGCCGACGGTTGGGAAAGAGTGGCATCTCGAAATAAGACTAGGAAAGAAACAACAAGAAATTTGAAAGCTACTAGCTGTAATCAATAACCAATAAGGGTTTGGCTTAGGGTACAAGCCTACGAAGATGGATAAAGTGAAGCTAATGAAAAGCAAGAAAGAGAGAATGATGGCCAAGTTCAAAAAATAAAAGCTAGAGTAAAAAAAATGATTATTCCTTATCTATATGACACCTTTCGATTAGGAGAATGTATTTATCCTAGAGATAATAATCGGGATATGAGGCTGGAGGAATCCTTTTCTGAACTTACCATTCAAATGGTGAAACGAGAAGTATATGATAGTTAAGATCAAGAGCTACTGGTGTATCCAACCTCACAAGGTTTAGAGTTGAAGAATTGAGAGATCATGGAAATGCCTATTATCTTTGAATCTTTCTAAAAGTAATGTAGTGAATAAAACTCATGCTTCTACTCAAAAGTACTAGGATATTTTTATGTATAGGCCATTCATTCATTTCAATAAAAAGATTGATGTGATGCATTTTCATTTATTCTTTCCATTCTCTAATTTTCATCTTATACATCTTGTCAACATTTCTCCTTTCTCGCTTACTTTTAGGTACCTAAACAATAAATATAAAGATAATCATGATAGTAACCCAGGGTTTGACTTCAAAAATCCAATCTATACTGGTGAACTTGATCATGAAAAAGACTCAGATGATAACATTTTGCCTTATGTCCTAGTAAAATTGGTAGAACAAAAAAAGAAACCAATTAAACCTCACTAGAAAAATATAGAATTAATAAATCTGAGAGATGATAATAATAAAAAAGAAGTTAAAATGGGCACATCATTACCCTTGAATGATAGGTAGAGGTTAAAATAGTTGCTTTGTGAATATGTGAATGTCTTTGCGTGGTCTTACCAAGATATGCCTGGACTTAGTACTAAAATAATAGAGTATAAATTGCCTTTAAAGCCAGAGTGTAAATAGGTGCAATAGAAATTAAGACGAATGAAGCCTGAAATATTATTGAAGATAAAAAAAGAAGTGAAAAAATAGTTTGATGCAGGTTTTTTAGAGGCGGCTAAGTATCCAAAATAGGTAACAAATATAGTTCCAGTATCGAAGAAAGATGAAAAAGTTTGAATGTGTGTTGATTATTGAGATTTGAATAGGGTAAGCCCTAAAAGATAACTTTTCCTTGCCTCACATCAACACTTTGGTAGACAATATAACCAAACATTCCATATTTTCTTTTATGGATGGATTTTCGAGGTATAACCAAATTAAGATGGCTAGGGATGACATGGAGAAAACTACTTTTGTAACTATGTGGGAGACATTTTTGCTACAAAGTGATATCTTTTAGGTTGAAAAGTGCTGGGGCCACTTACCAAAGAGCTATGGTAACTCTCTTTCACGACATTATGCATAAGGAAATAGAAGTGTATGTGGATGATATGATTACAAAGTCTAGGGAAGGAAAAGATCATGTTGCCAACCTTAGGAAATTGTTCGATAGGTTAAAAAAAATTTAGCTTAAATTGAACCCCTCTAAATGCACATTCAAGGCTAAAATAGGGAAGTTATTGGGTTTTATAGTCAGTGAAAGAGGAATAAAGGTGGATCCTAATAAAATTCAAACCATCCAAGATTTGTCACCTCAGTGCACACCAAAAGAGGTATGAGGATTCTTGGGGAGATTGAATTATATATCTCGATTCATTTCCCAACTCATTCTTAAATGTGATCCTATTTTCAAACTCCTCTATAAAGATGGCTCTGAAAAATGGGATGGCGAATGTCAAAAAGCTTTTGATAAGGTCAAAGAGTATTTGTCAAATATGCTTGTATTGGTACCACCTATTCTAAGAAAACCATTGATTCTATATTTAACAATGAATAAAAGTTTGATGGAATGTGTGCTAGGGCAATAAGATGAAACAACCAGGAAAAAGTGAGCTATTTACTATTTAAGTAAAAAATTCACTGACTATGAGTCAAAGTATTCCTCATTGGAAAAATTATGTTGTGCCTTAGCTTGGATGACTCATCAACTTAGGTAATATATGTTATATCATACCACATCGTTTATAGCAAAATTGGATCCTTTCAAATATGCTTTTGAAAAATCCTCATTATCTAGAAGAATCGCTCGATGGTAGGTAATGCTTTTTGAATATGATCATCTATATAACTTAAAAAATGATCAAAGGAAGTGTCATAACTAAATTTTTGACAAAACGGGCTACTGATGATTATGAGCTGATGAGACTCAATTTCCCAGATGAAGACCTAATGGTTGTTTCTCAAGTTGATGAGGAAATTATGGAGCAATCTTGGAAGATATATTTTGATAAAGCTATAAATGCCTTAAGACATAGGATTGGAGCTTGATATCTCTAGAAGGAAATTATATCCCTATTACAACAAGATTGAACTTCAATTGCACTAATAATGTGGTTGAATATGAAGCCTGTATTATGGGCTTACAAACTGCAATTGGAAAAAAAATCAAAGTATTAGAAGCCTACGGAGACTCAGCCTTGGTTATTTACCAGTTGAGAGGAGAATGGGAAATAAGGGATGCAAAGCTGATTAATACCACATATATGTCACTAACTTGGTTAAATAGTTTAAAAAGATCCAATTTGAACATCTGCCTAGAGAAGATAATCAAATTGCTGATGTCCTAGCCATATTGGCAGCTATGATCAAGGTGAAGACAAATATTGAAATTCAACCCATTAAGCTTGATGTAAGAGAATTACCAGTGCATTGTTCTAATGTTGAAGAGGAGGTTGATAGAAAGCCTTGGTATAATGACATTTTATAGTATCTAAAAAGTTAACAATACCCAGAGCATGCAACTGAAAATGACAAGAGGATCATTAGGAGATTGGCTATAGGTTTCTTCCTTGATGGGAATATTTTGTATAAGAAGAATTGAGATCTAGTTCTACTAAGATGTGTGAATACGACAAAGGAACGAAAGATCAAGGAAAAAATTCATGATGGGAATTGTGGAGCTCATGCAAGTAGCTATATGATGGCAAGGTAAATTATCAGAACAGGGTATTACTGGTCGACCATAGAGTGTGACTGCATAGATTATGCTAAAAAATGCCATAAATGCCAAATCTACGTAGATAAAATACATGCCCTTCCAAATGCTTTACAAGTTATAGAACCCCTATGGCCATTTTCGATGTGGGACATAGATGTTATCGGACCTATCGCACCAAAGGCTTTAAATGTACATAGGTTTATTTTTGTAATGATTGACTATTTTACTAAATGGGTTAAAGTTGCATCGTATGCTAGTGTGACCTGATCGATGGTATGTAAGTTCATCAAAAAAGAAGTAATATACAGATATAAGCTTTTGAAAAAAATTATCTTAGACAATACGAAGAATTTTAATAGTAAGATGATAAAAGAGATATGTGCCTAGTTTAAGATCAAGCATCATGACTCAGTATTGTACCGCTTGAAAATGAATGGCATAGTAAAAGTAGCAAATAAGAATGTTAAAAAGATTCTTGAGAAAATGATTGAGACCTATAAAGACTGGCATGAGAAGTTACTTTTTGCTTTGCATGCTTATCGAAAATCAGTGCGTATCTCTATAGAGGCAACCCTATTTTTTTTTTTTGTTTATGAGATGGAAGCTATATTGCTAGTGGAAGTAGAAATTCCCTTTCTAAAAGTCAAGAAGTCAATTTGGAAGAAGTCGAATGGATCTAAGAGTGTTATGAACAACTAAATTTTATTAAGGAGAAAAGATTGACAGTGCTATATCATAGTCAGTTATACCAAAAGAGAATGATACGGGCACATGACAAGAAACTTTGACCTTGATGTTTTCATGAAGGAGAGTTGGTTTTGAAAAGGATTATCCCAAGTCAACATGACAATAGAGGAAATGGGCTCCAAATTGGGAAAGTCCATATGTTGTCAAGAAAGTGCTATTGAGAGGAGCTTTAATCTTGACAAAAATAGATGGAGAAGACTTGCCTAATCCAATAAATTTAGATGCTGTAAAAAAAGTATTTCTCTTAAAAAAAGGGATAGGTGCTTAAATTGAAAACCCACAAAAGGCAGTTTGAGTTAAAAGAAAAAGAAAGGCTTAAATCGAAAACCCATAAAGGGCATTTTGAATTTTAAAAAAAAAAGCTCAAATTGAAAACCCATAAAGGGTGATTTGAGTTAAGAAAGGATATCTAAGTCGAAAACTTGAAAAAGTGGCATAAAATGTCAAGTCATTGCTCTCATAGCGCAAGGGGCAAGTATGATTTGATGAACTTGAAAAGCATCAAGGACTTTAGTTGGATGGTTTTTTAAGAACTCTAGGTTACTTTGATCATGATTATCCAATAGCCCACTTTAGTTTGCCTTTGTCACTTAGTCCAATTCAATCAATAAAATCCATTTCTTTCCTGATGTCAACACTAACCTCTTTTATTATTCTTATTTTTTTTATCTGCCTCTTCACCTGGGTAAGAAGAAATGTGCAATTGCTTTACATCTGTAGTTATATTGAAATGATAATGAATGAACAAATAACGATATTAAAATTTCCTTCATTACTCTAAAAAGCTAAGAGTGGCATGAGAAAGCTAAAAGTGGCAATGAAAACTTAGTGAAATGTTGATCTCAGTTTGGTCGAAACTAAAAGATGATGATAGTTATTTTTCCCTTAACCAAATATGTTCAGAAGTTGAAGGATCCATAATTGAAAAGTAAATAGAAATAGAAAAAAGCTTGAGAATCTTTTTACCATAATCAGATGAGCCCGACATCTCATAACATTTCATGTATGCATTCTAGGAAAATTAGCATTTCATAGCATTTTACGTATGCATGTCATAAGATTTACTTTTACAGAAAGGTGCTTTGACATCACAATTGATTAAAGCTATCAAGAATGGAGTGACAGTCATTTCAAATCTTTGATACAACCTGTACTAATGCATTTTGGCTTAGTCCAGATTATTTATTTCAGACTTCGATTCAGTCCAGGTCATTTTGTTTTGGATTTCGACTTTTGTCGGATCTTTTTTTGGCTTAGTCTAAGTTATTTATTTTAAACTTTAGTTTCATCCAGGTCATTTTTTTTTGGATTTTGACTTATGTCAAATCCTTCTTCGACTTAGTCTAAGTTATTCATTTTAGACTTTAGTTCAGTCTAGGTCATTTTGTTTTCGAATTTTGACATATGTTAAATCCTTCTTTGGTTTAGTCCAAGTTATTCATTTCAGACTTTAGTTCCATTCAAGTCATTTTGTTTTGGATCTTAGCCTATGCCAAATCTTTCTTTGGCTTAGTCCAAGTTATTCATTTCAAACTTTGATTCCATCTGGGTCATTTTGTTTTAGATCTTAGCCTATGCCAGATCCTTCTTCAACTTAGTCCAAGTTATTTATTTTAGGCTTCGGTTCATTCAGTCTAAGTCATTTTGTTTTCGAATTTTGACTTATGTTAAATCCTTCTTTAGCTCAATCAAAGTTATTCATCTCGGATTTCGATTTAATCCAAGTTATTTTGTTTTGGATCTTTCTTCGATTATTTCAGGCTTTGATTCAGTTTAGGTCATTTCATTTCATATTTCAACCTATGCTAGATCCTTTTTTGGTTTAGTCCAAGTTATTTATTTCAGACTTCGATTCTATCCAAGTCATGCTATTTTGGATTTTGACCTATGCCAGATCTTTCTTTGATTTAGTCTAAGTTATTTATTTTAGACTTCGATTCCATCTAGGTCATTTTATTTTGGACATTGACCTGTGTTAGATCCATCTTTAGGTCATTCCATTTTCAGACTCGATTTAATCTATGCCAAAGTATTTTTTTTCCTGAATAAAGTCATGATGAGTGTCTACATCTTTGTATAATCTCTATTTCACAAAAAATATATAAAAATGGGCAACTACAGAAACTCACTTTTGAATCTATTTTCTCAGTGGGTTTCAGATAAGGATAACAAAATAAAAATAAAAATAGAGTTTTAATCCTATTAACACTCTAGGATTAGGAGTTTAAATTTTGAAATTGTGATAAAAAAAAAAGATTTTTAAATGGGGATGAATAGTTGATAAGATAAGGGGATTTTGATTTTTAATTCTACATTCAATCTCATAATCAACCTTTACATAAACCCCAACAATCATAAGAATACAGACAAATAGGGGAGAAGAAGAGAAAATATGAGAGTAATCAGAATAAAATAAATTTTAGTTTTCAGTAGGAGGATTCTAGGAAATACTGCTTTGATAGGTGAAATAAGCTTTTTTGGAGATTTTTTTGCATTTTTTGGAAAATTTTCTAGAAATTTCAAATTTTGGTGAAATTTTCGATGAAAACTTGAATTTTTTTATGACTTTTTGGTGAAAATTTCTTGTTTTTAGTGACTTATTTCCAGAATCCAGGGATAAGCCTAGAAATTGATGAGTTTTTCGATGGCATTTGATGGAAAATAGTAACCAAAAATCATCTAGAATGAGAAGCAGAAGAATAAAGAGAGGAAGAGAAGAAGTGGTTTGAGGAAAAATGAGAGTTTAGGGTTTTTATATTGCCTAAAAAATGACACCATTTTGGGCTAGAAACAAGGTAGGGTTCACATGTTTTCTTTTGGTTTAACCTGACCCATTCCGCTGATCTAGAAACCCATTCCTACCATTGAGCCACTCGAGATGAGCCGTTGAGCCTAAGCCGTTGATTAGTCGTATCACCCTTTTTAGCCAAGCCGTTTCTCTTTTAGTCGAGTTGCATCTACATTTATTTTATTTTATTTTATTGCTTATTTAGTCTATATATCTTTTTATTTTGTTTATTTATTTATTTATCTATTTTTTTGCTTATTTATTTATTAGTTAAATGGATATCATTTATTCATTTAACTTGGGATTAAATATTCTTTAAATTTCCAATGATTTCTTAAAATGACAAAAAAAAATGTTTTTAGGAAAATTTGAAAGTATCAATTTTCTTTGAAAATTAAAAAAAATTAAAAAAATACTTTAAGGAAAAGTTGAAAGTATCAATTTTCCTTAAAAATAAAAATTTTAAAAGAATACTTTAAGGAGAAGTTGAAAGTATTAATTTTCCTTGAAGATCAAATTTCAAAAAAATACTTTAAGGAAAAGTTGAAGGTATCAAAAAAATATTTTAAGTAAAAGTTGAAGGTATCAATTTTCTTTAAAAATAAAAATTTCAAAAAATACTTTAAGGAAAAGTTGAAAGTATTAATTTTTCTTGAAGATCAAATTTCAAAAAATGTACTTTAAAGAAAGGTTGAAAGTATCAATTTTCCTTGGAAATAAAAATTTCAAACATAAAAAATACTTTAAGGAAAAATTGAAAGTATCAATTTTTCTTGAAAATAAAAATTTCAAAAAAATGTTTTATGGAAAAGTTGAAGGTATCAATTTTCCTAAAAGAGAAAAAATCTAAAAAAAAATTTAAGGAAAAGTTTAAAGTATCAATTTTCCTTAAAAATGAAAATTTCAATAAAAATATTTTTTGAGGAAAGGTTAAAAGTATCAATTTTCTTTAAAAATAAAAATTTCAAAATGCTTTAGGGAAATAATGAAAATATCAATTTTCATCAAAAATAAAAATTTCAAAATGTTTTAAGGAAAAGTTGAAAGTATCAAAGTATCAATTGTCCTTAAAATAAAATTTCAAAAAAAAAATTTTAGGAAAAATTGAAAGTATTAATTTTCCTTGAAAATAAAATTTTCAAAATGTTTTAAGGAAAAATTGAAAGTATTAATTTTCCTTAACAATAAAAATTTCAAAATGCTTTAAGGAAAAGTTGAAAGTATCAATTTTCTTTAAAATAAAATTTCAAAAAAGTTGAAAGTATCAATTTTCCTTAAAGATGAAATTTTCAAAAAATATTTTTCGAGAAAAAGTTGAGAGTATCAATTTTTTTTGAAAATAAATATTTTCAAAAGATGTTTTTTGAGGAAAAGTTGAAAGTATCAATTTTCCTTGAATAAAGACATGAATTCCTTAAAAAAAAAAAATGAGAAAAACAATCTCTTGTTTTCTTTCTTTATTCTTTCTTATAATTCTCTTTTAATGTTAAATAATCAGACGATGAAGCCCCTACAAGAAAAATAGTAGTTTTCTTATATACTCTTGAGGTAAAGGAATTTTCTTAATTTTCTGCCAAAAGTATTGGAATCAATTAAGAATAATTTTTAACAATTAATTACTTGGTAAGATTTTTAAGGCTTAATGGATAACACGAAATCAAACCAGTACCATCTTTTGATGAGCGTTATAGGGGTGTTATAACCTTTCTCACACGTAATCATACTCTCAAACCTAGTTCTAGTTTCGCAGATATTGAATCTACCTTTTAAAGATACCTAAGTCAAACTTAAGATTTCTCTTTAAAAAAGGGACAGATTTAGTTAGGTGACCAATCACACCTAAATAGAAAAAAAGATTGGTGACGATTCCTTAAGTCAATGTGTAACGATAGGTCTATAGATCTAGACATTATGACACTTTCATGATTTTGTTTTTTTGGCTTAGTTGCTACTACTTCATCTAAAAATAATGAGATTTTATGTGTTATGTTAGTTTTTTCTTTTTTTTTCTTTAGGGGTATTTAGTGAATGTGGCTAGAGGAATGGGTTTGTAGTATAAATTTTGGTTATGGTGGTTTCTACAGGTATGGTGGGTTTCAGTAGTGATGCTTAAATAAACAAAGGCTATTTTTTGTTTCCTTTTTTCTATTGCCTTTTTCTTTTTGTTTGTTTCTTTTGCTTTTCTAGGTTTTTTATTTTATTTTTTACTGTATTTTATAAGAAATTTTAAGAATTTGGATTTATGGAATAGTTTGATAAAAGAAGCAATGGACTGGGTAGAAGGGCTTGTTAAGGAAGGTGGCTAGTAGGTGCTTATGTGGCCAATAGGATAGTTATGGCAGATGCTAGGGTGGCTCAGCAGGTAAAGTTTGATAGTGGATAGGTTGGTCGACTAGTGCCATACACAACACCTCTATTTTTTGGCTTCATTTGATTTTTTTATTTTTTTATTTTTTTTTGCTAAATTTTCAAATTTTTAAATTTCATTAATTAATTAAAATTTAATTAATCCTAACCAAACATCTTTAAGCCTTAGATTAGATTTGGATAATATTAGATTTTGGGCTTTTAAGCCCATATAACCTAACTTGGATCTGATTGATGCAAAGAGACCTAACAATCTATTAAAATGTTCAAATGCACAGAAATTGGGCATTGTTTAAATTAATTCAGAAAAAATTATATGTCTATAGTAAACTATATCTTTTTGTCTTATTTTCATTTTCCTTCATTATTTCTAATTATAGCATTTTCGTATTTGATTACTTGGGTTTACTAAACTAGTGCATTCTTATCTCTTGGATAATTTTTTTATTACGGTTGTATTAGGTGTCTTTCACAAGATCAGCTCAACGACTCCTACACCTACCATTACTTTAACAAAACAACTTTTGAGTCTCCCCTCGAGTACCTAGTTGCCTTAAAAAAAGATGAAGAATCAGGTAAGGTACTTCTCTGATAAAGCTAACTATCATAACATATAGATATGAAGACCTATCGCTAGACATAAACTTTAGGATACACCACCAATCTTTTTTGTTTAGGTGTAATTGGTCACCTAACTAAATTTATCCTTTTTCAAAGAGAGATCCCAAGCTTCACTCAAGAATTTTCAAAATGGTAAATTCTAGTTTATGAAACCAAATATAGGTTCAAGAGTATAGCTATGCATGAAGGAGGTTATAGAACCCTAACAACGCTTACCTAAGGATGGTGCCAGTTTGATTTCAAGTTATCTAAGCCTTAAAATAATTTAACTATCATAAATTTATCCTAAATTATTCCAATAGTTTGGTAGTAATTAAAGATAATTTCTTCACCTTAGAAGTATTCTTGGATAGTATCTCATCCTAAAAAGGCTTTATCGTCAAATTTATTAATTTTTTTTTTGTAAAACTCTTTTATTTGTGATAAAGATATTTAGAACCTTGATATTGAAAAATTCTCATCCAAATTCTCCAATATATTAGTAAAATTTATAAAAGATTTTTTCACCTAAGAATTTACATAAAAATTGTTATTTGCAAAGCTTTTAGTAATTCTATCATCGAAGATTAAAATTCTAAATTTTATAAAAATAATTTATTTTTAGAAATATCTTCTAAAATATTGGTAAGAGTTTTTGTCAAAAATTATCCTCTAATATGTTAGTAGGATTTTAAAAAATATTTTTTTCAACAAAATTTATTAAGTCCAATAGTTTGGTAACAATTAATTCAAAATTTAAATCTTCCAATAGTTTGGTAGGATTGAAAACTTTCTATATTTAAAACTTTTTTTTTAATTTGAAAAAAAATTAATTAAAATAAACAAAAATTTTCATACAATAATATAATATATCATGCAATTATAATAAAGTATCATGCAATTAGCAATCTTGCAAAAAGATATATAAATAAATGAAAACATCATAAATAATCTTACCGAATTTTCTTTTTCTTCTTCTTATTCTTTCAAATTTAATTAACAATTTAAATAATAAAAAAAATTAAAACCAAAGAATAAAAGAAAAACAAAATAAAAAAAAGAAAATAGAAAATAGAAAACTTGTGTTCTGGGTTGGGTTTTAAGTAGGTAGCTACATGGTTCACCACGGGTTAGGACATGGATCTTGGACTTCTAAAACAATGTCGTTTTGGATGGATATAAAAGGCACCTTTCAACCCTTTTTCCTTAGACTGCCCTGGCTATGTCTCTCTCTAGCTAAATTCCCTTTGATCTTTCTCTAATTTTTCACTAATATTCCTAGAAAACCCAAGAACATGGCCGAAAATCCCAAATTTTGTTGTTGAAAAATTCAATTAGCCTAAATTTTGCTATTGAAAAATTCAAGTAGACGTAGGAAAATTCAAACTTTTTCAGAAAACCAATGAAACCCAAAAACCAGTCACCATAAACCTTTTCAACCACCATGAAAACCATTGGGAAATTCAAAGCTTCAACGAAAAATTCATCCTAAACCTAGAAATTACCTAGAAATTCCAAAAACAAAAAAAAATCAAAAATTCAATAACAAATACAAAAAATCAAATCCAATAACCCTAAGACTTCTAAATCGATAAATCCAAACAAAAAACCCAAAAATCAAATGAAATCCCAAAAACTAAAAATTTCCTAAATTCTTGAATCAAACCCAAAAGCTCCACAAATAATTCCAAAGTAGAGCATCCTTAATTCCCAAATCTCAGAACCAACTATTAGATTTCGAACAAATCCTAAAATATCCCAAACTCAAAATAATTCCCAAAATTACCTAGAAAATCAACCTAGAACCAAGACTAGAAAATCAAAACCCAGAATCCAGAAATCAAAATAAGAAGTTCCTAGAACTGAAAACTAAACCCAAAAAAACTATGATTGCTTGGAATTTTGTTTATGCCCTGAATGGTTTATGTATTTCTCCCTTATGATTTCTATCTGGTTGATTGCCCTTTGAAAAACCCAAATTTGAGTCTTTTTTATAATGATTCATGCTCCTTCAATTTGGGAAAAAAATAAATTCCTGAATTTGTGACTTTGGTGATTTTATTTGATTAAATGTGAATTAATTTCATGATTTTGTTTTGCAAGAAAAAACAAACATTAAATCCAAAATCTTCAATTCACATGTTTCTTCTTTTTGGTTTTCCAACTTTTTTTTTTTTTTGTTTTGGTTTTCTTACTTTTTTTAACTTTGACTTTGACTAAAAAATAACAATTAAATTAAAATTAAAATTAAAATTTTTAGGTTTTTAACCCATAAGGCCCAAAGTTTTTCAATTAAGGTCCAATTTATGATCAAAGCCCCATTTCAATTTTGAAAAATTTTCGGATAAAATGGGGTGTCTATATCAACTTTTAATAACTTATCAATCTTAGTGATGATAAATGGGAGTCTGAGAGCTTGCTTGATGGATAGTTTAAACAAATGTTAGGTTATTGTTATTTAATGTTTTATCTGTTTAAATAAGCAGATTACATACATGATTATTATATTAAAACAAATGTACTTTATACAAATGTTTTAGGTTGCATGAATTACATTTAACCATTTCTTATAATTATGATAGATTTATGCATTTGTTCTTTCATAAGGCTTATTTATTTTTGTAATCCAACAAACTAGATTTGTTCATATTGTTATTTAGCTGATTCTACATAACAAAGTAAATAAACAATTTATGTGATGGTTGAAAAGCTTTTTCAACTATTTGTTGTTTATTTTATGCTATGTAAATTTTATTATTTATTTTCTTGTAATATGTGAATAGTTATGATGGATAATGATAGAATAGCTAATTATAGGAAAAAAAAGCTATTTAATATGAAATATTAAAACAAAACAAAATAAGGAAGCGATTGCCCTTACAATCAGCTAAGCTATCAATATAAAGGGCAAGAATAATAAAATCTTCTATTGAATATGTTCTCAATAGGAATGAGTCCAAATCCTTAACTCATAAGGACATTAATGATCTATTATGTCTACACATTCAAATGAGGATACATTAGAAGGTAGCACAAGCAATAAAAATAGTTAAGCAAATGAAACTATAATATGAACCACAACAATGTGAGAAAAACTATCTAGTTCTACCTAACTTCTAACAAAGCATAAATTGATGAATGAATTTTGAACAAATTCAAAAAATCACATTAAAATATTATTTTTTAATACAAATTCAAAAAATCACATATTAAAATATTATTTTTTTAATTCACATGTGAAAATGAAACATTACAAAAGGTCAAAAACTTATGATACTATTTACTAAATATTTCTTGAATAGAAAAATCAAAATCCAATTATTTGATTATAAATACAAAATACCATAAGGAAAAGTTCAATTAAAATTTTGTATTATTACTTTATAATTAATAAATTATAATAATAAATTATATAATGATCTATTACTCATCAATACTGCTCTATATAAAAAGAATCTCTTAAGAATCTTGAGAGAGACAAGTGTCTTTTTTTTCCTTTTCTTAATAGTTGCATGTTAAAACATACTTTGATGTGTTGTGGGCGATATAAGACAAGGGTACCAAAAAGAAATAACATGGCATCCAATAGCTCTTATAGGTGTAAGTTTTGTTTGGCCTATCCTTGCTTTGCCTAACACATTTCAATGGCTCTACTTTCTCTATCCTATCTCTTTCCTTTTCCTTCACTATGTTTTTCTTTTTCTTCTTTGCAACTTTACACCCAAATGTCTTTTTTTTTTTTAGATATGGTGGTTGAAAGGCTTAGGGATTTGAGTCAACTAATTAATGTCTCCTTACATGAAGCTATCATTATGGTATTTTATGACATCGGATTTAAAGAAGAGGTTCATGTTATTTCTTTGTTTTTTTTTTCTTTTCTCTATTTACATTTTTCTATTTCCATTACTTGACTCTTTGACTAGGAAATGAGGGAATAAATTTTTGTTTTAGGTTTAGTGTTTTTGTTTGAAAATGGTTTTTTGTTTGGTTTTCAATAAAGTAAGAGAAAGTTTGGGCTCATAGGTTTAATATGGCTAGGCATTTACTTCAAAGCGGCAATAAGTCTCAAGAATGTGGGGGATCTAAAGGGAATTATTTTTTTTTAATTTTTAGGGTTTAATGTCAATGAGTTTTACTTGAATGCATTAAACCTAGCAGGCCCTTAATGATCAAAACATGAAGCTTGAGTTCATTCCAAAGCAGTATAATGGAAAAGTTACTCATTTAGTATGTTCTTTTACTTACTGCCAATATGTTGTAGAATAATAATCTTGCTTGAGTATTATGACTATTTTTTATATTAGATGCTGTCAGATTCTCATATTGACCAAAATTGCTTCTACAATCTTATTAAGCAAAAGCTTGAAAATTTTTGATTAAGGAAACCATCGCTTCTACGAATTTTAGGTTAAGAATTCTTATTGTTTTCCATCAAATGTCTTAATGGCTCAATGGATTAGCTTAATTTATATTGTACTTGATCACATTTATCTTATTCTATCTAGTTTTATTAGCTATATAATGTGAGTGATAGGTTTCAAATGTTTTAGATGGCTTGAAAACATACATGATTGGTGTATTTCAAGGCAACTTTGGTGGGGTCATCGTATTCCTGCATGGTATGTTACATTGGAATATGATGAAATGAAATAACTTGGTGCTTATAATGATCATTGGATAGTTGCCAAAGATAAGGAACATGCACTAGCAAAAGTAAAGAATAAATTTTCTAGGAGGAAGTTTGAAATGTCTTAAGATCCTAATGTACTTGACACTTTTTTTTTCTAGTCTTTTTCCTTTATCTGTGTTAGGATGGCTTAATGATACAAATTTGTAAATTGAAAGGTAAGATTATTCACCTTCTTTTCTCGTCTCAGGTATATGTGTTAGGATTGATTTTCAGCTTTATTTACCCTAATTTCATAATTATTTTGCAATATTTCTTCTTTAATTTATTGCATTTTCTTGAAATAAGCTTAGGTATGTAAAAGTAAATTAAGTTTTAAGAAATTTTTTTAAGAAAACAATAAAATAATATAAATATATTTAAAAATTCATAATAAATGCATAAAAATACATAATTTAAAATATACCAAATATAATAAATATTCAAATTTCACCTAAAAATGTTTATCATAAGCTTATCTATTAAAAAAATATAAAGATTACAAAGAGAATAGGATTAATAGATGAATTGATGCTTAGTGGTTGATAAAATGTCTAGAAGAGGTAAGTTGAGAAATTAGAGGTGGCATTAGACATGTATAATGATCGGGTTATTCACTCAAGTTTAAAGATTTATCTTATAGGAGTATTTAAAATTATTTAAATACAAATATTAATTCTATTAAACGATTTGGGAAAAATGAAGCAATTTAAAAAAAATGATCTAATATATTAATAGTGAAAATTTTAAACTTTACTTGTTCCTATAGGTTGCATATCACAGTATCAGACACTTGCATTTGTTGTACTATATTGAAGTTCTCCAGAAATCAGATTGATAATGCAATTTTGTTTATAGTACGAAATGTAGCATTTTCTTATAAATATTTCTCATAACTATTTCACATGTTTTGTTTTTTGATTTCTTCATCGGTTATTACAGAAGATGGATGCTTATGATTACATAATGTCATCATTTTCTTTTGATCATGCATGGGTAAGTTGTGATCATACTACATGAGCTATGGTTCATAGTTCATATTGGAGAAGGCATGTTGAGTTGCTTTTTATGTCTCTTACTTTAGAATTTAAGTATTCCATTTGATTTAGTTTGTGCCAAAGCTAATATAGGTTGAATTTTAGTCATGAAATCTTGTTTTGACTGAAAACTAATAGTTTTGTGTATCATATTATTAGTCCCAAGTAAGTAGTAAAGTATCATACTATTGCGAAAAATGCTCTGAATCATTGCTATCAATCTTAACTTGAACTTCCATTGAAAATGGTCTTTAGACATTGGTATATTGCAAATGCTATAATGTATTTCTTGAGTTTCTAGCCTCTATGTATATACAGCCTATAGTAATACTAAATGCAACCTTAATCTAGGCCTGTTAAAATTGTCATACTTGAATGAACCTGAACTTTCCTTTCAATGAGTGATCAATCTACTGTATTATGAGTGTTATATGATTAATGGATAACTAATGCTACCTTTTACAAACAAAAGATTATTAGTAATATTGGATTATTATATCCTAGGAGAAAAGAATTGCATAGGACAAAAGTGATATTGAAAAGGATACTAGCTTTAAGTTAAGAGTCTAGTACAAAATTACCTTGACACAACAGGTATGAGTAATATATTCAATATCATTAATCTCATTCTTTTTTTAAATTATATTTTATCTCTAAATTTATGTTTATTCTATTTAATTTAATTCTTGAAATTGTTACCAAAGTCCAAAATTATTTAACTTATCAAATTGCTAAAGGGTTGGCAATCAAATACTGTTGGCAAGTGGATGATAGAACTATTGTTTTTGTTGTTGATCTCACCTTTGGTAAAGGATTTATCTATGGCATTGTCATGGCAAGAGGAAGATGCATCGATTCAAGTTAATGTCATGGCAATATCCAATTGTTTAAGAACAGATAGATGAAATCCTATAAAACAATCATACATGTATTGTTGCTGTATTGTAATGGGCTATATATACACAAAGGCTAAAAACTATCCCTGTGAACCAACTGCTCATATGGCTATAAGTGAGAAAGTTTTCTATAAGTTACAACTCTTTATTTGATTCTGTTAAAGTTTTGTGAACTAGAATATCTGGAATTTCAAAATTTTTTATTACTTTTTTGCAATTCCATTTCATTATTGTAATGTTGTTATTACAAAAAGTGGTGAATAAAAATCTAAGGGAACGTTGAAATGTTTTTCTTATCAAATGAACAAGAAAAGTAATATTATAAGATGTTACATTTTGAATATTTGTAATGGAATGATGCTAGTTGTGCCTTTAATTTTTAGTTAAAATATTATAAGATTTTTCTTAATTTCATAAAACAATTTGTAGTTAAAATACTTTTTTAGCTACCAAGTAATAAATGTTTGATTACACTTTTTTTAGCAGTTGTTCTTTTTGGTAATTTCATAGCTTTAAATTATGCAATTAACATTTCCTGCTTAGTTTTATAGTTGGTTTAAGAAAGTTTTGCCTTTATTTCTATAACTTTACCGTCAAACCTTTTATAATTAGCAATTAACAATGTTAATTTTATTTTAAATTATTATTTTATATTAATTGTAAATATCACTTTAACTTTTAACTCAAATAAATATAAATATAATAAAATATTATAAATTCTTATAACAGATCGAATGGAGTTCAAACCTTTCACTAATAAATATAAACTTAGAGATTTTTTTTTTACGAGTCTCAATGCAAATGTATAATTGCCTTACTAATTAGATGTGATGTGACCCACTTTTTTATATAATAAAGTAATGATATGGATTAAGATAAGTTTCTCTTATTCGGTTAAGCTCCATTTTTCCCACCAAATCCCAACCTTTTAAACGTGGCAATGCCGTAATGGTATAAAAGGAGAAAGCGGAGAAAACGTAAAGAAAGAGAGGAGAGGCAGGCTTTTAACTGAATTGGGCCTCCAACCCAGGCAAAACCAGACTCGCAAAATCGGACCAAAAGTCAACATCAACCGATTATGTTTAATGAACCGAAAAAGAAAAAGAAAACATCAAGCTAATAAAATGGAAAATTCAATTAATTCCAAATATGTGCCAATGTGAAAAACAAGTTGAAGTCTCTGCACGTTACTTGATTGAGGCTACTGACTTTACGCCATCGAATTGATTGAATTATGAAACAATGAGGAAGGTTCCGAAACACATAATGCCCATTATACCCAATTGACCTCTACGAACAAAAACCAAATAATTGCGTCTTAAGCAGGCGCACATCAGTCATTTTGAACAAACGAGGTGGGCGGTAGTTACCTTCCGCGTCTGCCTTTGCCGACTATACATAAATCTTTTTAATAAACCGCAGACTCATTCATCGAATTCAACACAGAAGAAAAAAAAATATTTCGATTTTTGAAAGGATTCTACAGAGAAAATGGGAGATTGCAGACCATTGGGGTTCTTACTGGGACTTCCATTTGCCCTTGTTGCACTGGTTTTGTCTGTCGTTGGTGCGGTTATCTGGGTTCTTGGGTAAGTTTTCTTTAATTCTTTTGATTCTTTTACTGTTGTTTCTTGATGGTGGTTTCTTTTATGTTTTTTCTTTGTAACAATCTGCAAATCTCCATTAAACTTACAAGTTTTATGCCTTATCGTTTCTTTTCTTTTACGTATAGAGGAATATGGTAAATTTCTGGTTTTATGATCAAGAGTCAAAGTTGTCCGCAAAAAAAATGGGTTTCCTTTTTCTTGCTTTAATATTGAGTAAAAACGTGTTTAAAGTTGTGGTTCTGATATTCCATTTTTGCAATCTTGGTAATGGCAGGACCGTATTGAGTTGCCTGTGCCCATGTTGCATTTGCTGTGCTGGACTTGCTAACTTTGCTGTGGGTCTTGTGAAGCTTCCTGTTAAAGTTCTTAGATGGTTCATTGATCAAATCCCATGTTGATTGATGTTGGTTCTATTTCTCAGATATCTTCAACAGATTTTTATTCTAGTAATTTTTTTTCCATCTGATCAGATCTTAGAGAAAGTAGATTGGTTTTTAATTTGATATTGTTTATTTTTTGTTAGATGATGTGATTCAATGAGTTTATTATTTATTCTTGGACGATTAACAAAGTTCAAGCATTGATTTGATTCCAAATGCTTTCTCTTTTGGCTTATGTGTGCAACATTCTAGTTTATTCTGTTCTGCCCTACTGCTGGCTGCAATGCCTTTGGGGTGAAATTAATTGGTTTTTAGGAAGAAACAAAATAAGTAGATCAAGGCCTTACCGACCTTAGCTTCAGCCTTAAAAGTAGCATTGAACTCAGACTCAAGCTTGTCATCTTCCTCATCCTCAACGGTCTCAACAGTAAGGGCTTCTCAAGATTTAATATTGTCGAGTCTAACATTAGAGAGGTTGAGGTTTAGGTCAGTGAAATACAATTGAACCTCCTCTTTTGCTAGTTCAAAAGCACTGAAGATTTGGCTTTGAGCAAACTCTGTTTGCATATCATAAAATTCTAAAGAGGCTAGGAACTTGTCAACTGCCTGTGCCTTGGTCTTTTTTTCAGCTTCCAACTCTGACTTCAGCCTCGCTACCTCGGCCAGAGCAATATTAAGCTTGAGATTAACCTGTTGTTGAAGTGACTCGATTATGGCCTTTTGCATGGACATATCTTTGAGCTTGGTAGCCATGTCCTCTACTTTCTTGTTGAGCTCTTCCTTATCCTTCTTAACCTGAGCTAAAGAGGCCTTGGTCTTCTTGTGGGCCTCCATGGACAAATGTAGATCCTAAACATAATCTTTAAGATCCTACTTGAATTTATAATAATATATCAGGGCCTGATAAGCATTGATTAGGCCTTGCCCTGCTGTAAGGGAGATAGTAAAGGAAAGTTGTTTAGAAGCTACATAAAATAGTAACCAAGCTCGTACTTGTTAAAATAACAGAATTATCAAAAATAAAAATAAAAATAGATTAAACCTAAAGATACTGACCTTTTTTTGGTGAGGGTCACTTTGGTGATCTTTTTAACCACCTTAGGGTATTTCAAATAGGTTATTTATAGAGTCAAACTCCACATTTATTGCCATTCGCTCTAAGGTGGGTTATAACCTAGTGCGTGAACTAGTACGACATACTTTAGTCATCTATTACTTGGAGACGTTTTCCCTCTAGGCCATTTGTTTCTACCTTTTTTAGGGTATGATTGGGCTAGATAGAGACTGAAGAGGAGCAAGGTTGATAATTTTGAACCCCTCTTGCGGGGGTTCTAAGCTGAATGGAAGCTTTACCTCCCTTTTTGGACTTCAGAGCATGAAAAAAGCAGGTAAACTCAAAATCTCTCATTGGGATGAGATATTTACACAGAAAACCAAACTAAGTGTTAGTAAGATTTTTTATAACAAACATCATGTGAAGTTACTCAAGACTACCCCAATACTTGACCTCCTTGATAACAAAATGAGAGGTCAACTCTTTCGCATCTAGAACCAATTGCTCCTTCTAGAAGAGGTTCATTATTGCATCTCGAGTTTCTAGTTAAGCAATTGCCAAGGAACCAATTTTGACATCTTTAAAAATTCCAAGTTTATTGCTTATTTTCCATACACCAAGCTTTCCCTTGGTCATATTTTTTCTTTATACATAGGAAGAGCAGCTTTTAACTCTTTATTAAGCTTAAACAATTAGTAAAAAAATTTTTTTGTAGGTTGAGCTATTATATAAAATTAGCTCTTATCACGAGGATGCTTTTTAACTGCAAAAAATTCTTTAAACAAAAGAATGGTAAGGTTTAACTTTCACCCTCTAGAAAGAATTACAAAACCTATATTGTACTGAAAAGAATTTAGGACGAGCTTAGTGATAGTTAAATTGTAAAAATAAAAAAAGAAAATTAACAATGAAAAAATGTAAAAAGAACTTTAGACTGGTCATTATGGACTCCTAATACACCCAAATCTTGTCGACATCCAAAGGAGTAGTAACTCGGTCCTCGGTGATACTATACTATACCCTATTTTAGGAAGATTAAACTTGACCTTTTAAAGCATGGGAGTGATGTACTAAGTATATTTTAGGGCAGTCCTTAGGATTAGCCTTGCCTCTTAAGCTCTACTTAACATCCTTTATGGTTATGCCTAAGTCATAAGAGGTATAAAAAAAGAATAAGGTCATAGGCATCACCATTTAAGGTGTCCTCCTCTTTGCCTTCAGCTACCCTTCCCACATCGGCTTGATTGCTCCATTCTACTTGTTCATTTATAGTTTGCTCACTTTTAAAAGTGTCATCTTGGATGACTTATCTTCTAAGAAGGTAACAAAAGCCAATGTTCGAATAGGAGCAGGAGTAAGAATCTCTCTTACTTCGGATGAAGAAGAAGATAAACAAGGGAGAATAGACTTCTTATACTCAAAAGCCAAACTAGGGTTAGAATCTAACGTTGGCTTAGATAGATGTAGAGAAAAAGTAGAAACAAAAGCTTGAAGATGGGAAGACAAAATAGAAGAAAAAAAAAGGTAAGAGAGAGAAAAAAAAAGTGAGGGAAAGAAAAAAAAAAGTGAGGGCAAGAAGGAGGAGAAATAAAAAAAGAAAGGTTAGTCGAGAAACCAAGTTGACCTTTGACATTAGGGCTAGTGGATTTTGAATATCATTTTCTATTGCAAAATAAGCTCAGCCACATCATGGAAGACTTGTTGTCCCCTAGCACGAGCACTATTTTTCAAGTTGACCTCTAGCATTAGGGCTAGTGGATTTTGAAGATCACTATCTATTGCAGAAATAAGCTCAGCCACATCATGAAAGACCTATTGTCCCTTAGCACGAGCACTGTCTTCAACTCATTGCTAATCAATAGTAAATATTGGATTTAACCAAAAAGTAACTTGGGTATAATCCATCCCTGTAATCACAAAAAGGACTTCATCATTTGAACCCTAATGACCAAGCTGACCTCCCCTTAACTCTACCCTAAAACTCCTAAAACTTGAATTAGAAGACATAATTAAAGGGAAAAAAATACAAAACTAGTTGAAGATGGGAAGATCGACTAAAAAAAAATTAGAAAGTTTATAGGTCAATAAAAAATAAGTCAGCACGAGAGCAAGAAGGTTGCAAAGTGAGAGATGGAAACCTTAAGGGACCCATTGTATAGCCAATAGAGAGATAAGATGAACATTATAGATTGTGCCATGTGTCCACAGTAGTTACCAAGAATGACTTTTCGCATTCCTAACTTTGAATTTTTACTGTCGAATTTTTTCTCTCCTCATTAAATGCCATTTTCAGATGATAGAGTGCTAAATTGATCATTTTACATAACCATATCAGTCAAACACTTGTGACACACTAGGTTAACCATGTGTCAGGTCAAAAATCTAATTTCAAAATATAAAAAACATACAAGTCCTACGTTAGCCTAGACAATAGTAGGCTATCAAGCTATGGTTAAATACAACATCAAATGTATAAGTCACGTTGGTAATCATTCATAAATTTGGCTAGTCCAACCCTCGTCTACCTTGGCATTCATGGTTATTCACCTTCATTACTTCAGGTCGGATCAATTAAGTGTAAATTTTGAAGCCCATACTCAAGATAAAGCTTGGCACCATTGAACTATGTATCAGATTAACACAAACCAGATTGACCAAGATCACACTAAAAAATCTAATACTCGGACTACTCTGTGAGGGGGACAAAATGTTTGGGGCTTTTTTAAATCTAAAGGGTAAAATTGTTTTTTTACCCATTAAAGGCTACAAGCTAACAGTAAAGGGTATTTATGACTTTTAGGGTTGACCTAACATGTCAGTCCAACCTGACAAGCATAATGCTATATCAGCCCATTCACCTCATCAACCTATCCAAAAGACCCTTTTTTTATGCTGACTTGTAACTCCTTGAGTGGATGATCAGCATCTAGGTCAACTTGGCTTGCTAGGTCACCTTGATCATGGGAGTGACCAAGGGCTACGTAAACTACCCTAAAACCCTTTACCTTTAACTATAAATAGGGTTATCTAGGCATTATCTAGACATCTCATATTCCTTTACTTTCATACTTTCTCTTTCCTATTTTCTCCTATTCTGATCTTTGACTTAAGTGTTGGAGTGTAAATGTTAGAAAAATTGATAACTTTTACCTTTAACCGCTTTTTTTTTCTCTTGTATCTTCAAGGTTTTACCCCACAGTTTGGAGTTTAACACCAACAAAATTGAAGCTTAAAAAGCTAGGATTGACCCACCTCTAAAATTCTTTCTTTTGCAATGATCAATCTTCTCTTGGTGTTACTAATAGTCAAGAACATTTTAAGCTTTATAAAAAAAATTGGTTAGGTCCCTCTTTCTCTCAAATTTCTTCACAATTGAAAAAGTCTTCAAATCGACTATAACCCTGTTTTCTTTCGTTTCCTTAAAAAAAAAAATCCAAATTCTTTATTTCTTGTTCTCTATGATTTTATATTGTTTACAAAAAAAAATTATTATTTTTCTTTTTTATTTCCAATCAAAGTAGCAATCTTTATTTTATTTAAAAACTATTTTGTATTGTTAATAGAGAGAGAGAGAGAGAGCTATGATGCTTTGAATGCAGCATTAAAATATTTTTGTGATAAAAACTGATCATGATTCATGAATTTGGAGGATAAGTTGAAAACAATACCGAACGGAAAGAGTTGATTGTATAAAGCTCTACTTTTTTTTTTGCTGTCCAAAAAATGGGGTTTATTATACAATAATGGTCTTTTAACCTTTTCAAAGCTGCCATATTTCGTGGAAAATATTTGGATTTTTTGTCAAAACAATTAATTGAGATAAAGATAATATGAACTTTCTCTATTTTCAATAATTATTAAAAAACCAAAATTAGGTTTTAACTTTGAACTTTTTTACGCGAAACCAGCTTTCATCTTTCATCTTTCATCAAATAAAAACATGAAGTTAACTAAGAATAGGTAACGGGTTTCAAATTTAAAAAAAAGATGACATGGAACAGTAAAATCTCAAGTATTGTAAAGCGTCTATCGTTATCATTCCTCAATTACCTACTGCTTATTGATATAACATGACATGATATAACGTAATTTGAACTGTTTAATTGGGCTTTAATATATTTAATTTTTCAATTATAACATTTGATTTTGAATATTAATTTATATATAAAAAATATAAGAATAATTATATGTATACAAATTATACTACTCTTTCCATTTTAAAATAGTTGTCTTTTATTGATTTTCTTTTTTATCAAAGTGATTTTACTTTGACCTTATTTTTTGAAATATAATATTAAATTAAAATTCTAAAAAAAATGGTTTAAAATTTTGAAACTCAAAGTTTACAAATTTTTATTTTATTATTTTATTAAAAATAATAGTCAAAGTTGAGTTAATTTAACCAAAAAATAATAAATAAGGGATACTAATTTGAGACAAAGAGAGAATATAATTTTTAAATTTTGTTCATAAAAAAATTTAAAAAGTTTATTTGAATACAACTGATTTTAATGCTAATTACTTATAAATTATAGGATTATTATATTTAATAATTAAAATGAATAAACATAATATTATTATTCCACTTCTAAATTATATTTTGTTTAAAATTAATAAATAATTTTTATATTTAGTACTTATTAATAAAAAATAGTAAAATTATATATATAATTAAATTAATTAATTGATTTTTTTTCTTTTGATATTTTTCTCTCCAAAATTGAAAATGTAAACTTTCAAAAAAAAAATTCTCTCCAATTTAATTCCAGTCCGAATTTAAGATCAGGTCATTTAGGTTCGAATCAAATCATGTTCGAGTCAATTTTGGTTTAAGTCAATCTGAATTTAGATCAAGTGCGGTTTGAATTATTAACTTTTTAATTAAATCAGATTGATCAAATTTGAATTCAATATGATTAGGTAAACTTTTCGAATTGGGTTAATTTTTCTCACTCCTACTCGTGTATATACCTAGAATAGAAGTCAAATTTAAACTCGACTTTAAAAAAATTTTAATTTTGATTAAAAGATAAATAATATTTTAAAAAAAAATTTAAATGAATCAATTTTCTTTCTTATAAATTTTAAAATGTGTGATGATTTGGAACTTCTACAACAAGTTTAAATTTTTTGACCTTATTATAAAGTTATTGAATAATAATAGTTAGATATAAAAAATTAATATAAACCATCTATTTTTTCAATTGTAAAAATAATTAATTACATGTTAACCTATTAATCTAATTTTAATTAATTACATTAAATAGTATTTATTAAATAAAATAAAAGAAACTTTTAATAGATAAATACAATCTATTTAAAATTCCTAAAAAAAAAAAGATAATATAATATTTTAAAAAAATTTAATTGAAAATTGTTTAACGTAAAAATGTGAGAATTATCGTAAAATTAGTATCGTTTGGCCTAAAATGTGTTTGAAGTGTCATAATACCCTAAGAGAGAGTTGTGATAATTCTAAATGTATTGAAGGTAAGAACAAAAGTAAAAAGATATTATTGTAACAAAAATAATTAAGTTGGTAATGTAAAACAAATATTATTACAAATAAAAATTAATTTAAAACCAAAAAATAAAAGTTAATGTAAAATAGTGAGAATAATCATAATATTAATATTATTCAATGTAAAATAGTTACAAGTATTGTTACATCTTAATAAAACATTGTGATAATTTTAAACGTAATGAAAAGTAACAACAAGTGTAAAAATAATTATTAAAACGTAAATAATTAAATTGGTAATGTAAAAAATTAATATTATAAATTAAAAAAAATCCTACACAAAAAATTATGCGTTAACATAAAAAGATAAGAATAATTGTAAAATTTGATTTTTTTATGCGTAAAATAGTTAGAAGCATTATAGTACCTTTAAAAAAATTTATGATAATTTTAAACGTAATGAAAAGTAATAATAAGCATAAAAAGATATTATTATAATATAAATAATTAAGTTGACAATATAAAAAAATTTATTATTATAGCAAAAATAATTATAAGAAAAAAAAATTTTAACTTAAAAAAGTGAGTGTTGGCCTTAAATTGATTAAAAGTTTTGATTTGACAAAACAAAAATTTGCCTAACTTGAATCAATCTCTCTTAATCTTAAATTGAACATTTTTTCGGCCTTCTATCTTGTCAAAATTTATTTAGGAACTAAAACAATGCAAATTCTCGAAATAAAATGGATCTAGGCATGTTTTAGATAGAAGGGATCGATCTCCTAAGGGGAGGGATCGATCCCCTCCCTTACCTAATCGATCCTCTGGCTAAAGGGATTGATCCACTTTTCTTCCATAAGCAAAATTCGTGGCATTTTGGCAAGAACCAATCGATCCCTTCCCTGTAGGGATTGATTGGTTGGGGTTTTATGCTTACCCGATCAATCCCTCCATTAAAGGAATCGATCTCTTTTTTATACAAAATGTAATCTGGGTTCGAAAATGCATAAAAGGGATCGATCCCCTCCCTTACCTGATAGATCCTCTGGCTAAAGGGATTGATCCACTTTTCTTCCAAAAGCAAAATTTGTGGCATTTTGGCAAGAACCAATCGATCCCTTCCCTGTAGGGATTGATTGGTTAGGGTTTTATGCTTACCCGATCAATCCCTCTATTAAAGGAATCGATCTCTTTTTTATACAAAATGTAATCTGGGTTCAAAAATGCACAAAAAGGATCGATCCCCCTATATAGGGGATCGATCACCTAAGCATGGGATTGATCCCTCCTTTAAAGGGATCGATTTGTTTTTTACACAAAAAGTAAAATGAGTTTGAAAATTAACAAAAGGGATCGATCCCCCTACATAGGGGATTGATCATCCTAGAAATAAATTGATCAAGTATACTACTTAATCAATCAGGTAAAATTTTTAAGGCACAAAAATGAGCTTTCACATAACTGACCCAATCGATCTCTTACATGAAGGGATAGATCCCTTGATGGCCAGAAAGCCCCAAAGACTATTTTTTGTTTGAAATTTTGTAGGTTTGAAGCATTAAATGCAAGGTAACAACTATCAACTCTTTTCTATATATAGATGAAGGCTTCCACTACAGATCAAGAGTAAGAGTAGCTAAGAGAACTTATTGCCTTCACCAATCATCTTGTCTAAGCATTCAAACCAGTTCAAAGAGAGAAAAGTGTAAAAAATTCTTCTTGTATAAATTTTTCTCTAAATTCACTTATCAATATTATTGTGTACTTCAAGTTAGCAAACACCCAACCTTAGAGAGGTTCTTTAAGTTTGCAAAACATTTTTGAAACTTTGTATTGTGATATTATGAGCTTAAGGGGGAGGATAACCCTTAAGAGTTTGTGGTGTTGATTGTGTAAACCTTTGAGAAGCTAGGTTGTATTTTGCTACAAATAGTGAATTAAACTTTTTGGCAAGTAAGGCTAAAAGAGAGGATGTAGGTGCCTAAAGAAAGGATCGAACCTCTATAAATCTTGGTGTCTAATTCTCTATCTCTATCTTGTTTACTCTCATTTATTATGTTCATTTGCTTAGATAAATTGTTTTATAGATTTTGTGCTTATTAAGTATTGATTTTTGAAAATTTTATTATCAACCAATTCACACCCTCTTAGTTTATTTCAAGTCTTTGAGCTAACAATTGGTATCAGAGCTAGTACTCTTTTTGGTAGGTCTAACAACCCAAGAGTGATCCTAAAAATGGCTCAAAGAAATATGGTGATCAATGTGGAGCAACCACATTCAAGCTACATTAATTATCATAAGCAACAAGAGGTATGTCTCATGGCTAATGAAATAGTTACAATATCTCTTAGAAGTGAAGGCCATTCAATTGTAAGACCTCCTCTCTTTGTTGGTGACAATTACTCTAATTGGAAGACTACGATAAGGTTATTTATTCAAGCCAATGATTATGAAGTTTAGAGGGTCATTATAAATGGCCCTCAAATTCCAATGAGGATGGTGGATGGTAAGGAGGTGATCAAGCAAGAGAGTGAATGAGATATTAATGATATGAAGATGGCTTAACCCAATGCCAAAGCAATGCATACACTTTTTTGTGCATTAGGGCCTAATAAGTACAATAGAGTTTTTTTGTGTGAAAATGCAAAGAAAATTTAGGATAAGTTAGCTATCACTCATTGTAGATACCGAATTTTGTCTGAGTCTACTAGATTTGTTTTTCAAAATTTTTTTATTAATATTGAAATTAATTAATAATTAAATATAATAATTAATAAAAACAACAAAAAATAGAAACAAAAAAAAAATAGAAGACTGGGGTGATAATGGTGCCTTGCACGGCACCACTGGCCACCTACCCCTTTGGTCACCTATACCCTGTTAATTCCACCTAACCGAGGCCTATACCCACCCCTATAGCCATTCCCATACCTTGTAAACCCTGTTTACCCCCTGTTTACCAAAAACCCCTCGATCGACCTAAAAGGCCAGCCGCTTTAAAGCTCCAGACCTTTCTTAGGTGCCACCCCCATTCGGCCATTACCAGAAACCCCATTCACTGACCACTAGACATTATTTCCACCCCTGAAAGCACCTATCCCTCCCACTACAGCTCCCTGTACTTCATACCCAAAGACTAAGCTTCCCTCTCTGTGTAAACCTCTACCACTAGCTACCTCGACTAAGCTTTTTCCTCTTAGTCAAACATAAACACAAACCCATGCAACCCAGCGCCACACTAGTCGAGCACCATCCTTTTTACTTCTACACCCGCACCCACACTCCACGAGCTTAAGCAACCCAGCTTCACCCCTAGGCAAACTCACGACTTGACCTTTTCACAGAGCTCCACCCTCACCTAGTACCTAGATACCCACCAACTTGGAACCTATACCCCTTAGCCTAGTCTCCCTTCAAATTGACAACCACCAAAAAAAAAAAGGAAGCAAAAACATAATCCTTACCGAATCGGCCAGTAACCCAACGTCGAGCTACCTGTAAAAACAAAAAAAAATTAGTTTTGGTTTTAGTTTAGTAAAAAAAAAAAATAGAAGACTAAAACTTTGAGCTATTTTTAGTGAAAAGAAGATCGAATCTAGAAAGCTCACGTTGAGGTGAACGTTTGGGAGTTTTTTAGTGTTTTTGGACCATCCACGGCCACCACTGATGACGATCGATGCGATGGTTAGCACGGAGGGCACAGACACCAGTGGCCCAATGCCGACAGAGCCCCTAGAGCTCTGAAATTTTTTTGGTAGAAAGGTTTGAAATGAAGTAAAAAAAAAGTGGCTTTATATAGAAGACTAAAGCCTAAAATGATGCCATTTAGACCAAAAAGGATCCGCGCGTGGACCCGAACTCGAACCCGACCTAGGATCCGCGCGACCCAACCCAGTGACTCACCCTTCAGCCAGCCTTAAATCTGTTTAGCTGAACCATTTGTCGAACTATTTTTAGCTGGTTCAACTAATTGAACTGTTGAACTGGCCGAACAGGCATTGACGAGACCGTTAACAAATCCGGTTCAAATATTTAAAAATTTTTTTTTTTGAATTTTTGAATTTTTTAGATATTATTATTTTTGTTATTTTGAGTTGTTTTAATATTTATGCAGGATAAAATTTTAAATTTATTAGAATAAATATTTGATTGTTTTTTAATAATAATAAAATGAAAACAAAGTAGGATAATAAATAAAAAAATACTAAAAATGCTTAAAAAAATAATAATAATCTAAAAAATGATAATAAGAATAAAATAATTTTTTTATTTTTCTTGCCTTGATGTTAAAGGGAATAAAAACTTCAAACCCTAAAATATAATTTCACCTAGAAGTTAGGGAATTATAAAAAAAATTTAAAAATGCATAATAATAATAATAAAATAATAAATTGATAATAATAATAATAATAATATAATAATAATAAATTTTCATAAAAAAGGAAATATATGAAATTTTAATTAATTTTGAAAATCATAAAAATTGAACTTGCTCTAAAAATCTGCCTAGATGTTGAAGATTTTTAGAGATGTTCGTGTTTTTCTTTTTAAATTAAAAAAATCTAAGCCATAAAACCCTAACCCTTAAACCAAAACTCTAAAATCCCAAACCCTAAAATAAAAAATCCTAAACCTTAAATCCTCCAAACCTAAAATCAAATCCACAAGCACCCAAAACCTCGAACTTCCAAATCTCAAACCCTGAAACTAAAATCCCAAACCTCAAACCCCAACCCCAAAATTGAAGCCCTAAAATCCAAAATCCCAAACCCTAAAATCCAAAACCTAAAAATCCAAAATTCTAAAAACCCCAAATTTGGTATGCATTCCCGAATGATTATTGAAAAATCATTCAAACTTTAAAACCTCAACCCATACCCATGTTCAAAACCATTCCAAAACTTTAAGGATATGTACGAAAATCTTAAGTAGAGTAATTTATTCTTGAATGTCGCCTAGACGATGGGGTATTTAAGAAACTTTATTCCACTAAAATTTTCTTGCAAGTCCTTAATGCTCTTTAACAATGATTCAATAACTAATAAATAAAAAAGGATAATAATAATAAAATGGGATCTTAAATATGAATAGTTACACCTAAGTTTCGCCTAGATGTTGGGGAGTCAAGGTGGTCTTATTATATTTAACAATCTAATGTCAAATTTACATTTCATCTTTATACACAACACCTATTGGCTTACATGCATTTATTCGTTATTGTTTACACTTGTTTGCATCTCTTTGTCTTTAATTTTTACTTGCTATCTGATGATATCATTATTTACTTTTTCGCCTAAAATATTTTTTTAATTTACTTACTTTTAAAGTTGTGATATTATAAAATAAAACAAAAATAACATTCCAAAGGAAATAATTCTTAGTACTTTGCCTAGATGTTGGAGAGTCACCAACAATAATTTCTTGCAAGGAGTGTTATTTTCATTTTAAGGGATATTGTATTAAATCTCAAGTGAAAAAGGTTATCTTAAATTATAACTAGATGTTGGAGAATTTTAAGATAATTCTTTAACTTAAAGATTTTTTCAATATTTCTAAATAAAAAATTTTAGCAAAAAAATATTTTTTAAATGAAGGGAATTAGTATTAAATTTTAAATCAAAACCATTTCATCCAACATCGAAAATAGTGCATGATTAAATGGTACCAATTTATTGGCATAGTGAGGGTACTAATCCTTCCCTACACGTAACTGACTCTCGGACCTAACCTAGTTTTTGTGGACCAAAATTTTATCTTTTTGATAAACTTTAAACCTGCTTTTATAGTTTTATTAAAAAGATAAACTTTTGGGTGGCCAATCACACCCTAAAAAAGATTGGTGGCAACTCCTCTCATTTTTTCTCAATTTTAAAAATTTTTTAGTCGGGCAGTCCTAAAATCGTTACGACAACTTGGAGACTCCACTAGGGATTTTTGAGAGTTAGGCCAAAATTTTAATTATGCGCTATTAATAGTCATTGGATTTAATTGGTTTTATTTGATGTTTAATTTAATTCCCTTTATTTTAATTTTTCAAAATATATATACATACAAGTTAATAAATAAAATAAATTTCATGTTAGTTATTACTTTATTTTGATTATGTGTTTATGATTTATTTATGTTATTTTGATTAATACATCACTTTGCACACACTTTGCATGTTCACTCGCATGTATGAGCTCTAGACTTGGGTCTTTTTCTTTTAGGAAGAAGTGAAGTAGTTACGCTCTCGTAAGGTGATGATCTCCACATTTGCTAGCAAAATACTTTCACTTAGATTGAACCCTTTTCGTTAGTAGCCTGTAATAGGTGAAGATTGAGGAGCTTTACTAGTCTATAACGGACAATGATGTAAGGAATAGTCTGGAAACCTTTAGACGTATAAATCCTAACCTAGCATATCAAGAGCCATAGAAAGCTTGCCTAGGGTAGAGCCCTCCCGACCTTTTTATAAAAATAACTTAAAATTGTATTAAGATTTGAAAAATGGATAATAAAAGAAAAGCATTTTTTTGAAAAAAAATAAATTTTCTCTTAACATGTATTTCATTCATTTGGTAATTATACAAAATTAGCATTTTCATAAAATATTTTAAAGTAAAATGAATTTTTTTTTTAGCATTATCCAACAAAAAAAAGCAAAAAGGTAAAAAAAAATGAAAGGTTCCTCTTAAATTCTTTATTTAGTGGCTAAATAAAAATTAATTTTCAAGTCTATTCTTTGTAAAAAAAAATGTTTTTTTCTAATTTTTTTCTTTTTTGAATATTGTTTCATTTTTCGCATTTTCATGTAATCTTTGATATACCTTATCCCATTTGCATCATAATAAGATAGTACATGCATTCCATTTCATGCACATGCATCCCATGCACGTCTTAATAGGTAGTGTATATGCTTCATCTCATTACAAATTTTAAGGTAGTGTTAACCTCATTAGGTCAGCACAACACATGCATTGCATTCCATATAAACATATCTCATGCATATGGTAGGTCTATACATTTCATACAAGTATGTTGCATTAGTAATAGGCATACATCTCATTACCCATGTGAGTATGTCATTACATTTCATGCATATGGATTCATGAATAGTAGGGTTTTTGGAACATACATTGCATTTCATATCCCACCATCCCTGCAACATAACATTACATTCCTTGCATACACAGTCATGATTGATGAAAATTTTCATTTGGGTCCTTGTACAAATAAAAATCTATTGTCATAGGCATTTCATGACATTTTGTAGTCATCATGTTCGTGTATTCATAAGCATAATTGTGCGTCATGTAAGTTAGAAATTATTTTTGTGGCATTTATTTAATAAGAGTAATAATCTAGAATTTTTGGTCTAAGTCCTAGAATAAAATGTCTATCATGGTGGCAATTAAAGTGACAAAAATGAGAGATTAATTGGAAGCAAGGATTAGTGCTTTGGAGTTGAATCAAAAGGAATTTTGGCTTGAGCTTCAAGAGATGAAACAACAAATTGCTCAATTGATAGAAATGGTTAAAAGTAGCCATATGGTTGAGTTTGTTGCTTCTTAAGAATCGTTGTCACTTTCATCAAGTCAAGGTCAATTGGCTCATGTTAGTTTCAGTACTTTTTTAGAGCATGCTAAGGCATTGGGTGATTTGAATAGTGATAAAAGTTTGAGCGAACTCAAGAGAGGAATGAGTGAACTAGCCATGCAAATAACTGAACTCAAAAGTTTGATTTCTAAGAAAGAGTCACCTGGCTTCAAACAACCATCACCAACTATCCCAAGTCTAAACCCGTACCTAAATTCTTCTTATGATTACTTTTAACCTCTTTTCCAAGCATTTAGGATTAGGCCTCCAAATTTCATGCAACCTCTAAAAATTTCACACCTGAATCCACTTTCACCATCTCATATTTCATAATCGCTTATTCAGCATGTTATCCCATCACCACTTTTGTAGCCCAATCTTTGACCCAAAGTTTCTTAATTCACTTCAAAACCAACTATACCGCCATCTTTTCAGTAAAGCAAACTAACCATAGGATAGAAAAACTCTGGCAACATCAAAGGAAAAATCCCTATTGATCCAATACCTATGTCCTACACAAAGTTATACCCATTGCTCATAGAAAACTACCTCATTACCCCTATCCCAGCTGAATCTCGCAAATCACCTTTCCTCAAATGGTAGACCCTAATGTTCGATGTGAGTACCATTTTGGCATCACAGGTTATTCTCTTGAAGACTGCATGGTTTTAAAACATAAGGTGCAAAGACTGATAAAAGTTAGATATATGGGTTTTAATGCCAAAATGAAGCCAATTGTTTACAAGAACCTGTTATTAATCCATGTTGAGATAGTAGGCAATGCTATAAGCAACAGTAAGGTTGGCCAAGATGATGAATAAAAAGTATAAGCTTTCCAAACAAAGGGTTGTCTTCCCCAGCAATCGTAGCCAACTGTTTTTTATTTCTTAGGTGAGACAAAGTGAAGTGAGAGCAGGTCTTGCACTTTTTGGCCCTAACCTTAGAATGGTTCATGATGTGTAAACTCGATACTTTTGGGAATAAATGGAAACTTCTTTTGACTTGAATTTTCTATGAATTGACACCTCTGTCCACTTTTAATAATTGTATATCTAAAGGAGCTTGTGAAAAAATGATGGTTGTGAATATGCCTTCATCAAACTTTTGAGGAATAAGGAATATCTTTAGATAACCCAGCCAGAATATAGGATAAAACTCAAGTTTCCCCTCCTTAATAATAATAAAATTTGACTTACACATCATGCATCATCTGTTTGACTTCATTGTTAGCTATGATGTGTATGACCTATTGAAAATGAGATTAAAGGCTATTGAAAGCCATGATGTGTACATAAATGTTGACGCTAGTGAACTTAGTCTAGTGCCTGATCTTATTATTCCATCAAAATTCAAAGCCCTAAATTTCGAGAAGTATGATGGAACAAAATGCCCTTTATCACACATCATTATGTATTACCAAAAGATGACAAGCCACACTCATGATGATAAGTTATTGATCCATTGCTTTCAAGATAGTCTCACTGGGTCTGCGATAAAATGGTATGCTCAATTTGATTGAAATAAGATTTGTTCTTGGAATGACTTGACCAGGACCTTTCCAGCAGAATATAAGCATGTTAAAGATATGGCACCGGATAGGATGTCTCTGCAGAACATGAGAAAAAAAGTCAACTAAAACTTTCAAATAATATACACATAGATGGAGAAACATAGTAGCCCAAGTCCAACCACCCTTGTCAGAAAAAAAATTGTTATTTTGTTTATCAATTCCTTGAACACTCCATATTATGAAAGAATGATCGGGAATGTCTTAAAAAACTTTTTTGACATGATAATTTTAATGAGATTTTAGGGAATACAATAAAAAATGGCAAGATTAAGTTGAAAGATTCAACAGATATTGAAAAAAGTAGTACATCAAAAAATAATGAAGAAGAAGTGTAAGCAGTCATAATGGAGAGGCATTTACCCAATAGCTTCATCTTGTACAATCCATATCCCTTTCATCAACCTCATCACCTTGTCACAGGTAATATCTCTCATAACCCATATCTTTGCCAACCAAGCCAGCATTTGGGCTTTTCAACAAATTTCCATCCTCAAGTGGCCATTCATGATCTTGTTCCTACATTTGAACCCACCACCTAACCAACAAAGAATCAAAAGGGACCAAGGAATGATCAAGAGAAATTACCCATCCCTATTTCTCACCTTTTGCCTTTGCTAATAAAAGGTTAGTATGTCACTTTTATGCCTTTGAAGACAACACCAAATCAATTGACAAGGAGCTATGATCCTAATGGCAAATGTGATTATCATATAGGAGCAATTGGTCACTCAACTAAAAAATACAGACAGCTAAAAGAAAAGGTTAAAGATCTTATCAACAGTGGTATTCTTACACCAAAGGTGATAGAACAATGAAAGTTGACTTCATCCAATTGCCAAATGTGAGGAGTTAGGATGAAGAATGAGGTCTCAAGTTTTGAAAAAAAAAGTTAGGATGATTTTCTTTTGAATCTTTTCACTGTTTTTATGTGACATGTGCATGGTGTCCCTAAGAGTTATCTAACTTATTTTGGAAGAATTCAATACTTTGGATCTTTTTCATGAAATTTTCTCTTTATGCATTTGTTTGAATAAAAAGTTCCACATAAGTAACTTTTAAGATAAAAAAAGAAAAAAATTCTTTTGTAATAAAGATGGAAGGATTCTTGAATAAAATGGTGATTACCATTAGGAGAAAAAGTTCATCAAATATCTCCACACCTTTTTGAAAACTTTTATGCCCTTTATCACTCAAATGATTTAACTCATCAGCCATAATCCCTCAGGGAATACGAGTTCGAATTAATACTTTAAAAGAGTGATAATCTTTTCTTGGGCAATGAGCAAAATAAGTCAATTTTGAAAATTTATTTGAATTTTTTTTAAAAAATAATTAAAAAGTTAGATGTTCTTCCAAATTTTGAATTGGTAATTCAATGTGTGTCAAAATTTTGCTATGGCCACAGATACAAAAATGCCTAGACTTTTTCTTAAGTAACCCTTGTTTCATATCTTAAGATAATTTATCAAAAAAAAAAAAACAACAGAATCTCTTTTTGCCGAAGATAATTTATTGCATACCTTTATACCTTTTTGCTCCCTCTCACTAAGAAAATACCAAAAATTTAGAGCCCAAAGAGCCTTTTCGAACTATGTGATCAATCCCATACAACTTGGGGCATCATAAATAAAAAGAAAAAAAAGCAAAAATAAAAATAAGAAGCAAAAAAAAAATCTCTTTTATCTCATCCTTCAATAATTTGCTCTTCAAACCAAGTGCTTATTTTTGAAACAACGAATGGCCATCTTTCTCTATCCTTCTCATATATAAAATTATCCACTTGTTATCCATTTGAGCTTATTAAATTTTTTATTCTAAAATGAACCCCGGTCAAGGATCGTTTTCTACATTAGGGGTAAAATAAGGTACCTTCAAGGGACCGACTTCAATGAAAGTGTTTGATATTCGAAGATGAGAATTCAAGGAAAAAAGGAAATAAGACTTTAATTGGGATCTCAAGAATTCAAGAGAGTGAACAGTTAAAGATAAAGTTAGGCATTTCTAAGAAAGTGCAAAGAAATTTTGGAGATAAGACCTGAAGCTTCAGTTAGAATTTCAAAAAAAAAAAAAACAAAGAAAAGAAAAAAAAAACATGTACCTTGAAAATGAGAATTCAGGGCAAAAAAAATGAATAAAGTTGCTGAAATTAAAGCAAGATATTTTTAAAAAAAAGTAAAAAAAAAGAAAGCCAGAGGATGCTCCTCAGGATCCTTGGCCTAATTACCCTGAATAATATATTTTGAGCTTATTTATCCATTATTTCATAACCCTAAACCTTGGCCTACATTACATACCTTGAAAAATCCATTTTGATCAAATGTGGACACTTGGATTAAAGAGCAATGTCCTTGAAAATTTGTACATACTTGTTGGTGTTTGGCAAGATTTCACTAATTGATAGAAAATATAGCTCTAAGGTGAAATCCCTAAAAGGGTAGTTTAGAGCTACAATCATTTTTTAGGCCCCAAAATGAATTTTAGAGTTCAAAGGTTCTATCCAGAATAAAAGAATTTCAATGCAAAGCCTTTTGAAAGACCGATACCTATTAAAGACCTTACATTTCATAAAAACAAAAAAAAAAGGAAAAAAAAAAGAGGAAAACCAGCTTGTCCTCTTCCCAAATCTTGTTTGAAAGTAATGGCTAGTTTTCACTACATTAAAGTATCACGTTTTCAATAAAAGAAAAGTATTTTAGAAAATTATCTTTTTCATGAGACAAGAGAAATCCTTACAACCTTTGTCGAGCTTTCCAAGAGATGCCTACCAGTGAAAAAATTGAATTGTCAATTACCCCACCCACAAGCTTTCCCAATAGTAGTCATCAATTTTCAAGAGATTCGAAAGTCTTGAGTTCTAAATTTTTGCAAAGATACTTTATGTGAGGTAATTTTTTGATCACTTTTGAAAATTTTAGAGATTATTTGAACAATTTGTACATAATACTGAAATCATTTTTGGTGAAAGTTAAACATTGAAAATCTGAATAGAGATTTTAAAAAAAAAAGGCTAAAAAGAGTTTTTGCATTTGCATCGCTTGCATCATTAGAAAGACATTTGACCTACAAACGAAAAAACAAAAAAAGAAGACATTTGTAGTTGCATCACTTGTCTATGCATCTTAAAAGGGATATTTGCATTTGCATAACTTGCCTATGCATCATGAAAGGGATATTTGCATTTGCATCACTTGCATCTACATCACAAGAAAGACATTCGCATTTGCATCACTTGCATTTACACTTGTAAAAGACATTTGCATTCGCACCATAAGAAAAATTTGCACTTACATCATGGCGTTTGCATTCTAAGCAAAGATATTTTTAAGGGCATTTACATTAAAAAAATATTGTCATTTGCATTGTGAAAAAATCAAATATATTTGCATCAAGCATTCATATTTTTCGGATTTACATTGACGTTTTCATTTACATCGACATTTCCATTAGTATCATTTGATGAGAATAGACATTTGTATCATTATTGCATTTATCAACTCTGATTGGGGGAAAGTCATTTTCAATGTTTTAAAGTTTCATGGCCTCTGATTAGAGCAACAGTCAAAAATTTTATAATTTCTAAGACCTCCAGCATGATTTCAACTCGCGATGTTGTCTCGGTGGATTTTTTTACTTTTTCGACTTATGGTGTTGTCCCGGTCAATTCTATAAGATCTTCGGACATGATTTTTAAGACCTCCCGGCATGATTTCTAAGACTTTTTGGCATAATCTCTAAGACTTTCGAGCATGATTTCTAAGACTTTCGGGCATAATTTCTAAGACCTCTAGGCATAATTTTTAAGACTTCTGGACATAATTTTTAAGACTTTAGGGCATAATCTTTAATACATCTGGGCATAATTTTTAAAGCTTCTGAGCACAATCTCTAAGACCTCCAAGCATAATCTCTAAGACCTTCAGACATAATTTCTAAGACCTTCAGGCATAATTTCGACTTACGGTGTTATCCTAGTAAATTTTGTAAAACCTCTAGGCATAATTTCGACTTATGGTGTTGTCCCGGTCAATTCTATAAGATCTTCGGACATGATTTTTAAGACCTCCCGGCATGATTTCTAAGACTTTTTGGCATAATCTCTAAGACTTTCAAGCATGATTTCTAAGACTTTCGGGCATAATTTCTAAGACCTCTAGGCATAATTTTTAAGACTTCTGGGCATAATTTTTAAGACTTTATGGCATAATCTTTAATACATCTGGGCATAATTTTTAAAGCTTCTGAGCACAATCTCTAAGACCTCCAAGCATAATCTCTAAGACCTTCGGACATAATTTCTAAGACCTTCAGGCATAATTTCGACTTACGGTGTTATCCTAGTAAATTTTGTAAAACGTCTGGGCATAATTTCGACTCATGGTGTTGTTCTGGTTGTTTTTTTAATTGTGACTCGTGGTGTTGTCTCTATCATTTTATTATTTTTTGACTTATGGTGTTGTCCTGGTCGAATCTCTAAGACCTCCAAGCATAATCTTTAAGACCTCCAAGCATAATCTTTAAGACCTTTGGGCATAATTTCGACTTGCAATGTTACCCCGGTCGATTCTTTATTTCTTGATCGACAGTATTATCCCAATCATTTTCTTTATTATTTGACTTACGGTGTTGTCTCGATCGATTCTTTACTTTTTTATTTATGGTGTTATCCTAGTTGATTCTTTATTTTTTGACTCGCGGTGTTATCTCAGTCATTTTCTTACTTTTTGACTTACGGTGTTATCTCGATCGATTCTTTACTTCTTAACTCATGGTGTTATCCCCGTTATTTTCTTATTTCTCGACTAGCAGTGTTATCTCGATCGATTCTTTATTTATTGACTTACAGTGTTGTCCCAATCATTTTTTTTATTATTCGACTTACAATGTTATCCCAGTCACCTTTTTTTCTCGACTTGCAGTATTGTCTCGGTCATTTTCTTTATCACTTGACTCATGATTCAATTCCCAAAAAAAAAAACCTTTTGAAAAAAATTTGAATCATTATTTCGAACAAAATTGATGTTTTTGTCTTTGCTCTATTCCTAATTCTCAGTAATATGCAAGAAGGATAGCTATAGACATCGAATTTTGTCCGAGTCTACTAGATTAATTTTTATTTTCAAAATTTGTTTATTAATACTGAAATTAATTAATAATTAAACATAATAATTAATAAAAATAAAAAACAACAAAAAATAAAAACAAAAAAAAATAGAAAACTGGGGTGGCAGTGGTGCCTTGCATGGCACCACTAGCCACCCACTCCTCTAATCACCCATACCCTATCAATTTCACTTCACCAGAGCCCAACAGCTACTCTTACAACCATTCTCATACCTTGCAAACCCTGTTCGTTCACCCCCTGTTTACCAGAAACCCCTCGACTAGACCTAAAAGGCCAGCCCATTTAAAGCACCAGACCTCTCTCAAATGCCCCTATTCGACCACTACTAGAGACCCCCTTCACTGACCACTAGACACCATTTGCACCCCTGAAAGAACCTATCCCTCTCACTGTAGCACCCTGTACTTCATACCTAGAGACTAAGCTTTTCTCTCTGTGCAAACCTCTACCACCAGGTACCTCAACTAAACTTTCTCCTCTTGGTCAAACACAAACACAAACCTAAGCAACCCATCGCCACACTAGTCGAGCACCACCTTTTTTGCTTCCACACCAGCATCCTTACTCTACGAGCTCAAGCAACCCAGCTTTACCCCTAGGTAGATCCATGACCTGACCTTTTCACAGAGCTTTACCCCCACCTAGTACCTAGATACCCATCAGCTTTGAACCTATACCCCCAGCCTAGTCCCCATTTAAATCGACAATCACCCAAAAAAAGCAAAAACATTATCCTCACCGAATCAATGAGGAACCTAATGCCGAGCTACCTGCAAGAACAAAAAAAAATCAGTTTTGGTTTTAGTTTAGTAAAAAAAAAAAAGACCAAAACTTTAAGCCCTAATTTACACTAATTAGGATTGTTTCTGGTGAAAAGAAGATTGGATCTGGAAAGCTAACGTTGAGGTGAACATTTGGGAGTTTTTCAATGTTTTCTGACCATCGACGATGATCGACACGACGATCAACATGGTGGCATGACACTAGTGGCCGAATGCTGGCACAGCCACTAGAGCTCTAAAATTTTTTTTAGCAAAATGGTTTGAAATAAAGTACAAAAAATATCTTTATATAGAAGACTAAAGGGCAAAACGACGTTGTTTAGACCAACAAAGATCCGTACATGGATCCGAACCTGACTCGGGATCTGTTAAACTTGACCCGATGAGTCACCCTTCAGCCAGCCCTGAATCGGTTCACCTGAACTGTTCATCAAATCATCTTCAGTCGTTTAACCGGACTGAACCGTTAAATCGGTCGAATCGACGTTGACCGAGCGTTTGATCGAACTAGTTTAGGTTTTTTTTTTTGAATTTTTTAAAAATATTTTATATATTATTATTATTTTTTTGTTATTTTGAGCTCTTTTTAATATTTATGCAGGATAAATTTTCAAATTTTTTTAGAATAAATATTTGATTTTTTTTTAATAATAATAAAATGAAAACAAAGTAGGATAATAACTAAAAAAAAATACTAAAAATGCTTAAATAATAATAATAATCTAAAAAATGATAATAAGAATAAATTAATTTTTTTTATTTTCCTTTCCTAGATGTTGGAGGGAATAAAAACCTTAAACCCTAAAATATAATTTCGCTTAGATGTTAGGGAATTATAAAAAAATTTAAAAAAGGCATAACAATAATAATAATAATAATAATAATAATAATAATAGTAATAATAATAATAATAATAATAATAATAAATTGATAACAATAATAATAATAAATTTTCATAAAAAAGGAAATATATGAAATTTTAATTAATTTTGAAAATCATAAAAATCGAACTTGCTCTGAAAATCCACCTAGATGTTGAAAATTTTTAGAGATGTTCATGTTTTTTTCTAAAAAAAACCTAAACCCTAACCTTTTCACCAAAGTTCTAAAATCTCAAATCCTAAAATCAAAAATCCTAAACCTTAAACCCTCCAAACCTAAAATTAAAAAGCCAAGCACCAAAAACCTCGAACTTCCAAATCCCAAGCCTTGAAACTAAAACCCTAAACTTCAAACCCCAACATTGAAATTGAAGCCCTAAAATCCAAATCCCAAACCCTAAAATCCAAATTCTAAAATTCTAAAAACCCTAAATTTGGTACACATTACCAAATGATTACTAAAAAATCATTTAAACTTTAAAACCTCGACCCATACCCAGGTTCAAAACCATTCTAAAACTTTAAGGATATTTACGAAAATCTCAAATGGAGTAATTTATTCTCGAATGTCACCTAAACGATAGGGTATTTAAGAAACATTATTCCACTAAGTTTTTCTCACAAGTCCTTAATGTGATTTAACAATGATTCAATAAATAATAAATAAAAAAGAATAATAATAAAATGGGATCTTAAATATGAATAGTTGTACTAAGCTCCACCTAGATGTTGGGGAGTCAAGGTGATCTTATTATATTTAACAATCCAATGTCAAATTTGCTTTCATCTTCATACACAACACCTATTGGCTTACATGTATTTATTTGTTATTATTTGTACTCATTTGCATTTCTTTGTCTTTAATTTTTACTTGCTATCTGATGATACCATCATTTGCTTTTTCGTACAAAATGTTTTTTTAATTTACTTACTTTTAAAGTTGTGATATTATAAAATAAAACAAAAATAACATTCCAAAGGAAATAATTTTTGGTACTCTACCTAGATGTGGAGAGTCACCAATAATCATTTCTTCCAAGAAGTGTTATTTTCATTTTAAGGGATATTGTATTAAATCTCAAGTGAAATGAGTTATCTTAAATTATGCCTAGATGTTGGAGAATTTTAAGATAATTCTTTAACTTAAAGATTTTTTCAATATTTCTAAATAAAGAATTTTAACAAAAAAATATTTTTTAAATGAAGGGAATTAATATTAAATTTCAAATCAAAAGCATTTCATCCAACATCGAAAATAGCGCATGATTAAATGGTACCAATTTATGGGCATAGTGAGGGTGCTAATCCTTCCCCACATGTAGTCGACTCCCGGACCCGACCTGATTTTTGTATACCAAAATTTTATCTTTTTGATAAACTTTAAACCTGCTTTTATACTTGTATTAAAAAGATAAACTTTTGGGTGGCTAATCACACCCTAAAAAAGATTAGTGGTGACTTCTCTCATCTTTTCTCAATTTTAAAACTCTTTTAGTCGTGCGATCTCAAAACCATTACAACACTCATAAAGGTACAAATCATGTGAAAGAGATAAAAATTGGCATGCTCACTCATGATTATAAGTTATTCAAGATGAAACCAGATGAAACCATTAGTGAAATGTCAAACCGTTTCACCAACATCATTAATGGTTTAAAGGCTCTTAGAAAGATTTACTCAAGTGTGAAAACGGTGAAAAAAATTCTTAATAATCTATCAAAGAGCTGGGAAACTAAAGTGACAGCTATTGAAGAGTCCAAAGATCCTCACACACTCTCTTTAAATAAACTAATGGGTTCTTTCCTTACTTATGAGATGAAGCTTAAAAGAATACAAGAACTAATCAAGAAAGGTGGCATTGCTCTCAAATCAACCTTTAAAGAAGATGAAGAAAATCTTAGACAAAAAGAGGATGATGAAGATGAAAAGATGGCCATGTTTGTAAAAAGATTCAAGAAGTTCATGAGGATGAATAAGTCCTCAAGTAGAAGAAGACCACAAAAAAAATGATGAAAGAATAATCAAGTAGAAGAGAAAAGAAGTAGATTATTTGCTATGAATGCAACAAATAGGTCATATTAAATTTGATTGTCTTTTGTAAAAGAAGTAAAACATGACAAAGCCAAAGAAGAAAGCAATGATTGCAACATGGAATGATAATGACTTCTCTAAAGATGAATCAAATGAGGAGAAAGTAGCCAATCTATGTCTCATGGCTTTTGATGAGCCTAAGGTAACTTCTAATTCATATGATTTAAATTCATACACATTTGATGAATTACAAGATGCTTATGATGAATTAACCATAGAATTTGAGAACATGAATATAAATATAAGAAAATGATCTCTAAGTTAAAACTAGAAAATGAATTCTTGACTAAAACAAAGGATAACTTAGAAAAGGAAATTGAGCTCTTAAAGTTGAATGCCATGATTTGACTAAAAAAAATGAAAATTTACATAATTCATTTTCTAGATTTTATATGGGACATCAAAAGCTCAATGACATGCTTGAAACACAAAGAGCATTCTTTGATAAAGATAGATTAGGCTATAATGGCAACAACAAAGAGATTTATTTAAAGAATTTCTTTATTTAAGCCAAATGATTCATCTAGCATATATGCATATTGTCATAAATTGGATCATTCTATACAATATTGTTCCTTGAAGAAAGCCATTTATAGAGATAAGCTTATTAGGAAAGTGTAGATTCCAAAAAGAGTTAGCACATCTCAAGATGGATTACTAAAATGAAGTGAATTTCAAAAGGCACAAAAATTATTAGTACTAACACTCAAGGACCCAAGAAAGTTTGGGTACCCAAAATAAAAATTTAATTGTGTTTTTGTAGGTGGATGAGCATAGCTACAAAGCAAATTCTAGCAAGAACAATCCATGGTACCTTGATAGTGGATGCGCAAAACACATAACAAGGGACAAGACTTTTTTTAAGGACTTAAAACTAAAAGTGAAAGAGATGTTACATTTGGTGACAACTCTAAAGGCCAAATTGAAGGGATTGGCTCCATTGGTAACAATTCTTCTATTACTATTAAAAATGTTTTACTTGTAAAAGGACTAAAGCATAACTTACTTAGTATTAGTCAATTATATGACAAAGGAATTTGAGTTGTGTTTGAATCCATGTGATGTCAAGTGATTAATATCGAAACTAACAAACTTATTTTTGTTGGACATCATCAAAGAAATATTTATGTAGTGCATCTAGATGATCTTTCCTCTAAAAATGTTTATTTTATGGCTTAAAAAGGAAATGAAAGTTGGATTTGGCATAGAAGACTTGGACATGCAAGTATGCGTATAATTCAAAACTTTCTCAAAATGATTTGGTTATTGGTTTACCAAAATTGAAATATGAAAATGATAAGGTTTTTGATATATGTGATCAAGGAAAACATAGAAAAATCTCTTTCAAACCTAAGAATTTTATTTCAATTACTAGACGACTTCAACTACTTCATATTAATTTTTTTAGTCCTACTAGGACAATAAGTCTTGGTGGAAAACAATATGGGTTTGTTATTGTTGATGACTTCACTAGATTCACATGGGTTCTCTTTTTGCATTCAAAGAAGGAAGCTTTGGAAAAATTCATCACTTTTAGCAAACAAATACAAAATGAAAAAGGTTATTCAATTTCTAGTATTAAAAGTGATCATGAAAAAGAATTTGAAAATCTTGGCTTTAATGTGTTTGTAGTGAAAATGGTATTAGCCATAATTTTTTTGCTCCTAAAACTCCTCAACAAAATGGGGTAGTAGAAAAGAGAAATAGGACATTAAAAGAAATGGCTAGAATCATGCTTTGTGAAAATAATTTACCTAGATATTTTTAGGCGGAAGCCATAAATACATCTTGTTATATTATAAATAGAGCTATGATTAGGCCAATTTTGAAACAAACTCTCTATGAACTTTTTAAAGAAAAAGGCTTAACATAAGTTATTTTCATCCTTTTGGTTGCAAATGTTTTGTTTTGAATAATGAAAAAGATAATCTTGGAAAATTCGATGCAAAAAGTGATGAAGGGATTTTTCTAAGATATTCTTTGAATTCTAATCCACATTCGAAAAAGTTACTTTTTGATGATGATGATATAGGTATACATCAAGAATTCAATAGGAAGATGATGAGTTTCTAGAGGAGCCACAACATATAGAGAAAGAATCAAATCACCATAAAGAAAGGAAATATGTCAAAGATAGTGAGATTATTAATGATCCAATTCAAGAGGTAAGAACTAGATCTCCTTATAATATGTGTAATTATGTTACTTTTTTATCTCATATTGAACTTAAGAATATAGATGAAGCCTTAGGAAATGATCATTGGATATTGACCATGCAAGAGGAATTAAACCAATTTGAAAGAAGCCAAGTGTGGAATCTTGTACCTAGGCTTAGTGATCACCTTACTATAGGCACCAAATGGGTTTTTAGAAATAAGATGGATGAGCATGGGGGTGTTGTTAGAAACAAAGCTATGTTGGTAGCTTAAAGGTATAGTCAAGAAGAAAAAATTGATTATGATGAAATATATGCCCCGATTATAAGGTTAGAAGCCATTAAAATGTTGCTTGCATTTGCATGTTTCAAAAATTTCAAGCTTTTTCAAATGGATGTCAAAAGTGCATTTTTAAATGGTTTTATAAATCAAGAGGTGTATGCAGAGCAACCTCCCGGTTTTGAAAATCCTAAATTTCCAAATCAAGTTTATAAATTGACAAAAGCTTTATATGGTTTAAAACAAGCTCCTAGAGCTTGGTATGAAAGATTGTCAAAATTTTAATTAAAAATGGTTTTAATAGAGAGAAGGTTAATACTACACTTTTTATTAAAACAAAAGGAAAGGACATTCTCATAATGTAAGTCTATGTTGATGATATCATATTTGGTGCTACTAATGAAGTTTTTTGTTAAGAATTTGCTAAAACTATGCAAGGTGAATTTGAAATGAGCATGATGGGAGAACTTACATTTTTCTTGGGATTACAAGTAAAGCAAACAAAAGATGATACATTCATCAATCAAGCTAAATACATTAAGGATTTGCTCATAAGGTTTAGATTGAAACAATCAAAGCCTTGCTCAACACCTATGAGCACTTCAACAAAACTTGACAAGGATGAAAAAGGTAAATATGTTGACTCTAAATTATATAGGTCTATGATTGGTTTATTGCTATATATTATTGCAACTAGATCAGATATGATGTTTAACATATGTTTATGAGCTAGATTTCAATCATCACCTAGAGAATCAAATTTATCTATTGTCAAAAGAATTTTTAGATACCTTAAAGACACTCTTAATCTAAGATTATGGTATCCAAAAGGTTCATCTTTTGCTTTACATGCCTATTTCGATGCAGATTTTGGTGATTGCAAAATTGATAGAAAGAGCACTTTCGGTACTTGTCAATTGTTTGAAAATATGCTCATATCATTGTTCTCTAAGAAACAAAATAGTGTTGCTTAATCCATAACTGAAGTTGAATACATAGCGGTTGGTAGTTGTTGTGCTCAAGTTTTATGGATTAAGCAACAATTGGAGGATTTTAGAATTACCATGGATCATATTCCCATTAAATGTGATAATACTAGTGCCATCAATCCACTAAAAATCCAATTCAACATTCTAAAACTAAGCATATTGAAACTAAGCATCACTTTATTAGAGATCATGTTAAAAGAAATGATATTGTGCTTGAATATGTTGATACCTTGCATCAATTAGCTGATATTTTCACAAAACCTCTTGATAAAGATAGATTTTATGCAATTAGAGGTGAACTTGCTATGATGAATGCTCATTGAAATGAATTTCTTAATGGTATGATGAATGTTGCTACCTTGATTGATCAAATGTATATTTATTTTAATATTTTTTAATCTTATGTATGATTGTATGATCATATTTGAATGTTCATATTGTACAATTTTTATTTTAAAAAATGCTATAGCCAAAACTGATCGATCCCCCTTGGACTGTATCAATTGGTTTTTCATCCAGTAGCTAAATTTAAGGGAAAACTTTGAATAACTGATCAATCCCCTATGGATCAGATATATCGACTCTCCATCCAGTAGCTAATTTGCATGAAAAATGTGAAGATTTTGATCGATCCCCCTTCATAACTGATCAATTCCCTTTCATAATCGATCGATTGGTCTAAGGTAAAACTATGCTCGATCGATCCCCCTTCATAATCGATTGATCGAGTCATGCATAATTGGTACTATGCAAACCATTTTGGCTTGTCAAAATTGGGTCCCTTCTCCTTGGTTGATCATTCCACCCCTTTCATCTGTTCTTTTTCTTCCGTAAACACATTATTTTTAAACTCTAGGAATTCTTGCTTCATTTTCTCTCAAAATTGATCTCTCTTAACCAAAATCTTTGACAAATTGCTTCATTTCTACTTGATTTCTTACAAAAATCATCAAATCACATAAAAATTTTCAATCATTCTTTTTGCCATTTTTAAATATATTCTACTATCTATCATCTACAATCATCAATTCTCTCATCAATTTCACACAAGCCTACCTATTTCCATTATCCCATTATTTTCATGGTTCCAAAGACTAAAGTAAATGCTAAAAAAAAAAAGAATCCCCCAAGGGAGGTTTCTAGCTCATCAATGAGGCCTTTTTTCAATCAAAATTTTATCAATCTTGATGTTAAACAAAGATATAAGACACATTTTACTCATAGAGAAGTCAAGCATAAAAAGGTAATCTCACTTGAATTCTTTCAATCTGTAGAATTCTCTTATTTACATGCATTTGAGAGATTTGGATAGATGAATTACTTGTGCATGGATGGACTTTTGTTTGAGAATCTGGTGAAAGTATTCTATATCAATGCTAGTTGTATTGAAATTGAATGGTCACATAGATATTATCCTGATAGATTTAGAACCTATGTGATGGGCAGAGAAATTATAGTTAACAAGCAATTATTAGCCAAAGTATTCATGTTAGATGATGAAGGAGAAACCAACACTAGGTGTGACATGTTGGAACTAGCTCAAGACATATTTAGAAATGATAATTTAAGAGTTGCACCTACTCAAGTCACTAGGCTTTCAATGCATGATAGGTTATTACACCTTATTTTCACTCATGTATTGGTACCTTTTGGTACTCAATACTCAACCATTAGAAAGCAAGATTACTAATGGATGTACAAGATTAAACACTAGAAAAAATCTAATTTGGTACATTTCATTTTCATTGATATGATGAGGGTAGTGTAAAATAGAGATTACACCTTAGTTTATAGGTTTGCAATTAGTAATCTTTTAAAGAAATTGGACATTAATACTAGAGGTGATAAAGTGATAGTGTTCAATGTTTCATTTAGCATTCTTGTGCTTCTACTCTACATAGTATAGGATATGTTCAAAATGCAGTAGATTTATGAGTTAGAAAAACTGATATTGGGGCTATACATAAAAAAGCAAAGAGCATAAAGTTTTAGATATTCTTGATGTACCTTGAGGTGAACCATCTACCCCACCATTTGATACCTAAAAAGCTTTAGAAATGTTTATGCTTTAGATGAACAATCTCTATTCAGTGGTTAAAATTATGAATACTCGATTGGAAATCATGAAAGTGACTCAAAATGAGCTAGTTTTCCAAGTTCGCCAAGTTAGAGCTGACATTGAACATATTCGATTTGCACAACAACAAATGGGGTAGCATCCTCTTCATTCTTCTCATTTTCTACCTTCTTCTCAATGATCCTTCATAGTGTCATTCCTCATATGTTTTACCACATCTTTCTTTTTGTGTTGTAAATTTATCTTTAAAACTACTTTGCACTGTGGTTTGTTATCAAACTTTGGTATTTGATGTTTATATTAATGAAATCTATATTTCCTTTTTCATTATGATATTTGTTATATCACTTTAAAATTTAGCTTGTGAAATTATGGCTTGTGAAATTGATATATTGCTTGATGATTGGTGTATTACTTGACATTGAGATTGGTATGAACTTAAGTTGTCAAATTGAATTGGTATGGCCTTGAATTGATTACTATCTCCCTTTGATTAATTTCATCCTTTTTGCTATGACAAAAAGGGAGAGAGACATTGGTATGAAAAATTTCTATTTTATTGATGATGTTGTTGGTATGAAAAATTTCTACTTGATGATATTGACATTGTTCTTGCTCTTAGATGTTTTTATGCTTAAATTCAGGGAGAGCTTATTTTTCAACTGGAAAAATGTTTTTAAGTAAATTTTTCACTTGGTTTTGTCATATCAAAAAGGGAGAGATTGTTGGCCTTGACTTGATTAAAAGTTTTGATTTGACAAAATAAAAATTTGCCTAACTTGAATCAATCTCTCTTAACCTTAAATTGAATATTTTTTCAGCCTTCTATCTTGCCAAAATTTATTTAGAAACTAAAACAAAGCAAATTCTCAAAACAAAATGGATCAAGGCATGTTTTGGATAGAAGGGATCAATCTCTTAAGGGGAGGGATCGATCTCCAACCTTACCTGATCGATCCTCTAGCTAAAGGGATCGATCCATTTTTCTTCCAAAAGCAAAATTCATGGCATTTTGGCAAGAACCAATCGATCCCTTTCCTGTAGGATCGATTGGTTGGAGTTTTATGCTTACCCGATCGATCCTTCTATTAAAGAGATCGATCTTTTTTTTATACAGAATGTAATTTGGGTTTGAAAATGCACAAAAGGGATCGATTCCCCCACATAGGGGATCAATCACCTAAGCATGAGATCAATCTTTCCCTTAAAGGGATTGATCTATTTTTTACATAAAAAGCAAAATGAGTTTAAAAATCAACAAAAAGGGATCGATCCCCCCACATAGGGGATCGATCACCCAAGGAATGGATTGATCAGGTATATTACCTGGTCGATTGGGTAAAGTTTTTATGGCACAAAAATGGGCTTTCATATAATTGACCCAATCAATCCCCTACATGAGGGGATCGATCTCTTAATGCCCAAAAAACTCTAACAGCTATTTTTTGTCTAAAATTTTATAGGTTTGAAGCATTAAATATAAGGCAACGGCTATCAACTCCTTCCTACATATAAATGAAGGTTTCCATTATAGATCAAGAGTAAGAATAGCTAAGAGAACTTATTGCCTTCACCAACCATCTTGTTTAAGCATTCAACCTAGTTCAAAAAGAGAAAAGTGCAAAAAATTCTTCTTGTATCAATTTTTCTCCAAATTCTCTTGTCAATATTATTGTGTACTTTAAGTTAGTAAACACCTAACCTTAGAGAGGTTCTTTAAGTTTGCAAAACACTTCTGAAACTTTGTATTGTGAGATTATGAGGTTAAAGGGAAGGATAACCCTTAAGAGTTTATGGTGTTGATTGTGTAAAGCTTTGAAAAGCTTGGTTGTATTTTGCAACATATAGTGGATTAAACTCCTTAACAAGTGAGGCTAAGGGAGAGGACGTAGGTACCTAAAAAAAAGATCGAACCTCTATAAATCTTAGTGTCTAATTCTCTATCTCTATCTCTTATTTACTCTCATTTATTGTGTTCATTTGCTTATATAAATTGTTTTGTAGATTTTGTGCTTATTAAGTATTGATTTTTGAAAATTTTATTATCAACCAATTCACCCCCTCTCTTGGTTTATTTCAAGTCTTTGAGCTAACAATGAGAGTAGTTGTAAAATTAGAATCATTTAGCGTAAAGTGTGTTAAAAGTATTGTAATGTAAGAATAGTTATAAAATTGGTGTCACTTGGCATAAATTGAATTAGAACTATCGTAACACCTTAACAAAGAGTTGTGATAAATTTAAATGTAATAAAAAGTAAGAACAAGTGTAAAAAAAATTATTGTAACATAAATAATATTTTTGGCCACGTAAAAATAATTATTATTACAAATAATTAATAATTCTAAACAAAAAAATTAAGTGTTAGTATAAAAAAAAAGGTGACAGTAATCATAAAATTGATATTATTTGGCGTAAAATGGTTAGAAATGTTGTAACACCTTTAAGAAAAAATTAATAATATTTCTAAATGTAATGAAAGGTAACAACATGTGTAAAAAGATATTATTAGAATATAAATAATTAAGTTGGCAATATACAAGAACTATTATTACAAATTAAAAAAAATTAATTAAAAAGTTAAAAGTTAACGTAAAACAGTGAAAATAATCATAAAATTGGTATTATTTAATACAAAATAGTTAAAAGAATCGTTACACCTTAAGAAAAAAATTGTAATAATTCTAAACGTAATGAAAAGTAACAACAAATGTAAAAAGATATTATTAAAATATAATAAATTGGTAACATAAAAAAATTAGTATTATGAATAAAAAAAATAATTCAATCAAAAAATAAGTGTTAATGTAAAAAGGTGAGAATAATTGTAAAATTGGTATCATTTGGTGTCAAATATCTTAGAAGTGTTGTAATATCTTAAAAACCTTTTTTGATAATTTTAAGCATAATAAAATGTAAGAACAAATGTAAAATATTTTATTGTAACATAAATATAAGTTAACAACATAAAAATTTATATTATAAATAAAAAATAATTCTAAACAAAAAAAAACGTTTTAACGTAAAAATATAAGAATAATTGAAAATTTGGAATCATTTGGTGTAAAATATGTTATAATGTCGTAATGTAAAAGGCTAAGAATAGTTGTAAACTTGCTCTCATTTGACGTAAATTAGATTAGAAGTGTCGTAGCACTTTAACAACAAATTGTGATAATTCTAAACATAACAAAAAGTAAGAACAAGCATAAAAAAAAAATATTATCGTAACATAAATGATATTTTTGGCAATGTCAAAAAGTTATTTTTATAAATAAATAATAATTCTAAACCAAAAAATAAGTGCTAATATAAAAAATATAAAAATAATCATAAAATTGATATCATTTGGCGTAAAATGATTAGAAGTGTTGTAACACCTTTACGAAAAAATTATGATAATCTTAAACGTAATGAAAGGTAATGACAAATGTAAAAAGATATTCTTATAATGTAAATAATTAAGTTGGTAATTTAAAAAAAATATTATTACAAACAAAAAAATAATTTTAAATAAAAAGTAAGAGTTAACATAAAAAAGTGAGAATAATCGTATAATTAGTATTATTTTATGTAAAATGATAAGAAGTATTGTTACACCTTAAAAAAAAAATGTAATAATTTTAAATATAATGAAAAATAACAACAAACATAAAAAGATATTATTGAAATATAATAAATATGTAACGTAAATAAATTAGTATTATGAATAAAAATAATTATAAATAAAAAATAAATGTTAAAGTAAAAAGATGAAAACAATCGTAAAATTGATATAATTTGATATGAATTATGTTTGAAGTGTTATAATACTTAAGAAAATGTTGTGATAATTCTAAATTTAATAAAATATAAGAACAGGTGTAACATAATTTATTTTAACATAAATAATTAAATTGATAATATAAAACATTATTATTATAAATAAAAAATAATTTTAAACCTAAAAATAAGTGTTAAAGTAAAAAGGTAAAAGTAATCATCAAATTGGTATAATTTAACACAAAATGTGTTAAAAAGTATCGTAACATAAAAATGTAAGAATAGTTGTAAAATTAATATCATTTGATGTAAAATAGGTTAGAACTATTATAACACCCTAAAGAAGAATAGTTATAAAATTAGTATCATTTGGTGTAAAATAGGTTAGAACTATAGTAATACCCTAAGAAGAGTTGTGATAATTTTAAACGTAAAGAAATATAAGAATAAGTATAAAAATATTATTTTAATGTAAACAATTAAGTTGACAACATAAAAAATTATTATTATAAATAAAAAATAATTCAATTAAAAATAAGTGCTTATGTTAAAATGTAAGAATAATCATAAAATTTGTATAATTTGACATAAAGTGCATTAAAAGTGTTATAACACCTTAAGAAAAAATTTTTAATAATTCTAAATATAATAAAAGATAAGAACATATGTAAAAATATATTATTATAACGTAAATAATTAAATTTGTAACATAAAAATTATTATTATAAATAAAAAGTAATTTCAAATAAAAAAAGTGTTAATGTAAAAAAGTAAAAAAAAGTAAAAATAATCATAAAATTGATATCATTTGACATTGTAATACTTTAAGAAAGAGTTATGATAATTTTAAACAAAACAGAAAATAAGAACATATGTAACAAAAAATTAAAGTAAATAATTAACTTGACAATATAAAAGAATTGATATTTTAAATAAAAAATTTGTTAACATAAAAAGATGAAAATAATTATAAAAATCATATCATTAGATGTAAAATGAGTTTGAGATTTCTTATCCTTGAAAAAAATTTTAATAATTCTAATGTAATGATAAAAAAGTATAAAAATATATTATTAAATGTAATTAATAAAGTTGATTTCATAAAATAAATTGATATTATAAAATTAAAAAATATATAATTTTTTATTTGTTAAATTAATAAATTAAATAAAATTATAGATACTTTTTTTAATATTCACCATTTTTTAAATTATATTATTTTTATAATTTATCAAAATATTATAATATCTCATAATTTTTAAATAACATCAATATATTGCATCTTTATTATAGATAAACCCACGATGATTTTACTTTATTAAAAATACATTTTACTTTCTTAAGAAGCAAGAATGTGATGTTTTCAATTTTTCAAAGTTGCTTTACTTTATCATGCCGCAACAATTTAATATATTTTGTTTATTTTATGAGAATTTATACTCAGTAGTTCAAGTTAATATTTGCAGTAATAATAAGAGTGACCCATTTAGAGTCGGACGGTGATGACAATGACTGTGAATAGTGATCAATATTTGTACAAATGCAGCAATGACACTAGATCATTCCTGATCGGCAGGATGTTGGAACTTCGGAAGATGGTTTCTGTTACCTTCCAAACCAATCCCAAAAACATCAAATTAAAACATAGCTTGTACAAGTAATAAAGAAAAGACAACAACAAACGTCAATCACCAAAAACGATTTGTACTTTGGTCCAAAGCCCCATCATCATTCACCAGGAAAAAACAAAAAAGCAAAGTGAAAAGAAAGAACTTAAGCTTTCAATTGAAACCAACTAGAAAAACAAGAAAGAAGCAAAAGAAGAAATAGAAAAGAAAAGATTTAATTTTAAGTGAAAGTGAAGAAAAGAAAGACAGAAGAAGAGGGAAGGATGGGAGTGGATTATTACAAGATACTGTAAGTAGATAGGAATGTAAACGATGAAGACTTGGAAAAGGCATATAGGAAATTGGCTATGAAATGGCATCCTGATAAGAACCCACAGAATAAGAAAGAAGTTGAAGCTAAATTCAAGAAAATCGCAGAAGCCTATTTGGTATCAAAGCTTTCCCTTTTTAATTTATCCCTTAAAAAGTTTCAGTATCTTCCTTATCTGGATTCACGAATTGTTGCTATCATCTATTCAACTTCAAACCTTCAATTGTTATTATTTTTATAGCTTTGGTTAGTTTTATTTTCATTACAAGGAGAGGTAGCTAGTTTTTATTTTTATGGATTAGTCCTCATATTATGATCTGGGTGTTCGTTATTTTCTCTTTATTTTGTATCCTAAGACTGCCATGATAAGAATTTTATAGAAAATATCTTGAGTTTTATTGATTCTTTATTGAAAGGATTATATTTTATTTTTACAGGTTCTAAGTGATCCCAAGAAAAGATTAGTGCATGATCAGTATGGTGAGGAGGGTTTAAAAGGTGCTACGCCACCACCGGAGTCTGGAGGAGCTTCCTTCTTCTCCACTGGAGATGCACCAACAACGTTCCGGTTCAATCCAAGGGATGCTGACGACGTATTTGCAGAGCTCTTTGGGTATTCCAGTCCTTTTGGTGGTTGTGGTGGCAGCAGCATGAGAGGAACAAGATTCTCTAGTTCAATTTCTGGAGATGACATTTTTGGATTTTTTGGTGAAGGAATGAGAGGAGGAGGTGGATCAATGCACCAAGGTGCCCCAAGAAAACCACCTCCAATAGAGAATAGGTTGTCTTGTAGCCTTGAAGAGTTATATAAAGGGACTACTAAGAAGAAGAAGATCTCTAGAGAGATTGCTGATATCAGTGGGTAAGTCTTTTATTTCTCAATTGGCTATCTGATTTCTTTCTGTGTTTGGGACTCTATAGCTCTTTCTCTGCATATGTAAATTTATCTCAGCTATTTGATTAATCACTTTTTTTCATCTAACCTTGTTGGGCGCTTTTATCTTTGTATATGATCTAAGGTCCTAGTTCTTCTCTATTATTGGATTTTGATTGTTAGTTACATCCGAAGGCAAATTAATAGGTATCTGATAACCTATTTCAATGCCAATCTGAATTTTCAAGATCTATTTACTCATTGTTGCTCATGAACTTTCAAGGATCTACTTCTTGATCCATTCTTTGATAGCTTGTTGATCCTTCTCATCTATGAGGCAGACGATTTTTAAGTAAAAGGCAAGAGAATTTATAAAAGAAAACTTTCACTAGTGTCATTGGGATTTACACTTATTGTTAATTTTCACTAAGTATATGTGCCTATTTATATAGCATATATCATAGTCTATGCTTCTAATATCACATATGCACAATATTTTTTAGAATAAAATTCTAACTCAACTTATATTAGGAGTGAGATAATTTCCATGTGGATGTACTAATGGATTTGGGTCGACTTGACCCGATTCATATTCCAATAATTAGTTAGAAATGTGGTTTGGTATATAGTTAAGACTGTTGTCTCTCTAAATCAGAACGAGGACAATAATAGGCGGTTAATTAGTCCATTTGTCTTTGTCCAAGTTAGCGGCTGCCTTACTGAATATGAGTTTGATCCTGATGACCTAAATGTAGATTTTCAGTTTAGGTCATATTTTCCCCTCAATTTTTCTATTCAAATATTAATTGAAGTGTCTCCTAACACGGTATCTACATCCTTCCACAACATATAATCTGCAAAGAACATATATAGACTACATTGTTATGTTGGAATGCAGAATAGCAGTTGTGTGCGTCAGTTCATATTGAGGTTCCTATGGTAGTGAGTTAAGCAGTTGTAGTTATGTTATGAAAACGTATGTGCAGAAAAGGTATAGGTTTAGGGACAGGATTTTGTGCTTTACATGAATATGGAGAAACTTATGTAGTTTGTTTAAGCTTATGAAGCAAAGCAGTCATCCTGGTGAACAATTTTCTGTTTAAGGTTTTCATCCCTTGCAAGAGAAGATGGAGCTTGTAAAAAGTCTTAGATAGAGCAGTTACTTATTGCGATATCTACTCTGGGAAAACACCCCATGGGTTCCATGTTTTTGTGTGAATGATTTCTTGATAAAAGGCTGCTTCTGGTTAAATTCAATAGTTAACTTGTTTTTGTATTTATGGTTGCAGCAAAACCATGCAGGTGGAAGAGATTTTAACCATCCGTGTTAAGCCTGGTAGGAAGAAAGGTACAAAAATCCCATTCACGGAGAAAGTGAATGAACAGCTAAATGTTATACCTGCAGATCTTGTCTTTATCATCGACGAAAAACCCCACAGTGTGTTTACTCGGGATGGCAATGACTTGATTGTCGCACATAAGATCTCTCTCGCTGAAGCCTTGGCAGGTTATACTGTTCATCTCACTACTTTGGATGGCAGGAATTTAACAATTCCAATCAACAATGTAATTCATCCAAACTATGAGGAAGTGGTTCCAAGAGAAGGTATGCCAATCCAAAAGGACCCTACAAAGAGAGGAAACTTGAGAATCAAATTTAACATCAAGTTCCCAACAAGGCTGACAACAGAACATAAGTCTGGGATTAAGAAACTCTTGGGTTCTTGAGACGATATTGGCAAATATTCACTTATGGATACAAGGGGTACACTTACTGTTAATACATATGTGTGATCCTTTTACAAGTACGAGGCAGTAATGTTGGTTTTCTTTTGATTGATTGCGTAGAAAACTCGATCTTGGTGCCCTTGATTAGAACCGTTGAAAACTAGCCAATCTCTCCAGCGCACTCTGCCACTGGTTTCTAATGCTGAAAAGTCAAAATCCACCCTTCATCGGAAAACTTCTTACATGAACTGCTCGACTGTTTGAGCAAAAAAGGATAAATTATTATCTTAAATTGGCGAGGTTAATGGTGTACTGTATGCGATTAGATTATCATTAATAGTTTAGTGACTTTTTTCTTTTTAATTTTAAGCTACTACGATTGAAGTGCTACCACTTAAAATCTCATATATATATATTGTTTTGTTTTACATTTTACCTGAGAAATATATAATAAAAAGTAACTATATGACTTTCGGATAAAATATTTGTCAAAGATTATATACCAAGTACTTGTTTATCTATCAATTTTTTAAAATTTATTAGGACTTATTGGAAATATTTTTAAAATAGTGAAAGAAATTTAGTGAAGTATCATATTAGTTAAGAGATAAAGAAATTAAAGTTTAAGAAAGCTTAAAACAAGTTTTGGAATCAAGAATAAGTTGGAAAATGAAATTTAGTTAGGGTATTTGGATGCTATCACAGGATATTCAAATATCAACTTTTTGTTTGAAGGTATTCGAATACCCTTATAGGGCATTCGAATGCCTACTCATTGTTTTAAGATATTAGGTGAAAATCACTAGGGTATTCGAATAAGATATTTAAATACCACTTTTCTATTTGGTCAAAAGAGTGATTTTCAAAATGATTTCTCTTGGAATGAGATATACTCTTCCATACATGATCTTTTGTTATCAGAAAGGTGAATAATTATGTTCATAATTATTCATAAATGTGTGTTTTAGATTAAGGTTGTATCTATTAAATGAAATGACATATGTAAAGAGTCATCACTTTTCTCTAAAGGGTTACAAACCTGTTGTTTGATCTCTATCAATAAGGATTCCATAACATAATTTAAAAATGTTATTTAATGCTAGAAATATGTGGAGAAACTCCGCCAAATCTTCTCGTTCTCACTCTTATCGTAATGTGTTGGTCTAAAAACCTAACCGCTAGATGTGAAAAAATAAAACAAAAAACATTTTTAAAAATATCAAAATTGAAGACTCACCACTTATTTTTTTTTTAAAGTGTGTTTGGCCACCTTAAAAGTTTATATTTTTAATAAAATATTAAAATGAGTTTAAAGTTTATTAAAAAGATATTTTTGATCTACAAAATTAAAGTTAGGTTTGGGAGTTCGTTACATGTGATAAAGGATTAATACTCTCACAATGTCCTTTAAAAATTATATCAATTAATTGCATGTTATCCTTGAGTTTTGGTAAAAATGATCCTAACTTTAATGCTTACAAATTAATTCCTTAATTTTATTTATTCTCTCTAACAATCAGCTCTTTTTAAACTTTTTGTTTTTGAAACAAATCATTTTTATTTATGATCTCTAGAAAAAGGAATAAACCAATCATTTTGGATCAAGATGAAAAATCTTAAGTCTTGAACACTTCCTTTACTCCTATATATTTAGGTAAAATTTTAAAAATTTTTGTAACTTTAAGAGTTTTCAAAATGCCCTATAAAACCAATATAATATTTTGCGTAAATGATAACTATTGAAAATCCCTTATATAAGGTTAGATCTCAAAGGTAATTTTTACCTGAAATATTACCTTATTTTATTATTTTTAAAACATTTTCTTAAAAGATTTTTATTTATGAAACATGTAAATGATATGCATGAACACAAAGATATATTATATATGAAAGGTAATTGAAAGGTAAATGACAAACACAATGTATGAATGCAATGACAATTCTAAGATGTAATTGCATGCAACAATTTATTAAAAATTAAATACAAATGCATGAGAATAGGTTTAGGTTTGGCCTAGGATTTGGGGATTGGTTTGGTTTGGATAGGGATTTGGTTTAGTTTGGGTTTGGGAATGGGTTTAGGGTTTGGGATTTGGGATTTGGTTTAGGGCTTTGGTTTAGGTTCAATTTAATGTTTGAGTTAGCGTTTAGGATTTGATTTAGGATTAGTTTAGGGTTTTAAGTTGGTTTAGGGCTTGGTTAGGGTTTGGGATTGATTTAGGGTTTGGTTAGGGTTTGGGGTTTTAGCTTAGTGTTTAAGGTTTTAGTTTAGGGTTTGGAGTTTTGTTTAAGTTTAGGATTTAGGGTTTGGATCGGCTTTGGATTTAGGGTTTAAGGTTGGTCTAGGGATTGGGGTTTTGGTCTAGGGTTTGAGGTTTGCATGAGCAATGCATGCGATAAGGTAAACATGGAATCAATGTAGAATGTAACATTTAATGCATGAAATGAGACCGAACATGAAAGCCAAAACTTAAGCAAATTCACAATCACATCATAAACTAAAATGCATGCGAAAACCTTACTAAAAATAAATCAAAGATCAAAGGAAAGAAGCAAGGTTCGGCCTAGCTATAGAGGGAGCTTAAACCGAAACTTGCATGGCCATTTAACCATCCCTTGTGTTGGCCAAACCTTGGTGACTATGTATCCACCATTTCGTTTCAACACAAACACATAAAAACAAGGTTAAAGTTACTAAGAAAAATCACTCATTCAACATTTTTTTATTTTTTATCTTTTACAAATTTTATCAAACACATGAAAAACATAAAGCCAAGAACAAAATCAAGCATGCATGAAACATCAACTTTTAGCCATGAAAAATATGATTGGAAGTCCCGGCTAAGTAATGGTGAGTGCTAGGCTGAACACTTCTTATGGTCTGTCCACAAAGACCCTATCACTTATTTAGCTAAGGCATATATCAAACACATAGAAAACTAACTTATGAAAGCATCTTATTATAAAAGGAATTTCATCAAGCATGTAAAAAATGACAAAAAAAGAAAATACTAGAAATAAACATACTTACCAAACAACCAACATAACTCATCAAGGTAATAAACTAGCATGAATTTAACAATCAATACTACTACAAATACATCAACATGCATCAATCCAAGCAAGCAAACTTTATGAATAAGCCAAGTGGAGGTTTGGCCATGGCATGGGAGGGCTTGGCTGAACCTCCAATGGTGGACATTTTTTGTGTTTCTTGATCTTTATCAATTCAAACCATACTATTGATTAGGTTGGTTGAATTTATTAGATTAAGCATGAAGTTATGGAGGAAAGCAACTACGGAGAAAGTTTTAAACATAAAATATTTAAAGTTAAAAAAATTAAAAAATTAAAAAATAATAAATAATAAATAAATGTTAAAAGATAAAGACTTTGGGCAAAAAAATGTATGATGAAAAAAAAGAAATGAAAAATGAAAAAAATGAGCTTGAAGTTAAAATGGCCCGAATGGGTTACCAAGCAAGGCCGAAAAAAAGAAAAAGCCCACTTGGCTTATAATTTGGCATCAAGTAAAATAAAATGAAGGGCAAGGCATGCATGAGGACGTGAAGAAACTGCTGCTGCCAAAAATGAAAGCTCACGCATGATGCAAAAGAAGAAAACGGCATGGGACGTGGGGCGTGTCATGGGAGGAACGGCATGAAGAGGTAACGTGGGGTGTGAAACAGGAAAGGAGAGAAGCAAAAAATAAAAAATAGAAAATTACAGCACAAGTCGCATGAGGAAAGACAGGAAAAGCAAAAAGAACTGGCAGTGTTATTCAGCAAAAAAATAAAATTGGGCAGAAAACAAACAAAGGTGATGAGAACGAAAAAAGAAGACAAAAAAAAAAAAAAAACTGGGCAGGAAAAACAAAAAAAACAGGAGAAAAGAAGAGAGCTGGGTGCTGAGAAAGAGGAGCAGAGAACGTGGGAGGCAGGACGGATGAACCAGTAGAAGAAAAGAAGGGCACGAACCAAAAAAAAGAAAAAGAGGGGAGCAGTGACGAAACCGAAAAAGAAGAGAAAGACAGAAGACACTGAACCAAGAAAAAAAAAAGAGGAGAAAAATTGAAAAACGGTGAAACAAGACAGCAGCAAAAGTGAAAAACTGAAGCCAAAAACAAAGAGGGTGAAACAAAAGAGAAACTGGAGAAAAACTGGCAGCAGAAAAACAACAAGAACATGAAGGCAGTGAACAGAGGCATATAAAAAACTGGTAACGGAGAAAAAAAAAAGAAAGAAGAAAGAAGTAGGAAAAGGAGAGCCAGACGCGAACCAAACATTAAAAAAAAAAAAAAGTGACAGCAAATAAGAACCAGCAGAAAGGAGAACAAGGGTATCGTGAAAAACTGACAGGAAAAAAGAGAGCAGAGAAGAGAACAAGAGAAAGGTGAAACCTGTAGCAGAAACGAACCAAAAAAAAGTGACAGAAAAACTAGAGGAGAAGCAAGCGTGGGTGAAGAAGACCAGAAAAGGAAAAGGAAACCAGAGGAGGGGCGAAAGTGAAAGAGATTGGTTCTTTTTTCATTATGCAAGCTTTGTTTTTCTTTTCTTTCTACATTGTTTTTGTCTTTCTTCTTCTGGTCGTATATGGAAGCATCCATGATTTCATTTCTCAATTCTATCATGTTTGGTCCTTATTGACATTTTCGTTGAGTGAGAAAAAAGAAAAGGAACCAAAAAATAGAAGTAGGAACTAAAGGAAATATTTTCTGGAATAAGAATAAAAATGCTAAAGAAGAATGCCTGCGTCTTTTTTTTTTTTAGATATCTTTTAAGAGTAAGAAAATGTTAAAACAGATGCGAGGGAAGGAGGTTGTTCATAGAAGCCTAAAGCCTCATCTTGGTTTCATAGAAGTTTTTTCTGTAGGCAATTTCTTTATGGAAGCCTAAAGCTCATGGCTTCTATTTTTCATTTCTTCACTAGTATTAATCGTTTATGGTTGAGAGGGGAAAGAAAAAGTCAAAAATTTTACTTTTTAATTGTGTTTGTACGTTAGCATAGGCATATGGTACGGTGATTTTGCTTTCATGTTGGCTTTTTTGTTTATAGTTTACTTAAATTTAAATTCCATTCACTCTATCCTCATCAGTTAAATTTTTATGCCCATTTTAGTTTATATGTAATTCAATTTTCTATACTTTAAATTACTTTTGATTTAATTATTTTTTTATGTATTTTAAATTTATTGATACTATCATGCTTTTTAAAAAAATGACAATACTAAATTAAAAAGATTTTGAAATCCCTACCTATATATTGGAGGGAATAAAAATCAAAATTTTAAAATAAATAATAATAATAACAATAATTCTATCAAGGTGTTAGAGAATTATTAAATAATAAAATAAAATAATAAAAGATAAGTAAATAATAATAATAAATTTTTAATAAAAAGGAAAATATATAAATATATAAAAATTTATTGTTTGGAGAAATTATTGTTATAATATATAGATCCGTGGACCTACCACTAAACATATATTAGAGAAGTTGCCACTAATCTTTTTTATTTAGGTGTGATTAGTCACCTGATATAGATTCTGATATGTAGAATTAGATTTTAGATTCAAGAGTACGATTACGTGTAAGAAAAGTTATAACACCCCTACAACGCTCATCCAAAAGATGATACCAGTTTGATTTTAAATTATTCAAGTCTTGAAAATGTTGGTAATTTACCAAAATATTTAATGTTGAAAATTAATCGTAAAATTATTTCAACAGTTTGGTAGCAATTTAAGATAATTCTCTTACTTCAAAAGTATTTATGGGGACTAATATCTCACTTTGATGAGGCTTCGTCGTTGAATTTATTAATATATTTTATTCAAAAAAAATTAGTAAAATCTCCTAATAATTTGGTAGGATTTAATTTGAGAAATAATTCTCCAATAGTTTAGAGGATAAAAATTATTTTTTTATTTTTTTTGAAAATTGATTTATGAAATTTTCTAATAGTATGGTGGATTTTATTTTAAAAATTAAACCCATAAAAATTCTCCAATAATTTCGTAGAATTTATGAATTTATTTTGTAAGGATTTTTATTTGAAAAAGATTTTTTCTTTGAAAGCATTTTTTTGTTTTTATAAATATTCTTTTGAAAACTTAAAAAGATTTTTTTGTTTTGTTTTGTTTTTATTATTATTTTGAAGACTTATTTGAAAAGTTTTTTTTTTGTTTTTTCTTTTACTTATTTGAAAAGGTTTTTTTTTATATAGTTGTTTTTTTAAAAACCTATTTATTTTCAAAAATAAAAAAACATAAATAATTTTTACAAAATTTCTCAAAAATAAAACCATAAAAAAAACTAAAAATAAAATGAGCTAAAAAAATAAAATCAAAAAATAAAAATAAAACACAAAAGGAAACCTTGCAATCGGGCCGAGTCGGAGCGCGAGCTGGTGCACGAGTCAACGGGTCACGAGTCTAGGTGTGCCAAAATGACACCATTTGGGGTTGCTATAAACGGCACTACCCAGCATTTTTTTCTCAAAATCCCCTATACTCTCTCTCTCTACAACCCAAATTCTTTGACCTCTCTATAAAATTCCCTGAGAACCCATCGGCAAATTCAATTGAAAAATAAAAATCCCATCCGTTTCTGGGAATATTGTTGGAAAATTCAACAAAAAATTGAAAAACCCATCGATTTTTGAAAAACTGGCCGAAATCTAATCACAAAATTCAAACCCCACCGAAAAATTCAACCAAAAAATTCATTATCCACAAAAAAATTAATCCAAACATAGATTTTTTCAAAAAAAATCCAAATTTTTCCCAGATTTCTTCAAAAATTCTCCAGAAACTTAAATCAAACCCTAGAAACCCAAATCTAACCCAGAAACTTCAAATCAAACCTAGGATTCCCAAAATCAAAACCCCAGAAAAACCATTTACAGCCCAAGCAATTTTCCAAAACCAAAAATTTCTCCATTCACCATGTACCCCCCAAATCCATTCTATATGTATTTGGTCTAGCGTTATGTTTAATTTATAAGCCCCTTTAGGATAGATTTTTTGAAATGGATAAAATCAATCCCAAGCTTGAATGCTGGGATTGGATTCTGCCCAAGCCTCAAATTAGGTCTAGGTTCTTGGCTGATTTCTTGGGTTGAATCTGTAACCCTAGGTATGCAATAAAACCATTAACTGTGTTGAATTCCTTCGATCGGATTTCAGTTTCCAAAATTCACACCAAAATTGAAACAAGAAAAGAAAAAAAAATAATAACTATAATAGCTACAATAATATAATACAATATAATATAGTACCATAATAATAATAGTGATGTACTATACTATAATACTAGTAATAATAATGGAAAAAATAAAATTGACCTGATTAACCCCAGACACAAATGGGTGTCTACAGTTGCCCCACTTTGCACATCTCTATTAGATAAAGATAATGCAAAGACCTAGACACCTACTCTGTTACAATCCAAGAACATGAGTCAGATTAGTTAAGAAGAAATGATTAAGATTGAGATTGAATGACCGGAACGAAATTGCGAGTCGACAAGATGAAGTAACCAGGACCGAGTCGTGGTCAAAGATGGTTGATCGGGATGGAACCACTAGTCAAAAAATGATCTGGATGAAACCAAAATCGAATGACCAAGATAAAACTATGAGTAAAAAAGATAAAACGACCAGGATCGAGTTGAGATTGAAAATGACTGACCGAGATGAAATCGTGAGTTAAGAAATAATCTAGCCTAAGCTTAGATTAGATGATTGGGACAATACCGCAAGTCTAAAAATGAAGTGACTAGGACTGAGTCAATGTAAAAAATGGCTGATCGGGATGGAATCATGAGTTAGAAAAATGATTTAGACGGAATCAAGATTGAATGATTGAGACAAAACTATGAGTCAAAAAGATAAAGTGACCAAGACCGAGTCGAGATCGAAGATGGCTGACCAAGATGGAGTCGCGAGTCAAGAAATGATCTATACAAAATCGAGATCAAATGATAAGGACAAAACTGAGTTGAAAAGATAAAATGACCAAGACCTAGTCGAGGTCAATATGAATGATTGAGACAACACCACGGGTCAAGAAAATGACCCGGCTTGAGCTAAGATCAAATGATTAGGATGATGCCATGAGTCTAAAAGTGACCAAGATCGAGTTAAGGTCGTAAATGAATGATTGGGACGATGCCACAAGTCAAAAAAATGAAATTCACAATTTCACTCTAAATCCAAAGATTCACAATTTGGACATTCAAAATTTTGTGATGTTCCATAACAAAAGTTGAAAAATCTCAATATTCCAAGTTTAATAAAGTCACAAAGATTCAAGATTTGCAAAGGTTTTAATATTTGTAAGAATGGAAGATTCGCAAGATTCCAAGATTCGTAGAGGTTCTAGATTTGCAAAGATTTCAAGTTTATAAAGACTTTCAGATTCGTAAAAAAGATATATTCGTAAGATTTCAAGTTTTGCAAAGGATTCAGGTTCATAAGGACTTTCAAATTCATAAGATTTTAAGTTTCACAAAGGTTCTAGATTCACAAAAATCCAATGTTTGCAAGGATTTTCAAATTCACAAAGATGCAAGGACTTTCAGATTCACAAGATAAAAAAATTCACAAGATTGCAAGTTTCACAAAGGTCAAAAAAATGATTTGGACCGAGCCAAGATCAAAATGAGTGATCAGGATTGAATCGTGAGTTAAAAAGATAAAACGACTACAAGCGATTAAAGTCAAAGATAACTGACCGAGATAGAACCATGAGTCAAAAAATGATCTGGACTAAGCTGAGATAAAAAATGAATGATAAGTAATCATGCTACGATATAGATGCATGTCTTATTCAGAATGCAAATGTAATGTATTTAGTGTTATGTCATGAAATTTTAATTGTGGTGACAAGGTTCTTAAGACTCCATTATTTCTTCTTAGCTTCTCAGTATTAATAATCTCAGAGTAGATTTTGACAACTGATCTATGTCATTATTCTTATCTGGCCATAACTCACAGGTTGTGTCACTCAATCTATTAATGGATTCATCACAAGATCACCTTATTTACCCCCTTGTAAATCTTTTTCTCATGCTTTTTTACATTTATCTCATCCTGAATTTCTTTCAAAAAAATGAAAAACTCTTTATGAAAATTATCATTCATTTATTTGTCATTATTCAAATCAGTGACAGACATGATACATTTTCTTGGTTCATTTAGGGAATGTTCATTTGGTGAAGGATAAGAAAAATGGGTTTTTATTATTGAAAGAACAAAAGTATGGTTAAGAACAACTCAAGGGTGAACAAGGTAAAATGTCAAGATTTATTCAAATAGAACATTAACATCCAAAATAATGATTGCTCAGATAATTTTGAACTCAAACTTAGGATTTTTCGTCAAAAACACATTCTATTAATATCTATAATCTTTGAGCTAATTATCATCCTCCTTCTAGGGACCTTTTGTTTTTTCAAGTTTTCATCTTAAACAACCTTTTCGGGTTTTCAATTTAAGTTTTTATTTTTCCTCATTTGTCTCTTTTTCTTTTTTGTTTTTTTTTCTTGTTTCCCTTTTTTTTTGCTTTTTTTTCCTTTTCCACTTTTTTTGTTTGTTTATTTTTTTTGTACATCTTTTCCTCATTTTTCATTTCTCTTTCCCTTTTATTCATCAATGACACTTTGATTAAAGCTTCAAACAATCTAATGGCAAATCCACCCCAATTCAATTCATGATTCTCTAAATTGAGTGTTCATATTTGATCAAAATCAACTTTTAAGGGACCTAACATAAGCTAGGGTAAAGGTTGCCAAAGAATAAGATAAAACAGGCCCAAATTGTATTTGCAAGGTAATTAAATCAAGGATCATTTCTTCATATAGAGCACATTGATGTTTTACCCCAATAATTTCTTTTCATTTTCTTTTTTTAATTTTTTTTTGCTCTTTTTTTCTTTTATGTATGTGTTTCTTTTGGTGGAGCATATTGGCATTTTGCCCCTTCAATTTTTTTTTTCTTTTTTTTTCTTCAAGAAAAACAAAAGGGCTTTGCCCTTGAAACTACTAAAGGTAAATAAACTTTTTGACTTTGCCTCCCAGTGTGGGGGTAATCTTTAGTTAGGGTCCTTCAAAAGAAATTTTCAACAAGCTCAAATGAGGCAACAAAAGATAATTTTACATTTTTTTACAAATAAAAAAAAGATGGCTATTCCTTTTCTTGAACATGAATACTCTCAATGAAGAATATTTATTGACCAAGAGCAGACTTTTGAACAATTGTAAAGAACATGTGTTGCATCACTTTTGAAATTCTTCTTCAGATTTATCTTTTTATTCAGTAGTCCCAACAATTTCAAATTTATCAATCAAAACATCATGAATGCTATTTTCAAAGTCAAATCTTGAATTATTTTCACTACTGTTTGAACATTCATTATTCAAAATTAAAGAATGGGTATGAAAAAAAGGTATGAGAAGTAAATAATAGGGTTTACACAAAAGAGAAATATCATGAAAATGCATCAAACATGTCACTTTATTAAAATGATTACAAATAATATGAAGTCTAAGTATATAAAAAAAGGTTCATATTCTCAAGAAGTCTAAAATGATAAGTAGTTCCAATCATCCTCTATAAAATTATGCCTCTAGACGATTGGGTGACGAGTTACCACTGACATTGGATGCCATGTTTTCATCGGTATCAAAATTTATCATCCTTTCTTTGATCAATCTTTGTACCACACATTTCAAAGGGATACAATTTTGGGTAGAAGGGTTTGCCACCCCAGATGGTAGTCACAGTGGGTAATGAAGTCATATCATTTAGGATAAAGAAGCTCAAGTTGCTTTATAGGAATGGGAGCAATCAAATGATTTTTGTAAAGTTCTTGCTACAAATCTGTGTAACTCATAAGGATAAGGTCACATGTAAGTTTTTTTTTTATTCTACGATTCTCGCGTACCACTTGTTAGGGTAATTAGATGAATAAAAGGCCTAGGTGTGGATGGATAAGAAAGTCAAGGAGTGGATTGGTACACTACCGTAGAAACATGACTTACGGAAGAATGATATATGGGATAGATTGGTTAAGGATAGTTTATGGATTGTTACCTATCGAAACTCATTGTTTGAGTCTCACTTTCCTTTTTCCTAGACATCTTTTTAGTAACAAAAGACTCTCTTTCTTTCAATTTGTCACTCTTGATTGCATTTCAATAATTTCCACTAAAATTACTATATCGATAAAATTCTTAGTCACATTTCCTACCATATTCTCATAGTATAGCAACTTTATAGTGCTTACAAATAGCACTATCATTTCTTTCTCTATTAAGAGAGGTTGTACTTGGATAACTATATCTCACCATCTTTGGGCATATTTTTTGAAAGACTTAGATGCTTTCTTCTCTATCCCTTGTAATGAAAAGATATCAGAGGCCATATCTATGATATGGCAATACTAGTTTATAAAAGATTGTGTCAAATCTTTCTATGACTTAATACGAGTCCTATCCAACTGAACATACCATCTTGTAGCAGACCCAGTTAGGCTATCCTGAAACACATGCATTAGCAGTTTCTTATTGCTGGCGTGTACTGCCATTTTATGACAATACATTGTGATGTGTGTAATTGGGCACTTAGTATCGTCATACTTCTCAAATTTTGATACTTTGAACTTTGGGGGAATCATAACTTCTAGAACCAAACAAAGGTTGGCAATATCCATGTATTCATAGAAATCAATGCCTTCTACAACCCGTAATCTTTCCTCAATCATGCTTATAGCTTGGTCAATCTTAGAGTCTTTTAGAGGTACAATCATCTGTAACTTTTCTTTCTCTTTTGTTTCATCCCAAGTAGGGAATTGAATGGGCTCGACTGCCTTTTCAGTGAAAATAGGATTATTATAAGTCTAGACATTTTCATGATCAAGTGCATAAGTCATTCTAGGGTAGTTGTAATTCAAATACAACCTGTTATGGTGAAAGTTTGAGGTGGTTTGAGTCTGATGTGGGTCTAAACTTGAAGGATAAGCTAATTCAGTAGCTTCTTGTGAGGTATTTTCTTTCACCAATTTTCCTCTATTTGCCTTTTCCAGGGTTTCAAAAATTTTGCTCAATTTTCCTTCAAGTATCTCTTGAGCCTTTTCTATCCTTTTAAGATGATTTGTATTGTCTTACTCCATTTTTCTAGCTCTAGCTGGAGTGTAATACTGGTGTTGATCTATCCTTGAATCATGATTTCTCACAATCATGGTGCAAATTTAGAATGATGGTTATGGACCTATGAGAATGAATGTAATGGTGCATGAATACATGCATAATAAAAAAAAGTTAGTAAGCATAATATGCATGTATGTTTATGAATATGCATAAAAGAACAAAAATAAAAAGAAGACAAGAAAATTGGTTAGTCACCTCAACAAAAAAGAATAAACAACATGACCCTAAATTTTAGGTTAACTATAAAGGGGGGAAGGGCATGGCTCTATCTATGGTTAGGCTCTTAAAATTGACTATATGTGGTTTGGATTACCTCTCAAAGGTTCCCAAATTGTTCCTTACATCATAGTCCACACAAACTAGTAAGACACTCTAGTCCTCACCTATTATAGGCTACAAACAGAAAAGGTTCAATTTGAGTGAGAGTGTTTCGCAAGCCCATATAGAGACATGAAATCTCAAAAAAGCATAGGTACTTCACTCCTTCCTAAAGGTAGAACTTGGGTGGAGAGTTTTATGTTATGCACAAGCAAATTAATGACAAATATATACAATAAATAAATGAATAACTAAAAAATATAAGCAATAAAAAAACTAAATAGGAAAGAGAAAAAATCTCAAGTTTATTAGGCAAGGCTTGGATAATAAGAAATTGTTTACTGGCTTGATTTTTTATGTTCCTCAACGAAGTCACCAAACTATTATAACGTATAGATCTGTGGACCTACCAGTAGACATGGATTAGAGGAGTTGTCACTAATCTTTTTTATTTAGGTGTGATTGTCACCTGATATAGATTCTAATTTACAAAACCAGATTTTAGGTTCAAGAGTATGATTATGCATGGGGAAGGTTATAGCACCTTCACAGCGCCCAACAAAAAGATGGTACAGTTTGATTTCAAATTATCCAAGCCTTGAACATGTTGATAATTTACCCAAATATTTAATATTGAAAATTAGTCTTAAAATTATCCCAATAGTTTGGTAACAATTTAAGATAATTCTGTCACCTCAAGAGTATTCATGGAGACTAGTGTCCCACTTTAAAGAGGCTCTGTCATCGAATTTATTAATGCATTTTATTCAAAAAAATTAGTAAAGTCTCCCAATAGTTTAGTAAAACTTAATTTGGGAAGCAATCCTCCAATAGTTTACAGGATAAAATTTTTTTTTTATTTTTTTAAAAATTGATTTATGGAATTTCCCAATAGTTTGGTGGATTCCATTTTAAAAATTAAATCCATAAAAATTCTCTAATAGTTTGGTAGAATTCATGAATTTATTTTATAGGGATTTTTATTTGAAAAAGATTTTTTTTATTGGAAGGATTTTTTTGTTTGTATAAATATTTTTTTGAAAAGTTAAAAAGATTTTTTTGTTTTTTTTTATTATTATTTTGAAGACTTATTTGAAAAGATTTTTTTATTGACTTGTTTGAAATGTTTTTCTTTATATAATTATTTTTTAAAACCTATTTATTTTCAAAAATAAAATAACAAAAATAATTTTTACAAAATTTCTCAAAATTAAAACCATAAAAAATCTAAAAATAAAATGAGCTAAAAACTAAAATAAAATCAAAAAATAAAAATAAAATAAAAAAAGAAAACCTTACGATCAGGTTGGGTTGGAGCGTAGGTTGGCACACAAGTCAACGAGTCAGAGTGTAGATCTGGGTGTGCCAAAATGACACCATTTTGGGCTACTATAAAAGGCACTACCCAGCTTTTTTTCTAAGAATCCCCTTTACTCTCTTTCTTTACAACCCAATTCCTTTAACCTTTCTCTAAAATTCTTGGAATCCCACAGGTTTCTAAGAATGCCATCAAAAAATTCAATCAAAAACTGGAAAACCCATCGGTTTCTAGAAAACTGGTTGGAATCCAACCAAAAAATTCAAACCCCAGCAAAAAATTCAACAGAAAAATTCATTCTCCATAAAAAAATTCATCCAAACCCAGATTTTTTTAGAAAAATCCCAAATTTTCCTAGAAAAATCCCAAAATTTCCCAAAGTTGCCCAAATTTCTTTAAAAATCTCTAGAAACTTAAATCAAACCTTAGAAACCCAAATCTAACCCAGAAACTTCAAATCAAACCTAGGATTCTCGGAATAAAAACCCTAGAAAAACCCTTTACTGCCCAAGCAATTTTTCAGAACCAAAAATTTCCCCATTCATCGTGTTCCCCCCAAATCCATTCTATATGTGTTGTTCTGTCACTGTGTTCAATTTATAAGCCTCCTTAGATAGATTTTAAGAAATGGACAAAATCAATTCCAGGCTTGAATCTTGCGATTAGATTCTGGCCAAGCCTCAAATTAGGTTTAGGTTCTTGTTTCTTTTCTTGGGTTGAATCTGTAACCTCAATTATTCAATAAAACCAGTAACTGTGTTGAATTCCTTCGATTGGATTTTAGTTTCCAAAATTCACGACAGAATTGAATAAAAAAGAAAGAAAAAAATATAATATAGTATAATAGTAACAATTATTATAATAGCTATAATAACTATAATATAATAATAATATAATATAGCATTATATAGTACCATAATAATATAATAATAGTGATATACTATACTATAATACTAGTAATAATAATAAAAAAAATTAAATTGACTTGATTGACCCCAAACATATATGGATGTCTACAATTATGAAAAACGAGCTTGCTCTAAAAATCTATTTAGATGTTGGAGATTTTTAAAGGGATTCAAAAATTAGATAAAACCCTATAATGGAACCCTAGTTAAAACCTCGAAACCCTAAATGAAATCTTAAAAAAAGCCCTAAATTAAAAACCTAAATGAAAGCCTAAATCATAAGCAAAACCTCAAAATCCCAAAACCCTAAAGTGAAACCTTAATCCACTCAAAACATTAAGAACATCCCAAAATTTGAGGATTTATGTAAAAATATTTTATGAAATAATTTGTTCCCGAATGTTGCCTAGATAATGGAGTATTTAGAAAATTTTATTTCATTAAGAATTTTTGTAACATTTCACATTTTAAAATAATAAAATTAAATAAAGAATAAAAAAAAAGGTATTTTAAATATAAAAGGTTGCACCCAAACTCTGCCTAAATATTTAAGAACCTAATCTAAAATTCACATCTTGTTGTCAATTAGGATACACATTTACATCCTTGTTTGCATTTATTGATTATATAGATGTTTATTTTTAATTATTGATATTTTTGGTTTGCTATTTAATTATTTAATTATTGTTTAAGAAAAAAATCAATTTCAAAAATAAATAAATAAATAAATTTAAAATAATATTTTGGGGAATATAATTGTTAGTACTTTGTCTAGATGTTCAAGAATCACTAATAATTATCATTTTCAAATAATATTATTTTTATTTTCAAGAAAATGTTGTGGTAACTTTTAGATGAAAAGGTATTTCTTTAATTTTAAAATATTTCTTTAATTTAGAGATTTTCACAGCATTTCTAAATAAAAAATTTTAAATAATTTTATTTACTAAAAATGAAGGTTATAATTAAATTTCATATAAGAGCCATTTTTGTCTAAAGTTATAAATTGAGCATGATTAATTGGTACCAATTTTATAAACGTTATTAGGGTGCTACTCTTTCTCTATATGTAACCAACTCCCAAATCCAATCCCATTTCATGAATCAAAATTATCTTTTCAATAAATTTTAAATCCATTTTATTGTTTTATAAAAAAGATAAAACTTTTTGGTGGTCAATCACACCCTAAAAAAGATTGGTGGTAACTCTTTATGTTTATCACGATTTTAAATTTTACATCTAGCGATCGAGTTTCATGACTGATATGTTATGATAACTTAATGACTCCACTAAGGACATTTTGAGAGTCAAGCTAAAAATTTTAATCATGTGCTATTGAAATTTTGGATTTAAATGGTTTTATTTGATATTTTATTTAAATCCCTTTATTTTAAGTTTTTTTTTTTAAAATAAATTACATGTTAGTTATTATCTTGTTTTGACTTTGGTATTTATAATTTATTTTTGTTATTTCGATTAATATACTATTTTGCACACTTTTGCATATGCACTTACATGTATGAGCTCTAAACCCGAGCTCTATCCTTATTAGGAGGAAGTGAAGTATCTACACTCTCATGAGGTGATATCCTTCATATTTACTAGTGAGATACTTTCACTTAAACCGAATCCCTTTCCATTTGTAGCTTATAATGGTGGGGATTAGTGTGTCTTATTAGTCTGTAATGAATAATGATGTAAGGTTTGATTTGGGAACCTTTAGATGAATAAATCTTGACCTAGCATATCATGAACCATAAGAAGCCTACCCAGGGTCAAGCCATGCCACATTTCAAAAAATCACTAAAAGCTAGGACACTATTTATATTATGTTATTTTGTTGTATTATATGGTTATTTTGTTATTTATATTATTTATTTGTTTGGATTTTTTATTCATTTTATTTGTTAGTCTTTAATTTTGTTACATACATCATATAGGCATTACATTTTTAAAAAGGTATTTGTTTTGGTGAATCATCAGTAAAAAAAGCTCTTAAGAAGCCATCGGTAGTGTCAGCCTCTTGTAAGACTTATTTGGAAGTTAAAAGCTAGTCAAAAATCACCTAGGGGAAAGAAGGAAATTACTTAAGGGTTGGTCATATTTCTACACATCCAAAATCAATTTATGTAGATTTGAGGATTTGAGTTAGAGTGACATAGCGAGTTAGAGAAAAATGTGTAGAGAAAAATGAGTCTTTTTTGAAGTATAGGAATATGGCACTGCTTATGTTGGTGAAGATTGATGAGTCACTTGTTAGGGCTGTGATATAGTTTTGGGATCCATTTTATTGGTGTTTCATTCTTAATTAAGAAAACTTGACCCTTATAATTGAAAAGTACTCATCCCTACTTCGAATAGAGTATGCCAGTCAAGACAAGTTCTATTGAAAGGAGTAAAAGACCATTGGGTATAAAAAGAAATTAGCAATGATTATGCAAATAGGGGTCGAAGAGATAGACAAGCATAAGAAGGAATAGAATGGGGTCGAGACAATTCCATCAACCTTTTTGTTAGAGCATATGAGAAAGCATCTCAATGACAATCACAGATTGGATTTGTTTGCTTTGGCCATGTATGGGTTGAAGATATTCTCCAAGGTTTTAAGACATATAAAAGCATTAGTGGTCAACTTCTTTGAGTAATTGGATAAAGGTATAAATCATTCGTCGACCATTTTAGTAGAGACCATTAGATTTTATCAAAGAAAGGGTAAAGGTTGATTCATAGGATGTGTTCAATTTTTTTTATTTGGATTAGAAGTCACTTTTAGGGAAAAGAGAATATATCATTTTGGCTTTTCTACATTCATTTTATCTTAATCAAAAAATTTATTACTAAGAAATTATAGAAAGATTGGATAAAAGGACAATGGATGTCTTTCTTTCTAAAGCTCACTAGTGATGATGTAACATGAAGAGCACCATGAATGCTTCCCACAACCATTTTATACAATTGTGGAGATGAGCCATAGGTACCATTACTAGGAATATGTGGTTCAATGAGCTATGTACCTCTTATGGTCTAGAGGTAATATGATTCTCATCAGTTCATCCCTATGACTCATAGACTGAGTTTACTTGAGATTGATTATAAGGCACCTGGTTATACAATACTAAGAGGTCATCAAGGTATTGAAGCAAATCAATTGAATAAACCCACTGATATGCAGATAATGTCTTAAAAGGGTATCTTGTATGAAGAATGAAAAAAGTCAATAAAGTTAAACCGTTACCAGTAGATGGTTCAGATTAGTTGCTCGTCCCTATATCTTTGCTTGTATTGTTAGGTCTTGACATTGCCCAGTGAGAGTTTGAGATTGATAGGAAAAATATGGAGATGATAAATCAAGTCAACCAGTTAAGGTATAATTTGATGATAAAAGATGATGCATTATAAAAGTTGACCAAGGAATGAAAATTGTTAAAAGGGGATTTACAAGATTTTCACCAAAAGAATAAATGATTAAGGATGGACATCAAACCTTTAAGAGAATCTAAGAGAAAAGTGGAAGAATTGATAAACATAGTGGAGTACTAGAAAAGTACAACTCGAGAAAACAAGGAAATAGTCACTGCACTCACAAAAAAATAGTAAACATAGAAAGATAAGTTATTTAAAGTTTTTGCAAAAATAGTCAAGTGCCATGAGGAAAATGAGAAGCTAAGGGATAGATTAAAAGAAAAGCAAAATAGGAATTTTAATTTACAAAAAGAGAAAAAAGACTTTGGAATAGGAGGTGATTAGCTTGGAAATCTAGTTGGTCAATAATCAGAACCACATAGATAAGATTTTGACTAAATGGTAAAAAAGGGAGAATTATTGAGCCCATACCTACAATATGGAAGTGGGGGCTTGGAAAATGTAAAGAGTGAAAAGCCTAGAAAGGCAATAGTATATAGAGCACCTAACTTTTCAAATTTACAATATTGTGCAAAAACCAACAAAATGATAGAAAGAACTAAAGAACTTGAATAAGAGATCATATCGACTTAATATGGCAGTCAATAATTATTGAGTTTATTATGTGAAGCTAAGAAGCAATATGCTCAAGTTAGGTGTTTCAATGGTTTTAATGCACGAATGATTAGTTGAAGTACAAAGATTTCTATGGTTAATGATTTTTTCCTTTGCTTAGATTGATTCAAAGCAATACCTCTTTTACATTATATTACATTCATTGCATACATATAGTAGTAGTAGTAGTAGTAGTAGTTGTTGTTGTTGTAGTAGTAGTAATAGTAGTAGTAGTAGTAGTAGTAGTAGTAATAGTAGTAGCAGTAGTAATAGTAGTAGTAGTAATAGTAGTAGTAGTAGTAGTAGTAGTAATAATAATAATAATAATAATAATAATAATAATAATAATAATAATTCATGATTAATAAATAGAGGTTCAAGGATATCGAAGCCAAAGCAGTCAACTCAAGCAATTTTGCACAAGTATAAGACTTGCTCCAATTCTTGAATCATGAAAGAAAAAAATGCAATAAGGTTTAAGAGGGTCAAAAGGCACAAAAAGAGATAAGGGAGAGAGCAATGGAAATAAAGTTGAACATCAAGGCATAGATGTCCAAGTTGAGACAATTATTAATTGGCTCTCTAAAAGGTAAAGAAGTTACTGGTACACAAAGATTAGGAGATGGGATTAATAGGGAGGAACCAACATATCCTCTAGGGTTCATTCCACCTCGAGTTCATTCTTCTTAAGGAATTCATTTGCGACCACCAATCACATAACCTTACACTTATGGTAGTCCCTCTATTAGTCAATTTCAGGTACATGTGAATGTCAATCAAGGATCGAGTCTTGTCAATCTTGTTATTGTGTCAAATTTAGATGATCTTATTGAACAAAAAAAAACTAAGTGGCATGTCTGTGCTGATAGTAAGTGCTGCGATGAAAAATAAATATAATATACTTGAAGAAATACTAAGATCTATGGAAGGGAATGACATTTTTGGGAGCATGGATGCAAATGAATTCAATTTGGTGCCTAATTTGGTTATCCCAACAAAATTTAAAGTTTCTGATTTTGAGAAGTTTGATAAAACTAAATGTCCTTTTGCTTATATTATGATATTCTTAGTAAAATGGCAAGTCATAACTAAAATGACAAACTTTTGATACAATATTTCTAAGATAGTTTAACTAGATAATAGCAAGATGGTATATCTAATTGGATTAGTGCCAGATCCATTCATGGAGAGACTTAGCTAAAGCTTTTATGGCTTAACATAAATATGTCATTGGCACGGCTTCAGATAGGCTATCATTACAGAACATGGAAAAGAAGTCAACGAAAACTTTTAAAGAATATGTGCATCGATGGAGAGATATAAGGGCTTAAGTCCAACCATCGTTAATTGGAAAAAAAATTATTGTGCTATTTTTTAGCACATTAAAAGCCCTATATTATGATAAGCTGGTAGGAAACGCTATAAATAATTTCTCTGACATGGTGATTTCTGGAGAAATGATTGAAAATTCCATTAAAACTAGCAAAATTGAAAGGCCTGAAGCTTCCATTGTCAAGAAATAAACCAATCCAAGAAAGAAAGAGCAAAAAACACATGCTATGTCTATAGGAAGTCCTTTATTTTAACCATTTGTCCCATATAACCCAAGACCACAGTTCCTCACCTATTAGTAGACCACCAATCAAGCTACCCAGCAACCATACCACTATCAACCATCCTTACAACCATTATATAGGCCATACTTTAATCTATAACCACATAGTTTCACTTTTGTAATGTTAACTCAACTAGCCAATTCAAGCCAAAAGAACCCATAAATAGTAACAATTGAGAAACTTAGTTTGACCCTATCCTTATGTTATACACCAGCTTGTATCCACAGTTGATTAGAGATCACCTTATTACTCCTAAATGTGTAGAGCCATTGAAGCTGCCATACCTAAAATGATATGACCCCAATGCTAAATGTGATTAACATTTTTGTGTAATAGGTCATTTTATTGAGAATTGCACAACGTTAAACATAAGGTGCAAGAATTGATAAATCAAGGTTTGTTGAATTTCAACTCTAAAGCTAAACCTAATATTGGTAAAAACCCTCTTTTCAATCATACTAGTGGAAATATTAATGCAATATTAGATGGACAATGGTTAAAGTGAAAAAGATGAGTTAGTGAGGTAGAGACCCCAATGAAAAAGGTTTTTGATTATTTGGTTAAGGCAACAATGATTTACCTTGCAGTAGATAATAGTGGTAGTATAGATGATGACCATGATTGTCGATATCATGGAAAAAATGTAGGGAATATGATCTAAGATTGCTAAGGGTTTCGGATAGTGTTGCTATAATTGATAGATGAAAGAGTGATTGAATTCTATTTTGAAAATAATGTTAGCAATGTGAGTATGATAGGTGATGGGTTAAGAATGCCTTTTATTCCAAAATCCCTACTATATTTTATGATGATGAAATAGAGCCAACTATTAAAGAGTCGGTGCATTTCTTAATAACATTTTTGATCATCTATATTCCTTATCTTTTTCCTTATAAGAGTGATAAGTTAGTCCCATGGGATTATAGTTGTGAAGTAAATATTCAAGGGTTTGGTGATGAAACAACTCTTGAAAAATAATGAATACACTACGAACATAACAGGAGTGGGAGGAATGACACACCTAAAATGCTAAAAAGGTTCAGGAAAGGAAAAGTAAAGAAAGAAGAAAATAAAGTTTATTATTGAAGAAAAGCAAGTTTGTTTGGATGGTAAAGAAGATTTACTAGTAACCAAAACTCTGACTACTTTTTATATCAAGGATGCTGAAGAAGCACTTGAGTGTTTGTTTAGAACTTTTGAGATAGTAAGTGTTACATACATTGGAGAAAGGTCAAAGATACCTATGCCTCTAGATTGTCAAAGACTACAAATATGGTAGTTAAGCAAACCATTAGCAAAGGCTGACAAGTTGAATAAGGTTTAGGAGCAACTTTGCAAAAATAAAGAAAGCATTTGTTACAATTGAAAATAAAGAAAGGTAGGGTTTAGGTTTCCAGGCTACTATTACAGATAGAAGAAGAATGATGATAAAGAAGAGAGAGAAGAAAATGGCACACCTCAAAGGGCATGATTCAGTTGATAAAAAATGGTATTCTCTTATTTGTATGAGACATTCTGTTATGATAGATATGCTTATCTAAGATCATCAAGAGCAAAAAAAGAGAACCAACTACTAGAATAGAGAAAACTTTCTCTCAAGTTCAGATCAAGAAAGGTAGGAGAAGATGCAAGAAAAAAAGATGTTCATTTTTCCTTTTCTAAGATTAGAAGATTGAAAAATGATATATTGTCGCTATTGTCCTTGGAACATCTAAACTTAATATTCCAATTACTTATGTCCAAAAGCATGCAAAGGTTAACTATATAGGCTATTTTTTTAATTATCCTAACTTAAGTAATGAATGTAATGCATTTCACATATAGCATATTCCTTTTTTTCTTTCTTTGTTGTTTACATTTTTCTTATTTTTCCCCAATTAGCCAATATTTTCTTGTGATTATACCTATTTCCAGTCTTTAAATAATGAATATTATGGATGAAGAAGACAATAATGATGAATTTGATTTCAAAAATTCAATTGACATGAGTGAGCTTGATGATGATGTTAACTCTAAAGATTATGCTTTGCCTAATGATTTGTTAAAATTGATGAAATAAGAAAAAAAACTCATAAAGCCTTATCAAGAGACCATAAATTTGTTAAATTTAAGAGATAAGAAGAAAAAGAAAGAAGTTAGGATTGATTTTTCACTGAGTCCTTTGGAAAAGCAAAAGTTAGTGGGCTTATTGAAGGAATATATAGATATACTTTCATAGTCTTATCAAGATATGCTTGGGCTTAGGACAAATATTGTTGAACATAGATTGCCATTAAAGCCAAACTATCAACCAGTACAATAAAGGTTGAGGCACAATAAACCAGATGTTGTTGAAAATAAAAGAAGTGAAAAAGTAATTTGATATTGATTTTCTTAAAGTAGCCAAATACCTAGAATGGGTAGCCAATATAGTCACAGTTCCTAAAAAAGATGAAAAAATGAGAATGTGTGTGGATTATCAAGACTTAAATAGGCTGGCCCAAAAGATAACTTCTTATTGCCATATATTGATGCCTTATGGATAATATCATCGAGCATTCTACTTTTCATTCATGGATGGGTTTTCTGGATATAACCAAATCAAAATGGCTTCAAAAGATATGGAAAAAATCGTATTTATGACAATGTAGGGTCCATTTTGCTACAAATTTATGCCTTTTGGGCTTAAAAATGTTGACGTTGCATATCAAAGAGGGATGGTCAATTTTTTTCATGACATGATGCACAAGGAGATAGAGGTGTATGTTGATGATATGATAGCAAAGTCTAGGGAAAAAGAAGATCATGTAGCTAGCCTTAGAAAACTCTTTGAAAAGTTATAAGAGTACCAGTTCAAGTTGAATCTGGCCAAATGTATATGATAAATCGAGAAAATTACTAGGATTTGTAGTCAATGAAAGAGGTATTGAGATAGACCCTAATAAGATTCAGGCCATTTAGAATTTAGTAGTTTTGTATACAAAAAAGGAGGTAAAAAGCTTTTTAAGGTGATTTCTTACTTTATATCCCAATTTACTTCAAAATATGATCTAATTTTTAAATTATTGTGTAAAAACAATCCTTGCAAGTGGGATGAAGAGTGTCAAAATGCTTTTAAAAAGATTAAGGAGTATTTGAAAAACCCATTAGTGTTCATACAACCTATTACAGAAAAGCCATTAATATTGTATTTAACAGTATAATAGAATTCAACGGTATGTGTATTAGGGTATAGAGATGAAATTGGCAAGAAAGAATAGGCTATTTATTACCTAAGTAAAAAGTTTACAGAGTATGAAACTAAATGCTCCCAATTAGCAAAAATGTGCTACCTGTTAGTATGGACTAACTACAGGCTTAAGCAGTATATGCTCTATCATACAACTTGGCTTATATCAAAGTTAGATCCCCTTAAAATACATATTTGAGATGCCATTCCTTTCAGGTAAAATAGCTAGATGGCAAGTTATGCTATCAGAGTATGATATTATGTATGTGTTGCAAAAGTCCATAAAAAGAAGTACAATAGCTTATTTTCTTATTGATAGGGTTACAAACGATTAGGAGCCCATAAAGTTTAACTTTCCAGATAAAAATTTAATAGCAATCTTATAGGATGAAGATGAAAAACCTACGAAAAAATTAAGGAAGATGTTTTTTGATGGGGCATTCAATATAATAAGGCATGGCAATGGAGTAGTATTAATATCCCAAAAAAGGGAATTACTATCCTAGTATTGCAAGATTGGATTTTATTTGCATAAATAATGTAGTTGAATACGAAAAGCATGTCATGGGATTACAAATGGCCATTGAAAAAAAGATTGATGTATTCAAAGTATATGAGGACTTAGCCCTAGTAATTTACCAATTGAAGGGTGAATGGGAGACTAAAGACCCAAAATTGGTGTTATACCTAAAGCATATAGCTCATTTGATTAAGTAGTTTAAAGAGGTCTAGTTTCAACATGTTTTTAAAAAAAAAAAAATCAGATTTCTAATGCAATGGCTACTTTGGTTGCGATGTTTAAGTTAAGTGCCAATAAAGGAACCTAGCCTATTAGAGTCTAGATTCGAGATTCACTGACCCATTATTCAGTTGTTAAAGAATAAGTAGATGATAAGCTTGGTATCATGACATTGTACAATATATTAAATATCAAGAATATCCAGAGCAAGCCTCGAAGAATGATAAGAGGATTATTTGAAGATTGGTGGCAAAGTTGCTGCTTGATGGGGAAATCTTGTACAATAATGGTCGAGATCAGATATTATTAAAATTATAGATGCTATAAAAGCAAGAAAGATGCTAGTAGAAATGCACTAGAGGATTTGTCAAAGACATGCTAATGGACATGTGATGGCTAGAAAAATAATGATAGTAGGTTATTACTGGTTTATATTAGAAAATAATTATAACAATTATGCTAGAAAGTGCCACGAGTGTCAAATTTATATAGATAATATTCATTCCCCTCCGGTCCCACTACATATGTTAGCACTTTCATGGCCATTTTTTATATGGTGAATAGATGTGATCGGGTTTATAACCCTGAAAGCTTCAAGTGGGCATTGTTTCAAATTTATGTAATTGATTATTTCACCAAATGGGTGGAAGCGACCTTTTATGCTAGTATTTCAAGATCAATGGTATGCAAGTTTATAAAAAAAGAGATAATCTACCAGTATGGGCTCCTAAAAAAAATTATCCCTGATAATGCTAACAACTTAAATAGTAAAATGATGAAAGAGGTGTGTGTACAATTCAAAATAAAACATCATCATTCAACATCATGTCACCCAAAAATGAGTGGTGTAGTAAAGGCTGTAAACAAAAGCATAAAAAGGATATTGAGAAAGATGACTGATCCCTATAAGGACTTGTATGAGAAATTATCTTTTGCCTTGCTTGCTTATAAGACATCAGTCCAAACTTTAATATGGGCCGCCCTATTTCACTAGTATATGGGATGGAGACAGTGTTAGCGATTAAGGTGGAAATTTTTTCTCTACAGGTATTGATGGAAGTGAAGTTGGATAAGGCATATTGGGTTCAAGATTGCTTTGAACAATTACACCTCACAGAAGAGAAAAGGTTATTGGCATTTTGTCATTGACAAATGTACCAAAAGAGGATGATGTAGGCATATGACAAAAAGTTATGGCCCTAATATTTTTGTGAAGGAGAAATGGTTCTAAAGAAGATCTTGCCAAATCAATAGGACAATAAGGTAAAGTGGGCACCTAATTGGGAAGATCCATATGTGGTGAAGATATTTTCTAGTGGAGTCGTAATCTTAGTAGAAATGGATGAGGATGAATTGCCAACTCCAATAAATTTTGATGCTGTAAAGAAATATTTGGCTTGAAAAAAAGGAAAAAAAATTAAAAATAAAAACAAAAAACAAAAAACAAAAACAAAGAAAAAGAAAAAAAGAGAAGAGGATTTGGACTTAAAACCCAAAAAAGATAGTTTGAACCAAAAAGGGGTCGTTCAAGCTAAAAACCTAAAAAGGTGGTTTAAATGAAGGAAGAGCTAAGGGAAAATCCTGTGAAGGCAAAGCAAAATAATACAAAGCTGGATAAATAAAAAATAAGGTAAAAAGAATATATCTGGGGCAAGTTTCAATCAATTATAAGCTATGGGTTAAAGATTAGTTATAAGAGTTCAAATCTAGGAAAATCATAGGTGTAATGAGTTTTTGAGAAAAGATCTGGTCTGAATTGACTTGGCTTGTCAAATGTTCATTATTTAAAGAAATTATATTTGTTTTCCTTGAATACCTTTTAAATTTTCTAATCCTTTGTGTTTCAATAGACTTATTTTTTCCTTTCCAAACCAAAATAAATTTTCCATTATTGATTAAAGCCCATATTCAACTTTGAATCTTGAAATCATTGTATTTATTACTAGAAGTTGGGATAATTATTAATAATACTTATAATAGACTTATGTGTCGCTTAAAAGAAAGAATGGAAGATAAGATAACAGCACAAGAAAGCAAGAATCAATTGACTAGTAAGAATGATGACTAAAGGAAGAATTTGGAGGAAGCTTCCAGATAAGTAGAGATCACAAAAGGTATTTTGTCAAAAAAAAAAGAAAAAAAAAAGAAGAGGAAGGGAAAGAAACAAGATGAAAGATATCGGGGCAACCTCTAAGGTTTGAAAGAGCTGACCTAATATGAACTTTGAGTTAATATGATCAAAATGCATGTTATAATCATTGATTACATTTCTACCATTCAAATTCATTATAGTAGTGACTTGTATTGCATACATTCTTTTGATAAATTATATGAAGATCTGTCATGAGAAGATATTAAATAGAATTAGAATGTTTTTCAAAACAAAGTTTCATTAGCCTTTGAAAGAAAATTTATCCCTAGTTTTGTCCCAATCATCTTTATTCTTAACTTGCAACTTAGTTCTGGTCATCGTTGTTTTTGGATTTGCAACTCAGTCCTAATAATCTTTTTTTTTTTTAAATTACAGTTCAATCTCGGTCATTTTTTATTCCTGACTTATGGCTTAGTCTCGATCATCATTGTTTCTTGACTTGAAATTCACTCCCAATCATCGTTATTTTTTTATTTATGGTTCAATCATGGTTGTTCTTTATTTCTTGATTTGCACCCCAGTCTTGATCTTCGTTGTTCTTTGATTTGCGACTTAGTCTCGATCGTCTTTTATTTTTTGACTTACGGTTCAATCTCAGTCGTCTTGTCTTTTATGGCTGGCAATTTATCCTAATCATCTTTATTTTTCGTTTGGGACTTAGTCCTAATCATTCTTGTTCACTAACTTGTGTATCAATCCTAATCATCTTTTGCAATTTATGGATTTTCAACTTAAACAGCAAAAAAAAAAGTGAAAACAAGAAAAAAAAACTAAAAACTAAAAAAAACCACAAAACAAAAGAATAAAAAAAAAACTCTCCTTAGAAGGTAGTATCCGGACAAAATTGTAATCTATATCTTTGTATTATTCTCGATCCTTAAAAATATATTAAGAGAGATAATTGTAGATACCTAATTTTGTCCGAGATATTTTATCATTTTTAACCCGGGCTTGTTTTTGCAATTAGGCTTTAACTTTCATTTTTTGAGTATTTTACATGATCTACTTTTAAATGCTCCGAGATGAGGTTTAATATGGGCCTCATAGTGAAGATCATTGCATGGGCCCGAATGAATGGTTCAATTAAAGTTCCGATAAAATAACCATCCTCAAAGCCCAATAGTGGTCCATTGTTGGCCATTAAACAAAACAAAAAAATATAATAAAAATATAAAACTAAATAAAAATATAAAACCAAATAAAAGATGTAAAATTTATTTAAACATAATAAATATTTAAAAGTTAAAAAAATTAAAAAATAATAATAAATATAAAAAGAGTGAGAGTTTGGCCAAAAAAAATGTATGATGAAAAAATGAAATAAAAAATGAAAAAAATGAGCTTGAAGCTAAAATGGCCCAAATAGCTAAAGTTTACAACTCAAATAAAGCCCACAATAAAAAGTAAAACACAAAAGCCTGAATGGGTTATCGACCAAGGCCAAAAAAATGAGAAAAAGCCCACTTGGCTTATAATTTGGCATCATTTCAAAAAAAAAAAAAATGAAGGACAAGGCATGTACGAGGATATGAAGAAACTGTGCTGCCAAAAATGAAAGTTCACGCATGATGAAAAAAAAAAAACAAAGGGCATGGGACGTGGGGCATGTCATGGGAGGAACAGCATTAAGAGGTAACGTGGGCCGTGAAAGAGACAAAGAGAGAAGAAAAAATAAATAAATAAATAAAAACTACAGCAGAAGCCGCATAAGGAAAAACGGGAAAAGCAAAAAAAAAAAACCAATGGCAGTGGCATTTAGCAAAAAAAAAAAAAAAATTGACCAGAAAACAGATAAAGCTGGTAAGAACGAAAAAAGAAGCCCAAAAAAAAAAAAAACTGGCCAAGAAAAACGAAAAAACAAGAGAAAAGAAGAGAAGCTGGGCGCTGAGAAGGAGGAGCAGAGAACGTGGGAGGCAGGAGGATGAACCAGTAGAAGATCCAAGAAGGGCACAAAAAAAAAAAAAAAAGATGAGAGCAGTACCGAAACTAGAAAAAAAGAGAAAGAAATAAGACATTGAACCAAAAAAAAGAAGTGGAGAAAAATAAAGAAAAGGTGACGCAAAACAACAGAAAAAGTGAAAAACTGAATTCAAAAAGAAAGGTGGTGAAACAAAAGAGAAACAGAAGAAAAACAGGCACCAGAAAAACAACAAGAACATGAAGGCAGTGAACAGAGGCGTAAGAAAAACTGATAACAGAAAAAAAGAAAGAAGAAACAAGCAGAAAAAGGAGAGCCAGACGTGAACCGAACAAAAGAAAAGGCAGCAAACAACAACCAGCAGAAAGGAGAACAAAGGTAACGTGAAAAACTGACAGGAAAAAAGAGAGCAGAGAAGAGAACAAGAGAAAGGTGAAACCTGTAGCAGAAACGAACCAAAAAAAAAAAAGTGACAGAAAAACTAGAGGAGACGCAAGCGTGGGTGAAGAAGACCATAAAAGGAAAAGGAAACCAGAGAAGGACGGGCGAAAGTGAAAGAGGCTGGTTCTTTTTTGATACGCCAGCTTTGTTTTTCTTTTCTTTCTGCATTGCTTTTGTTTCTCTTCTTCTGGTCGTACATGGAGGTATCCGTGATTTCATTTCTCAATTCTGTCATGTTTGGTCCTTATTGACATTTTCATTGAGTAAGAGAAAAGAAAAGGAACCAAAATATAGAAGTAGGAGCTAAAGGAAATATTTTCTGGAATAAGAATAAAAATGGTAAAGAAGAATGCCTATGTCTTTTTTTTAGATATCTTTTAACAGTAAGAAAATGTTAAAACAGATGCTAGCTAAAGAATGAGGTTGTTCATAGAAGCTCAAAGCTTCATCTTGGTTTCGTAAAAGTATTTTTCTGAAGGCAATTTCTTTATGGAAACCTAAAGCTTATGGCTTCCATTTTTCAGTTCTTCACTACCATTAATCATTTATGGTTGAGAGGGGAAAGAAAAAGTCCAAAATTTTACTTTTTAATTGTGTTTGTACGTTAGCATAGGCATATGGTATGGTGTTTTTCCTTGCATGTTGGCCTTTTAGTTTATAGTTTACTTAAATTTAAATTCCATGTACTATTTCCTCATTAGTTAAATTTCTATGCTCATTTTAGTTTAAATGTAATTCAATTTCCTATACTTTAAATTATTTTTGATGTAATTCATTCTTTATGTATTTTAAGTTTATTGATACCATCATGCGCTTTAAAAAAAAAATGATAATACCAAATTAAAAAGATTTTGAAATTTTTGCCTAGATGTTGAAAGGAATAAAAATCAAAATTTTAAAAATAAATAATAATAATTTTGCCTAAGTATTGAGGAATTATTAACTAATAAAATAATATAATAAAAGATAAGTAAATACTAATAATAATAATTTTTCAATGAAAAGGAAAATATATAAATATACAAAAATTTATTTTTTAAAGAAATTATGAAAAACAAGCTTACTCTAAAAGTTTACCTAGATATTGAAGATTTTTAAAAAAGTTCAAATTAGATAAAACCCTAGAATAGAATCCTATTTAAAACCTCGAAACTCTAAAATGAAACCCTAAAAAAACCCTAAAATTAAAACCCTAAATAAAACCCCAAACCATAAACAAAACCCAAAAACCTTAAAGCAAAACCTTAATCCACTCAAAACCCTGAAACTATCCCAGAATTCAAAAATTTATGTGAAAAACTTTGTGAAATAATTTATTCTCAAATGTCGCTTAATGATGTGTATTTAGGAAATTTTATTCTATTAAGAATTTTCTTAAAATTTTGCATTTTAAAATAATAATATTAAATGAAGAACAAAAAATAAATAATGAGATTTTAAATACAAAAGTCACACCCAAACTTTGCCTAAAAGTTGGAGAGGCTAGATTGTCTTTTTATATTTAAGAACCCGATCTAAAATTCGCATCTCATCGTTAATTAGGATACATATTTACATCCATGTTTACATTTATTACTTATATATATGTTTATTTTTAATTATTGATGTTTATGATTAGCTATTTAATTATTTAATTATTCTTTAAGATAAAAATTTAATTTCAAAGTAAATAAATAAATAAATTTAAAATAATATTTTGGGGACTCTAATTGTTGGTACTCTACCTAGATGTTGAAAGTCACCAATAATTATCATTTTCAAAGAATATTATTTTATTTTCAAGGAAATGTTGTGGTAAATCTTAAACATAAGGATTATTTTCGAAATCTACCTTTATGTCGGAGAATTTTAAGGTATTTCTTTAATTTAGAGATTTACATAGCATTTCTAAATAAAGATTTTTAAATAATTTTCTTTCCTAAAAATGAAGGAAATTATAATTAAATTTCATATAAAAGCTATTTTTGTCCAAACTTATAAATTGTGCATGATTAATTGGTACCAATTTTATAGGCATTGTGGGGGTGCTAATCCTTCTCTACACGTAACCGACTCCAGAACCCAATCCATGCTTTATAGACCAAAATTATCTTTTTAAGTAAACTTTAAATTCATTTGATTATTTTATTAAAAAGATAAAAATTTTTGGTGGTCAATCACACCCTAAAACAGATTAATGACGACTCTAATGTTTTTCATGATTTTAAATTTTATGTCTAACAATCAAGTCTCTAAACTAATATGTTATGACAATTTTTTGGTGGTTGGTTGAATTTCTTAGTGTAGGAATCTAGAATTAGTCGCTAGATTCTTAGTTTTTAAACTGGCTAGTTGAATTTCGTAGTTAGTTCTTAGAGAGAGAAAAGAAAAGCTAAAGCTAGAGAGAGAAGTAGAAAGGTGAATTTGAGAAAAAAAATAGGGTTTATTTACTTTTATACGAGCTCGATGTGATGTCATTTCGGAAGCCTTAACCCACACGTAAACTTGACAACTCGTGCATTAACCCACTTACACCTAACCTAATTGCAAGTTTTTATTTTTCATTTTCCATTTTCTTTTTACTTTTGATTTTGATTTTATTTTATTTTATTTTTATTTTTCTATTTTGATTTTATTATTTTTATTGTGATTCAATTAAAAATGATGAAGAAAAGAATAAGGAAAAATTTTTTTGTAAGATTTTTATAGTTTTATTTACATGTTTTTTTAATGATTTTTTGCATAATTTGTATGATATTTAATTGCATGATTTTATTATGATACTTTTGCATGAATAATTATAATTGCATGATACTTTGCATGGATATTATTTATTATTTATTTGCATGATGTATTATATATTTGTATGATATTTTTCGCATAATTAATTACGATATTTTTGTATGATTGCATGATATATTTATTGCATGATGTTTTGCATGATTTTTATTGCATGATATCTTGACATGATTTTTGGTATGATTTTTATATTTTTGCATGATTTATTATTTATTATTAATTATGATTTATAATTGCATGATGCTTTTTTATTGCATGATATATTATGATATTTGCATGATTTTATTATGATATGATTTATTTGCCGTTTTGATTCTAGTATTATTGCATAATAGTTTTGTGCGATATTTTTTATAGAATTTTTGTATACCCATAGTTTGTAAATAAACAAAAAGAATTGAGATAAGATATTTAATAAATTTGAATACGAAGCCTTCTTGAGTGAACAACGAGTTTATTTTGAATACTTTTAAGGTGAGAAAAAAATTTTTTTAGTAAAAGCCTGATACTTTTTTCTAATATTTTAGATATCGAAATTAATAAAAACTAGTTTTGATTAAGGCTTAAATAAGATAACATGTGATTAATTTGGTATTAATTTTGGGCATAATGGAGTGCTAAAACTTTCCTTGTACGTAACTGACTCCAAAACTTTGTTCTATTGATATTGACCACAAATTATTCTTTTTAGGAACCTTTAGTTCAAGCTTAAGATAACCTTAAAAATGATAGATTTACATAGGTCGCTAGTCACACCTAGATAAAATAAAAATGGTGACGACTTCATATTTTTGTGTCTAATGGGTAGATTCTCAAAATTGAACATTATGATAGTTTGACGACTCTATTAGTGATATTTGAGAATCAAGCCATTAGTTAGTTACAAGTTATCTTAAGTCATGTTTTAATGGTTTTTATTTTTGTGATTATTTATGATTATTCATTTACATTAACCCATTTGTTTATTTTTGTAGCTTATAATTTTTTTATATACTAATTTATTTATTTATTTTGTAGATTTTGATTTCAAATGTGTATCAATTTATTTGATTATTTGAATTGGCATGGTCCCTCACACACATTACACATCTATTCATGCATAAGCTCTAGACTCGAGCATTGTCCTTTCTTAAGAGGGTGCAGGTACCTACATTCTTATGAAGTGATAACCTCCTTGTGAGCTAGTAAAAACTTTCACTCAAATTAAATCCTTTTCGTTTGAGCTTATAATGGTGGGTAAGGATTGGGGTATCTTATTAGTCTATTGTGGATGATGATGTAAGAAAAATAATTTGGGAGCATTTAGATTATCAAACCTATAAACCCAACATGTTAATAAACCCTAAGAATCCAAACCTAAGTTAAAACCCTCATTCCCTTTTGTTAGAAAATCCTAAATATATCACATAAAGGGACAATTAATACCATGTTGCTTGTTAAATTATATTTTCCTCATTGTATATATTATGTTTACTAACCCCTTTTTTTTATTGTATGTGCATACATTTACATCATTAGATTTATCATAAAAAGTGATTACCACAAAACAATTTTAATAAAAAGAATCTTAATCATATCCATGGAAAGCCTAACAAAGTCCCATATTTGGCTTAATAAAGGATGTTTGAGAAGTTGAAGCTTGCAAACAAACTCAAACAAGAAAAGGATGAATGGAAGAGTTTGCTCATTGACATTAACATAACACAATCATCCACCACTCTTAAGCTAGCTCAACTTCTAAAAAAAAATAAATAGTTGTAAGTAAAGGTGCAAGGAAAAGAGGAAGCACTCTTTGAGGCACAAAAGCATATGCAAATGTTGAATAAGGTTATTGTTGAAATTGGAACACAAAGAAAGTTGTGATTGAGGAATGTGAGTAACCAAAAAAGGCATATGTGAGGAAGTATGAGCAATTTGAATACCTCTTGATCAAATCACTATAGCTATTTATGAAGCTAAAAAGATGGTAAAAGAGATTGAGGAATGAAAAACAAAGGTGCGATCAGTTAGAACACATGGCCAAGGACTGTTAGATTTTTTTAATTAAAGTATAAGGCCAAATCAACAGATTAGAGATTTCTTTCCATAATAAACTTTAGACTATTAATGGATGTAATTTTGAATTTGGTTAAACATAATTTCTAATTCAATAAAGATTTTTCTTGTCAACAATTATTATGTGGTAAATTCTCCTTATTGCGTTCATGCATTCATTCATTCTCATACATAATTAAAGATAAGATGGTTTCATAAATATCTTTTTAAATATACATCATAATTATGGTAAATCAAGATTCAAGAATAGCTCAATCTTCAAATAATTTAAGGCACTACAACACTTGATACCAAGTATCATGGAAAAAGAAAACAATTTTCGCATCTAAAAGGTGGAAAAGGCACAAGAAAAACTGAAGGAATAATTGGAGGCTATTATTGAGTTACTAAAAAAACATGAACAAAGGAAAAAAAGTTGTGGAAGAAATGATGGTAAAAAATAAAATTGATCCATTATATCCTCTTGGTTTTGGCCCATACTCAGCATAAACATTTCCAAGGGCCCAACATCAAATATTATTTACTAGAGGCTACGCTTACGTCCATGATAACATGCCTTCTATGATTGCTCTTACTCACATTGCTCCTATTCTTGATATCAAGATATTTGATCTAATTCAAGTTCCTAATTTGAATGGTCCGAAAGAATAGAAGAAGTTGAAGATAAGCACTATAGAAACCAAAAAAGGCTATGAATATCAAAAGATAGATCTTATTGAAGAGAGACTTAAAGCTATTAAAAGAACATATTTCTATGGATCAATGGATGCTGTTGGACTATGCTTAATTTCTGGTGTGGTTATTCCACCAAAATTAAAAGTGCTTGAGTTTAAGAAATATGATAGAACTAAGTGCCCCATGACATATGTGACAATGCACCACTGTAAAATGGTTACACATGCACATGATGAGAAGTTGCTCATCCATGTTTTCCAAGAGAGTTTTATTGGTTCTATTGTCAGATGGTATGTGCAATTAGATAAGCTTGCAACCATGGCTAGAGAGATTTAGTAAGGGCTTATATCGCCTAATACAAACATATCATAGATTTGGCACTAGATCATTTGTCCTTACAAAATATGAAAAAGAAAGATGCTAAGAGCTTTAAATAATATGCCTAGAGGTGGAGGGATGTTAATGCCCAAGTTCAACCATCACTTATTAAAAAGAAGACTATGGTCCTGTTTGTCAATACTGTCAAAGTAGCGTACTATGAAAAGATTATTGAAAATGCCATTAAAAATTTTGTTAATATGGTGATTTCTAGGAAAATAATAGAGAATGTGATCAAGAATGGAAAGCTTGAAGGTGGTTATCCAACTAATGCAAAGAAAATGGGCTAGACTAAAAACGAAAAAAGAAAATACTCAAGCACTAAGTCATGAAGGGCAACAGGTTAGAGGCTTCACCCCATATTATCCTTATCTAATGTACCAACCTTATTACCCAATAATAAACAACATCTACCCAAGTCCTTATTGCCTAACCACATAATGGCATAATTTTGAGTAAGTCTTTATGAACACCTATGACCTTAGAAACTTTAGGAAATAATGCACGTCTTTAAATATTTATGAACATTTGAGAGTCTTTTATATTAGTCTTTTATTTATCTTTATCATTTCAATAAAATGACGATGCATTTTTATTACATTTCCCCCTTTATTCCATTGCCTTTATATATCCTTCAACTATTTCCATGTTCTAAATAATGAATGTTCAAATAATCATGATAATAATTCATGATTCAATTTTGAAAGCATCATTCATATTGGTGAAGCTTACAATTTGAGACTCTTAATCTATTGGGATTACTAAAGTAAAAAAGAGACAAATCTTACGAAATGAGTCAAATATAGCAAAGAGTTTCACCTATGAAAGTAATGTAATCTATATTTCATTTATAAGTTTGTTTTTTAGGTAATAAATACTCTTCATTAAAAGTATTTCTATTTTAAATGAGAAATAGCCATCTTTCTTTTTACCTTTCACACAATAAGTAAAATTATCCATTTACTACTCCATTTGAGCCTATTAAATTTTTTTTCAAGAAACTCTAACCAAAGATCACCCTCCACTTTTGGGCAAATTCATAAAAAAGTAAAGATTCCTAATAATTTCAAAGGCAAAACATTTTAGTGCTTGGATTATTCTTAAAAAATAATGAAAAATGTAAAATAAAAAATGATAAAGAAAATAAGAAGAAAACAAAGCAAAAAAAAAAAAAGGCAGATAATTGATGAAGAATGGGATAAAAAGCCAATGTGCTCCACATGATGAGAAATGATCCTTGGGTTTATAACCCTTAAAATACATTTTAAGCCTATTTTATCATTTTTAAGCCCTTCACCCTAGCCTATATTACATACCTTAAAAGTCCATTTTGAGCAAATGTGAATGCTTGAATTAAAAAATTATGAATTAAACAAAGGCAAACTTGTAATAAGATTATTTAGGACTTGGATTTAAATGTCACTGATAGATCAAAGGAAAAGGGAATGAAAAGAAAAAGATATGTGCAAAAAAATGGAAAAAAAATGAAAAAAAAAAGAAAAAGAGAAAAATGAAAAAAAAAGAAAACTTAAATTGAAAATCCGAAAAGGGCAATTTAAGTAAAAAAGGATATATTTGAGCTAAAGACTAGAAAACAACTTTAATGTATATCATTTGAAGATTCTATAGGATATGGATAATGCTTAGATTGATAAGCTCAAAGATCAAGAATATTAATAGAATGAGTTTTTGAAAAACAATTCAGAATTAATTTGTTTAAAATTGTCTAAATATTCATTATCTTAAATGTTGTGAAACCTTCCAGGCATTTTTCTTGATAATTTACTTTGAAATGATTTCTTTGCCAGACTTGTTCTTATAATGAGTATCCCTTCTTTATTGTTTTGTGTTCTTTACCTTTTATTTTTTCCTTTCCCATGATGAATTAAGGAAATATGGTGGATTTCATTTGTCATCAAATTGGAATGATGATGAATGAATGAATGACTAATATGTAAGATCCTTGTATTATTTCAAAAAAGTTGAAAGTTATTGGGGCATATTGAAAATGAAATGTGAATGATGAAAGAAGTTTAAAAGGATGTTGATGCATGGCTTTCAAATGAGAAAAAGCTTTCCAAATGTTAAGATCAAATGATGAAACTAGTGAAAGAAAATTTTAGGTCATAAGTTAGCTGATACATTTACTGGCCAGAAGATAAAAAACATAATGGGAAGTTGAAAAGGAAATAAGACATGAAGAAGAGTAATGATAACCCTTTACCATAATTAGAGAAACATGATATTGATTTTTGCATTTCATGCATTGAATTCATTGCATGCATTACATTTCGCATGTGTCATCACATTCATTTATTGCATGCATCATGCATGTTTGAAAAATAGGAAAAATCAAAGTTTGAATTTTAAAATTGAATTTGGGAATTTTGAAAAATCTTTTCATTCATTGTATATGCTTAGAAAGTAAGAAGGAAAAAGTAGATATAAAAATGATTTTGAGAAAATATATTGGAAGATGATCAATGTTGATCTAGTTGAGATGAAAAAAATCATTTTAAGGTAAGATTTGTTAAAGTTTCAATGAAAAAAATGAGCATTCTCAAATATAAGAATGATCTATAAGACCTCAGGGCATGATCTTAATAACCCCAAGTATCTTTTTTACTTTTTCAAAAGTTTCAAAGCTTTTGGTGGGAGGAGCATTTTACTTTCCAAAAGTTTCAAAGCCTACAGTAGGGGGAATATGTACTTTCTAAAAGTTTCAAAGCATCTAGTAAGGAGAAGCATTTTATTTTCCAAAAGTTCTAAAGCTTTTGATAGGGTGAGCATTTTATTTACAAAAGTTTCAAACACTCTGTTGAGGTGGAAGCATTTTATTTTCTAAAAGTTGCGAAAGCTTTAGTGAAAGGGAGCATTTTTTTTTTCTGAAAGTTTCAAGGCCTTTGTTGAAGGGGAGTATTCTATTTTTTAAAAGTTTCAAAGCCTCTAGTGAGATGAAGCATTTTATTTTTTGAAAGTTTTAAAACCTCTGTTAAGGGAAAGTGTTTTATTTTCCAAAAGTTTTGAAGCATTTGTTGAGGATGAGTCTTTGTGATTTTCCTTTTTGATTTTTCTTGACCCTAACAAAACATATATATATATATATATATATTGTTTTTGTGCAATTCCTATTTCATAAAAAAATGTATAAAAAGGGGTAACTGTAGTTACCTCATTTTGTCTAAGAAATTTTTCAAAATCAAAATGGGCTTTGATTTTTAATTGGGCCTTAATTGATGAAATGAAGTTTAGGTCCAAAAATTGAAAGCTTAAAATAAATGTTATTTTTATTTTTAGTCTTTTTTTTGTTTAATTTTTAGTTTTATTATTTTTTAGTCAATGAGTCATTAAAAAAATCAAAAAACAAAAATAAAAAACATGGGATTATTTTACAAAAGGGAACTTTATAGATTTGGTCTTGGATTTGATTTTAGATTTTGGAACTTAAAGAACAATTGCTTAAGGAAATTCTTAAGCCTCAATATATTGAAAAAGGAAAGATTATACAAAGAATAAATTTTTGAGAGAAATCCTAGATTCAATAAAGTTAAGTTTTGTCCAAATTAAATTACAAATTCATCCCTATAAAAAGACCCCAGTTTGTGAAGCAATACACACAAAAGCAAGAATAAGCAATAAGTAATAAACAATAAGCAGTCAATCAAATTTTAGCAATTAAAGCATTGCAAAAATTTTTTTAGTCTTGTTTTTGGTTTTGAAATTCAATTTTTGGAAAATTATTTTAGGTTTTGATTTGTTGCAATTTCCTAGGATTCTATAATTTGGTTCAATTCTTAGTCTTTTGGAAAACTATTTTGGGTTTTTATTTATGAGTTTCTTGATTTGATTTTTGATATTTTTGGTTATGCGTTTGATTTCTAAGTTTTCAAGGAAATTCTATTTTTTTTTTTGTTTGAATGTTTGAATTTTTAGGTTTTGGCTTAAATTTTTTGGTAGAAGTTTGAATTTACATTTTTTTAATTAAATTTAATCTAACTTTATATGTTGTTGGTTAAAATTTCTTTTCTACCAATTTAAGGATCGAAATTATTTTATTTATAATGTCTTAACTTCTCAACATTTAATTGATTTACTTTTATGATGCGACTAAGAATGCCGAAAAATAGATTGACTGGAGTACATATCAAAAATATTAGTTCAAAACCATTTGCAGCACCTATTAATCTTAGACATGGAGTGAATCCTTTAGAGGGGAATGTGCCTACTTTCGATTCTAATTCAGCCACTTCCAACCCTTCTATTGATATTGGATCTGGTAATATAAAAGGTCAAGGTATGCCACCAATTAATTCTATTTCTAATTTTGATTATAATCACTAAAGTTTTGGCAATTTACTAATTGACTTTTTTTTTTGTAGTTGATACCAATGGTCAATGTAGGACAAGATGTCAAGCAATTTTGAAAGAATTGTGAACACTATCTCTGGACAAGTGTATTGCAGTGTGCAAACTCTAATAGGCAAGCAATTAGTGAAAAGTTTTAGTTGTTGGTTGCATTTCTAGAAATGATTACCTGTAATGGAATGAAATTGTCTATTCATTATAAAACATGGCATAAAGTTGCAATAGAAGTAAAGACTGAGGCTTTAAATTTTATTGAGGTATTAGTATAATTAATTACATATAAGAAATATTAATTATTTAAAAGTTGGTATATCGATTGTAACTTTTCTTTTTGTATTGTTACAATGAAGACTTTTACTTGAAATACCTACTTCATTTGTGCTTAAGTCATTGGAAAAAAAATGGAAAAATAATAGACATAATTTGAAGAAAAAGTATTTTGATAAAAAAAGTAATGTTGATGCCACAATGGAATTTGATCAAAATAGTAATTTGATCAAAATAGTAATGTTGATACCATATAATACAACAAAATATATTCAGTGTGTTAACTTTTAATGATTTTCTTAAAAGGTGGCATGACTCTACCCCAGGCAGGCTTCTTATAGCTTGTGATATGCTGAGTTGGGATTTATTCATATGAAAGTTCCCAATTCAAACCTTACATCATCATTCAGTATAGATGAGGCACACCAATCCTCACATATTACAAGCTACAAATGAAAATAGTTTAATTTAAGAGAAAGTATTTCACTAGCAAATACAAAAGTTATCACCTCATGAGTGCGTAACTATTTAACTTCTTCCTAATAAGGATGAAGCCCAGGTTTTAAGCTCATACATGTAAGTGAATATACAAAAGTTTGCAAAATATTATATCAATCAAAACAACGTAAACGAATTGTAAATAACAAAATCAAAACAAGTTAAAAACTAACATGCAATTTATTGATTTAAAAAAAAACATAAAATAAAAGGAATTAAATTAAATATCAAACAAAACCAATTAAATCTAAAACTTTCAATAGTGCATGATTAAAATTTTTTGTCTTGTCTCTCAAAATTTTTCTAGTAGAGTTGCCAAGCTATCATAATGTATCGGTCTAGAGACTCAATCGTTAAACATAAACATTTAAAATCATAAAAACATAAGGAATTGCTAGTAATTTTTTTCAAGGTGTGATTGGCCATAAAAAAATTATCTTTTTAATAAAATAGTAAAATGGATTTAAAGTTTCTTAAAAAGATACTTTTGATCTATGAAAATAGGATTAGATTTAAGAGTCAGTTACATGTGAGGAATGATTAATACCCTTACAACACTTGCTTAAATTGATACCAATTAATCATGCGCTATTTTTGGTTTTGGATAAAAATGATTTTTATTTAAAATTTATTTAATAATAATTTCCTTCATTTTTTTAAAAAAATAAAAATAAATTAAAAATATTTATTTAGAAATATTATGAAAATCTTTAGATTAAAGGATTATCTTATAATTCTCTAACATATATGAAAAATTTAAAGATAATCCTTTCCATCTAAGATTTATCACAATATTCCTTAGAAATAAAAATAATATTCTTTGAAAATGATGATAATTGATGACTCTCCAACATATAAGTAGAGTATCAAAAATTATATTTCTTGAAATATTATTTTAATTAATTAATTAATTAATTTAATTTTGAAGTCATTTTCTAAAAGAAGTTTTTTATGCACTAAAATGAAAATACTATAATTAACCATAAACATCAATAATTAAAATAGTCATATAATGACATAATATATGCAAATATGTGTCATAAGTGATGAACAGATGCGACTTGGAATCGGATATTTAAAACTAAAAAGATCATCTGGACTCTCTAACATCTAGTTAAAGTTTGGATATGATTATTTATATTTAAAATCTCCTTCTTATTTTATTCTTTATTTAATTTTGTTATTTTTTAAGTAAAGAATTTAGAGTCTCACCTAGGGTTTCACTTTAGGGTTTCATTTAAGGCCTTAAAAATTTATGAACCCTTCTAAATATTTCCAACATCTAGCTAGATTTTTGGAACAAGCTCATTTTTAATAATTTCTATAACAATGAATTTTTATATTTTATATATTTCCTTTTGTTAACAATTTGTTATTATATATTTATCTATATTATTATTTATTAATTCCTTATTTTTAATTTTTTATTTCTAATATCCTAAAATCTTTTTAAAATTAAATTTCTTTTACTAAAATTTAATTCTCCTAGATGGAATTAAATTTTCTTAAAACTCAATTTTGAATTCCCTCCAACATCTATACAAAATTTTCAAAATTTTATTTTGGTTATATTTTTATTTTTTACATATTTATTACTTATCGTTATAATTATTCATTATTGTATATTTTAACTATTAAACTTACTATTCAAACCTATTATAACAACCTTATTACCCTAAAGTCTTTTATTTTTAATATCTATTTTATTCCTATTCTACAGATGAAATATTCCAACTGATAAGTGTACCAACAACATGTAGTCACCCGTTACACAAAAGGAACCACTCTTAAACATAAAAGCTTTGAACTTTCCATGCAAAGGAATGAAAGACAAGAAAATAAAATATAAAACAGTGAAGCAAACCAGTGAAGTTTAATGCATACAAGAGCACTCAAAACAAGCTTTAAGAGAACCTAAAAACGAATTTTAGAAAGGATTCCATATGTATGATCTCCATGCAAAGGAGAAGAGAGGAAAGAACAAGATGTGTAAATAACAAAATGAAGTAAAACCAACAAACGTAACAACGAGGAAGCTTTAAACTTTCTCGCACAAATTTCATGCAGAAATAAATAAAAAAAAAAAAACAATATAACATACATAAGATGAACTTTTAAGCTTATGTAACAGCATACGCGCGGGAACAACGAATAGGAAATGAAAACAAGTTCTCAACTTTCAACAATAGACCACCATCGTTTTTCTTGAAAGAAGAAACAGTTGCAGAATATTACCTTCCTTTCAAACTTGTTTTTTTAGTTGCTGCTCAATTTGTTTTCTGTTTTTTTTTTTTTTTCTTTCTAATTCTGCTACTTCCTTCTCTTTTTTCTACTGGTTTTCCTCTTCTTTTCTGCCCAGTTTTTCCTTGCTTCTATTAGTTTTACACTTCTGCTTGCCTTTCTTTCTATTTCACGCTTCCGCTTGCTTTCGTTTTCCAGCTACTTCTCCCTTTGCAGTTTTCCTTTTCCGCTACTGGCGTTCCCTCTGCCTTTTTCTTCTTTTAGTTTTTTATCGTTTTTGAATGCTACTGCCAGTTTTTTTTTTTGCTGCTGCCTTCCTCTTTTGCTTCCTGCTCCATTTTCCTTTTATTATTCTGTTCAGTTCCTTCCTTTCTTACTGCCTCCCGTCTGCTTTCTGGCTTTTTCACTGTTTCATGTTTCTGTCTTCTTCTGTCTGCTACTTCTTCGCTGTTTGTTTTTGCTTTCTCCCAGCCGTTTCCAGGATCGCTTTTCCTTGTCTTTTTTTTGGTCCTTTTTTTGCTTGTATTGGTTTTTTTGTCCTCTCTTTTCTGGTTCGTGCTTGCTGCCCGTATGCCTCTCCCTGTTTGCTTCTTCCTTGCTAGTATTTTCCTTCAGTTTTTTTCCTTTTTCATGCTCAATATTTTTTTGCTCCCTGCCCATTTGTTCGCCAGTTCTTCTCCTCCCTTACTTTTTCTGGTTTCCCTGATTCTTACGAGCTTCCTGCTTTTTTTTTTTTTTGGTTTTCTTTCGTTGCTTTCATGCCTCCGCAAGCCCCACGTCCATTTAGTTTGCGGCAGTTCTTGCACGTCCCAAGGATGGCTTCTTCATTTTTTGGCAGCAACAATTTTTTCTTTTCACCTCCGCCTCCCATGCACACGCGCGGTTCCCTTTTTTTTTATGACATGAAATGGCCATTTTTTAACAAGTACGAATGGGCCTTTGATTTTAGTCGTGGCTTGGGCCTTCACTCAAACAGCCAATGCTTCGAGGCTTGCATTTATTTAGGCATCACACTTTATCGGACTTTCATTTTGGGTATTTTGGGTCAAGTTTTTTTTTTATTTTTATTTTTAAAATTTTTTAATAATTTTTATTTTTTATTTAATGATTTTTATAATTTTTATTTGATTTTTTTTTTGGTTTAATGGTCAACAATGTGTCATTAATAAATTTAAAAAAACAATCTTTTATTTAATCATTTTGAACATTTTTTCAAATTTATGTGACAGATCTTATTATAGAGTCCATATAAAATCTCATCCTGAAACACTTAACAAAAGTTTAAATAATAAGTTCAAAAAATGATGATCAGAACTTAATTATAAAAACAACCTTAAATTAAAAAAATAAAATATTTCAAATAAAATTAATTGTCTACACATCAACATAATGCTAACAATTTTTAAACTTATGCAAGAGTGAAAGTTCTACGACAATAAGATTGGTTGATTTGAAGGCTTTGTTTCTAAAGAGTTCGTATGCTTGTCTCACCCTAGCAACCTGAATGCCGCACAAGCCAATCTCCTTCACGCTACTTTCAAGGGCAGAATCTCAAGTACCTCAGGCCTCAAGGCCTCAACCTCAAGACAGCCTGGCTAAATAAAATGAATAATGTTACTTTAAAGTTTGTGTACATTCATACATATGTACATACATACATACATACATACATACATACATACATACATATGCATGCGAAATAGTGGGTGGACTTTCAATATTTTTTTAAGCGAGTGCTAGAGCCCATTTACAAGTCTTAGTCATTGCAACTCTTAAACATATTTCCTTTTTAAATTTCATAATACCCAATGGAGGATTAACTAACACCAATAAATTTCATTTCCATTATACGCCCAAGTAGTAAAGAAATCAGGACAGAAATTAATCTCTTTAAAAATATATTTAATCCTAGTATCTCAATTTCTATATAAAACTTGTTGACATTGATCAATCACATGATATAAATGATTTTTATCATGTAATGTACCAGAAAATTTTTCAATGCCAATAAAGAATTTGATTCAATGATGAACCATGGAATACCCGTTTTCCAAGCTAAGCTAGACCCATCCAAATAACATAGAGTTTGGCTTGGAGAATAGAACTTTGTCCAATTTTCTTGGTAAAACCAAAGAGCCAATCGCCATGGCAATCTTGTGTGATACCCCCTATTGTCAACTCACCGGGATTAGATAATATAACACCATCTACATTAATTTTGACAAAATCACGGGGTGGAGATTGCGAAGCACTTATATTTGTAATAATTGCAATGGATTATATACTCTTTCAATTTTCTAACAAGTAACAATTGTTCCGTTCTCTCAATTTTATATTATCTTTTTATTATAAAAAGATTTATTCTTCTAATATTTATATAGTAGAAACACACCCGCCCTTTGAATGTTTTATTAGTAATAAACTATATTTATGATGAATTTAATAGATCATTGAGTATAGTTTCGTTTATAATTTTTAATGAAAGTAATGATTAGTAAAAATTTATCAATTAATTTGGGTATAATGTGTCCATTTCCTTCTCCCACCTTATATAACAAATCAAATCCAAATCAACTTCCACATATATCTTTCAAATACTAATTTTATTAATGTAATATATAATATTAAAATTAAATAAATAATTAAATTTATACAATTAGAGGCAAAATTTCCTAGTCCACTTCCAATCCAACCTCTATTCTTTTTTGAAAAATGCGACTTGTCCAAATCTAATTCTAATTTTAAAAAATTGCTCCTATTGAATCTAGATAGATCAAAGTCTGTGGATACAAATAATTTTATTCATTGACTCATTTTTTTTTACAACATTGATCTAATTAAAAATACATAAAAAATAAAAATAAAAAACAAATGGAGATATCACGTGGACATATTCATTGACCTCCTTTCCTTACAAAATTTATTGTATAAATTAAAAAAAATAAAAAAACAAATTCGTGTGCTACTTTGATATCTTTATCAATTTTTTTTACAAAATTATCTAATTTGAAAAGACAAAAACAAAAGAAAAGACAAAAATTTTAATCAATAATATCAAATGAGCCCATTTTTAAAAATGAGATAATTAATTAAATAAGTAGAGATAAAAAAAAGAAAATTTAAAATTAAAATAAAAAAGGAAAGAAATAAAAAAGGAAAAATAAAAAAAAGAAAGAAAAAGACCAAAGCGGCTACCAAGTGGTAAGCCCTATGGAAAGTTAAAGTAAAATCAAAGTTACCAAAATTTATGTTACGAATGGATTCTATATCAGAGAGAGTGTATTTCAATTAGCTATGTTATTGCTCTTTGTATGTAGGGTCTAAGGCGTTTGGCCCTGATGGCTTTAATCTTAATTTTTTTAGAAAATCATGGGATTTCATGAAAGAGGAACTGTTGGATTTTTTTATGAAGTTTCATAAATTTGGTAAGCTAGAAAAAGGGGTAAATTCATCTTTCATCACACTAATTCCAAGAGTCGAAAATCCAGTAAGGTTGAAGGAATATAGGCCGATTAGTTTGATCAATTCTATTTACAAGATTCTTGCTAAAATCTTGGTTAATTAACTAAAAGGTGTGATTGGTTCCTTGTCAGTGATACTCCGTTTTCATCATTGGTACGTAGATTGTAGATGAGATATTATTAGGTAATGAGGTGATAGAAAAGAGAAAAGCCTAGTAGAAAGGGTTTTGGTAAAGCTTGATTTTGAAGGGCCTATGACTATGAAAAATGGGATTTCTTAAATTATATAATGGAAGCGATGGGTTTTGGTTCTAATTGGAGAGGTTGGATTTAGGAGTGTTTAACTACTACAAAGGTGTCGGTTTTGGTCAATGGATGACGAACAGTAGAATTCTAAATGCAAAGAGGTTTAAGGCAAGGGGATCCACTTTTTCCACTCCTGTTTATACTGATTACTGAAGCTCTGCATTTGGTGTTGACAAAGGCAAAAAATTTAAATCTCATCGATGGGGTGTCTTGCTTCTCTCCAAGTTTGTCTCTATCACATCTCCAGTTTGTTGATGATACATTACTGTTTTTGGTAGCTAAAGGAGAGGTGTTCTATAACATCAAGAGAATTCTTCGATGCTTCTAGTTGAGTTTTGGTTTAAAAATTAATTTTAGGAAATCATGTATCTATTCAGTGGGAGTAGAACCTTCTAGGAAGGTTATCCTAGCAAGGATTTATGGATGTATAGTCAGGCCTCTATCGTTCACTTATTTGATCATTCCGATTGGTGCTAATCTAGGAAGGTTGGTAGTCTCAAAATGATTGCTACTTTTTATAATGCCTGCAAGTGCACAAATCATAATGAATAGAGTATTATTCTCATAAGAATTATATAACTAAATTGTTGGGTGGAATCAAGTACCAAAAGTGATCAACTACAAGACTTATATCTAAACTAATGAAAGATTTTATTTGATTGGAAAGAAAACAATAAAAGAAAGCAATTTTTTAGGCCAAGATCTACTTATCCAACGGTCACTTGGAATTCTTGGATGTGGTCAAATAGAAGAATCAACTAAAATAATCGAAAGTTTAAAAAGAAAAGAAAGATTGATTAAGGCTGAAACTTGTAAAAGCATAAAACAAGATGGTAAACCAAAATGAAAGAAAGATTACTTGAATGAAAAACGAATGCTTTTTATTGGAAAAGAATGATTATTGAAACTATAAGAACATAAGAATACTTGTAAACCAAAACTTATAAAGAAAAGATTGCTTGTAGAAAAATAGATCTTGAAGAAAAGAATGTTTTGATATAGAAAAAAATTACAAAAGAACTTAGTTATGTCTAAGTTGTCACCTTAGCCAAACTACAAATAAAACTATAAAAGAACTAATAGAATTGAAACTAAAATAACTAGAGAAGAGAAAAATGGAGATGTTATTGTGTGTAAGTTACCAGAGAGCCTCTTTACTTACAATGATGGGTTCGGCTAAGATGAGGATTAAGGTTACAAAGTCCTAGCTATTTTCAATTCTAAGATATTAGTTTTATCTTAATCTTGTAGAGTCATGACCAAATGTTACTTCTTCATTCTTAGAGTGCCTTGGCTAAATGGGACTTTCTTGGAGTGATCTTGTTCATCCATGTGGCATGTACTATTGATCTTGTAAACTTGATGGGTGGTTCAACTAAGCATGGTTATCAAGATCATATAGTTGCTTCATATTTAAACTTTTAAGATAAACTTTCAAGAGTCTTTCTTTTATCTTAAACTCTTTAGCCTTCAATCTTATATAGTGTTTGACTTGCTTAAAAACTCTTTCAAGATTGATAAAAAAAGTCATTGTCTTGCAAAATCTCTCTTTGGCCGAAAAATAAGTAAGAGTCTATTTCAAATATAAGGCTTCAATCTTCAATTGCGTATAAGAGTCCTCTTGTAAATGGGATAACCAAATGTATGTAGGAATTTTAGTGCTATTAGGATTCATTAATCCAATTGAATTTAGGAAACCAAATACAAATGAGATTCAATTATTCTTCTTCTAACATGGTTGAACAAGAAAATGATTAGGCTTGTCCTAATCTTGCATGAATTTACATGGAATTCACATTTAAATACATAAAACCTAATGATCAAGAAAACAAACATTAAAGGCACTAAATTTTATCAAAATTAAAGTTTTTAAACTAAAATGGACTTGTAAATCACTATATTTTACTCTTATCACACTCTTACGCTTAACCTTTTGCTTGTCCTCAAGCAAAACTCTCAAATCAACAATATTAATAATCAAATTAAATGCACACAAAGTCAAAATCTCACAAATTATCGATTGTGTATTATAGCATAATACAAAGATAGTTATAAAAATAGTCAATAAAAAACTCATTCAAAAGTAACCTTTCAATTTCATACAACTCTTATGCATGTGAAATTAGTCTATCTCTAATTTATACATACAATCTAAGTAAAAGGTATTCCACATATGTCTTCACATATCAACTTAAAGATAGAATACACTTCATAGTTTTGTTTCCTCATTCTTTCTTTATTAATGTTAGACTTACATTCTCGACTCAAGATCAAAAGGTCTTTTAAGCTTGCAATGTAAAGCTTGGGTCAAGGTAGAAAAAAAAAAGGAAATTTTATGCTCATAATTGCTCACTTTCTTGAAATTTCTTGGACTTTTGTTTTTAAATTAAGAACTTTGAACTTTCCCAGACTTGAGGCATCTTTATTTCAACATTTTTTTTCATAGCCATTTTTGTGTTTAGCCATTTTGGCTTTTATTTTCTCTTTTGTCGAGCTTTTCTTTTTGACTTTCTTTATTTCCTTATGCCTACCATCCACCCAAAAGCATAGATTTGTTATCATGATTTGTCCAAATTGTGCATAAGCAGTATTGGGTTAGGTAAAAACAAATGAAAGGGATAATTCAAAGCAAAGGCTTGGGCTTGTTGATGTGGTTAAATAATAAGAAATAAAAGGATATATATGAAGGTTCAAAACAAAGGTTTTAGAGATTTATTGTTAAAGGTGAGCTTGAAAAGGTTCAAACTGTCCAAAAAATGCCTAGATCATTTCTTGAATCAAATATAGTCTAGAATTTTACCTTGAGGATTAAGTTGATAAATTCTAAAGTCATACTCATACTCTAAATTTCTATACAACTTAATATCTTACATAACTTTTCACACTAACTTATACATATCAAAGATCAAGACTAAAATGCACAATATATTAAATTCACACTTAACTAAAAACATACTTAAGAAATCATCTCATGCTTCATTACATTTATAATTTTCCTCATATTATACTTGAGTCAATCTTGACTAACTTATGAAAACTCAACTAAGCTAGCACCATTATGATTATAGCATGGTAATTTAATTTGAAAATAAAAGATATAAGAAAAAATTTTGAAAATAGATTTAGTTAAAAAACTGTTAGCTTTTCCCCCACACTTAAATTGGAAAATATTTCAAAACAAAACATTAAAGTACTAGGGTAAAAGAAATAAGTCTTTTATCTTTGCTTTCCTTGGAGGTTGAAACTATCATCATTCTTTAGGCATTTCTTTGCATCACTTCATTTTACCAAAACAACTTACAAACAACAAAAAGATCAAAGCATACCTGTCTTAAACAAAACAAAAGAAACAAATAAATATAAACTTAACAATTAATATAAAACTTAGGTTACCTCCCAAGCAATGCTAGTTTTGGTCAAACTTAACCAGTCCTAGAATCTAACATTATCTCATTCCATCGTGAGGAAGTTTGTCTTGTTGCATTTACCTTTGAGGTATCATATAAATAGAATTAACTCTATAAGGTGGATTAACTCTCTTTGTAGGTATAACATAAACTAGATTTGGATTCATTATGGGGACATTTGACATAGGGTTAGTAAGATCAATTTTAGGATTGTAAGGGCTCGGGCATAATGGGTTGGTTGAATGGGGCTATGTCATAGGATTTAGGGATTGAAAGATTAAGTTCAACTCCTTAACATTAGGTTTCTCCTTGACCTTAGACATAGCTTACACATCCTTAACCTCTCTAAGGACATCATATCCTCTAATTATAAATTGTATCCTTTTGTCCTTAATCTTAAAGCCAAATCATAGTTGTACACATCATTTTAGATGTTACGAGGAAATGTTTACTTACAAGTAAGAGGGCTTCATTATTCTCTATATCCAAAATAACAAAATCTATAAGAAAGGCATATTTATCAACTTTCACAAAAACATTCTCCAAAATTTCTTATGGTTTCGTAATAGATCTATCAACAAATTTGATGCTAAATGTTAGAGGCTTCAATGTGCCACATCCTAACTACAGAAAAACATTCATAGGCATTAAGTTTATACTTGAACCAATATCACAAAAGCTTTATCAAATTATAAGTGACCAATAACAAAAGATATAAAAAGATTCCACGGATTGTTTTGTTTAGTTAGAAAATGTTGTTGAAGTGCAAGGCTATAATCATCAACAAATGTGACATTTTTCAAGTCTTTGAGTGGCTCTTTCGGTATTAGCTTTGGTATTGGTTGTGCTACTTTGAATGTTTACCTTTGGGTAAACATCCTTTAAGTCATCCTTATCCTTTTCACTTTTTGATTTTCTTCTTACACTTCTTTCTCCTCCTCTGGTTGTATACTTTTAAGAAGTACTCTTCCACCTTGACTTAGCATTTCAATCTCCTCAAATAAATTCTCCTTAAAGCATTCCTTAGGGTCTTTTTTATATTTCTTAGAATCTTTCAACATTTCAAAATTTTCATCCATCTCCTTATTTTGTTTAATATTTTCAAGGGCTTTTAGAGTTATGTGATCAAAAACTTCCCTACCAAATCTCAGTAACTCATTATCATCCATCAACAATTCTCTCATAATGAAATTCATCGCATGTTGCTTTACAAAGCTAGACAAGTTAACTATTATAGGCTTATCAAGAAAGTTATCATTATTATCAGAATTGTATATATTGTGCTCAAGATAAGAGTACATGATATTGCATGCTTCATTGTGTTATTTCTTTAGGTTAGACTTGATATTACTAGGCGATGTTCCTAAGGGTCGATTGGCTATGGCTTAAGCTAGTTGACCTATTTGGGTTTCAAGATTTTTAATTGGTGCAACTTGGCTTTGAATGGTTGCATTGTTGGATTGCATTAATTGGGTCAATATCTCTTCAAAAGTTATTTTCTTTTCTCGGGGTGGGTTGTATGGTGGTAGGTTTGGGCGAAAGTTTATATTTTGGGTGGTCATTTGATGGTTGAGTTAGTTTCAAAAAAAAGTTTGGGTGGTTTCTCCAACATAGGTCATAAATGCTATTGTACAGATTATAAGTAGGCTTGGATTGTTAGGTATATTGGACCGCTTCTATTCTAAATTGGCATTTCTTAGTGGCATATGTCTTTCACAAATTTCATAGGTAATAAAAGGGCTTTGAATAGCATAGACAAGGGTAGTTTGGGATAGGGTTTGTAAGGCATTTATTTTCTTAGATAAGCTAGCCAATTATGAAGTGATAGATGTGAAAATGTCAAGCTCATAAACAATAGTAGTCTTTTTGTGTACCTTGTGTTCCATACCCTATTGATAGTTGTTAGCCACCATATCTACATTCAACTCATGTGTCTCTTTAGCGGTCTTATTCATTATGACTCTTTTTATAGTTAAATCAAGTGTAGTTCTCATTTATGGTGTCAATCCATTGTAAAAAAGTCTGAATTTGCAAGCATTATAAGAGACCATGATATGGACACTTGTGTAACAATTCTTTAAATCTCTGTCATGCATCATACAAATTCTCACCATTAAATTGCATGAAAATTATTTCATTCCTCAACTTAGCCATCTTGGTACGTGGAAAAAATTTAGCAAGAAACTTTTATACCAAATCAACCTGTTGTTTTTTATCCAGATGATAAAGAAGACAAAAAAATCTTTGCCTTATCTCTTAGAAAAAAGGAAAAAGACTTAGTTAGATTGCATCCTTAGAAACACCATTACATTAAAACATATCACATAATTCAAAAAAGTTAGACAAATAGAGATTTGAATTATCACTTCGTAAGCCTCCAAATTGTACAAAAGTTTGGAATTTTTGAAAAATGGAAGGTTTTATCTCAAAGTTGTTTGCTTGGATCCCTAGCCTTCTTATGGATGGTAGCCCTCAACAATATTTGTTTCTTATTGTTTGTATTCACCATTTAGATTGGTGTTGGTGGTGTTCTTTACTCTTTTCTCAAACACAGAGAATTCTTTCAATTTTTTTATTAAGTGGAGCTAGGTAAACACTTCTAGATCTATGCATACAAATAAAGAAAAGATTAAAACAATTTAAGCAAATAAAAGAAAAGTGTTAGATTAGAAAGGAGTAGAAAATCCTTATCGATATTGATTCATGAACACCGATATAATCCGTGACAATAGCACCAAAAACTTGATTGCTATTTTTTATAATGTCAGCAAGTGTATAGATCATAATCAAGTAACAGAGTGAGTGAATAGAGTATCACTCCCATGAGGATTATATAATTGAATTGTTGGGTGAAATCAAGTACCAAAGATGATCAACTACAAGACTTATATCTAAGCTAATGAAAGATTTGATTTGATTGCAAAGGAAACAATAAAAGAAAGCAATTATGCAAAAAGAAATTTTGTAGGCCAAGATCTACTTATCCAACTTTCACTTGGAATTATTGGATGTGGCCAAATAGAATAATGAACTAAAATAATCAAAAGCTTAGAGAGAAAAGAAAAATTGGTTAAGGTTAAAAGTTGCAAGACCATAAAACAAGATGGCAAACTGAAAGCTTGAATGAAAAAAAGATTACTTGAATGAAAATCGAATGCTTTTTATTGGAAAAGAACGATTGCCAAAACTATAAGAACATAAGAACACTTGTAAACCAAAACTTATAAAGAAAGGATTGCTTGTAAGAAAATAGATCTTGAAGAAAATAATGTTTTGATTAAGAAAAGAATTACAAAAGAACTTAGTTATGGCTAATCTATCACCTTAGTCAAACTACAAATAAAACTGTAAAAAAATAATAGAACCAAAACTAAAAAAACTAGAGAAGAGAAGAATAGAGATGTAGTTGTGTGTAAGTTACAAGAGAGCTTTCCTATTTATAATGGTGGGTTTAGTTAGGATGGGGATTAAGGTTACAAGTCCTCGTTATTTTGAATTCTAAGAGATTAGTTTTATCTTGATCTTGTAGAGTCATTGCCGAATGCAACTTTTTCATTCTTGGAGTTCTTTGGCCGAATGGGACATTCTTAGAGTGATCTTTTTCATCCATACAGCATGTACTTTTGATCTTGCAATCTTAATTGGTGGTTTAGCTAAGCATGGTTATCAAGACCATATAGTTACTTCATATTTAAACTATTAAGATAAACTTTCAAGAGTCATTACTTTCTTTTAAACTCTTTAGCCTTCACTTTTATGTAGTTTTGATTTGCTTAAAAACTTTTTCAAAATTGATAAAAGAGTTTTTATCTTGCAAAATCTTTCCTAAGCTGAAAATAAGTATAAGTTCTTATTCAAATATAAGTATTTGATATTCAATAGCATATAAGAGTCCTTTTGTAAATATGATAACCACATATATATAGGAGTTCTAGTGCCATTAGGATTCCTTAATGTAATTAAATTTAGAAAACCAAATGCAAATAAGATTTGGCTATTTTTCTTCTAACATAGCCAAACAAGACAATCTTAATCTTATAGGGATCTTGCATGAATTTGCATGGAATTCACATTTAAATACATAAAATCTAAAGATAAAGAAAACAAACATTAAAGGCATAAAATTCTTTCAAAATTCAAAAATTTTGAACTAAAAAAAGACTTGTAAAACATTATATTTTATTACTATTAGAAAACCAATCATTAATTGAATTCAAAGAAGGCTAGTCTCCTAGAAAAGAAAGTTTATATTATTTAGAGGAAGGATTATATTGATTAACTCAATTTTGTCTAATTTGCTTGTATACTACATGTCTATTTTTAAAGTCCTTAAGGGCGTGCTAAAGAGGATCGATAAGATGATGAGGGCTTTTCTTTAGGCCAGTGATGATATTAATAAAAAAATGGCTAAGGTTAGCTAGAGTACTGTTTATAAGCCTAGAAAATTTGGTGGCCTAAGAATATGTAACTTGGATTCTAAAAACAATACGTTGCTAGCCAAATGGTAGTGAAGGTACGCAAATGAGCAAAATTCTTTATGGAGAAATATAACGGCTACTAAATATGAGTCCAGTGTACAATAATGGCTACCTAATGTCAAAAACTTTCAAAAGATGTCAGTGATTTGGAGAAATATAATTAGCTTAAGTGGGGATTAGTTGATAAAGAAGTTTATAGGAATAGAAAGTTGTAAATGGTGTATGGGTAATGGATAAAATATCCTATTCTAGTGTGATAAATGGTGTTAGGGAAAAATCATTGAAAGAAAATTTTCATAAAATTTTGATTCTTGTGATTGACAAAAATGCAAAAGTGGTTGATTACTCTATTGAAAATAGGTTTAAGCATCCTTGGTGGAAGACCTTTTCTAAAAAATCTTTTTTTGATTAGGAACTGAGTTGGTTAAATAGTTTATGTTCTTTGATTGATGGTTGTAGGTTAACTCTTGTAAAAGAGATAAAATTGTGTGGGAATATAAGAAAGTGAGAATGTTCTTTATCGAAAAGTTGATTGCCTTACTTGATCAAGCTACTAACATATCGGATATACATGAACTATATGGGTTATGAAAGGTTAATGTTCCTCATAAAGTTCAATGTTTCTTGTGGCTTGTTATTTTGGGTAGACTTTTGACCAAGTTTTTTCTTAAAGATTGAGATATCTCTTTATCTCATGCCCGATGTCTTTGTCCTTGGTATAATCTGGTAGTTGAAGAAGTGAACCATTTGATGTTATTGTGCCTATTCATGTATTATGTTTATGCGAACTTGATTTCCTTAGCTTCGCTATCCTTGAACCTCTATTCCTTTTTTATGAATTAGAACACATGATATAATATCATCATCATCATTGTCATCATTATTATTATTATTTTTTTTTTTATTAACTTGCATGTATGAAATGAATGTAATGTAATGCCAATATGATACCTATATGATGTATGCAACAAAATGGAAGACTATGCAAATAAAATGAATAACTATCCAAAACAAATAAGTAATAAAAATAACATAACAATTATATAATACAACATAATATATATAGTGTCTTAACTTTTGATGATTTTCTTAAAAAGCAGCATGGCTTTACCCTAGGCAGGCTTTCTATGGCTCATGATATGCTGGGTCGAGATTTATTCATCTAAAGGTTTCCAGATCAAACCTTACATTATTATTCATTATAGACAAGGCACACAAATCCTCACTTATTATAAGCTACAAATAGAAAGGGTTAGATCTAAGTGAAAGTATTTTGCTAACAAATGCGTAGCTTATCACCTCTTGAAAGTGTAACTACTTAACTTCGTCTTAATAAGGACGAAACCCAGGTTTAGAGCTCCTATATGTAAGTGAATATGCAAAAGTGTGCAAAACATTATATCAATCAAAACAACATAAACATATTGTAAATAACAAAATCAAAACAATATAAAAACTAACATGCAATTTATTTATTTTAAAAAAAATAAAATAAAGGGAATTAAATTAAATATCAAATAAAACCAATTAAATCTAAAACTTTCGATAGCACAAGATTAAAATTTTTTGGCCCGTCTCTCAAAATTTCCCTAATGGAGTTGCCAAGCTATAATAACGTATTGGTCTAGAAACCTGATTACTAAACACAAACATTTAAAATCATAAAAACATAGATAGTCGCCACTAATTTTTTTCAAGGTGTGATTGACCATACAAAAAATTACATTTTTAATAAAATAGTAAAACATATTTAAAGTTTATTAAAAACATACTTTCAATCTATGAAAATAGGATTAGGTTCGGGAGTTGGTTACGTATAGGGAAAGATTAGTACCTTTACAGTGCCCGCTTAAATCGATGTCAATTAATCATGTGCTATTTTTTATTTTGGATAAAAATAATTTTTATTTAAAATTTATTTAATAATAATTCTTGGCATTTTTCTTAAAAATAAAAATAAATTAAAAATATTTATTTAAGAATATTGTGAAAATCTTTAGATTAGAAGATTACCTTATAATTCTCTAATATATAGGCAAAATTTAAAAATAAACATTTTCGTCTAAGATTTACCATAATATTTTCTTTAAAATAAAAATAATATTCTTTGAAAATGATAATTATTGGTAACTATCAAATATCTAGATAGAGTATCAAAAATTATATTTCTCGAAATATGATTTTAATTTTATTTATTTATTTATTTTTGAAATCAATTTTTGAAAAAAGTTTTTTATGCAATAAAAATGAAAAATTCTACAATCAACCATAAACATCAATAATTAAATAGTCATATAATGACATAATAAATGTAAATATGTATGTAAATATGTGTCATAAATGATGAAGAGACGGGACTTGGAATCAGATTTTTAACTATAAAGAGACTACTTGAACTCTCTAACCTTTAGGAAGAGTTTGGATGCAATTATTTATATTTAAAATCTCATTTTTGTTTATTCTTTATTTAATTTTGTTATTTTTCAAATTAAAGAATTATATGAAAAATCTTAATGAAATAAAATTTTATAAAAACCACATTATTTAGGTGACATTTGGGAAAAAATTAATTTACAGGAAGTTTTCATACAAATTCTGAAATTTTGAGATGGTTTTGGGGTTTCATATAAATTTAGGGTTTCACTTAGGTTTTTAAAAATTTATGAACCCTTATAAAATTCTCCAACATTTAAGATTTTGGAACAAGCTCGTTTTTAATAATTTTTATAAAAATGAATATTTATATTTTTATACATTTCCTTTTATTAAAATTTTATTATTATTTATTTACCTGCATTATTATTTATTAATTCATTATTTTTAATTTTATATTTCTAATATCCTAAAATCTTTTTAAAATTAAATTTCTTTTACTAATATTTAATTTCCCAACAACTAGGTGGAATTAAATTTTCTTAAAATCCGATTTTGAATTTCCTCTTACATCTCTGCAGGGTTTTCAAAATTTTATTTTTGTTATATTTTTATTTTTTAGATATTTATTACTTATCATTATTATTATTTATTATTATATATTTTAACTATTAAAATTACTAATCAAACCTATTATAACAACCTTATTATACTAAAGTTTTTTTATTTTTAATATCTATTTTATTCCTATTCTACTGATGAAATATTCCAATGATGAGTGGACCTGTAGTCACCCGTTACACAAAGGAACCGCTCATAAACATAAAAGCTTTGAACTTTGAACTTTCCATGCAAAGGAATGAAAGACAAAGAAAATAAAATATAAAACAGTGAAGCAAACCAGTGAAGTTTAATGCATACAACAGCACTCAAAACAAGCTTTAGGAGAACCTAAAAACGAGTTTTAGAAAGGATTCCATATGTATGAACTATATATATATATATATAACATACATAAGAGGAACTTTTAGGCTTATGTAACAGCATACACGCGGAAACAACGAATAGGAAATGAAAACAAGTTCTCAACTTTCAACAATAGACCACCATCGTTTTTCATGAAAGAAGAAACAGTTGCAGAACATTACCTTCCTTTCAAACTTTATCTTTTCTTCTTTTCCGCTTGCTTTTTTAGTTCCTGCTCAATTTGTTTTCTGTTTTTTTTTAATCTTTTTTTGCCTGCTACTGGTCTCTGATTCTATTTGGTGTTTCCAGCGCCTTCCTCTTTTTTTTTTTCTTTTTTTTTTTTTCTCTATTCTGCTACTTCCTTAGCTTTTTTCTACTGGTTTTCCTCTTCTTTTCTGCCCAGTTTTTCCTTGCTGCTACCAGTTTTACATATCTGCTTGCCTTTCTTTCTATTTCACGCTTCCGCTTGCTTTCTTTTTCCAGCTACTTCTCCCTTTGCAGTTTTCCTTTTCCGCTACTGGCGTTCCCTCTGCTTTTTTCTTCTTCTGGTTTTTTATCTTTTTTGAATGCTACTGCCAGTTTTCTTTTGCTGCTGCCTTCCTCTTTTGCTTCCTTCTCTTTTTTCCTTTTATTTTTCTGTTCAGTTCCTTCCTTTCTCACTGCCTCCTGTCTGCTTTCTGGCTTTTTCACTGTTTCATGCTTCTGTCTTCTTCTGTTAGCTACTTCTTCGCTGTTTGTTTTTGCTTTCTCCCAGCCCTTCCTTTCTCACTGTCTCCTGTCTGCTTTCTGGCTTTTTCACTGTTTCATGCTTCTGTCTTCTTCTGTTAGCTACTTCTTCGCTGTTTGTTTTTGCTTTCTCCCAGCCCTTCCTTTCTCACTGCCTCCTGTCTGCTTTCTGGCTTTTTCACTGTTTCATGCTTCTGTCTTCTTCTGTTTGCTACTTCTTAGCTGTTTGTTTTTGCTTTCTCCCAGCCGTTTTGACGATCGCTTTTCCTTATCTTTTTTTTGGTCCCTTTTTTGCTTGTTTTGGATTTTTTGTTCTCCCTTTTCAGGTTCGTCCTTGCTGCCCGTCTGCCTCTCCCAATGTCTTTGTCCTTCGTGTAATCTCGTGGTTGAAGAAGTGAAGCATTTCATGATATTGTGCCCATTCATGTATGAATTTTAGTGTGGTTTCTTGTTTTGGTGAATATTAAATTATGTCTTCTAGGATCATGGAACTAGTTTCTTCTACAATGTCTTGAGGTCCTTTTATTGGTCTGTTGAAAGTTTGGTGGATTGCAACCTATGCGGCTGCATGTTGGTCTATGTGGATAATGAGAAACGAAATGGTTTTCGAAAATAAGAAACCTAACATTGACGAGCTACTGTTTCTTAGCAAACTGAAATCCTTACTTTTGATTAAACCAATCAAGGAAGAGATTGTTATTTCGGATTCTTTATGGTAGGTTAACCCAGTGGAGTGTGTTCCTTCATCAGTTTGTAAATTTGATAGATATCTTATTTGTTGGGCACCTCTGAAGAAGGTATGCTGAACTTTAATGTTGACGGCTTCGTGAAAAGTAAGATGGGGCCTGCAGCTTGTAGGGAAGTATTGTGAGATTTTAACTCAAAGGTGTTGGCAATATTTTTAGCTCCTTTAGGGATTCAGGATGCCTCTTTGGTGGAACTCTTGGCTATTAAAACAATAACAGAGATACTTGTATCGCTAGGGAGATACAAATGAGTTAAGGTAATAATCAAAACCGACTCTTAATTGCGGTTAACTGGTGTAATAAGAAAGACACAAGATCGTGGAGATTATGGTCTACTTTTTCTAATATTGATTCTGTAGGTGAGGAATGTAATGTTAGTATTCAAAGATATGTAGAAAAGCCACTGAATGGCGGATTCCCTAGCAAGACAAGAGTTGATAGAGTAGATAAGTTCTTAGTTTGGTGGTAAAATATTTACTATTCTCAAGTGATTATTTGTTGGTTTGGTAGATTTCTTATAATCCTATTCTGGTTGGAGTGGTGTGGTTGTCACTCTTTTTGAAGATGTACATTTTTTATCCTTGCAATAAAATCTGAACTTAGAAAAAAAAATGTACGGGAGTTGAGACCAAACCTAGGAAAAGTTTAATTTTTTTATCTAACTGTTAAATATTTTAACTTCTCTTCCATGTCTATTTATAGTAATAAAAGTTAATATAGTAAGTAAGTCAAAGTAATATAGTATATTTACCAGTAAACTAAAGTCATGTTGTTTTTATCTTAATGTCAAAATATTATAATTTTCAAAGTCAATTATCACAAAAAAGAAAAAAATAAAATTATCACATCATAAAAAGACCCAAGTAGCCAAATGAGCATCACATTCACTATTTTTGATTTACTTCCTCAACTATACATATTTAATTCATGTCGTAGCTTTGTTATTTACCTAGAGCAACACCTTATCCATGGTTAGATACTTAAGGAATAGAGCTTGAAGTTAAAGTAGAATTATTTCCACCAACTCCACCTCTCTCTCTTCAAGTTTGTTTTTATATGCATCTAGATGCAATATATAAATATAAGGATCCACTTACACTAGTATAACTCTTACATTTTTTGGACCCTTAGATCAAAATTACTAAATTTAAAATTATTATTTTGATTCAAATAAGTCATTAATTTAATTTTGATCCAAGGATTCAAAAAAAAGTAAGACTTACACTAATGTAAGTGGATCGTTTCTCTACATATAAAATCATTTATGAAGAGAGGTATACTAAAGGGTAGATTAACATACTTTTCAAATATATATATATATAGCTTTCCACAAACTTTATTATGCACAAGTTGATCATAAATACGATATAAAATTGTGATGACTCTTTTTCTTGGTGGATCTTTACTAGCTTCTCTTCTCATATTCTTTTGTCATTTTCCTTTTTTCTTTTTAACAATTAGGCTAGGGTTTAATTTTTTTTTTCTCATTTAAAGTTAAATCTTTCTCAAGTAATGGTGAGATCATGTGTTTATAAGTCTTCATATATGCTTCCTTTGTCCAATAAAAATGACAAGTATTTTCAAGATTACCCTTTTTGTAGCCAATACATGCAATTTCATGAAAATATGGTAAGCCAATTAACTAGCACATGTTGTGAGTGCAATTTTATCTCTCTAAGTCCAGTACATGTTTCACCAAACTAACAAGAACTTAAAATTGATCTATACTAGCAAGTAATAACTTTACAACCTCTTATATAGAAAAGTATAATGTAATGCTCAATTTCTCAATTATATTAGGCATGGTCCTACTTTCTCATGAACAACCTTGAACAGAGGAACAATTGGTTTACTTTGAAGCATTTCACTCTTTGATGAAGTGAAGTTGTTAGTTAGCTAGTCATTCTTTGATGCATGTTCAAAACTCAGCCTACACCATTTTGACGATAGTAAGGCCTTTAACCACTTACATGCCATCTTCATTAGTTAAGTCTATTTGGTTCATGACATACTTGAAATCTTTTCCATTTGAACCTTTGCAGCATTTCAAAAGTTAAACTTTAGTTGTAACCCTAAATATGAACTATTGAAGTTGGCATACAAATGCCTTGTTAAATTCCCTATTAAATAAATATAATAATTATATAAATTATAGCTTTATGAAATATGACATAAATAAATTATAGCTTTATGTGAAATATAAAGCAAATAAAAAGTTATAAGTAAAATACCATATACCAAATAATATAACTTTAAAAATTTATTTATAAAACGTAAAGAAATTATAGTTTTTGAAATGTAAAGCAAATAAAAAGTTTTAAAGAAATAACATACCATATGCTTATTTAACATAAAAGTGTGTAGAAGTTCATTTGTGCCCTATTCAATATGCTGATGTAATTGATTAAGCGAAAACCTCCAATTGTTTGTGTTATTTAGCTTAAAAAAAAGTTATATTATTTTGTTATCTATCTAATAAATTGATTGAAACAATTACTATAGCAATTGGTATTATCTCATTATTTCTATCAAGTAATAATAAAGAAAACAAAACACCTTTAGATGGTTATTTTAAGAAACATCAATTAATTCTCAAGGATAGCTTACACCTATTAAATGAACCCTTTTTTCGGTTGAGTAACACAAAAAGTTTTTCAAACACAGGGGTCAAAATTAGGGTCATGTCAATCCTCTATCTCTATATGCACTATGGTATCACAATCTTTGTCCTCGATCAATTTTAATACTTATTAGCTTTCTATATGAGGCGACATGATTGCCATCATTCAAATCTCTATATGCACTATGGTATCAACTTCATCCTCAAGTCTTGAGCCTAATCGTTAATGAGTTTTTATATGCACTATGGTATCAACTTCATCCTCAAGTCTTGAGCCTAATCGTTAATGAGTTTTTAGGAGGACATACAGGTCTTGGTTTTGAAACAAGGCCGCCTTTTTTTTCTTCTATGGGTTATGCCTATTCTATATATATAAAAAAAATCAACAGTTATTTTCGCTATAAAAGTTTTATTATCAAGAGTCCCCCAAGTATGAACTCCTTAATGGCAACCAACATCTTTACATTTATAAGTTACCATAGTAAGCTCATTCTTAATCTTCTTATATTTGTATTTTTAGATAGCACCATAATCATTTAATACAATTATGAAATGCTTCATATCCACAATAACTTAATATTATTCAAAACATAGTTTTCCATTATTTTGCTTCTTAAATGATTAGCTGGATACTTCAATGTTCATTATATACTTTTGTTTTCTTCTTCACAATGAATTCAATATTCTCATCTCTTTCATACTCATCATAAAAATCATCATCAAAGGCAGCATCTTTAAATTGATGACCTTTTTCTTTATTCATCAACAAGTTCTTCATCATTTGAACTATTACCAATATAATCTTTCTCATTACACAACCACTCTTTCTCATCATAAAAAAATGGATAAATCTCATGATGCAAATAATCAATATCGATATAACTATCATGCCCATCATTTTCTTTACTAACAACTTTCAACATATTTCTCCACTTTAGGTACCTAGTTTTACTTTAGTTTGCAAATGTAGTGGCCATTTCATCACCTTTGGATGAATTTTTTTATATCCTTACCATTTCTAATTGTCTCCATATTAATATTGTCATAAAAAATAAAAATTTTATCCTTGATACACATTTTTTCAAATGTTACATTCTCAACATTTTTATTGTTGCCAACAACACTAATTCCACATTCTTTTAAACTATTTCAACAACCTTAACTCTAACCTCTTTACCTTCACCTTCAAACTTAAGTGAAGAACCTATATCAACACCTAATAAAGGTCCTAGCTGGTTTTTTTTTTTTTTTTACATAAAAATGAATTTTAAATCTATCATCCCATTTTTCTAAAAATTTTGATTAACATTAGCATCACATTTAATTGCCATATCATTTTTGGCCATAATAGACACACTAATCAATTTAATATACCTATAAACTTGACATATTAAATCTATCCATGAAAGTCTATCCGTATCAACATCCTTAACAACCAATTATTCATTACCATAATGAAATATGAATGATGCATAAGTTAATAACTTCATACATCAAACATTACAAAAAAATTAAGGTATTATCGATGAAAAATTTCATCAGTAAAAGGTTAATTTTGTCGATAAAACAATTACTAATGAAAATTTCATCAATAGTAAGCGAGTCAGTAATAGCATTTGTTGGTAAATTTAAAATTCCATCAGTAATTATTAACGCATAATTTCATTGGTAATATAATTATTTTGTCGGTAAATATCCATTGGCACTCCACTAGTAAAATTTGCTAATAAACCATTAGTAATCAATTAGTAATTCATTGCTAATTCATTAGTAATCCATTAGTAATTAATTGATAATTTGTCAATAAAAGCTTATTTCTATTGATAATCTATTAGTAAAAACAAGAATTCCATTGGTAAAATCTATTTGTAAAATCTAAATTTCATTAGTAATTTGATTAATTCTATTAGTAATTATTTAAGAAATATTTAAATAAAAAATAAAACTTGTGTGATTCTTTTAAAAGTCTATTATTTGTCTATTATTCATTAAAAGCATAAAAATCAAATATACATATTATAAAGTTAAATTCATGTCATAAAATCAAAACCACAAAAATTCTAAAAATAATTCAAATGACAAAATTGAAATTCATAAAATATAGTATTTGAAAATAGCCCAAATTACCATAATACATCATGAAAAACATGTCATTGTCTTGCATCTCCTAATCTAGAATTTTCTTTGCTGTCAATAGGTCTATAAGGTGACCTGATTGTGTTGGAAAAAATTGTCTACACTTTATCAATTGCATTATCTGATCCATGAAAAACCTAAGCTCAACCCTCGCTTAATCCTTAACTCACCAATTTGTTGTTATATCTAAGGTTAAGGAGGTACAAATAATAGACCACAAATTGAGTTAGACGTTGTTGCTATAGTATTCGACTAATCAAAGTAAAGTAACTCCTTAAATCTATCAATAGATCCAAAGTCATAAACATGAATGTGCATAGCTTCAACCCCTTGATAGCTTTAGTTGATATTAGAGGATCGAAACTTGGATAACTGGAAGAGTTTTCACCATATTTCTAAGATGATCAGCATCATTGTTCTCTTACAAAAAGTTTAAAACAATTATCATTCCATTTTACTTATATAGCTTAAGTTATCTAGTTCAATAAAGTAAGACAACAAAGTAAAACAACTTTAAATAACTCATAATGTCCAGATTTACTAAAAAAAATCTAGACAAATCATGATTGAATATATAATAGTTTTTGTATTTCACAAAGCCATTACATCTTAATACGCATAAAACACAATCTAGTTTAATATTGAATTTCTTATAAACTTTAGGCTTTGAATTACTATAAAAGTAGTTCATCAAAAGTACAATACACAACAAGAATCTCAAAGAAAAATACATAACAGTTTTTACCTTTCACTAAGTCATAGCATCTCAATACACACATTACACTACCTAATTCAATAGAGAACTTCCTACAAATTGGTAGTTTTGAATTACTATAAAAGTAATTCATCAACAAGCATAATACATAACAAGAAATAGAAAGCAAATACACAACAATTTTTACCTTTCACAAAGTCACTACATTGTAATACACACACAACATACTATCTAATTCAATAAAGAATTTCCAATAAATTTTATGCTTCGAATTACTATAAAAGTAATTCACCAACAAGCGCACTACATAACAAAAATCACAAAGCAAAATATGCAATAATTTTCACCTTTCACAAAGTCATTGTATCTCAAAATACATAAGGCATTATCTAGTTCAATAAATCAAGGTAACTTGAAAGAATTCACAAAGTCATTACAAAATCACATACACTAACAACTTAGGACTTGTTGTTAATGAAATCACCATGTCTTCCTAATCGTTTGTAAGTGTGATTGAACTATTCTTTAAATGTGAGTTCTCATTGCATCTAAAGTGACTGCATTCATTTGGAGATATATTTAATGAAATATGTAACAATGAAATTTATATAAAGTTAAAATATGATGATAAAAATAATTCATGAAAAAACATCATATCATTTTTTTTCTATAAACATAAAATACAATTGAATTGCCTATGTGTTTCGTAATACTTCATTCTTTTTATGTTCAACGATTTGCTTTGGCTTTGGCAGAGATTTTTTGTCATTTTTTAGTGCTCCATACATTTTCAATAAGAGCATTCCAAATCAGAGTAGTGATCCACTTTAGCTAAATATCTCTATAATGTATGATGTTATCAACTCCATGCTTTTTCATTACCAAGTCCCTCTTGTTTGATAACAAGTCTTTTAATCAATTCTTGAAAATATTATTTTATGTGCGTTAAACTAGAACATTATTTAACTTAGCCCATTGACATTTTTCCTAATATAATAAATAGGAATACAATAAGTCATTGATATGAATTTGAACTTTTCATTCAAATAAAATAAATATCCAACTACTACTTTATATTTATCAACATTAAATTCTTCACTAACGTAGAAACTTTACCCCATATCAACCAAGGCCTAGTAAAATTCCCTTGAATTAAGCCCAAAATTGTTAAGCAAACCAATGATTGCTCAAAATAACTATCAATATCCATTTGTTAGTAAGATTAGTTAAATTGTACAAATTGTTTAAAAAATAAAAAACGCTAAGAAAAAATTAAAAGGAAAAAGTATATTTCATACATATCTCTTAGTGAAGTAATTTACACCCACTTGTTTGGATTTGTAGGAGTCGATAAGCTTTTGTTTGCCCTATTGTCCTTTGCTTTAATGTTGTCTTTTATTCTATAATATGTGGTTAGTTAATAAATGTTGAATTGATGTCATGCTCTACAGGTAGATCATCCATCATTAGTGTTAAAGATGACCCAAAAGGTGGATCATCTATTATTAGTGTTGAAGATAACTTGATAAGTGTCTTACTTCGCATCGATCCTACTGCATATCCACCTTAAGTGTTAAAGCTCTTTCCACGATATCTCATTATAATTATTATATAAAACAAGAACATTCCATCAATATTTCAAAAGCGTAAGTAATAAATAAACATATATAATATTACATTAGTATTTCAACAGTAGATGAAATGAGCAAAAATAAAATAAAATATGCATATAAAACATTCTAATTAAAATAGGCTAAATCAAGTCTTATATTTAAAGTTAAATATGTTGACCATATCGAATAAACATTATATATAACATTAAAAGTCATTAAAGTTAAATATGCCATCATCATCAAAATAAGCAAACTCATATATGTCATCATCATCGTCTTCTTCTTCTTCTTTTTCTTTTCAAAACATTTGAAATAAATCTATCTTTTTATAATCATTAGTAAAAAGAATTGTAAGATTATCAAGTTTTTTTGAGATAGTAACATTTCGTGAAATAGAAATTTCAACTTCTTGGTACACGTCTTCACTTAAATCAATTATTTTTTCTTCATCTCTATCAATATTACTTAGTCGATATGTACTTTCAACCTTTATTTCGAAAACTGTCCACCAATCATTTTGATCTCTTTTTTTAGAAGGAAACTTGTATAGGGAGCTTGATGTACTTGCTTAGCTTAGACAAATAGTTCTTTGCTAGCAAGCATTCAATTGTGTTTGATTTTAACAAGATCATACAAGGATCTACCTTTACCTTTTTTTCCATGTCAAATAATTGACATTTAAAAAGTATAACTTTATTCCCTGCTCCAAAGTATTCAAACTCAATGATATCTTTCAAGATATTATAAGTCACTTTTATAATCATTGTAACAACTTCTTTTCACAATAGCCCACAATTTATCATCTTATGAGTTTGGCCATAATTAGTTGTATGAAACTTAAAACCATTCACAAAGTACCTTTGAAACACCTAACCAAGCATTTAGGGCTATAAGCTATCTCAACTAGATTACGATCAATATCGACATTTTGCTCTTCAAACTATCTAATTGTAAAACATTAAAATTGATCACTATTTAAAATTATTCAAAAATATAATTTCTATTCATATATGGTATTATGCTCTAAACTTATAAATTGTCTTAACCATTATGAAAATCTTGCATCACGTGCTTTCTCTAATTTCATATCATTTATATGCACAATTTTTCTTTTCATTGAGTCATCAAATATCCTATCTTTGTCAATTACGAATTAAAAAAATTTATCAATTTACTAGCAACATACATTGTAGAGTTGGCATGGTTTTTACTCAATGTAAGGATTTATCTCTTTGCAGTTCAATAAAACACATAAGTTTACCTTGGTATACTCATCTACTGATAACTATTGAGACTTATTTGTAGACCTAATGCTTAGCTACGATGAATGAAAATCGAGAAAACTTCCTCTAGATTCCATGACTCTTTCATCATCATTATGTGAAATTCAATTCAAATATTTTTAACACATTTGGATCAAAATAGAATAAGCAAAAAGTGGATATCTTTTCAATAACATATGCCTCACATGTAGATACTTTAACAAATGCTCGAATGGTGCATTTTTTCTTGAGATGATGAAGAAACCTAGTTATCATCATAGCACAACATAAATGTTATTAAAGGAAATTAAATTAATCAACATTAATGACTAATAATTGAATTATATTGCCTCTCCAATGGATCATCTATCGATAATGAATAAGTCTATCAATTTTTGCCTTATTAGGCAAATAAATCGACAAATGCTTCATAGAATCAAAGAAACTTGAGGAAAAATATTTTATAATTCATAAATTATCCAATATTTCTATACGGTCTACATGTATTTTAGTAGAACATAGATCTTTGAAAAATAAGATAGCTCAGTAATTGCATTTCAAATAGAGTTAGACACCAAATTTCGAAAGGTAATTAGAAGTAATCATTACATGAAAATATGACAATCATGACTTTTCATCCTATAAAACTTGCAATTAACCACGTTTACATATCGAGCTATGTTAGATTCAAAACCATCAAAAAGTTTTAATTGTTTAACCTATATATAAACATCTCTTCTCTACTCTTTGCTTAGAGTGTAAAAAGCTTTAAGCTAAAAACTTTCGCATTCTTTTTAACTAATTCTAACTCAAGTTATTTGTAATGCACTTTCAGATTTAGTCTAGCCTTTATATTTTCTTTGGTTGTACCCTCAATATTGATTATTGTGTTAAAAACATTATCAAAGACATTATGATTAATATGCATTACATCAAGATTATGCCAAATAAGATTGGCATGCCGATATGGCAACTCTCAAAATGTGCTTTTTTTTTCACCCATTTATGACTTTCACCAAAACTATCTAACTTATAATCAACACATTTTGTGCCAAATGTGATATTTGAAAAGCTATTTAACAAAGCCAAATTTTTTCACCTGATAATGGAACAATAAGGGAGTCATGCTCAACTTTTTTTTAAAAAATTTATTTATTTACCTTTCAAAAGGATGATTAAGAGGTAAAAAATGACAATGACAATCGAAACAGTAAGGCTTCTTCTTATAAGCCAACTGAAAAGACTTTTCTTATCTCATGCAATAACGACATGATAAGTTTTTATGAGTGTTTCATCCAAACATACCATATGCAAGAAAATCATTAATTATCTATAAAAGAGTTACCCTTAAATTTTATTTTTTATAAGTATCATATGTCACAACATCATGAGATTATAATATTTTTAACTCATCTATTAAAAGTTTCAAGCAAAATCTTTATATTTTGCTCGAAACTACTTTTTCTTAGAATGATCATATTCAGCAAGATATATATTTGCTTCATACACAATCATGGTGGTAAATTGTATACCACTAGCATTACTGGCCAACAAGAGTATGGTTTCGCATTTGGATTAAATGAACAAAAACCATCCACACATAATCCTAGTCTTCCATTTCAAAGTTCAACTATAAATGATTCATGGCGATGACGAAAATATTCCCAAACTTCACCGTCAATAAGATGTCAAAGTTTGATTATTGATTGCACTGAAACTTTAGTATTTTGATGCTCATTTTTAATGCAATTTTCCTTATAGATTATGGCAAATATATTCTTAAATGCACATTTGTAGGTGAAAATATGAAGAAGGAGGAATTTTAGACATTTTTTTATACATTTTGGAGGATTTTTTGTGGTGAAAGCTAGCAAAGGCCATAATTAGTGTAATTGTGCTTATTGTTTATCAAGGGAGTTTTTCTTACACCTTTTCTTTTATAGCTTCTTGATTTTTAAATGATTAAATTTTAGAATTTTGGTAAGTATTATACTATCAAATTGGTTCATTTTATGGATTGAAATTGTGGCAAAAAATTGAAGAGGGAATGAATGCTTTTAACATCAAAATGAGGGAAAGAACATCAAATTTGTCGTTTGTGTGCATGATTCACGCAACTACTTATTTTTGTGCCATCCTTTAGTGATTTGAAGAAGCCTAAATAGAGTTAATGAGTTGGAATTTTCGAGGAATCCTATTGGCCATAATGTGGCCTTTTTAGAGTGGCAAAATTCATGATAAAAAGACTTGGAAACAAGGAAAAGCTTAAGGAGCTAAAATAATTTTGTAGCAAGCGATGAAGCAAGGAAAAAAAAAGATCTAGAAATCCCCTTATCCTTAAATATTTTAGAGATATTTTTTAGAGTTTAAGGGACCATTCACCTGCCTATAAATAAGTAGAAAGTTGGCCATTTTGAGAGACTTTAGATTGGGATTTACATTTTTTGTTTTTTTAATTTTTAACACTTTATTTTTCTGCATTTCATTTTCTTGCATTTTTTTACTTACCAAATAGCCTTTAATTCCAATTTTTCCAATTGATTCTTATTGTAATTTTTAGTTTCCTAAAGTGTTTTTCAATGTTTTTTAAGATTTTGGTAATGAATTTTACAAATTTTATTGATTTCCTACTCACATTCTTATGATCTCTTGCTAATCTCAAATATGGATTTGAATTCACTCAACTGACATTTTCCCAATTTTTTGTTACAAACTCTTTGATTTCTTTTACTTATTTTACTTCATTTCTTTTCATAGTTTTTTAACTCACTAGGCTACAATATAGAAAAATTTTAGTTTCAGTTCGAATCCTGGAGGCAGGTAGTCTAGATGTGAAAAGAAGTTTGATCTTGAATCTTCTCTCCTCTAGGCAAATTGTTTGCTTCTTTTAAACTTTGCACCCTTAGATTTACCTATTTTCTTGCTTATTTTATTTACTTTTTGTTCTTCAATTTGAATTATCATATTGTTCTTTTAGTGTTCTTTCAATTTACAGCTCATAATCATTTGATCTTACCTAATTTAGAGTTAGAAATCCATCTTGAAGTCACGGTTTTAGACTTTTTTTTTTTACATTCAGTTACAACCTTTCATTTAAACCTAGCAATTTTATTTCAAAATTTGTTCAAATTTATTTTTTACTTTAGTTCTTTACTTAGTCCTATAATTTTAAGTGTGAATCTATTTACTTTGTTGCCAATTAGATCTCATTTTAATTGTTTAGTTATGATTTATTTAGGTTAGCTTAGTATTTTTGAGTTTGCAAGGTTAGTTGCATTTTGCATTTTCATCACTTTAATTTCAATTCAATCTTGATTTTACTTTGATTTAGCTACTATATTTTAAATTTTTTTAGATTGCATTTTAACTATTGTTTTTGTTCATTCGTTCATTTACTTAGCATTACATTTTTTATGCTTTTATTTTCATATTAGATTTTATGCTCATTTGGTGATTTGAGCCAACTATAAATGGGTAGGATGATAATAGATACTTAGTCTAAGAATTTTTTTACCTAATCTCTGGGGATGATATCTTGACCAAAAGGTCATTATTATTACTTGTACGACTTGTATACTTGCAGTTGATCGAATCAATTTTAGGCATGTCATGTCATATATTTAGCAGTTTTAGTTTACATATAAAATCTTTGAAGCCTCGATATCAATGGCATATACTGTAAGATTTTATAAGAAATTTATTTTTTTGTCTCACCACTAGACTTATTCCTTAAATATCGATGATGACCAAATATTGACAATATGTTAACTTTGCTACTTCATTATAATACAACATGCAATTGTTTTCCCATACATGAATTTTCTTATAACCAAGTCCAAGTTTCATAATTTTTTTTCATTTTATAGAAGCTTTCAAGTAATTTATCATCTATCAGTAACATATCCTTCACTATGTTTATTTGACGATCAAAACATGACTCATTCATGTTAAACTCTAATTTACAATTTAAAAGCTGTGACATAATAGAGAAGATTGTGTGCTTCGTACAACCTGACCATAATGATTCATTCACATCATTCAACAAAGAATATAAGCTTGCCTTATTTGCACTCGACTCATATGGCAATTTAATAGAGCAATTTAGGCAAAAATTTTATGAGTAATGGAGTCCATGATTTAAGTGAGGGTAGAATCCTATTTTAACAAAAAGTGGAAAAAGTTAAGGTAACTCTTTTTAGGAGTTTGATGGATGGTGTGAGTGTTAAAATAATGTAGAATTCTATACATAAAATAGTAGGATGCTTTCTTAGGTCTCTTTGTCGGGGGCATCAATTCAAGTCTAGTGATGATAGTAACTCATTCAATTGGTTACTTTATTGTTGTAGAGTTTAAGCTTCCTTATTAGTTAGCTTATTTTTAGTATAATTGTGGCTTAGACATTGATTCATTGAAGATAAAGATCTGGTGAGTAAAGTAACAGTGTTGAATGGTATCAACTTTGATTGTTGTTGATGTAGTCTATTTGAAAACAAAGACTTAATAGAAACCCTAAAGAAGTTAAACCTTCATAACCTATTTCTTTCTCTTAAAAAGTAGTTGGAGGGCTTTTTTTTTCTCCCTTATACTTCTTTCTTTCTAAATTTTCGGTACATAGTTTTGATATAGTGCTTTCATGTCATTCACTTTTTATGTACATACTATTTTGTAGCTGCACCTTGTTGCATAAATTCTAATGAAGTATGATTACTACTTCCAATTTCTAACAATGATTAAATTAACCTTAAAACACAAAACTTGATCCAATTAACAATGCTAAAAAGTAAGATGACCATGATATCTTAAACTCTTTTCATGTCACTAAAATTAAATCTTTGATCAAGTTTTTTGTTTTAAGATTTAATCTCAACAGTCATCGACATACGGGTGCCTCTAGAAAAAACTAGTTTAACATGTAAGAAAATAAGTAAGCAAAGCTTAACAGAAAAAAAAAAAAACCCAACATAGAGCCATCATAACCGCCGTATGAATGAGTTAGTATGAAATAGAAGAGAAATTCTTGAATACTTGGAGAAGCCAACAAAGGCTTGACGATGAGGGGAGAGAAGTGACACTCCAATGGACTTTTGGCAATTGGAACAATAGTGGTGCATTGGCAACGAGGGCAAAGAGAAAGCGTTTTAAGGATGGTTAGGAATTTGTGGCCGGAAAAAAGAAAAGGGGTTAGGGATTTGGGTCAGGGAAAATAAGAAAGGGAATTAAGGATTTTAGTTTTATTAAATCAACTGACAGATTATCAATGAAATTTTTATTGGTAAAAAATTTTATTTTTTTCTACAAATTAATATAATTTTTAATAGATTTAATTTATTTTAAATACTGATGAAATAATCCTTCGATAATTCGTTACTAAATATTATACCGACAAATTATTCCATTGGTGATTCCCACGCCAACTTTTCCCAATTGTGCCCAATTTTTACCTACGAAATACTAACAAAAATTGTCTTCGTCTATAAATTTCGTTGGTATTCTGTCGATGTATTATTTTATAATTATGATCTATTGATAATTTGTCAATAAGTTGTCGGTAATTACTGACAAAAGTATTTTAGCAATAAAATTCTATAAGTATTCAATTGCTAAAACTCTGTTGATTATACTAGTAGTGAACATCCTTAACAACCTATTGGTTTAACGAAAGTTGTGTTGCTTTTTGAAAAACAAAAACTCACCAAAGCAACATGGATGCAAATGAAATAGATCTTTAAATGTTTAACTATCTAGGTTGAATTTGGAACAATAAGCCAATGTGCATTTTGTCCAAAATATTTATTTTCATGTGAAGGGTGGTGTCAATTGGATCTTGAACTTTTTATTAAAATTTTAACTAGTAGTTTAAATAGTTAAAGGGCCAAACATTCCACTTTGAAGTAAAAAATACCAAGGTTTCTATGATTTCAAAGTTTTTTTTTTAATTTTACCCATAAATCACTTCTTTTGTTGTTCTTCTTTGTTTATTTAGTGCGACAATTGTTCATGAGAAATGACATCTCACCTTGCAAACTTAGTTTTTTTTTTCAAATCAAAAAACATTTTGACTATTTTGAAACATGACATTAAAGCTATTGTTAAATTTGATAAAAAAATCATTGTTATAAGCATATGAATAAACGTAAAAAATATATTTTGTTCCATTCCTAATAAGCTTCACTTAATTTCACCAAAAAATGGTTTTCTAATTTCAGGCTTCTCTTATAATGTGGCATTTAAAATTTTAATGATGTTATTTGTTATTAAATTTTTTATGATATAATTTAATAAAAATTATTTACAAATGTATTAGATGAGCATTAAACAATTTTTAATTTTAACTAATAATTGTAAATTTTTTTCTTTATTATTGTTAGAATGATGATAAAAAGAAACATCATATCAATTAAATTGAAAACATTTTTTATATAAAAATATAATAAGAGTCATTCTGTTTATTCTTAATTAATTTTAAATTAAATGTCTAACTTAAAACATAACATGATATCAAATCAAGGGCTACCTTATTCCCTCTACGATAGTTAGGCTAATTGTTTCTACTCTTGAACCTATTGCTAATTGATCACAATTTATTGAAATTAAGTTGGTTAGAGCACAAAATTGTACAATTAATGTTATGTTTGGTAGATAGGAAGGAAACAAAAAAAAAAATTGAGTAATTGTTAAATTTAATATTAAGATTAATAATAATATGTAATATTTTGTAACTCAAACATTAAACTAGAAAATATTTTCTTTTCATTTTAATTCTTACCAAACAAAGCTTTTGATTGTAAAACAAATATTAAAATAAATTAAGTTAATTAGAGTAAGAAATTTAAAGTGGTTAATTTAAAGATACTATATTTGTCATATAAATTGTAAACAAAATTGTTAAGAAAATTGATGAGAGAAAACATTTTCTAGGTCAAATTTTATTCCACATTCCTAAGGTTGGGCTGAGGGATTGTTTACTAGGTTAAGGAAAACTTACCTTTTTTTGCTATTGTGAGTTGGGAAATATTGCTTTTTTGTTTTCAAGGTCTAGAAGATATAAGAATTAAGGACATAAATTTAGTGAAAGATAATGTAATAATATATGAATAAGGTCATATATCAAAATAATACGATAGACTTAATTGATTTATGGTAGCATAACAAAAGTGTTGTTGCGAAGGTATTGTGGAAGCAACACTGACTTGATTCACTACTCAGATACAAGATCATGCATTTAAAAATTGTCCACTATCCACAGTGTAAGTCCTTAAGCACCAAAGCATAAGATTCCTCATAGATTTTCCTTTTTTATACCTATCTCTCTCTTTTCCTCTCTTGTTCTCTATGTGACCTTTCACATAGTCCTACATATATGAAAATTATCTCATACTTTAGATGAAAACTTATTCATCCTTCATCATCATGGCCGAATGCCATGCTTTGTTTGAGAAAGGAAGAGACTTGATAACTATTTTCCATCATCTTCATTTATGGCCAAATGCCATGCATAATAAAAAAGAAAAGAATAGAGACACGATAGTTTGTTTTTGAATTCAAAACTCAAAAACTCATAACCACTATTTGGTAGTTATTTAATATAAAACCTTATCTACCCATTATGGGTGGTTATTCCTACATCTCCCACTTGACAAAATGGGGACAAACTCTCATGATCAAGATAATTTTTTCTCTACCCTTTGTAATTGGTTCATACAAGGAAATAAGTTGATGGACCAATATACTTCGATAGGTTTGTTTCTCTATGATTGTTAGCTATATATAGTAGCTCAAAATCACATTTAGTTACTTCTACAACTATTAGGTGTGCATAATAACTCTAAAATATAAGTAAAGTAAGTACACAATATCTTAGACCCATTCATTCACATTTCAAGTTATTTAAAATTTCTCTTTTATCATATTGTATGATATACTTATATTTTCACAATTATGTTCAATGTCTCAAACATAATTGGTCGACCTATGAATACAACCTAATGTGACACTAGAATGATTTTTCATTCTTTTAGAATCTAGTCATTTCAATTTAATTATTATCTAGATATGTCCCATTATATCAAATCATCCATGACCATAGGTAACATTGCAAGACAATTAACATTGAATTGAAACTTTAAGAAAACAATCGAAAGCCTTTAAGGATACTAAATATTTGATCCTTTGATCTCAAAAGGTCTTGCACAACAAGAAACAGAGATCTATTCATCTATTACTCTTCTTGGTTGAATAATGCACATATGGTATGAAACATATGATATGGTATTACTTTCATTTTTCTCAAGTGTAGAGGCCTAATTTGGTTTAGGCAGAAGTTGGCCATTTGTAAGGTTTTTAAAATTTGACCTGGTTATAATCAATTATTTTTTTTAATTTGGACAAGTTTTGAAAATCAAATTAGATACCAATTTGATCCAAATGCCCTAAGATCAAACTTGATCAAAATTGATCAAAATCAGTGAAACCAAATTGAACTCAGGTCAATTTTTTAAAAATTCACAAACAAATGGGACTAATAAGGCTAGGAATTAACAAATGTGATTTTAATACATTAAAAACTTTGATTGCACTTTGAGAAGGATAATATTATCGAAATGCCTTTCAAAGGTATTTTTTTAATTTAAGCTTTTCAAAGTTAGATTTTTGTGAAAACTTTTAGATCACATTTAAATATTATTTTATAATTTTTGATGCATTGAAAACACTAATTGCACCACGTGAGATGTGAAATTACCAAAATACACGTAGATATTTTTGTAATTTGACATTCTAGAGGTTAATTTTTTGTGAAACATTCTAGACAATGGTTTTATGTTATTTAATGATTTTTAGTGTAGCAAAAACCTTGATCGCACCTTGAAATATGTGAAATTACTATAATGCTTTTAAGGGATATTTTTGTAATTTGACCTTTTTTAGGTCAATTTTTGGCAAAACGTTCCAAATCATATTTTAAAATTATTTTATGATTTTTGGTCTATTAAAAACCTTGATCGTGCCTTGAAAGGTATGAAATTATCAAAATACACTTTAAGGTTATCTTTCTAATTTGACCTTTTCAAGGTTAGTTTTTATGAAAATTTTCAAATCATGATTTCATAATATTTCAAGATTTTTGGTCTTTAAAATCAAAAAAAAAAAAAAGGGAACATTATATTCTAAGAACATGGTATAAAAGGTGAAAACTTTAACAAGGGTAATTTGGTCTTTTCACAAAGTTCTAGTAGCACTTAGAGCCTCACTTTAAGCTGGGTTTATCATGGACCATTGACCATTCGAAAGCCTTAATCCAAAGGTGAAAGGTGATTGCTTGGTGAATAAACAAGGATCAATTTTTAGGATGCATCTCATGATCGAGGGCTATTAATCAATTACATGAGATATTTATTCATAATTTAGGGCTAAATGTAAGAGAAGAGAGGTAGCTTGTGGCATGAAAAGGAGCGAAAAAGAAAAAAAGAAAAATTCAGGGAAAGCTTTAAAGAGGTATAATTCCTACTATTTTTTTCATTTGCATTTCATATCATTTGATACCATTATTCATAGTTTTCTTATTATTTAGTCTTTAATTTTTTGTTTTTGTCAAAAAATCCATAGTTAATCATCTCTTTAAATCCAAGGTTGATTCAAGTTTTCATTTAACCAAAAATAGTTTGGTTTGAAATAAAAAATAATAATAAAGCAACAAATAAAAAAAAAACTCAACCATTAAAACCATGCAAGGGAGGCACGCCCAACCTTATTTCTTCCTATGGTCGAACCTTCTTTGCCCATTTTTTAAGGTTTTTCCTTTATTAAATAATGTGTTTGAATGATTTTAGTGATATAGTATATGCATGTTTTTTGTTTGCTTTTGTAAGTTATATGTAGTGGTTGGCTAGTGTTCGTGTTTTTATGGTTTCCTCATTGGTTAATTTATTACATGTTTGATAAAATTTCTTTCATGATAAAAATGCCTTTATGTTATAGTTTAATAAGTGTTTGATGCATGATCTAACTAAATAAGGTGATGGATTGATTGTGGCAGCCATAAGAGCATTTGACCAAGCTCCCCCATGCTTGGCTAAACTTCCCTTCCTTGAATGATGGCCAGATGTTGTTTATTTCACATATGTTTGCTTGTGTTTTTAGTTTATTCTTCAAGTTTTCTATGTGTTTGATCAAATTTTCAATGAATAAAAAATGATAGATTAGTAGATTTTTTGGTGATTTTATGTTATTTGATGTGTTTTAATTCGAAAAAAAAAAGGTGGAACATGTCTTTAACTTTAAAAAAAATTTATCCAGTTTTACCATGTTGCATGCATGTTTAGTTTCTAATATATTTTTAAATATGCCTAAGTTTGTAATAAGTTTGTTCCCATAGTTAGGCATTTTTCATGCATCAAAGTTTACTTTTTTATCAGTGGCATTCTTGTTATTTTTATCATATGCATTTCTCATGCAGACTTTAAAACCAAAACCCCAAATCCAAACCCTAAATTGAAACCCTAAAATCAAAATCTTAAACCATAAACCTTAAACCTAAACCAAGCCCCAAATCTTAAACCCTAAATCCTAAACCCCAAACTCCAAACCTAATCCCTAATCCCCAAACCCTAACCTTAAACCTTAAAACCAAAACCCTAACCTAGACCATAAACTAACCCCAAACCCTAAACCAACCCTTAAATCCTAAAACCAACTTAATCCCATTATGCGTTACCATACTACTAGTCCTAAGCCTAGGTAAAATGATGGGGGTTGCAAAAGATCAACAGGTAGCATAAAATATAGTCAAACCATGATGAAAGACCAAGATAAGAATTTTCATTAGGTTGTCAACTCCTAGTTATGTGTTACATCGAAGCTTAGGTGTAGTGTTAAATGGGCAAGGATTGCTAGGTCATCACCTAAAAGTGATGTGCCACATCGTCACCCAGGTGTTGTGTTAAATAAGCAAGGGTTCTCATGTTTTAATAGATGATCGTGAGTAAAAAAGTTAGTCCATAAGGGTAAACTATATCTGGCAACTTAGAATATAAGATTGTTAATTGGTAAGCTAGTAGGATATGAGAGGTAGTGATAAGGAAATGAATTAATATTATGTGTCTCCAAGAAACTAAGTGGGGAGGGGAAAAGGCTAAAGAGATAAAAACATGGGGCTCTAAGCTTTGATGCACAGGTAAGGAAAAGAGTAGAAATGGAGTAGGGATAATTATAGATAATCATTTAAAAGATGATGTCGTTGAGGTGAAAAGAAAGAAAGATATAATTTTACTTGTTAAACTTATATTAGGAAAGGAAATTGTTAACATTATTAGTGCCTATGCCCCATAAATAGGTCTAGACCAAGCAAGTAAGCAATTATTTTGGAAAGAGTTAGACGAGACAATGTGAGTCATACCAAATGAAGAAAAGCTATTTATTGGAGGAGACATGAATGGTCATGTAGGCAAGGATTATAGTGACTTTGAAATTGTGCATAAAAGATATAGTTTTGGAGAAAGAAACAATATTGGAGATAATATTCTAGAGTTCGCTATGGCATTTGGCCTAACTATATTAAATATGCATTTTAGGAAAAGAGAATCACATTTGGTGACTTTTAGAAGTGGGTTAAATGCTAGTAAAATTGATTTCTTTTTTACGAAGAAAGATGATAGAAGTAGTTGTAAGGATTGCAAGGTTATACCGAGTGAGAGTGTGACAACACAACACAGATTGCTAGTCCTATATGTCTTTCACCTTCGAAGATTACAGTGGATACATTAGAGTTATGAACCACATATTAAGTGGTAAAACTTGAAGGGGAACAAAATACCAATTTTTAGGGTTAGATCGGTACAAGAAGTTGTTTGGAAGCCTAATGAAGATATAAAGGTAATGTTGGAAAATATTTTTACCAAAATTCAAAGGGTTGCGAAAGAGACTCTTGGTGAATCCAAAGGTTGTGCACTATTAAGAAAAGAACTATGGTGGTGGAATGATGAAGTGAAAATGGCAATTGAAGCAAAATGGGAGTCTTATAGTATTTAAGGAATAACAAGGATAAAGTGAGTTATATGAAGTATAAGACAACAAAACAAGAAGCTAAAAAAGCTATTAGGGATTTAAAGACCAAGATTTATGAGGAATTATATAGAAAACCAGCGACAAAAGACAGAGAAAAAAGGTTGTTCAAAATTGCTAAAATGAAGGATAAGATGAGTAAAGATCTTATTGGTGTAAGATTCATCAAAGGCGGTGACAAAAGAGTCTTAGTGAAGGATGAAAGGATTAAAAAGAGATTATGAAACTATTTTGATAATCTTTTTAATCACAACTTTGAGCATGATATAGGTGAGCTTAACATGCCTTCTAAGCATACCAAGAGGGTGTTTAAACAGAACATTAAAAGGTATGAGGTTAAAGAAGTTTTGAAAAGGATGAAAGCAAATAAAGCTATAGGACTAGATAGAATATTGATCAAAATTTGGAAATACCTAGGTGAAATAGAGATAGAATAGTTGATGAATTTTTTTCTTTTAAAAGAAAATTTTAAAAAAAGATTTAACTTCTTAGAATAAACAAAGGAATTCATTTATAAACATTAAAGTAGGACCATCTTTACAAAAATCTAAGGATAACATATAATTAATTAGTACCATCTTCCTCATGCGTAATTGACTCCCAGATCCAATTTTGATTTTCACAAACACAAAATGTTCTTTTAGTAAACTTTAAACTCATTTTAAATGTTTTATTAAAAGGACAAAATCTTTGGGTGACCTATCACACCTTAAAATCCTTATTTTTATTTTTATTGAAAAGGCTTTTTAGCCCATTTTTTTTCATTCCTTAAGTCCAACAGTCAGGTGTCGAACTTGTATATCTTAAAAGCATGGCAACTCTATTGGGGACATATTTTTTAGAAAGTCAAGCCAAAGGTTGATTGTATATTATCCTAAATTTTAGTTTAATGGTCCTAATTAATGTTTAATCTTAATTTCTTGATTTTAATTTTCCTGTTTTCTTAAAAGGTGGAAAATTGAAAAAAATAAAAAAATTTGAAAAAAAATGTTTTGATTGCAATTTCTTGTTTCCAAAGAATTAAAAAAAATGTGTGTTATACATTTCATTTATATTTTAATCATGTCATTTATATTAAACTATTGTTACTTATTTTGTTTTTAATAATTGTGGGGTGTTTAGGATAAGGGTGTTTTAGGAAACTATGAAAGGTTTTTATGTCCTTTCACATACACTCATATTGCATTACATGTATAAGTTCTATACCCAAGCTCTAACCATTTTAGGAGAAAGTGAAGTGGCTATGCTCTCGCGAGGTGTAAACCTTCATAATGGCTAGTGAAACATTTACACTCAAATTGAACTCTTTTTGCTCATAACCTATAATAGGTGAGGATCGAGGTGCCTTATTAGTTTGTAACCAATAATGATGTGAGGAATAATTTGAAAACTTTTAATGGATAAATTCCTAGTCCAGCATATAATGAACCTTAGGGAATCAGCCCTAGGTAAAGCGATGCTACACTCTCTTTATAGCAATTACCCTAAATAAGTCACTTGAAGGAACTTTCCTTATCTTTCTCATTTAATTTGCTATTATCTGATAACTTACACCCTTATTTTTAATAAAAAGGGAAAAAATAAAAAAATCATTAAAAAAAGCAATCCTTTATGTTAAAAAACAAAGGAAAAAAATGAGAAAAAAAGGAAAAAAAGAAAAAAAATTGCTTGAAAGTGTTAATTTATCTTGTTACTTTGCATTTACATTTTTTTCCCTTTTACTATTTGTTTCTATGCATTTTGTGTTTTCTTTCATTTTGTTTGCTTTATGCATCATTCTTGACATAAAGTATAAGAGATATTCATTCTAGATAATTTGTTAGTAGAAGTTTTCATGGCATTTCAAGAATCTCAAGTAGGGTCTTCGATTAACAAGTCATTTTGGAAAGCTTAAGAGCAATAAAACAATAGGCAACAAACAAAGAGAGAATGTTTGATGGATGGATATGTTGCAAGCCTTCCAAAATTGGTATATTTAGATTTTAAAAAGATTGATACAATAGATTTATAGGGAATTTGGAGTCAATGGGACCCAAAAATAAGGGTAACATTCATGAATAGGTATGGAGATATTGCCTTCATACAATCTTAAAGCTTAATGATCAGATGATGAAAGCTGTAATAAGGTTCTAGAATCCAACATACCGATGCATTATGTTGAACAAAAAGGACCTAACACCCACCATGGAGGAGTATTTCATCTTACTACATCTAGATTTACCCAAGCCTGATGAGTGTATTAGAAAGCATAAAAACTGTCAGGTTATAAGAAAAAGTTGGTCAAAGTTAATTGGAGTTAAGATTCAAGTGATTAATAAGAAGAAAATAGTTAGCGAATGATATTATGGACTTTCCTGTGAGATCTTATACTCTAAATTTCAACAAAGATTGTGATATGGATATATTTGTGTTGGCGATCTATAGATTAGTGATCTTCTTGAGAGTTGTACCGTACATAGAGGCCTTTGTGAATGATTTCTTCATGCAATTAGAACAAAAGATTACCTTTCACAAATGTTTATAGAAAAAACCAATAGATCTTTAAATCATTGTTAAAAAAAAGGAAATAGAAGAATGATTGATTGTACTAAGCTAATTTATGCAAGGATTTAGAGTTATTTTTGAGGTACCGATCAAGCTCCATTATTGGTTTACACCAAGTTTTTGTCATCTCTAGCCGAGTTCAATGCAAGAAAATGACCTAGAGATCTCTTCAAGAAATAGTGGATATTTCTTTTTTAGAGTTTAAAAAGGGAAGGGGTGACTTGGAAAGTGCCATAGATGCTTCGAGTCTCAATCATGTATGTTTGTGGGGATTAGCTTTAGGTCTTATTGCTTAAAATTTAGGAAGCCACTAGTTATGCACTGTTGATGGTTAAACATTAGTATGGGTTTTAGCAGTTCATCTTAATGACCTGAGGGTTAGATTAAATAGACTTTGACTATGGTATAGAAGGCTACATGGCTAGTATGCATAGTATTATGAAGGCTTGGGGACAAACATTCAGGTTAAAACTAGGTAGATATACAAATGATATGACTCCGGGATACCTAGTAAGAAAGGCTAAGTGAGTCAACAACTTAGTGCTACCATGGGATTATGAGTCAATCCTATCGGTAAACCATGGGCTAAGGCATCACCTATAGAAATAGAGATTGGTAAGATGGAGTTTAAGGCAAAGATAGAGAAAATCAAGAAAGAAAATTTGAGGCTACAAGAAAAGATGGGTCAGTTAAGGTATAAGAAAAGCATACAGAAGGATAAACTCTAGAAAATGATAAAGGAGAGAGACTTAGCTCAAAGTGACCTCAAAGAGTTACATTTGGAAAATCTAAAGTTAAAAGCTTGGCTAAAGGATAAAGGGAAGGGAAACAAACATCAAAAAGAGATAAAGCAACTCAAGGAGGAATTGCACTTCTAGAAAAGTAATGCTCAACAGAATGAAGATAAGATTGTTCTAATAGCATGAAAAAAGAAAGATTCACATAAAGTGCTTACTATGAACAAAAAAAAAGCTTAATAAGTGCCAAGAAAAGAATGAAGAGCTAAAAGAGGGATTAAGGAGTGAGAAGAAGAGGCATCTCAACATTCAAGGGGAGAAATATGCATTTGGCATATAAATTAAATTCTTGAAACTATAACAACAAGAAAACAAAGATTGTATCACCTTCTTACACAATGAATGGCGAGAAAGGAAGTCAAAATGAAAGCAAGTGTGTGACCAAAAAATAGAAGCCTAAAAGTAATGAAAGATCGAGAATCATAGGAGATAGATGTATATTGACCACCTTAGTACTTATATGCGAAAGGTACTAAGACATGCCAAGGTGATGATGGAAAAGGTAGAATCTTTAAGGTAAAAGGTTGTCCCTATCAGTAATTTTAGTCAACTTTTTTTGGATTTCTTAGATAAGGCAAAATGGCAGTATGAACAACTTTGACACTTTTATGGCCCTAGTTCTAGAATAGTTCATGATGTATAATTTTGGAATTTTTAGAATGAATGAAAACTTCTTTTGACTAAAATTATCTATAAATGAATGTCCTCGAAATAGTATGCCTAAAGAAGCTTATGAAAAAGAATGATGGTTGTAAATATATTTTCATCAAGCTTTTAAAGTAGAAAGAACATAATTAAATAACTCGATCTAAAAATTAAAAAGAATTTAAGGGATTTCCTTTTCAACAATAATAATAAAATTTGATCTGTGTCATGCATCATTTGTCTAAATATTGTTTTTATGCCAACTAAGGATAAGGAATGATGGTTGTAAATACATTCTCATCAAACCTTTGAAGCAAGAAGATATCTTTAAAAATCTTGCCAAAATATTAGAAGATTTTTTAGAGTTATCTTGTAAGGCCAATAATAAAATTTACGTCATGTGCTTTTGATTTTTGATAATTAATAAAATATTTGAGGGTAGCACGTCCTAAAAAATAAGATTAGTTAGTCCCTTGCATCTGTAATACATGATCTCACTCAAGAGTCATAGAGAATGAAAATGCCAATTGGATACCATCACCAATTCAAATAAATGTCAACTCTGAGTCCATTCCTTTTGACCACATCATTGTGCCAAATTTGGATGATCCAAAAGAACAAGAAAAACTAAAAAAAGTGTCTAAATCAACAAAAAATAATTAGATGAAGAATACGTATGATATGTTGGAAGAAAGATTGAAAGAATAGAAGGACATGATGTACATGTAAGTGTGGATGCTTTTGAATTGAGTCTAGTGTCTGATCTTGTCATTTCATCAAAGTTTAAAGTCCCAAACTTTGAGAAATATGATGGAACGAAATGCCCTTTAGCACATATTACAATGTATTATCGAAGATAGCTAGTCGTACGCACAATGATAAGTTACTAATCCATTATTTTCAGGATAGTCTAACTGGCTCTGCAACAATATGGTATGTCCAGCTGGGTTGAAAGATTCAGTTTTAGAATGATCTAGTTAAAACATTCATAGCACAATACAAAAATGTTGAAGATATGGTACTAGATACATTATCCCTACAGAACATAGAGAAAAGAGTTATCAAAATCTTTAAGGAGTATGCATATAGATGGAAAGATATAGCTGCATAGCTCCAACCATCATTAATAGAAAAAAAGACTACAATACCTTTTATAAGCACTTTAAAGGCCCCTTACTATGACGAATTGGTAGGCAATTCTAACAAGAATTTTGCTATCATGGTGATATTAAGGGAGATAATTGAAAATACAATCAAGAATCACAAGATTGACAGGTAAAAGGCCTTATGTGTTAAGAAAACCCTAGTTGTAAGAAAGAAAAAAATTTAAAGCTCATGCAGTTACAAGTCCATCACCCAGACCTTTCAATCTCTATCACTCATTTCCCGCTTACTTACCATACTATCCTTCCATAAATCAGGTATCCTAAACACCATATGTAGACACCTATCTATGTACAGGGTCAATTTTCATTGTTTATTATTATTATTATAGCATGGTATGCTATATCAGTATTATATTATATTATATCATCATTATTATTATTTTTTATTTTTTTCCTTTACCTTTCTTCTTGACCGGTGATCTAGGAAACTAAAATTTAGGGATTTAATGTAGTCAAAGGCTTTAATTCATAATCAAAGGGGTTATAGATTCAATCCAAAAAAATTAGCAAGAAACCTAGACCTAATTTGGGCTTCGGCCAGAATCTAATCCTAGGATTCAAGCCTAGGATTGAATTTGTCCGTTTCTTAAAATTTGTTTTAAGGCTGCCTATAAATTGAACTAGCATTACAAAGAATAAACAAGGTGGACTTTAGAGGGGACATGGTTGATTTTCTAAAAATGGAGGTGAACTTGGTGTTACGAAAATTTTCTAGGCAGTAGGGATTTTCTAGGAATTTTGATTTTGAGAACTTTATGTTCAATTTGAAGTGTTTGGGTTAGATTTGTGTTTTTGAAGTCTGGATTAGGGTTTTGGAGAGTTTTTGAAGAAATTTGGGCAATTTGAGAAAATTTGGGATTTTTTGGAAAATCTGGGTTTTGGATGAATTTTTCAGTGAAATATGAGTTTTTGGTTGAATTTTTTTATGAGGCTTGAATTTTTTGGTGGAATTCTGGTGACATTTCTAGAAACCAGTGGGTTTTCTAGTTTTTGGTTAAAGTTTTCAATGATTTTCCTAAAAATTGGTGGGTTTTTCCAGTTTTTAGTTGAATCTCCGATGGTGTTCTTAGGGAATTTCTACAAAGAAGTTAGAGCTTGTTGATCTAGAGAAAGGGAGAGCAAGGGGCTTCTGACCAAAAATTTAGAAAAGTGACTTTTATAGGATGTCAAAATGACATCGTTTTGGAGAACCCAGTTACGCGGGTAACCTAACAAGAATCCGCACGTTGATCCTAGTGTCGACCCAACCCAATCGTAGGTTTTCTTTTTTTTCATTTTCATTTGATTTTCTAATTTTATTTATTTATTTATTTTTAGTTATTTTTTTGTGTTGTTTTACTAATTTATTTATTCATTTGTATTTAGTAATTCAATATTTTATTACAAAAAATTTTTCTTTCTAAAAAATAAGCAAAAAATATATATTTTTTCAAATAAGTCTTTTTAAAAAATATATAATAATAAATAAATAAGAAAAAATCTTTTCAAATAAGTTGTAATAAAAAAATATTTTCAAATAAGTTGTAATAAAAAAATCTTTTCAAATAAGTTGTAATAAAAAAATCTTTTCAAATAAGTTTTTTTCAAAAATAAAAAAACAAAAACAAAAAAAAATCTTGTCAAGTAAATTTATGGAATCCAGCAAATTAAAAGGAAATTTCATAAATCAATTTTTCAAAAAAATAAAAAAATAAAAGATAATTTCATCCTTTAAACTATTGGAAGGATTGCTTCAAATTAAGTCTTACTAAACTATTAGGAGACTTTACTAAATTTTTGAAATAAAATAAATTAATAAATTCGACGATGAAGCCTCTTTAAAGTGGGATCCTAGTCTCCATGAATATTCTTAAGGTGATAAAATTATCTTAACTTACTACTAAACTATTAGAATAATTTTAAGATTAATTTTTAATATTAAATATTTTGGTAAATTACAAATGTAGACACTCAATTTAATCTAGGCCCGGATTAATTGGGCCTGGTCCAAATGGATAAGATGGGCCTATTTTCAATTTTATTTTTATTATTATTATTTTGGTTTATCTATTCTAAATTTTGTTTTAATTATTATTGTTTTTTATATATGATTTTTGTTCTAGAAGAAACTTTTTTGCCATGAATTTAGGGGTTGGTAGAGTCTGGATTGGATTCAAAGATTGAATCCCAATCCCATATAAAATTGGGATTGATTAAAAACTTTTCTGATCAATCCTTATAAATAAATACTGGAACATAAAGAAAAGATACATCGAAAACACATAGAGAGAAACAAAACGTAAAAAAAAGGTGTTTAGAAGGTTCAAAAGTGATTTTAAGATTTTTTAGGAATTTTTGGTGAATTTTTTTTTTGAAAATTTCTAGAATTTCCAAATTTCGGCCAAATTTTTCAATGAAATTTGAAGTTTTCAATGTATTTTTTTCTAGATTTTAGCTTTTTTTTCTAGAATTTGATGAAAATTCAATCGGATTCTAGGTTCTGTTAGAAAGAGAAAGAGAGAAAAAAGGGGAAGGAGAGAAAAGGAAGGGAGACATCTAAGGGAAAAATGAGATTTTTTGCCTTTTATACTTGCTCAAGACGACGTCGTTTTGTCGTTAAATCAACCCATGGTATACATATTTTTGCTTGGATTAACCGACCCGATCGCAACCCGCATTTGACCCGAGTGCTAGCCAACCCCTGAAATTGAGCCAAGCTGAGCCGCGCACTCTCGAGCCCCGTTTTTGAGCCATTTTTCTTTCTGGAGTCGAGCCGAATCTCAGTCGTTGAGCTGAGTTTTATTTATTATTTATTTATTTTATTTATTATTATTATTTCTAAATTAGAATTATTTGGTATTCTTTAATTTTTTTATTTTATTTTATTTTATTTTTAATGATTTTCCTAAAATAAAATTCTCAAAAAAATATTTTTGAGTAAAAGTTGAAAGTATCAATTTTTCTTGAAAATAAAATTTTTTAAAAAATATTTTTAGGGGAAAGTTGAAAGTATTAATTTTTCTTGAAAATAAAAAGGTTTAAAAAAATATATTTAGGAAAAAGTTGAAAGTATCAATTTTGGTTGAAAATAAAATTTCTAAAATAAAAATTATTAAGAAAAGTATTTTGAGGAAAAGTTGAAAGTATCAATTTTCCTTTAAAATAAAATTTATAAAATAAAAATCATCAAGAAAAATATTTTTGAGAAAAAGTTGAAAGTATCAATTTTCTTTGAAATTAAAATTTCAGAAAAAAAAATATTTTGGGGAGTAGTTGGAAGTACCAATTTTCTTTGAAAATACAAAAAAAAAAACATTTTAAGGAAGAGTAGAAAGTATTAATTTTCCTTGTGCAAAAGCAATTAGTTTTCTTTTAAATGAAAATAAAAGAATTTATATCAAAAGTTGAATCATTATTCCTTTTTTTATTTTTTTTATTTTTTTTCTTTTTTTTCTTAGAATTTTTTTAATGTTAAATAATTCGACGATGGAGTCTCTGCAAGTGAAATAGTAGTTTTCTTATATACTCTTAAGGTATGAAAATTTTTCTTAATTTTGTGTCAAAAGTATTGGAGTTAATTAAGAATAATTTTGAATAATTAATTATTTGGTAAAATTTTTAAGGCTTATTGGATAACACGAAATTAAGTTGGTACCATCTTTCGATGGGCATTGTGAGGGTGTTATAACCTTCCTCACTCGTAACCGAACTCTCGAACCCTGTTCTAGTTAATAGACCCAAACCTATTCTTTTAGGCATCCTTAGTCAATCTTTGGTGTTCCCTGGAAGGATAGATTTCTTAGGTGGCCAATTACACCTAAACAAAAAAGATTGGTGGCAACTCTTGAAGTCAATGTCTAGCGATAGATCCCCAGATCTATTTGTTATGACAATTTAGCAGAGACAGTTTGGTGACTCACCGAGGACATCCGAAATTAGGCTAACAAATAAATTCGTGTTATCCAAAAGCCTAATAAAATTGAACCTTTGGTATAGATTTTTTATTCATTCATATTTATTTACTTTGTTAATTCTGTCATTCATATGCATGTGCATAACATGAGCTCTATACCCGAGCTTCATCCCTTTAGGAGGGAGTAAAGTACCTATTGCTTTCGTGAGGTTTTAATGCCTTTGTAGTGGCTAGCGAAATACTCCCACTCAAATTGAACCTTTTCTGCTTGTAGCCTGTAATTGGTGAGGATTGGGGTGCCTTACTAGTCTGTAATGGATGATGATGTAAGGAGCAATTTGAGAACATTTAGACTTTAACCTTGAACCATATATAGTGAACCTTAAAAGTGCCTAACCTATAGATAGAGCCATCTCCTTTCTTTTAGAATGGACCAAAAGCATAAGATTCATTCCTTTTATTGTGTGTGATGTTTTAATTTATTTAGTTATTTATTTATTTATTTCTCTTTATTTAATGTACTAACCTCTTCTCTTATTCATGTTTGCATAATCTATATTCATATCATAAAGTTGCATAAAGAACATTTGCCTGAAAGACGGTATTTAACAATAAGTTTTTCATGGACTCCACAAAACAACTAGTTTGCTCTTCATCTGTATCAGCTCATTGTGAGTCACCCAACAAAGTGAAAGCCCAGTCAGAAAAGATTTTGCTAAAGATAAGGGATTATTTACCAATCAGTTATGCTTCTACCTTATCTTAAGAGACATTTATCCTCCTCAAACAAAATAATCTAGAAGATTTGGTAGATATATGAAAGAGGATGAGTCCATCAAGACAAAAGGAGTTTTGCTAGAGATATGGGCATATAGCACACCTTCGTGTAGTAAATGTTGACAATCAATTAACTAGAACTACAACGTAATTCTGGGATCCTACATACAAGTGTTTCATCTTCAATGAAGTTGATATGATGCCAACCATTGAAGAATATTCGACTTTGTTGGGTCTGCACCTCAAGGCTCCTAACAAGATATTTGTCAAAAAACATAAGTTAGGATTTCGTAAGGATTTGGCCCATTTCATGTGGATAGATAAAGAGATTATGGATTCTCATACAAAGAAAAAACAAGAATAGGTTTGCCTACCTTGAAAGTTCTTTTATGATTTCCTAATACAACATGCCGATGAAGAACGGAGGTTAGACATATTTACCTTAGCCATATACGGAATGGTGATATTTCTAAAGATTTTGGGTTATATTGAAATAGTAGTGATTGATTTCTTCGAAAGTGTGATCAATGGTTGTAACACTTCAACGGTAATATTAGCAGAGACTGTCAGATCTTTAAGTTACTATCACCAGAATGGAGGGCATTTTATAGGTTGCATACAATTATTGTAGTTATGGATGAAAAGCCACTTCGAGTGGAGAAAAGGTGCTTTCTCGAAGCTTTATATCCGTAATCGAGCTCCAATCAAGGAATTTTATGAAAGTGGATGGTCATAACAAAAGTCTAAAAAAGAGTGGATAGCTTTCTTACAAAAACTGACAAGTGCTGAAGTAAGATGGTTAGTCCCGTGGATAAATCGTAAACCTATGCTATATTAGTATGAAGATAACTCTGTGGTCCCACTTCTGAGTTTATGGGGAGTAACAAGTTATACGCCACTTTTAGTGAGGAGGCAGTTTGGGGTAGAATAGTTCATTCTCATGACGTATAAGCTTTGTCAATAAGATTTTTCTTATAGTGAGCCAAAAGTATTTCAAAGGATGAATGAGATGATTAAAGTATGGAAAAACCCCCATAAAGTGAATCCTAGACCATTCACTGATAAGGTCACTCAGAGGTACTTGGTTTGGAGAGCAAGACGATGACAAGAAATCGTATTCACTTATGAAAGCTTTCAACTGCCAACAAAAGAAAAGCTTGAAGAGACACCATCAAAATTAGAGCTTGCGAATAAAGAATTCGAGTCTGAAAAAGATAGGCTAAAGTAAGAGATTCAGAAGCTTTAAAAGGAAAAAGATTAGTGGAAAGATAGAGCTAAAAAATAGGAAGCTAAAGTTTGCAAGATTGTAAGAGAATGTAATACAGCTGTTGAAGACCTAGCGGAGCTACACCAAGAACATAAAAGGTTATGTGTGAGGGTAAAAGCAAAAGAGGTAACAATCACTAAGCTGACAGATGAAAATAAGCGATTAAAGCAAGAATATGTTGAATTAGAGGAAGAAAGTACCCAAGTACAAATAAAAAATAACATGTTGAACAGTTACTTAAGCAATTTGAGACAAAGATTGAATGAACAAAAAGACTACATTGCTGCATTGGTTAGAAAGCATAGAGAGTTATCATACCAAGTTTGGTGTGGTAAAAGGGAAAATCTAGGAAGACAGAAGTACATTGAGCACTTAATGACCCAAATTTGCAAAGAGATATGTAAGGCAAGAAAGATGGTAGAAAAGACAGAGGCATTGAAACAAGTGGTGGCCCCAGTAGGAGAACATGGGCAGTGTCTCTTGAACTTCATCAAGGAAGCTAAAGCCCAATATGAGCAGATCAAACGATATTATGGTTATAACTCTAGGATGGTAGATTTTATATAAATGAAAGTTCTATGGAATAAATGAAATATTTTAGTTGAACATTGTCTTAAGGAAAATGTTCTCTTCATGCATGCATTTTCATTCATTGCATTCTCATTCAATACATTTAACAAAGTAACCATAAGATAGTCATATAAACTTGCTAATTCTAAGATATGGTATTTAAGGTTCAAGGATAGCTCCATCTAGCAAAAATCCCGCCCTCTATATAACACAAGGGCCAGAGCCAGACAAATAAAGCAAGAAAACTCTCACCGATTTGAGAAATTGAAAAAAACACAAGAAAAGATTAAGAATGAGTTAAGTAGGATTCTGGATACTCTTAACAAGTTAAACAAAAGAAAAGGGATAGAAGAGAACACAAGCCAATAGGGCCTAAGAATGAGTTAAGTAGGATTCTGGATACTCTTAACAAGTTAAACAAAAGAAAATGGATAGAATAGAACACAAGCCAATAGGGCCCTCCATCATAAGAAGTGGCTAACCCTCTATATCCTCTAGGTTTTAGTCCACAATAAGCCCAGTTCATACAGGATATACCGCTACAGTAGTTTACATATCCTGTATACCTTGAAATGCCATCAGCTTTGAACCTAAGGCATTACAATAGCTATGTAAACCCTGTCTTTACTGAAAAGGTAGTAAAACCAATCTAAGTTCCTGATCTAGATGACTTGAAAGAGAAAGAGAAAGAAAAGGCAAAAGTGGTGGAATCTTAGGAAGTTTCAAAGATTAGTATGCTTGAACAAAGGTTACGAGCTATAAAAAGAATTATGTTTTATGGTTCTATCGATGCTGCTAGGCTTTGCTTAATCCCAGATGTAGTCATCCCACTAAAATTCAAAGTACTAGAATTTAAGAAATATGATAGTACGAAGTGCCTAAAGACTTATATCACCACGTACTATTGGAAGATGGCAGCCCATGCTCATAATGAAAAATTATTAATGCATGTTTTTCAAGATAGCCTTACAAGCTTTGCTGCTAAGTGGTATGTCCAATTGGATAGAACTCGCATCCATTCTTGGAGCGATATGGCCCATGACTTCATTAGTCAATATCGACATATCATGAATTTGGCTCCTAATCATTTATCTTTACAAAACATGGAGAAAAAGGCAAATGAGTCCTTTAAGGAATATGCCCAGAGGTGGAGGGATATAGCTTTTCAAGTGCAACATCCTCTAATCGAAAAGGAAGCTACAGTGCTGTTTGTCAACACTTTAAAATCTCTCTATTATAAAAAAAATGATAGGGAATGCAACCAAGAATTTCATGGACATGGTGATTTCAGGAGAAATTATTGAGAGTGCCATCAAGAATGGAAAATTAAAAGGAAGGGAGGCATTAAGTAAAAGAGCCCTAAAGAAAAAGGAAACTGAAGCTCAAGCTATGAGCTTTGATAAGCAACAATTCAAGGGTTATCAACCCTACCCACCATAAGGATATCCTTCATCTTATCCTACTATAAATAACACTTCTCCTTACCCATACCAACTAATCCCACAGTCATCTTACCTCCAAACATATCCACCTTCTTTTAGGCCTCAAAATACCATATACAGTCCTAGCACTCAACTTGCCTCAAGACTTTAGACCCATCTAACTAGCCCAATAGGTGGATCACAGAAGCAACGAACTACTCGTGAAAAGCCTATGTTTGACCCAATTCTCATGACCTATACAGAGTTATATCGTAAGCTTTACAATAGTCATCTGATTGCTCCTATTAAATTAGAGCCATTCAAGCTGTTTTACCTTAAGTGGTATGATCCCATAGCCTATTGTGACTATCACTATGGGATTGCTGGTCATTCCACCAAAAATTACACTACCTTAAAATGTAAAGTACAATGGTTGATCAAGGATATAATGAAACTTTGATACAGGAAGGCTAACTACACCAAACATTAGTGGCAATCCTTTGCCTAATCATAATGTAAATGCTCTAAGTGAGGAACAAGGGCGTCATTTAAAGAAAAAAGTTATAGATATTAAGACACCTCTCAGTCAGCTATTTGATACTTTATGGAAAGCTGACATGATACAACCAATAAGTCTGCACTGTTACCATGGGGCATATATAGCAGGCACTAATTATAAATATCATGTGGGGTAATTGGTCACTTTATTAAAGCTTATGAGCAGTTTCACTAAGAGGTACAAAAGCTCTTGGATTCATACCAAATGGAAGTCTATGAAGAGGGAAAATACTCAAAGAGTGTTAAAGTATCCATAACTGATAAGCTTGCAAAACTATTTCCAAAGCCTGTAATAATTCATTATGGGAACATGTCAAAGTTAGTCATAGACAAACTCATTCCCAGGTCGATAACTTTTAAAGTTCTGACTCCATTCCCATATAAAGAAGATAAAGTTGTACCATAGAAATATGGCTACAATATAGTAGTTCAGGGGCAAGAGGAGATTGCCTTTAAGACTAATGCCTTCAATATAACTGGTGTAGGAGGCATTATTCGAAGTGAAAGATGCTACACTCCAGAAATATTGAAAAAAGATAGAAGAGAGAAAGTCAAGGTGGGAGAAGAGAGAAATAACCCTGAAGTGGAATTTGAAAAGGACCGTTCGAAGCCAATGTAAAAAAAAAAAGCTTAGTAAATTCCTAAAATTGTTAAAACATAATCAATATTTAGCTGTTGAATAGTTAAACAAAATGTCAACACGAATCTTATTATTATCATTGCTATTAAACTCAAAACCACACCGAACTGATCTATTAAAGGTATTAAACCAGACATATGTGGCGCATAATGTGTTTGTTGAATATGTCAACCATTTAGCCAGAAACTTGATCATGCCAAATTATATATCATTCACTGATGATAAGATTCCCTCAGAAGGAAAAGGAAGTGCCAAGGCTCTGCATATCACGGTCAAGTGCAAGAGCAATATCATAGCTAAGATCTTTATCAATAATAGCTCCGCTATCAATGTCATGCCTATGTCAACTTTAGCAAGGTTACTTATCGACTACTCTTATATGAAGGACAGTCAAATGGTCATGCGAGCTTTTGATGGGACTAGAAAGAAAGTTTTGAAAGATATCAAAATGCCTTTGCAAATTAGGTCGTACACTTTTAATGTGAAGTTTCAAGTGATGGATATCTTTCCATCTTACAGCTATTAGATAGGAAGGCCATGGATTCACATGGTAAATACTGTATCCTTTACCATACACCAAAAGATCAAGTTTAATGTAGAAGGTTAATTGATAATGGTATTTGAGGAGGAAGACATGCTAGTGACCCAGCCATTGAATGCCCTATATATGAAAACTGCTAAAAAAGTAATGGAATGCTCTTATCGGTCCTTCGAGTTAGTTAACTCTATAGGTGAAGGATATAAAAATCAACTTTTTTCAAAGATAGTAATGTGCCAAGTCATCAATAAGGGCTGGTATCTAGGAATAGGGTTGGGAAGAACTTATAAGGAATAAAAAAGCCCCCAACAGTGGTGGACAATAGTGAAAGGCTAGGTCTAGGCTATGAAGCAAAAAAATGGGAGATTAGGAGAAGACCAATAGGTAAAACAACAAGATTAATGACTATCCCACACTTATATGAGACTTTTAGGCCTAGAGATTCATGTACCCTAATCAAGAAGAAAGTATGGAAGAGGCATTCGCCTAGTTAACCATCAATGCTATTGAAGATGAAATGGGGCTTGAACAAGAAGGGTGGGTCTGCCCTTGTCCGCTAGATTATGAGCTGAACAATTGGAGTACCATTGAAATGCTTTTTACCCTTGAGATTAATTCAATGTAAATGTACATCCTAATAGCTATTGCCCAAGGCATTGGGGTGATATTTTTTGTTTGGACCATTTTTCTTTTATTATTTTAATAAAGATTAAGAAGGATGCATTTTCATTCATTTCTTCTTGTGCCTTCATTATTGCCATTTTTCCATTTTTCTAAACACATCTTGCCAACATATCCAATTTCATTCAAATTTAGGTCTTTAAATGAATAAAAAGATAATTATGATAATGATCAAAAGGTTAATTTTGGGAATTCAATTAACACTGATGAACTTGACAGTGAGGATGATTCTGAAGAGTATGTTATACCTCCAGACCTAATGAGATTGATTGAATAAGAAAGTAAGTCAATTGAGCCTCATCAAAAGATAACTGACTTGGTGAATCTAAGAGATAAGGAGAATAAGAAAGAGGTCAGAATTGACACTTCACTTTCATTAAGAGATAGGTAACATTTGGAAAATCTACTTCAAGAATTCATAGATGTGTTTGCTTGGTCCTACCAAGATATGCTAGGGCTAAGTATGGGATAGTAGAGCATAAACTGTCCATAAAGCTAGAATGTAAGCCAATCTAGTAGAAACTGAGGTGAATGAAACTTGAAATGCTATTAAAGATCAAAGAAGAGGTGAAAAAGTAGTTTGATGTAAGTTTTTTATAAGTGGTTAAGTATCCAGAGTGGGTAGCCAATATACTACTAGTTTCTAAGAAAGATGGAAAGGTAAGAATGTGTGTAGACTATCGTGATTCGAATAGGGCTAGCCCAAAAGATAACTTTTCTTTGCCTCATATTGACACACTGATAGATAACATAACTAAGCATTCAATGTTCTTCTTTATGGATGGATTCTCAAGGTATAATCAGATAAAAATAGTTGTAGATGATATGAAAAATACCATTTTCATGACCCTGTGGGGGACCTTTTGCCACAAAGTCATGCCCTTTGATTTAAAGAATGTCAGGGTAACATACCAAAGAGCCATCGTGACACTCTTCCATGACATATGCATAAAGAGATTAAGGTACATGTCGACGATATGATTGTAAAGTCTCGTGAAAATGAAAATCATGTCACCAACCTTAAAAAGTTATTTGAGAGGTTGAGAAAATTTCAACACAAGTTGAACCCAGCCAAGTGCACCTTCGGGGTAAAGTCAGAGAAGTTACTAGGCTTTATGGTAAGTGAAAGAGGGATTGAAGTCAATCCAGACAAAATATAAGCCATTCAAAATTTGTCACCTTTGAGTACACCAAAAGAAGTTCAAGGTTTTCTGGAAAGGTTTAACTACATTTCATGGTTCATATCTTAACTTACTTATAAATGTGATCCCATTTTTAAGCTTCTCTGTAAGAATAACCCTAAAGAATAGAATGAAGAATGCCAAGTGGCTTTGATAAAATTAAGCAATACTTGTCAAATCCTCTAGTGTTGATGCCATCTATTTTAGGGAAACCCTTAATTTTATACCTGACAGTGTACGAGAATTCAATAAGATGTGTGCTGAGGCAGCAAGATGAATATGGTCAAAAAGATAGAGCTATTTATTATCTAAGTAAAAAATTTACAGAATATGAGTCTAAGTATTTTTTTTTGGAGAAAACGTGTTGTGCATTAGCTTGAACTACCAAAAGATTTAGACAATACATGCTTTACCATACCACTTAGCTTATAGCAAAATTGGATCCAATTAAATACATCTTCGAGAAGCCTTGTTTGTCTGGAAGAATTACTAGGTGGCAAGTAATGCTATCGAAATATGATATCATATATGTAAGCTAAAAGGCAATAAAAGGGAGTGCTATAGCTAAGTTTCTTACATATCATGCTACTGAAGAATATGAACGAATGAGATTGGAGTTTTTGATAAAGATCTGATGATTGTTTCCCAATTAGAGAAGGGGAAGCATGAAGAAAAGTGTTGGAAGATGTATTTTGATAGAGTTGCTAATGTCTTAGGATATGGAATTAGGGCAATTTTGATTTTTCCAGAAGAACAATATTATCCTATAACAATAAGGTTGAATTTCAATTGCACAAATAACATCACTGAATATGAGGCATGTGTCATGAGTTTACAAGCTGCTATAGATAGAAAAGTTAAAGCATTAAAAATGTTTGGAGACTCAGCTCTAGTTATATATCAATTGAAAAAAGAATGGGAGAAAAGAGATTCATAACTCGTTTCATATCATAAGTATATTTTAGAGTTGATAAAGCAATTTGAAGATATCCAATTTGATCATTTACCTCAAAAAAAGAATCTAATTGTCGATGTCTTGGCTACTTTGGTTGTAATTATTCAAATTAGTGATAATACTGACATTCAGCCTATCAAGTTAGATGTCAAGGATATGTCGATTCATTGCTCCAATGTAGAAAAAGAGAAAGATGGGAAGCCCTGGTTTGATGATATATTACAGTACATTAAGAACCAACAATACCCAATCCAGGCAACGAAGAATGATAAAAGGGTTATATGAAGATTAGCTATGAGCTTTTTCCTGGATGAAGATGTTCCATACAAAAGGAGCCATGATCAAGTATTGCTGAGATGCATAAATAAGGTAGAGGCAAGGAAAATCATTGAAGAGGTGCATGATGGAATATGTAAGGCACATGCCAATGGACATAGGATGAAAAAATAGATCATAAGAGTAGGGTACTATTAATTGACAATGGAGAGTGATTGCATTGATTACGCTAAAAAATATCATAAATGCCAGATATATGCTAATAAGATCCATGCTCCATCATCTACTTTACATGTTTTGGCACCACTTTGGCCATTCTTGATGTGAGGCATGGATGTCATTAGTCCAATTACCTCAAAGGCTTCTAATGGGCATAGGTTTATTTTTATGATGATAGATTACTTTACAAAATGGGTAGAGGCAGCAGCATTTGCAAATGTAACACAATCTATGGTTTGTAAGTTCATAAAAAGAGAGATCATTTACAGATATAGACTTTCGAAGAAAATCATTTTGGATAATGCCAAGAATCTGAATAGCAAGATGATGCAAGATATATGTGCCCAATACAAGATCAAGCATCATAATTTGGTGCCATACCTTCCAAAAATGAATAGGGCAGTCGAGGTAGCTAACAAGAATATAAAAAGAATTTTTGAAAAGATGATCGAGACCTATAAAGATTGGCATGAAAGGTTGCCATTTTCACTGCATGCATATCGAATGTCAGTGTGTACCTCTACTGGGGCAACTCCATTTTCTTTGGTTTATGGGATGGAAGCTGTACTACCATTGAAAATGGAAATCCCATCCTTGAGGATTCTAAAAGAAGTTGAATTGAAAGAGGCTGAATGGATTCGAGAGCGCTATGAACAGTTGAATCACATTGAGAAAAAGAGATTGACAGCATTGTGCCATGGTTAGCTATATCAAAGAAGAATGATGAAGGCTCATGACAAAAAGGTTTGACCTTGTTGCTTTCAAGAAGGAAAGTTGGTCTTGAAAAGAATTCTTCCAAATCAGCACGATAATAGAGGAAAATGGACTCCGAATTAGGAAGGGTCATATATGGTGAAACGAACTTTCTCAGGTGGAACACTGATACTAGTTGAGATGGATGGAAACAATTTGCCCCATCCTATAAATTTTGATATTGTGAAAAAGTACTATGCTTGAAAAAAAAGAAAAAAAGAAAAAAAAATAAAAAAAATGAAAAAATGAAAAAAAAAAGACTCAAGGTGAAAATCCCAAGAGGGTGGTTTGAGTCATAAAGGGGTTTATCTAAGTTGAAAACCTGATAAGACAACTTAGATAAGGAGAACACATCATTAAATTTGAAAATTCATTAGCTTAGAGGCTAGCAAACTCTGAAGAGCTCTAAGTTGTTAAATGCATCGGGTGGTTGAGTTTTTTGAAAAAGACCTCGAGATGTGTTATCATGATTGTCCAATTGTTCATTTTTGGGCATTATCTCCCCATACCTATCTTCAAAATTCTTTCTTGGTGAAAGTTTACAGCATTTTTGCTAATAAAAGACATTCTACTTCATTCTTTATGTGTCTATTTTGTTGACTATTTCCTAACCATTCTTATTCTTTTCTCCCTAATACCTTACAATGGAAGAAATGTGTGAATGCATTCTTACTTTTTGAGTTTGAAATAAAGATTGATAAATGAATAATAGCATAAAATATTTCTACATTACATTGGAAAGGTCAAGAATGATAATGATAAATTTGAGATATTCAGTTCCTGATAAGGACATTGAATTTGGAAAGGGATTTCTTGTAGAAAGAATGTGAGAATTAAATGAAAGAGATGATTGAAAGTTACGCTAACTTAGTCTTTGAAGAATAAAAGGTTTAAGGCCTAAGAAAAGGGCTTGAGAAACTTGAGTACCATAACAAAATGGGAATTAATTAGCAAGCATTTGCATAGCATGCATTGAATTTCACATGCATTGCATTGAATATAGCATATACTGCATTTAAGAAAGTATAGTGCATAAATTCAAAAAGTAGAGGTATTCTAGGATCCCATATGGAAAAGACAGATGTAAAGACTTTTCGATATAAAAGTTTCAAATTTAAGAAAAAGCTTGTGAGGTAAGATTTTAATCCTCGAAAAAGGATATCTCTCAATATTAGGATTGATTTGTAAGACCCTTAGGCATAATCTCTTGAAATTTCTTCAAACACGATTTTTGACTTCTCTAGACTTGACTGTCAAGGAGCAATTTATTTTTTCAAAGTTGTGGTGCCTCTGTTTAGAGGAGCAATATATTTTTTTTAAGTTGTTGAACCTCTGTTTAGAGAAGCAATTTATTTATAAAGTTGTTAAGCTTCTATTTAGAGGAGCTTTATTTATTTTTTCAAAGTCATTGAGCCTCTGTTTAGAGGAGCTTTATTTATTTTTTTAAAGTTGTTGAGCCTCTGTTTAGAAGAGCTTTGTTTATTTTTTTCAAAGTCATTGAGCCTCTATTTAGAGGAGCTTTATTTATTTTTTTAAAGTTGTTGAGCCTTTGTTTAGAGGAGCTTTATTTATTTTTCCAAAGTTGTTGAACCTCTGTTTAGAAAAGCTTTGTTTATTTTTTCAAAGTCATTGAGCCTCTGTTTAGAGGAACTTAATTTATCTTTTCAAAGTTGAGCCTCTATTTATAAGAGCTTTGTTTATTTTTCCAAAGTCGTTGAGCCTCTCCTTAGAAGAGCTTTGATCAAAATTTTAACAAAAAAAAAAAGCAAAAAAAAAAAAGTCAAGTTGAGTCTTGAATGGGTGTCTACGTCTTTGCACAATTCCTATTTCATAAAAAATGTACAAAGAGGGGCAACTGTAGCCACCCAATTTGATCTAGGCCCAGATCAATTGGGCCTGGTCCAAATGGGTAAGATGGGCCTATTTTCATTTTTATTTTATTATTATTATTTTTTTTGGTTTATCTGTTCTGAATTTTGTTTTAATTATTATTGCTTTTTATATATGATTTTTGTTCTAGAAGAAACTTTTTTACCATGAATTTAGGGGCTGGTAGAGTCTGGATTGGATTCAAAGATTGAATCCCAATCCCAGATGGAATTGGGATTGATCAAAAACTCTTCTGATCAATCCCTTTAGATAGATGCTGAAACATACAAAAAAGATACATCGAAAACACACAGAGAGAAAAAAATGCAAAAAAAGGTGTTTAGAAGGTTCAGAAGTGATTTTAAGATTTTTTAGGAATTTTTGGCGAATTGTTTTTTGGAAAATTTTTGGAATTTCCAGATTTCAACAAACTTTTCTGACAAAATTTGAAGTTTTCGACATTTTTTTCCAAAATTTAGTGAAAATTCAATCGGATTCTAGTTCTATTAGAGAGAGGAAAGAAAAGAGGAAAAGAGAGAAAGAAGGAAGGGAGGCATTTGAGGGAAAAACGAGAGTTTTTACCTTTTATACTTGCTCAAAATGACATCGTTTTGGCGTTAAATCAACTCATGGTTTATGTGTTTCTGCTTGGATCATCTTGACCCGATCGCAACTAGCATCTGACTCGAGTGCTAGCCGACCCTTGGAACCGAGCCTAGCTGAGCCACGCACTCTTGAGCCACGTTTTCGAGTCGTTTTTCTTCCTGGAACTGAGTCGAATCCCAGCCGTTGAGCCGAGCTGTGTTAAGGTTTTTTTATTTATTATTTTTTTATTTATTATTATTATTATTTCTAAACTATAATTATTTGGTATTCCTTAAATTTTTTTAAGTTTTTAATTTTTTTCTTTTTTTCAATGATTTTCCTAAAATAAAATTCCCAAAAATATATTTTTGAGGAAAAGTTGAAAATATCAATTTTTCTTCAAAATAAAATTAAAAAAAAATATTTTTGGGAAAAAGTTGAAAGATCAATTTCTCTTGAAAAATAAAAAGTTTTAAAAAAAATACATTTTTAGGAAAAAGTTGAAAGATCAATTTTCCTTGAAAATAAAATTTCTAAAATAAAAATTATCAAGAAAAGTATTTTGAGGAAAAGTTGAAAGTATCAATTTTCCTTGAAAATAAAATTTCTAAAATAAAAATAATCAAGAAAAATATTTTTGAGGAAAAGTTGAAAGTATCAATTTTTCTCAAAATTAAAATTTTAGAAAAAAAATATTTTGGGGAAAAGTTGGAAGTACCAATTTTTCTTAAAAATACAAAAAAAAACATTTTAAGGAAATGTTGAAAATATCAATTTTTCTTGTGCAAAAGCAATTATTTTTTTTTCAAATGAAAAGAAAAGGATTTATATCAAAAGCTGAATCATTATTCTTTTCTTTTTATTTTTTTTTTTAAATTTTTTGTAATGTTAAATAATCCGACGATAAAGTTTTTGCAAGTGAAACAATAGTTTTCTTGTATACTCTTGAGGTGAGAAAATTTTTCTTAATTTTCTGCCAAAAGTATTGAAGTTAATTAAGAATAATTTTTAATAATTAATTACTTGGTAAAATTTTTAAGGCTTATTGCATAACACGAAATTAAGCTGGTACCATCTTTCGATGGACGTTGTAAGGGTGCTAAACCTTCCTCACTCGTTACCAAACTCCCAAATCCTGTTCTGATTAATAGACCCGAACATATTCTTTTAGGGACCCTTAGTCAAGCTTAGGTGTTCCTTGGAAGGATAGATTCCTTAGGTGGCCAATCGCACCTAAACAAAAAAGATTAGTATCGACTCCTAAAGTTAATGTCTAGCGATAGATCTTTAGATCTATTTGTTATGACAGCAAACATGTTCAAGGCATGGATAATTGGAAGTCAAATTGGTACCATCCTTAGGATGGCGTTATGAGGGTGCTATAACCTACCCATTTGTAATTGTACTCTTAAACTTAACATCTGGTTTCGTGGATCAGATCTAATCAGGTGGCCAATCACACCTTAAAAAAAAAGATTGGCGGTGACTCCTTTTAAGCCATGTTAAGGGGTAGGTCTATGAATCTATACATTATGATAGTTTGGTAACTCCACTGGAGACATCGAGGTCAAGCCAGTAAATGATTCCTTATTATCCAAGATTTGCCCAATAAATTTGGGATTATTTTCTCTTTTTCCTATTTTGTATCTTTTTTATATACTTGCTTAGTTATTTATTTATTTATTGTATATATCTATCATTTATTTGCATGTGCATAACACAAAGCTCTCCACTTGAGTTCTACCTTTATGAGGGAGTGAAGTACCAATGCCCTTGTGAGATTTCATGTCTCTGTATGGGCCTGCTAAACACTCTCACTCAAATTGAACCCTTTCTGTTTGAAGCTATGATAGGCAAACATCAGGGCACATTATTAGTCTGTAATGGACGATGATGTAAGGAACAATTTAGAAACCTCTTAGAACTTATCTACATCACATGTAGTTAACTTTAAGAGCCCAACTACAGGTAAAACCATGCCTCCACTTTGTGTTAGAAAATCCTAAATAGGACCTATGATTGGATGTTCATTTCTAAGCTTATGTATTATCTTTTTGTATACTTTTTATTGACCCTATATGTTGATCTCTGTATTTATGTATTTTTTTTACTAACCTTTTTCTTTTATCATGCATTCATATTATTAGATTCATCATAAGGAATACTTGCCACAAAATAATTTTTAACAAGGAAAATCTCAGTTATATTTATAGAAAGCCTAGACAAATCCTCTATTGGCTTAAAAAGAGAGTTTGAAGAGTTGAAGCTTGCAAACAAAAAGCTAAAAATGGAAGTCCAAACACTGAAGCAAGGAAAGGATGGATGAAAGAATTTGTGTATTAACCTTAATACAACAAAATCATCCACTAATCAAGAATTGGCCCAACTGTTGCAAGAAAATAGACAATTGCAAGCAAAATTACAAGAAAAGGATGCAATGCTCTTTGAAGCACAAAAACACATCTAGATGGTAAATGAAGTGGTGATGAGAATCAGAGCACAAATAAAGGTTGTAACTGAAGAATATGAGCAAATGAAGGATGCATATGTGAAGAAGCATAACTAATTGAAGTCTTTATTTGACTAAATCATAGTGACCATTTACAAAGCTAATGACATGATAGAAAGGATTGAAAAATGGAAAGCAAGGGTGCCACCACTGGAACTACATAGTCGGAAGTTGGTAGATTTCCTTAATGAAGTGCAAAGCTAGTGTCGACAAGCCATGGGTTTCTTTTCTCAATAGTTCTAGACTTTTCATGGATGTAATATTAGATTTGGTTAAAAATAACTTTTAATTCAATAAAGATTTTCTTTGATAACAATCTCTATGTGGTAAATTTTCCTTATTGCATTCATGTATTTCGTTTTAGTACTCATTATCATGTATAATTTGAGAGTTCCATGTACATCATTTTAAACTTGTATATTGTGAAAATCAAGGTTCAAGGATAGTTCAATACCAATATTGCACTCGAACTAGAGCTAAGAAGATAGAGCAAGACAATGCAAGCTATTTTGAGAGAATAGAAAAAGTTTAAGAGATAACGAAGGGGAAGTTAAGTAAGATTCTTGATGCTCTAGAAAAGATGAACAAAGGAAACAAAGTAGAAGAGGATACCTCATATAAAGATACTGAATAACTATACCCTTTAGGTTTTGGTCCACACCAGACCCAGACCATTCCCAAATTACAAGAATGTTAAGAGTTAGACCAATCTTGTCTTTATTGAAAAGATGGATGAGCCCACCCAAATTCCCAAAATGGTTGAGGCAAAAGAAGAGGTGAAGTTGTAAATAGTTGTAGCCTCAGAAGATTCAAAGACTGATCAATCCATGAGCATGATTGAAGAAAGACTACGGGCTATGGAACACATTGATTTCTATAGCTCTAGGGGTGCTGCCAACCTTTATTTGGTTCCGAACATTGTAATTCCTCTAAAATTCAAAGTACCAAAATTTGAGAAATATGATGGTACAAGTGCCTTACTACACACATCATAATGTACTATCATAAAATGATAGCACATGCTAGTAATGAAAAGCTGCTCATGCATGTGTTTCAAGACAGTTTGATTGGGTTTGCTGCAATATGGTATGTTTAGTTGGATAGGACTCACATTAAATCATGGAAAGATTTGACTCGATCTTTCATCAGCCAATACTGCCACATCATTGATATCACTCTTGATTGCCTTTCATTACAAGGTATAGAGAAGAAAGCATCCAAATCGTTCAAGGAGTATGAACTGACTTACGAGCACTCTAAGTCACCATACTATGAGAAGATGATAGGGAATGTGACTAAGAATTTTACTGATATAGTGATTTTAATGGAGATCATTGAAAACATAATCAAGAGTAGTAAATTGGAAGAATGAGAGTTTTTTACTACTAAAAAGATGCCTAAGAAAAAGGAAAGTGAGACCCAAGTTATGAGTTTTGACAAGCAGTAATTCAAAAACCACTCTTAGCCAATTTATCCCATATATCATTCGCCTGTAAGTCATGCTTCTGCTGCAATTTACCAATCAACTCTATGACTTTTTTATTCATCCACACCTAGGCTTTTTGTTCATCCAACTACCCTAACAAGTGGTGTGTGGGAATCAAGAAATCAGGAAAAGCTTACATTTGACTCTATTCTTATGAGCTACATAGATTTGTACTTGAAGCTTTACAAAAACTATTTGATTGCTCCTGTTCTTGCAAAACTACCTGAACCTCTCTATCCTAAATGGTATGATTCCACTGCTTACTTTGACCACCATATTAGGGTGGCAGGCTATTCCACTAAAAATTGTATCCCTTTCAAGCATATGGTGCAAAGTTTGATCAAAGAAGGGCTAATAAATTTTAATACCAGTGGACACACGGCATCCAATGTTAGTGGTAACCTATTGCCCAATCATCCAAAGGCATAATTTTAGGGAGTTTGATTGGAACTGCTTATTATTATAGACTTCTTGAGAATATGGATATTCTTTTATGTACTTGGATTTCATCTTACTTTTCATCATTTTAATAAAGTGACAAATTTGATGCATTTTCATGATTTTTTTTGTGTGAATTACCATTATCTACTTTTACCCCTTCATACCTTTTTCTCATATCCATTCTTTGATCCCAAATAATGAATGTTCAGATAGTCAAGACGATAATTCAAGATTTTATTTTGAAAACATCATTCATGATAATTGGATTGATAGATAGAGATTTTTTGGACTACTAAATAAAAGAAAGGTAAATCTAGTGAATAATTTCAAAAATGATGCAACATATGAGATTTGCAATTGTTCACAAGTTTGCTCTTAGTCAATAAGGATTCTCCATCGAGAGTATTCATGTCCAAAATGAGATATGTCCATCTTTCTTCTATTCTAAAAAAAATGGAGAAAAAAGATTAAAATTATCCTTTGCTACCCCATTTGAGCCTATTAAAAATTCTTTTAAAGAACCCTAACCAAGGATCACCCCACACTAGGGGACAAAGTCGAAAAGTTTGTAATTTTAGGGCTAATGCCCTTTTGTGTTCAAATTTTTGTGAAAAATGATGAGAAAAAAAAATGAAGAGAAATTGTTGGGGCAAAACACCAATACGCTCTACATGAAGAAATGATCATTGGTTTGATTACCTTTTAAATACAGTTTAGGCTTGTTTCATCTATTTCTTTGGTAACCTTTACCTTAGCCTATGTTACGTCCCTTTAAAGTTCATTTTGATTGAACGTGATACTTGATTTAGAGAATCATGAATTGAATTAGGGTGGGTTTGCCATTGGATTATTTGAAACTTTGATCGAAGTGTCACTGATAGATCATAGGATAAATAGGAAAGTGGTATCCTAAAAAAAAAATTACAGAAATTAAAAAAAAACAAAAAAAAGCAAAAAAAAAAGAAAAAAAAAAAGAAAAAAGAGAAAAAAGGAATACTTGAACTAAAAACTTGAAAGGGCAATTTAAGTAAAGATGAAGACCCGAAGAAAACTACTTTATGTGAAGATCCCAGAAATGAGGATGATGATTGGCTCAAGGATTGAAGATATATATTTTTGAAAGATGATTTTGAGTTTAAGTTCAAAATTGTCTGAACAATCATTATTTTGGATGTTATATGCTATTTGAGCAATCACAACATTTTGCCTTTATTCACCTTTTAGTTGTTCTTGACCATACCTTTTGTTTTTTCAATAATAAATATCCATTTTTGTTGTCCTTCACCAAACGAACATTCCCTGAATGAACCAAAAAAATGTATCATAGTTGTCACTGATTTGAATAATGGTAAATAAATGAATGACACTATACGTAAAAGATTTTTCCATTCTTTTAAAAGAAGTCCCAAATGAGACAAGTGAAAGAAGCTTGAGAAGGTGCTTAAAAAAAGAGACAAACAAGGTGACCTAATGATGAATCTAGTGATAGATTGGTTGACACAAAATGTGAGTTGTAACCAGATGAGAAGAATGACATAGATCAGCTAACAAAATTTGCTCTGAGACTATTAACACTGAAAAACTAAGAAGAACTAGTAAAGTATTAAGAACTTTGTCACCACAATTGAAATTGCATGACATCAGCATATATTCATTGTGTTTATATTTGTATCTTAGATAAGACATGCATTTGTAGCATCGCATTATCACTCATTCCAATCTCGATTCAATCCAAATCATTTTCTTGATTCATGGTTTCATTTTGGTCACTCGATCTCAGTTTAGTCCAGATCATTTTTTTAAATTATAATTTCATTTTGGTCATTCATCTTTGACCTTGACTTGGTCTTGGTCCTTTTATCTTTTAGACTTACGATTTCATCCCAATCACCTAATCTCTGTTCAATTTAGATCATTTTCTTAACTCGTGGTTTCATCCCAATCATTTATTTTTTACCTCGACTTGGTCTTAGTCACTTTATCTTTAGACTTATCATTTCGTCTCAGTCATTCATCTTTGACCTCGATTAAATCTTCATTGCTTTATCTTTAGATTAGCGATTTCATCCCGGTCATTCAATCTAGGCTCAGTCCAAATCATTTTCCTAACACACAGTTTCATCTCAATCATTCATCTTTGACTTTGACTCGGTTTTGGTCACTTTATCTTTAGACTCATGGTTCCATCATGGTCATTTGATCTTGACTCAGTTTAGATCATCTTTATGACTTTTTGATCTCGGCTTAGTCTAGATCATTTTCTTGATATTTCGATCTCAGCTCAGTCCAAATCATTTTCCTAACTCTTTGATCTTGGTTTAGTCTAGATCATTTGATCTCGGCTCAGTCTGGATCATTTTCCTAACTTGTGACTCCATCTTGATCATTTCTGCTTAACTGGTTTGACTCCTATTTTTGGATTGTAACAGAATGGGTGTCTAGGTCTTTGCATCATCCCTGTCTAACAAAAATGTGCAAAGAGGGGCAGTGGTAGATACCTATCTGTGTCCAAGGTTAATTTTCATTATTTATTATTATTACTATAGCATGGAATACTATATTATTATAGTATAGTTTATAATATAGTATTATATTATATTATATCACCATTATTATTATTATTATTTTTTATTTTTCCCTTTTCCTTTCTTTTTGACTGGTGATCCAAGAAATTCAAATTTAGGGATTCAATGCAATCAAAGGCTTTAATTCATAATCAAAGAGGTTATAGATTCAATCCAAAAAAATCAGGAAGGAACCTAGACTTGATTTGGGGTTCAAGTAGAATCCAATCTCAAGATTCAAGCTTGGGATTGATATTGTCTGTTTCCTAAAATTAGTTCTAAGGCTGCCTATAAATTGAACTAGCATTACAAAAAACAAACAAGGTGGATTTTAGACGGGACACGATTGATTTTCTAAAAATAGGGGTGAACTTGGTGTTATGAAAATTTTTTTGGTAGTAGGATTTTCTAGGATTTTAATTTTGGGAACCCTAGGTTTGGTTTGAAGTTTTTGGGTTAGATTTGGGTTTCTAAAGTTTGGATTAGGGTTCTAGAGAGTTTTTGAAGAAATCTAGTCAAATATGAAAAAATTTGAGATTTTTCTAGAAAAATCTAGGTTTTGGATTAATTTTTCAATAAAAGATGAATTTTTCGATAAGGCTTGAATTTTTCGATGGGATTCTGATTACATTTCTAGAAACTAATGGGTTTTCTAGTTTTCAATTAAAATTTTGGTGGCTTTCCTAGAGACTGATGGATTTTTCTAGTTTTCGATTAAATTTGCAATGGTGTTCTTAAGGAATTTCTAGAGAGAAGTCAAAGCTTCTCGTTTTAGAGAGAGAGACAGCAGGGGGTTTCTGAACAAAAATGCAAAAATGTGACTTTTATAAAGTGTCAAAATGGCACCGTTTTGGAGAACCCAATAAAGCGGATGACTCGATAAGGAGCCGCGCATTGACCCTACGCTGACCCGACCCGATCGTAGGTTTTTCTTTTTCCATTTTCATTTTTTTTTATTTTTTTTATTTTTTTTATCTATTTATTTTTTTAATTTATTTTTCAGTTATTTTTTGTGTTATTTTATTGGTTTATTTATTCATTTTATTTAGTAATTTAATATTTTATTTAAAAAATTTTTTTTTCAGAAAAATAAGAAAAAAATTATTTTTTTCAAACAAGTCTTTTTAAAAAATATATAATAAATAAATAAATAAAATCTTTTCAAATAAGTTATAATAAAAAAATCCTTTTAAATAAGTTTAAAAAAAACAAAAAAAATCTTTTCAAGTAAATTTATGGAATCTACCAAATTATTAAGAAATTCCATAAATCAGTTTTTAAAAAAAGTTGAAAAAAATAAAAGATAATTTCATCCTCTAAATTCTTGAAAAGATTACTTTAAATTAAGTCTTACCAAACTATTGAGAGACTTAACAAAAAATTTTTACAAATCTTTTTACAAGAAAATCTCACCAAACTATTGAGAGATCTATTTCAAAGTAAGTCCTATTAAACTATTGGGAGACTTTACTAATTTTTTGGAATAAAATAAATTAATAAATTCGATAATAGAGCCTTTTCAAAGTGAAACCCTATTCTCCATGAATACTGCTGAGGTGACAAAATTATCTTAAATTGCTACTAAATGATTAGGACAATTTTAAGATTAATTTTCAATATTAAATATTTTGGTAAATTAAAAATATGTTCAAGGCTTGGATAATTGGAAGTCAAACTGGTAACATCTTTAAGATGAGCATTGTGGAGGTGCTATAACCTTCCCTATATGTAATCGTACTCCTGAACCTAACATCTTGTTTCATGGATCAAATCTAATTAGGTGGCAATTACACCTTTAAAAAAGATTGGTGGCGACTCCTTTTAAGCCATGTCAAGCGGTAGGTCCACGGATCTTTACATTATGATGCCATACTCATTCCCACCACCTTTACAACCAGTGTACCAACCAAGTTTTCGACCCAAAGTTCCCTAATACACTCAAACCCCAACTATATAACCTTTTTTCTAACAAAGTCACCCAATTCCAAAATAGAAAAACTCCTACAAGAACAATACCAAAGAAAAAATCCCAATCGATCCAATACTTATGTCTTTCACGAATCTTTACCTAAGGATTTTGAAAGGCCACTTTATCACCCCTATCCCTATTGAACCTTTCAATCCATCATATCCAAAATGGTACAACCATAATGCCCAATGCAAATACCATTTCAATAGTGTAGGTCATTCTTTAGAAGATATTACGATTTTGAAATACAAAAGCAACGATTGGTGAAGGCCATGTTACTAAACTTTGACATGCAAACAAAGTCAAATGTTGGAGGGAACCCATTACCCAATCATGCTAAGGGTACAATAAATGTAATAAATAGGGGTAAAAAGTTTAAAAGCCGTGTAAAAATGATGATGACTTATTTGGAGAAAGTATATGCTTACCTTATTAAAACTAATATGATTCGACCAAGCTTTTGGTATTGATGATAGCCATTAAGAGTTAGGTTTGATTTGTAAATATCACAAAATGGTAATGGGTCATTTTATTCAATATTGTGAAGACTTCAAGCAAGTAGTGCAAAAGTTAATGAATTTTGGGATGATTGAGTTTTATAATGAAAAAGGAAGAAGTTATGGTGAACATGATAGCAAGTCATGGTTCAAAAGGATTATTCATCTTGAAACCTTTAACAATTTTCTATAATGAACCTAAGCCAATGGCAAATTAGTCAATTCCCCACCCAAAAGTAATTACAACCATATATGTGCCTAGTGTATTTCCTTACAAAATTGACAAGGTAGTCCCATGGAAATATGACTATCATGTGATGGTCTCGAAACCTGATGTCAGTGCTACTTTGAACAATTCAAGTATCAAGGATGCAACCAACATATCAGGGGTCAAAAGGATGACTCGGAGTGGGTGGTGCTATGGTCCTAATGCATTAGAACAAGCAAGAAATGAGAAGGTAAAAGTAATAGAAGAAATAGAAATGAAAAAAGGGCTCTTATTATGATGAATCTAGCTATGCAGTATAAGAAACCAATAATAGAAAAATAAGCATACGAGTTTCTAAAAGTTATCAGGCATAATGAATATAGTGTAGTGGATCCACTTAATAAAATGCCAACAAAAATCTTGTATTACCTCTGTTACTAAACTCTGAGCTCCACAAGATTGCATTATTGAAAGTATTGAATTGTGCCTATGTGGATCATGATATTTCAGTTGAAAAAGTTGACCACTTGGTGGGAAGTCTAGTGGCCCCAAACTTTATAACGTTCAATGATGATGAGATTTTTCTAGAAAGGTGAGGTAATATGAAGTTCTTATATATCATAGTGAAGTGTAAAAGCCACACTATGGTAAAGGTGTTGATTGATAATAGTTCATCTATTAATGTCATGCCAATGACCATTCTGGCAAAGTTGCTGCTCAATCATTGCTATATGAAAAACAACCATGTAGTGGTTAGAGCCTTTGATGGGTTAAGAAAAGAAGTGATTAGGGACATAGAGATTTTGTTACAAATGGGCCCTTACACTTTTAATGTTGAATTTCAAGTTATGGATATTTCATTATCATATAGTTGTTTAGTATGGATGTCATGGATCCACATATAGGTGTTAAGCCATTATCTTTGCATCAAAAAGTGAAATTTATGGTTAATGGAAAGCAAGTATGCTTGGATGGAGAGAAAAATTTATTGGTAACCAAGACTTTAACAACCCCTTATATGGTAGCTATAGAAGAAACACTTAAATGCACTTTCTGTGCCTTTAAAGTTGTTAACACCACATATGTCGGGGAAAGCTCAGTTATACATGTCCTTCACCTATCAAAGACTATAAGTATATTAGTAAAATAGATGATGGGAAAAAGATGGCAGCTTGGTCTAAGTCTTGGACCAACACTATAAGGGATAAAGAGACCACATGAGTTTGTAAAGAACAAAGAAAGATTTAGTTTAGGATACCAACCAAAAATAGCTAACAAGAAAAAAGCTATGCAAGAGAAGAGTGAGAAAAAGATGGCTCGTCTTAAGAGGGTAAGAGACGGATAGGAATAAAATGGTATTTTTATAACTCTATGACATTTTCTATTCCAAAGGTATGTTTATCTTGAGGTGTCAAAGGTAGGTGTGCCAACAAGAGAGATAGAGGTGGCTTTCTCAAAGTTAAATCTAGAATCAAGAGAAAAAGATTAAGTAATGAGGATGGAGGAAGAGATTTTTTTTCCCTTTTAATAATGGGGTGTAAGGACCAATTTGTTTATTTTAGTTATCCTTGGACCTAAATCTAATTGCCTCTATCCAAAGACATGCGAAAAGTTTGTATAGACTTGTTTTTCATAATCACCAATAAAATGTTAAATGTAATGTACTTTTTCATGACATATTCTTTTCCATTCTTTCTAATTTTTTTTAATATTCTTTCATTCTTGCCAATATCTCTTTTATTCTTGCCAAAATGTCCATCTATATCCTTGCAATCTTAATAAATTTTTAAGTTTTCCAATATTGAGCATCATGGGTGATCATGACAGTTACTTTAAATTTGAATTCAAAAATTTATTTAAGTTAATGACCCTGATGATGAGGATTCAAAAGCCTATGTCTTGCCTTTCGATTTGATGAGACTTATAAAACAGAAAGAGAAAGTAATAAAGCCCTACCAAAAACCTATTGATATGATTAATTTGAGGGATGATAAGAATAAAACAAAGGTTAAGGTGGGTATATCTTTTCCACATGAAGAATGACAGAGATTGGAGGAATTGTTCCAAGAATATGTAAATGTATTTACATTGTCATATCAAGAAATACCAAGGCTCGACACCAATATTGTAGAACATAAACTACCATTAGTTTCGAGTTGCAAACCAATATAGCAAAAGTTAAAGTGTATGAAACCAAAAATGCTATTGAAAATTAAAGAAGAAGCTAAAAAACAATTTAACACCAGCTTTTTAGCTATGGCTAAATACCTAGAATGGGTTGCTAATATAGTCTTGATCCCTAACAAGGATGGGAAGGTTAGGATGTGTGTAGATTATAGACATTTAAATCGGGCCAACCTTAAAGATAATTTCCCATTGCCCCATATTGATATTCTAGTTTTACAACTCAACAAAGCATTCAGTATTTTCCTTCATGGATGGATTCTTTGGTTATAATCAGATCAAGATGGCACAATAAGACATGGAGAAAACCATATTCATTATAATGTGAGGGACATTCAATTATAAGGTCATATCTTTCTGGTTGAAAAATGTTAGTGCTATATATTAGAGGGCTATGGTCACCTTTTTCCATAATATGATGCACAAGGAAATTGAAGTTTATGTTAATGATATGATTGTAGAGTCTCAAAAAGGTGAAGACCATGTAGAGAACCTTAAAAAATGTTTTGAAAGGCTACGCAAGTATCAGCTTAAGTTGAACTTGGCAAAATGTATGTTTAGGGTAAAATCAAAAAAATTATTAGGATTTGTGGTTAGTGAAAAAGGAATTGAGGTAGATACTTGTAAAATCTAGGCAATTACAAGGCTGACAACCCCCTTGAACACAAAAAAAGGTAATAAGTTTCTTAGGGAGGTTAAATTATATCACCCGATTCATATCTTATCTTATAGCTAAATGCAACCCTATTTTCAAACTATTTTGGCAACGTGACCCTAGAGAATGGAATGAAGAATACCAAGATACCTTCAATAGAATCAAGGAGTATTTAATGAATCCACTATTATTAGTGCCTCCTATGGTAAGAAAACTTTTGATATTATACTTGACTATAAATGAAGCCTTTATGGGATGTGTATTGGGGTAGAGAGATGAGACTATCAAGAAAAAACAAGCCATCTACTATCTAAGTAAAAAGTTTATTGATTATGAAATCAAGTATTCACAGCTCGAAAAAATGTGTTGTGCTCTAGTGTAGGCTATTCACTAGCTTAGGCAATACATGATTTATCACACAACCTAGTTGGTATCTAACTTAGAACCCTTCAAGTACATATTTGGAAAGCTATCTTTAACAGAGAGAATAGTGAGGTGACAAGTCATGCTTTTGAATATGATATCATATATATGTCATAGAAGGCCATTAAGAGAAATGCAATAATGACTTTCTTGTCAACTGATTTATTAATGACTACAAGCTAATAAAGTTTAAATTCCCAAATAAAGATTAGATGGCCACTCTGTCAATAAAAAATGAGGAATCAATGGTGACTATATCGAAATTGTTCTTTAATAGGGCATTCAATGCTTTGGAGCCATATTGATATCCCTAGATGGAGTTTATTACTCCAATACTTTAAGATTATCTTTTTTTTGCACCAACAACAGACATGCATCTGAGGCTTACAGATGGCTTTGGATAGAAAGAACAAAACATTAAAACTTTTCAATGATTTAGCATTGGTTATTTATTAGTTGAAGGGAATGGGAAACGAGAGACCTGAAATGGGTTCTTTACCAAAGATATATTACTAGGATAATAGAACAATTTGAAAATATCTAGATTTAGCATGTCCCTTGATAAGAAAACCAAATAGTTGATACTCTAGTCATATAAAGCATTAAAAATATCCTAAGCATGCATCAGAAAATGACAAGCAAATTTTAAAAGATTGGTAATGGGGTATGTTCTTGATGGGGTAGTCTTGTACAAGAAAAGTCAAGACTAAGTATTGTTAAGATGTATGAATACTAGAGAGGCAAATAAAATACTTGAAAAAATGTATGAAGGGATATAGAACACATGCTCACGACCACATGATGGCAGCATAAGTACTGGGGATAGGATACTATCGGTTGACATTAGCGAGTGATTGTATCAACTATGCCAAATAATATCATAACTACCAGATTTACATAGATAAGATCCATGCTTGTCTAGTACCATTACATGTCCTAACACCTTCATGGCCTCTTTCTATGTGGGGAATGGATGTAATTGGACTTATTACTCTAAAAGCTTCAAATGGACACTGATTTATTTTTATAGTGATTGATTATTTCATGAAGTTGTTGAAACAACTTGTTATGCTAGCATAACCCAACCAATTGTGTGTAGATTTATAAAAAAAAAAAATAATTTACTAGTCTGCATTACCCGAGAAGATCATTACTGACAATACCAATAAGCTGAACAATAAAATGATGAAATAAGTGTACTTAATTTAAGATAAGCTATCATAATTTAGTAACTTATCATCCTAAAATGATTGAGGCAGTAAAAGCTACCAACAAAAATATTAAAAGGATAATGGAGAAAATGATTGATACCTATAAAGACTAGCATGAGAAGTTGTCATTTGCTTTGCTTGCATTCAGAACATTAATCTGTACTTCTACTGAGGTAGCTCTTTTTTCATTGGTATATAGAATGGAAGATGTCTTGCTAATTAAGGTAGAGATTTTTTTTTAATGGAAGTATAGCTGAAAGAAGCAAAATAGGTTCATAGTCGCTATAAACAATTGAATTTGATAAAAAAAAAAAGAGGTTTGCGGCACTTAGTTATGGCAAATGTATCAAAAAAAATAATAATAAGGGCACATGATAAGAATATGAAGCCTAGATGATTTGATCAAGGGGAGTTAGTTTTAAAGAGAATAATACCATTCAACATGATAATAATTGAAAATGGACACTTAATTAGGAAGGTCTATATGTGGTCAAGAAGGTATTTTCTGGCAAAGCCCTAATGCTGACAAAAATGGATGGAGACAAGTTACCAAACCTTGTAAACTTAGATGCTATCAAGAAGTACTTTGTTTAAAAAGGGAAAAAAATGAAGATTCAAGTTGAAAACCTAAAAAGGGCAATCTAGATCATGAGGGAAATGCCTAAGTTGAAAACTCGAAAAAAGCAGATTAGGTATAAGGAGAAAATTGGAGGAATGATTGGATTATGAACTTAACATGGGAAATATGAAGGTACTAGCATGATTAGTTTAGAAGAGATGAAGACAGGTCATATTGTCAAATCAGAAGGCATGATTGTAGTTCGATGGGTATTTTTTAAAAAAGATCAAATGTAAATGACCTAGATTAACCTTGATGTTCAATATTTAAAAAGTTGAAAATGGATCATGGATACCATCACATTTTTTTAACTTTCCTCTTAAACCAAATTGTATGTTTCTTCTTTTTGTTCAAGACAACTTCTAAACTACCTTATCCTAATTTACAGTGAGTACCTTTTGTTCTCTTTGTTCAAATCCTTTTTATGCATATCTTGATTGGAAAAGCTGATGCATTTGACATAATATTTTTAGTAATGATTGATAATCCTCATATTAAAACTTGAATTAACATGTTCAAAAAAAGCTTTAAGATAAACAAATAGGGGTCACAAAAAAAAAAGTAATAATGATGAAATGATGAATGAAAGAATGAGGAAACGATTAGAAATGGGAATGGTGGGTAATGAAAGAATGAATAAATGAAATGGAAAATGAAGAAAATTGGAAATGGAAAAATGATGATACAGGGAGTGAAAGTAAATGACGAATGATGATGACGGAAAATGAGATATGGTATTTTTTGTAAAATCATCAAACAATTGATGGATAGATCAAGGTGAAAAGAGTTGATAAAGAAAGAAAGAAAAAGAAAAGCTTCAATTGAGGAAAAATTTCAATCTGATAAGTATGATTTGCTACTAATGACTTGCCTAAAACTAAAAGTTTAAAGAAAATTGTGTCATGAAAAACTTATTGTCATAAAAACGAGCATGTGATATGAACAAATTCGTTTGAATCACATGCATTTTGTGCCTTGCATTCATTACATGAATTGCATGAAGAATGAATTTGACTTGAACAAAAACAAAGATACCATTAATGAACACTTTTTAAGAAAAAAACAAAGAGAAGAAATTTTTTTAAAGGCCTTATATACAACCAAATTTTTTTAAAATGAGATTTTTAAAATTTCCTTACCTTTTTTTAAAAGAGCTTTTTCCAAAATTGAAACTTTTAAAGTTTCTTAGCCTTTCTTTAAATGATTTTTTCAAAATTGAAAATTTTAAAGTTTCCTAACCTATTTTTATAGGAGCTTTTTCAAAATGAGATTTTTACAATTTCTTAGCCTCTCTTTAAAGGAACTTTTCCAAAATTGCAAATTATAAAGTTTCCTAGCCTTTCTTTAAAGGAGCTTTTCCTAAACCAAACTAAATGATAAACCCTAAACCTAAACCACAAATCCTAAACCCTAAACCTAATCCTTAAACCGTAAACCCTAAAACTAAAACCCTAACCTAGACCAACTAACCCTAATCCCTAATCCAACTTGATCCCATTCATGCATTTGCATTTGCATTTTGTTTTGTTTTACATACGTTCTTAAATTGTCATGCATTCACATTCCATCATTTATGTTTAATTATTACACATACACCATATATTATTATTATGTTATGCATATTACACATGTTTTATAAATAAGATTTTTCAAAAGAAAATGTTTTAAGTAAAATGACACCTTAAATAAATATAGCCTTTGAGATCTGGCCTAAATATAATGGAACTCTCAACAACTATCATTTATGCGAGGTGTCATCTCGGTTTTTATGGGGTAATTTGGAAAATACTAAGTAAGAGGCATTTATGAAATTCTACCTAAATATAGGATGGTGGAGGAAATATTTGAATGCTTATGACTTTTGCATTTTGATCCAAAAATAAATCATTTTGTTTTCCAAAAACAATTAAAAATGATTTTTTTGAAAAGAAAAAAAAAAAGAGAATTAGCTTTTTGGAATAAACAAAGGAATTAATTTATAAATATTAAAGTTGGACAATATTACCAAAATCTAAGGATAATATGCAATTTATTAGTATTGTCTTTGATGGTTGCTATGGGCATACTAATCCTTCTCCAAGCATAACTGACTCTCAAATCCAACTCTGATTTTAAAGACCTCAAAATGTCCTTTTAGAAAACTTTAAACTAATTTTAAATAGTTTATTAAAAGGAAAAAATTTTTAAGTGGCCAATTACATCCTAAAAAAGATTGATGGTGACTCCTTTTTTTAGTTTTTATTGAAAATGATTTTTAGCACCATTTTTTTTCATTCCCCAAGTTTGATGCTCAGGTTCACAGACCCGTATGTTGAGACACCAAGAAGTGTATGTCTTTATCATTATCAATTCTGTATAGGTGATAGTTTAGATACTTCTAGTATATAACTTGACTCCATAACTCTAGCTGATTTATCATTATCAACAAGGCTTCCTCCTGGCATATTAAAATAGACAAAGTGAATTATTGGATTATTCACTTTCAGTCACAAATTTCAATTTCAAGTGACCTCATCTTGATCCCTTATCAAGTCGATTCTATTTTAGGCTTGGGCTTTCGATCAATAGGTTAAAACTAATCACATCCATATGGTGCCAAACTATTAAGGTGATTACTTGTGTGAGAAGGCCAATTAGCAATCTAAAATACCTTTTAAATCATATTGTATATGTACATATACATATACATATATATATATATATGTGTGTGTGAGTGTACAAGCTTCACAAAGCAAAGTTCTAAACATTAATTGCATTAATCACATCTAATATAAGTCAACTCAAATAGAAAAAAGTCATGGATTGTTCACATAAACATCTTAATTGGTATCTCTTTATCTATGCAACTTCCATGATTTCACGTGGCTATGAAACATATCTCTAGGCATGGGCTTAGTTAATGGATCTACAATTATCTCGTGTAGAAATGTACTTGTTGACCTTTTTTTTTTGGTGCAATCTTGTCTCTCACAAAATTATACTTGGTATTTTTTTTTGTTAGGTCTTTAGGATCTGTTTGTGAATACGATTGTTGCTTAACTATTGCAATTCACTAACATGGAGTTAGACTCATCTTTCTAAATTCCCAATTAATTCAAAATTTTCATAAGCCAAACAACCTATTGTATTGTGATTGGGCATTTTTGCAAATGCACAAGTCGTACAAGTAATAATAGTGACCGAAAAGTCAAGATGTCAATCCTAAGAGAATTAGGTAAAGAAATTCCTAAACTAAATACCTTTTATCCCTACGCCCTTTTAAAGTTAGTTTAATCAAAGAGTAAACATGAAAACTAACTTCTACGAAAATAAAATTGAATAAAGCATCAATATGTAAAATAAGTAAAATGAGAAATTCTGAAAAAAAAAAAAAACAAAAGCAGTAGCTAAAATGGATGCTATGAGCTAAACATGATTTGAGATATAATTTTAACCTAAGCATTAAAAATAGCAAGCAAAATTTGAAACAAAAATAGTAACTAAAGCAATGTAACCAAATTAACTATGACTATAACTAACTGCAACTACTACTAGAAAATTAACTAATGGAAAAACAAAAGAATTGAACCAAACAAGATATAATGGTAAAAATACAGTAAACTAATCTAAGTAAAAGCATACTTGAAGTGAGAATTAATGAAACAAAGACACCAAATTCAAATGCCATGCTGAAACCGAAACTAATGTGCAAAATTTGAAAACCAAAATTCAACTATTAAATTCTAGATCTAAGCTTGAACAAATTGAATGAACTTGAATGATGTATTGTAAAAAAATGAATGATATTAGGTGAAAACAAGATTCAAGTGCAAATTATGAAAGAAGACTGCAAGATCTAGCTAGAAGAAGAAAAACCGAAAATTCAAGCAAAACTGTAAACTGCAACTTCAATTTGAAATTCTAGATCTACATCAAATCAAATCAAATGAACATGAACTGAAAATTGAAATAACATTGAAGGAACTACGTGAGAAACAAAATTGAAGAACAAGAATTGAAAGGAATTACATGAATTAACGAGTAAAAGTGCAAAAAAGAAACTGATTTCAACTTAATAACTACCAAATCATTGGAGAAAAAATTAGATCTGGAAATTTCTAGAGAGAATGAACTGGAACTGAGCTAAGATAAGATTCACCAACAAGTTTACTACAAAATTCAACAAGAAAATCACATCAAATAATAGGAAATTCAACTCAATGAACTAGCAACTCAATCAGTACGCAAATCTAGAAAAAACAGAGCATGCGCAAAGAAATTGATCCAAACAGCAGGTAAATTCATAAAAATAAATGCAATCAATTGAAAACTAACAAGTAAATATGTAAATCTAATAGTGTAAAATGGAAAAAATGCAAACCAAAAGCCTAGATGGAAAATAGATCCTTGCAATGCTGTCGCTCATGCAAAGCTTTTTTTTGCCTCCTGGATTTAGCCGTGATTTCAAGAATTTTCTGGAACTGTGTGATTGGAATTTAAAGCTAATTTTTTACGTGATTATAGCTCTATGACTTAAGAATTTAGAAAAAAAAATTGGCTCAAATCAAGCTTGAATTCATCAAGTTTCAATCTAGGAAGAGATCAGAATCACGAATTGAAAAACAGTTTTGAGATTCATGCAAGATCGATGGAATTTGAATATGAAAATGTGAGAATTTGTAAATTTCATTAAGAAAATATGAAACTAAATTGAAAATGAGTGCAAGAAAGTTAAATTTACAAAGAAAATAAATCAAAGAAACTGCAAATCAAAGCTATTTAGATAGCAAGAAACTGTAAAATGCAGAGAAAAATAAATGCAACAACTTAAAGAAAAAAAGAACTAGAAATCTAGCCAAATGTCTCTAAATGGCCGGGCCTTTCCTTCTATTTATAGGCAAATGGAAGTGGCTCATGCCCCAAAATATCTTGCAAAAGTATCTAGATATGGGCAGTCTTCTAGAGCTTTCTTCTTCCCTTCCTTTATGTCCTTGGCTTCCTTGTTTGGCTCTCTTAGCTCTCCTTGTTTTCAAGCCCTCTTCTCATGAACCTTTGCACTCCAAGTCAAGAAAATGGCCAACAAGAAGCCTTCATTTATCCAACTCAGCAGCATTCAAATGGTCTTCTTTGAATCACCAAGAGTGGTGCCAAAGTTGCATGTAGTTACATGAAGCTTGCACACACGGCACTTGCACTTTTGTTCCTTCCCCTTTTGCCGCCCAATTCAACAATTAATTCTTTAATTTTTCTACCAAAATTCAAACCATAAAAGGGAAAAATTATGCAATATAATACTTGGAAAAATTTTGAAAATTTATCAACTCAAAATTGACTTGCAACTACCTAATGCACCTATTACCTTTTAAGCATATATAAAGATACTAAAAAGGTACTAATGCATAATTGAGCTAAAGAAGACAATTTCAAATGAAAATTATCAGAATTGAGACTTAAAATAATGTTTCCTAAAATTCATTTGAGCTCAAGAAATCATAGAAGAAAGGATCAAGAAAAACTCCCTTAAAAAGCAATGAACCACAATTACACTAGTTGTGGCCTTTGCTAGTTTTTACCTCCATAAATCCTCCAAATTGAGTCCAAATAATCTAAAATTCCTCATTTTCTATATTTTCACCTAGACATAGGACAAATATGCATTTAGGAGTATTTTTGCCCAAAATTCTCAAGGAACATGCCAATATACAAAAAAGATTGCACTAAAAATGAGTAAAAAAATGCTAACATTTTAGTGCAATCACATAGTCGCTAAAAATTTTACAAATTTAGCTTTCATTGTGGATAGTGCTATTCAAGTCTCTTTCTTATTGATCCAAGATATAGCCTAATATTCAATAAGAAAATATAGCCAGAGGTAAATTTTTCTTTCATTTAAATCTCCTCTCTAATTGGCATTCATATAACTAATTAAATGTAAACCACTTTCTTGATAGCATAACAAATAATCCATAGTACCTTTATGATAACCTATTATTCCTTTCATGGCTTTTCAATGATTGACCTGGATTGAATTGATACCTACTTATCATGCTTACAACATAGCATATATTTGGTCATATGCACATCATAGCATACATAAAGCTTATAATAGCATTAGAGTAAGGAACTCTTGTCATTTGTTCTTTTATGTTGTGGAGTCCTAGGACACATTCTTTGGATTAGGCCTTCATCTTTTACTATAGGAGTATTAGCTTTGCAATCTTGCATACTATATCATTCAAGAATTTTCTTAATATATTACTCTTGTGAAAGAGAATAATTTCTTAAAACAATCTCTCTTGATTCTTAAACTAAGTATGTAAGTTGTTGTGCACTTATCAGTTATTTCAAATTTGAAGACAACCAATTTTCTCCATAATGAAATACTCTTTATCATATCTAGCCAATAGTATGTCATCCATATAGAGTGACAAGATCACAAACTCATCTATAACTCTTTTGACATACGTGAAGCCATTTTCATCAATTATGGTAAAATCATATGAAATCATCACTTGATGAATACTAATGCACCATTATTTGAAAGATTCTTTAAGACTATATAATGATTTTAATCATTTGCAAATTTTTATTCTATTGACCTCTATCAATTAAACCTATAGGTCATTCCATATAAATTTTCTTTTCCAATTCTTCATTTAAAAATGCGTTTGTCACATCCGTTCATTATAACTCCAAATCTAAACAGGCTATAATGGCTAGAATTGCGTCCTTTCGATAGATCAACCAATTCCAATACATTGTTTGATCTTTAGACTCCATCTTTCTTCTTTCATTGCTTTTATCCACTTTTCTTTTGTATGACTTGTGATTCTTGTTAAACAAATTCAATAAATTCATTAACTTTAGTCATGCTTCCCCTTGAATGGATACTGTTGGTTATTGAGTAGGAATATAATTAATTGACTTGCAGCTTACCAAATCAATTACATCCTTCATCTTATAAAGAGACATTTTTTAACTTATCTCACCTTTATTTTTTTAAAATCGTTTTCTAGAAAAATAGCATTCTGAAATTCAAATTTTGGTTACACTCTCACTCGATTGTTCATTTATGTACACATATCATTTTGGAATGTTTAGAATATCTTACCAACATAATATTTTTGCATTGTGGACCTAACTTGTATTGTTAATAAGTGAACTCAAAACATAAACAGTACATCATTGAGTTCTCAAGTTATTGAGATTGGGTTTTCTATTAGTCTACAATTCATAGGAAGTAGTTGTAATTGACTTGAAGGATACTTAATTGAATATATAAATAGTTACTAACAATACTTCACCTCAAAAGTGATTTGCAAACTCACTTAGGCCAATATTCACAAAACCATTTCAAGAAAAGTTTTATTTCTTCTCTCTATAATACTTTATTGTTATGAAGTCATTGGAATAGTTAACTACCTACTAGTACCATTTTCATCACATAACTCTTTGAACTAATCAGACATGTACTCACATCCATAATCAGTTCTCAACACTTTAACACTTTTATCTAATTGATTTTTCACTAACTTTCTAAAGCACTTTAAAATACCAGACTTATGAAGAATCAAATAGACAAAACTGAAATGTGTGTTATAATCAATAAATGTGATAAAATATTAACCTCCACTATGTGCCTTTACATACATTAGGACACAAATGTTGAAATATATCAATTGCAATGGAACCCCAAATCTAGTTTTCTTATCAATTTCCTTGCTAGATAGTTTACACATAATGGTTGATTAACTTTATTATATAAGGCCTTGTAATCCTTTTTTTGCTAATCTATCCATTTTTTGTTACCTCATATGGCCAAGTTTAGCATGCCAAACATTCACATTAATATGGGCATGACAAAACCATTTTATAAACATCTAGATCTATAAAGATTTGTTTTCAAAAAACAAATTCATATTAGTCTTATTAAAATTCATAAGAAATCATTGACAAAGAGAATAGTGACAAAAATTAAATTCCACCAAATATTAAGAGCAAATAAGATATTATGTAGGATGAGAGTTTTTCCACCACATACATTTAACTTGTAGGTGTCAATGCTCATTGCTTCAATCCTTTGATTATTTCTTATAAATACATTTTGGTCATGTTTTGTGCTACATGGTTTATGCCTTTTGAGTCTTTTTCATCTTCTTACATTCATAAATAAAGTAACTCTTTTTACCACAATTAATGCACTTAACTTTATCTTTGTTCTTTTTAGACTAAGTATTGGTACCATTCCCTTTGCCACTTTGACCATTCTTTGGTCTTTTAGGAGCTTTCTCCATATTCCCACCATGTGGCTTGCATTTGAAGCCCATAGCTTCCTTTGAACATATGCGTTTCATATACATATAGACACTAGGCTCAGATGCTTCTTATATGATCTTCTTATTATTAAACATGACAGAAGCATCATTGAGAGTTCTTATACTCTCATTGTAAGTTAGTGCACCTTTATATGCTTTCAAGTATGTGGCAAGGACTGAATTACAGCTTGAACCTTTTATTCATCTATCACAATGTGATCGATCTTTTTTTAAAGCAAACTTTGTTGTCAAAGCACTCCATATCTTTTTAGAAATATCATGCTACCTTAACTCATGCATCTTTTTAGAAATATCATGCTACCTTAACTCATGCATGATATCATTTCCATATCGCTTAGCAACGTAATGTGAGTAGTAGATTTTTCTCTATCTAGGCTTCACAAGCCCTTGGTTCCTTCTATGTTAGAACATATTCCTAGACTCATGCTTCATTAAAACAATGTTTAAAATTTCAAGAACCTATTTTTCTTTTAACACATACTTGATTTTCATATTTTAGATTCCATAATTATCCCTATTTAGTAACTCTATATTTAAATAGAAAAGCTATATGAAAAAGATGATTCAATATTGAGAGACCCATGCACTAACTAATGCTTAGCATTAAGCACTTCTCATTTTGCTATAATGTCATTAATAAAACAATGACAATTATTCACATAAAGCGAAACTAAAAGGTCCTTATGTTCACAATCAAATTCCTTTTTTATGTGTTTGACTATCACTAATTGATTTCATTGTGCAAAATTTATTGTTTTAAGGTAACTCATTAATTCATATCTTAAAACACCCACTAATCATAAAGTTATCTTTAATCAATATCATAAATTGATTGAAATTCACATGACAAGTCTCATACAACTTGTACATATTGAACACATAAACAAGTTCATTGTTAAACATACTCATTGTTTATTAAACTATGTTTTCAATTGCTACATATCTTGTGTCTAGTGATTAGGATGGAATCCATAAATTCCTATGATAGTTCCACATTCTTATTAGCCATCCATAAAGATCCAAGAATTTTGTGTGTACCACTATGGAGACTTGGGCTGATCAAGAAGCTCACATTCCTTCTTACCTCTTTCTCACAAATCACTATATTGTTTACCAAAGTTGTAACAATAGGATGTTTCCTTTCATTAGATATCCAAAGTTCTTTGAAAATATTCTTTTGTCTAAGTGTAAAGATTGTATTTATTTAACATCATGTATATGTTGTGACACCTCCAATCCCACATTGAAAAAATGTGAGGATATGATATGATATATATGTATAGATCTAAACTCAAACTTATGAGGAACCTTTTGTGGGACAAAGCTAGAGGTGGCAAAACTGATATGAGCTTAAAAATCTATTCGAATCAATCCATGATCGAACCCAGATTAGCCCGAATTTATCAAAAAAAAAAAAAAGTCAAAGAACACAACCCAGAAAAATCTGATCTAAAAATATCTGAACCTGAAAAAATCCAAATATAAAAAAGCTCGAAATTGATACAATCCAAGTCCATCATAATCTGAATCCGTAATGATCCAAACTCGAAATTGATTAGATATAAAACCTATAAAAAATTGATATTATAACATGAGAAAATTGAAACTATAATTATATGATCTTTTAAATAAATAAAAAATAAACATTTTTCTTAACTAAATTTTAAATTTTAAAAATGTTATTATTGATAATTATTATATAATTATATCAATAATAATAAAAAAAATTAATGTTAAATTTTTAATTTTGATTATAAAATAAATTTAATTTGAAACACACTAATATTAATATCTAATGATTTTTATACTATCATCTCATTATATTTACAATAATTATCAATATAAAACAAAAAATAATATCTAATGATTTTTTAATATGACGCCAATTCTTTTAGTCAATTTGTTTGCAATTTTTATATTTTTATTTTAATATTAAATAAAAAGTAATTTAATTTAATTAATTTATTAATAACTATTAAAATTAAAATTAAAATTAAAATGAGAATAAAATTAATTATTATTGATAACAAATTAAAGTATAACTTAAAAGTATACTATACTAGTATTAATTTTAATACAATTAAATTTTATACTTTATTGATTAAGGTTAATTATATTTAATTACTTACATTTGTTGACTTTAAATTATTAGCATTATATTAATTAATTTAATAATATTTACTATTTAATATTTTAATTGAACATTTGATCAATTGATATATACCCAATATTATTATATTTATATAAATGTTAATGTTAAAATAATATTCTTTTTAATAATGTCTATTATTCAACTATGTGAAATTTGATTATTTTAGTTTTATTTAAATTTATACAATGGATTAGAAAATAATAGATAATATAAAGACAAAATTAATATATAATATATATTTATATAAATATATTATTTTTAAAATGTTAACATTAACATTTTGTAATATTTTTATTTAATAATTTAAAAAATGAAATTAGTTGTTAATTCGAAATTACAAAAATATATTTATAACTTATAAAATTTAGAAAGTTTTCAAACTTGTCTAAACAATAAGGCTACCTAACTCGAATTGAATTGAATTCAAAATAATCTGAACCCAAAATAGCTCGTATCCGAGATGGTAAGAACTCAAAATTCTCCAAATCCAAAAATATTTGAATTTGAAAAAGCTCGAATTCAAAAATATCTAAATTTGAAAAAATTTGAATCCAAGATAATCCGCCCAAAATGAATTCTAATTCGAAAGATTCAAATCCTAAGATAGCTTGATTCAAACCCGCCCGCTTGCCACTTCTAGACAAAACCATGAGACCTTCGAGTCAAAGTAGACAATACCTCGCAAGTTTGGTGTAGGTCTCCACAAACGGTATTAAAGCAGTCACCAATCGAATGGGAGCTAGATGTTACATCATGAGAGACACCTTTAGAATCCCAAAGTCTAGTATAATCTTGGTTCTGTGGATCTGTGTGTACTTTGTATTAGCTTGATGGAGATGTCAAGCTTGAATGAGGGAGATTGTGGCACCTCCAATCCCACATTGAAAGACTATGAAGATATGATATGATATGATATGATATATATATATATAGAGAGAGAGATCTAAACCCAAACTTGTAAGGCTCTTTTTGTGAGACAAGATCATAAAACTTTCGGGTCAAAGCGGACAATACCTTGTAGTAGGTGCAAGTCTCCAAACTTGTGAGATGTCTTTTGTACGACAAAATTGTGAGATCTTCGAGTTAAAGTGGACAATACCTCATAGGTTGATTGTGGATCTCTACATATGTTTAGATCATTCTTACATGCATGTTGCCTCATAAGATCAGCTTTTTAATCTTGTCACCAACCTTTGATAATATGACACACAATATTATCATCATCATTTGGATCCATTCAATTAGTTGCCTTATATCTCTATGCAATTATGTCTAAATCTTTAAAACAATAGGAGTTCTCATGAAAACAATTATATTTTTTGTAACAAAATACAAGAAAAATCCACGAATCAACACAAGTTAAAAAATTATTAAGATTTATCTCAATCATTTTTTTGTGATTTGACCTCCCAAAGTTAATCAAGGATAAAACAATTTAAAAAAAATTCTTAGTTTTAAAAATTTAATCATATTTTTGAAAAACATAAGGCTATTCCAATGCTCTCTCCAAAGCATTTGAATGCTTACTTTCTATTTCAAAATAACATATGAGGTATTTGAATTCCTTGAATAGTATTCAAATACTCTTTTTCTATTTTAGAAAATAACCGTTAATTTTTTTTTAAAAAAAAAAATTTGCTTGGGGCATTTGGATGCCCTATCAACCATTCAAATGCTTGAACTTTAGAAACCAAAAACTCAATCCAAATATTTCAAACAATGATGGAAACTTGCATTTTATATATTCCAACACATTCACAACAAATTTCTACTATAAAATTACACACTTGTATAATACTTTCATAGATTTCCAAATGCATTGAAGTAAGAACTTATGAACATGTCAATAGTTTCGGTGTTTCAAGACAAACATTGAAACAACTAGAAATCAAGCCATCCTAGCTTTGATATCAATGAAGAACAATGTAATAATATATAAATAAGATCATATATTAAAATAATGCGAAAGGCTTACTTGATTTGTTACAACGAAAGCGTTGTTGTAGAAGTGTTGCAGAAGTGATGTCGGCTTGATTCATTAGTCAAGGATAAGATCATGCATCTGAAAATTATCTCTATCCATAGTGTAAGTCCAAACACTTAAGCATGAGATTCCTTAAAAAATTTCCTTTTCTATACCAATCTCTCTCTTTTCCTTTCTTGTTCTGTGTAAATTTATCACATAGTGTTACATATATAAAACTTATCTCATACTTTAGAGAATACTCTTTCATCCTTTATCTTCATAGCCGAATGCCATGCTTTATTCGAGAGAAAGAGACTTGACTTCATTATCTCCACTTATGGCCGAATGCCATGCATAATAAAAAAGAGAGGAATGGAGGCACAAAAGTTTAGTTGTTTTTAAATTCAAAACTCAAAAACTTACTACTACTATTCAGTAGTTATTCAATTAAAAACTTACCCACCCATTATGGGCGCGCGGTTATGCCTACATTTAGATGAGGTCTGGATTTATCACAAGATTGATCTTTTCTATTTTACCTCTTAATTTGGTTCCCCTTTCATTTTCATTTTTGTCCCATGGTAGAATGATTAATACATAGTTTGTTCTGAAATGTTCTGATGTATATGATATATGTAAGAATATTGAAGCAGATTCTTTAACCATCTTCTTATTATGCTTTGCAAGTTCTTTAACAGAGTTGAATCCTCAAAATTTTAGCTACTTTAAGGCGTAAAATTTTGGCAAGATAAAGAATTGATGACAAAATGAGTTGATTGAATGTTAATCTTCTTTTTTTTTTTCTTTAATTTATAGTTATTGTATCATATTCTAAGACATGGATTGCTATTTGACAAGTTTGAATGTTTAAATTATAACCGGCCAACCATTTTACAATGAATTTACCAGTATATAGACTTGGACGGAAGGTGGAAATATTGAAAGGATTCTGGAAACAGAGAAATGTCCGGTCTTTGCAGAGCAAGAAATCTTTTTATTTCCAGTAAAAAAAGAATACTCGCATTCTCTTGGAAATAAGAGTTCTTTCTGCCTCTTGGGAACATTATGAGAAAAGATCAGGATTCAGGAAGATGAACTAATTTTTGGTGAGAGGGCTGCCAATTCCATGGCGCTTGCTAGGGATTGAAACAAACAAAAGGCTGCCAATGACTCCAATGCTCGCAGGCAATACCATTAGCAGCTCTTTGGTCTCCTCTGATGGCCTCGGACAAAAGCAGTTGACAACATTTTTATCAAACAAAGCAATCGCTATAAAAATCATTATAGATACCAAGGCATGGACAAAATCAATGAACTTCAGCCTATACTTGTTTGCCTCGTCTACTGAAAGTTTTACAGGACCATCCATCACCCATAACCCTTTAAATGTAGCCACCCCGTACCGAACCTTGCCCCTTTCATCTCTAAAACTATCCGTGAAAGAAAGAAAGAAACAGAAGCTGGCGCAAAATGCCACAAGGCCTAGCGTCAAGTATTGGCTCACCTGGGTTTTGCATTGCCCTTGGTTTGTTAAAATTGGGGACAGTAATTCGAATGTGAGGACTGAACCTGTAGGCAGAAGCTTGGACAAAAGGGCTGTTCCTTTGAAGGTTTTTCTCACGACTTTTTGTTTTTTGGTTTTTGGTTGTTTTGCTGGTGATGCACATTCCGAAATGGTTTGCTGCTCTTCTTGGACCGTCCCTCCCGTTTCCTCATTCTTCAGAAGGGATTGCCTGTGTTCTACTTTGATGTCCATGACAGAAAATTTTTAGCTTTCTTTGATCTTTCCACAATGTATTTTGCAAAGACACGTTCTATGAGATTGACGGGTTACCTAGGAAAGAAAAGAAGTCCTGAGAAAAAAAAAAACTGAAAACCCAAATAAAATTGTTTATCCATCTGTTTTGTTCCTGGAAGAATTGGTTTTATTGGTTGCAATATTTCAAAGTCAGAAGCCATTTCAGGGAAACCAAAACCGTCGTGAAAGTAAATGCATAGAAGATGTTAACAACATGAGTAAATTTGGAGGATTTATTGTTATTAGAGAGCGGGGGTTACGACTTATAAACCATAATTGATAATTGACCAACCGCTGTTTCATAAATTTGGCTTCAAAGCAAGCATCCTGCATCGTCTCTCCATCAATATAATTATTAACTAACAAGATAAGTCGCTTAATGTTTGGTTCGCTAGTTTTTCCTATTTTTTACTTTCCACTTTTTTGCTATTTGTTTCCTGTTTTTAGTTTATTTTTTATTTTTTCCACTTTCTACTGAAAAAAACAAAAATCAAATAATAAAAACATTAACTAAACGTAACATAACTAATTTATAATAGATAAGCTAAGAAAAAACAGTGAAAATGCTTGCCCTGGTCCAATTTAGAATTGGAAAAAAAAAAATTTGCAAGGATGCATACTGAACCAATCCTCTCAGTTTTGTTAACGGGTAATGACTAACAAGGTAGACCTTAGCTGCTTTTCTTTAGATCCTTTTTCCTAAGTTCGCCGGCAATGAATGGGATGGCCTCCCTTCCAATCCTGATTATGGAGGTGAGAGTTTTTAGGAGAAATTCTTTCACAAAGAATTTTCGGAATAAAACACGTGTGTGCCGATCAACACTAGTTGAAGGTTCCAGAGTCACAAGTTGACGCTTGTGATTCAAAATTCTTTGGGCAAGAAGCATGGGTTGTCAATCAGCAAAGTGAAGCGGGCGATTGGCATTAGAAAGTGTCGATCGATACTACTGCTTGAATTTTGTGTAATCACTTATTTTTCAACTTAAAATTAATTTATTCAAATCTAATGTTATGGTGCGAAATTTGACTCTTATAGCTTTGTATCTAAATGGAAGGTTTTTGAATAGTTCAGTGCAAAGGATCATACAGTCGCCGATCAAGCTGGAAAAAAATCTGCAGTAGCTGGCAGCCCTGTGTCAAATGTCTCGGTGACAGAATCTACTTCCAGTAACATGAAATGCTTTCCCAAGATTCACAACTTGTGGGCCTTAAGCAAACCCTCAGCGTGCAGATTGCAGACCATGAGGGTCAGATTCTAGCAAAACCACAAAACAATGTTCTTTCATTTTCTCAATCTTTTCTTTAAGTTTAGAAATAGAATCACTATTTCTAAGACGGCCCCGGTGCCGAGAGGGTCAAAGTAGACTGCTTGAAGAAGGCATTATAGTCTTGCTTCTCTTTAATCAACTCTTTCCATCGTAAGGGGCTGTCCGGACGTCATACAGTATTATTTGAAGCCTAACCCTTTTGCAACATGGCACTTAGGTCCTTCGAGCTGCACCCGCTCGGTACACAAAGCAACGGCTTGCCCGGAGCCTGTGCGCAGTGCATTATGCATCCCAAAAAGATAAAACTCGGATGTGCAACCGAGGAACATTTCGATTTACATTCAAGGCCAAAGAATTTAAAGCCAAAAGTTGCAAAAGATTCAAAACTTACATGATCCAAGCCCATGTCATCAAAATGCTGAAGAAAGTTGGCAAGTACCGACTACCCTTAATAGTAGCCATCTCCCCATGATTCCTCTACTTGCATCCAGAAAAAGGAACGTTTTGCATTCGGAACCGGCACAGGAGCAGCAAGCCAACATACTCAAAGGCCCATATATGTGCAAAAACAAATAAAGTCAGAAATGCTTACAATTCTTCAGTTAATACAAGTATATTGAAACACTACAAAAAAAACTGCTCTATACTAACGCTCAAAAAATCATCAATAAAACTTAAAAATCCATCGGTAGAGCACAATAAACCTTATACTGACAGTTAAAATATCTATTCCGACGAATTTATAATTATTATTATATCTCTTGTCCGTATAGACCTATACTAACGCTTTTTAAGCTATCGGGATATGTAACAGATATATGCTGATGATTTTAGTCCATCACTGTATGTATAGTTGTTGGTATAGCAACTATTGTATTTTTTGCATTATACCTTTTACTGACGGTTATTCCCATCAGTATAAACTCATATGTTTTAATTTTTTTAACTTATACCGATGATGTCTCCGTTAGTATATCTTTTACCAACGGTCAATGCTTGTTAGTATAGCCTTATGTGTTTTAACTTTTACCGACAGTCCGTGATGATTATCAGTATAGCCTGAAATATTCCAATAATAAACACGTCAGTATAAATTTTAAGGCATTGATAAAGACTTTTTTTTTAATTATATTTTCAATTATTAATATTAATTTATTTATAATTATAATATGATATGGTTATATATAAAGTAAAAATACACAAAAAAGTAAAAATTTTTAATAACATTTGAAATAAAACAACAACCAAATTTTTTTATAATCCACAAATTTAAAATAAGTCAAGAACTATTGTCATTGTACCAAATCAAAAAAAAAAAAAAAAAAGAACATTAATATCTATGATTGAATGCCTACAAATATGGTGCTCAAAGTAAATAAACAACTCCCCAAAGTAAGATGATGCCATTCCAATTGGTCCAAATACCTATTTAATTAGTAAAACCCAATAAAGAATTTCACGTCAAATTAAGCTTTTACTGGTCAATTAACATAGGAAATGTTTCCAAGGTCAAGTCAAGCATACCACAAACTATAAACAAATGAATTCCTGACAACATTTTGTCCATTGTTATAGGCTCCCCCTACTTCAACAACCAAGCAATTGCTTAAGTTGTTCAATTCTTCATAATTATTTGAAGGTCTCTAAAGGGCTATTGTCCACCATCTAGATAAGATGGAAATATAATTTTGTTCATAAGCTGATTATCATTACCTACATATGTAATTTAATAACTGAATTCTAGGATATTTTTTAAACAATGCAATTTACTATTTTATTGTACTTGTACTGAGGTTGTAAATGTGTTGAGTCAATACTTGCAGAGATTTTGATTTTTTTTGTACAAATTGTGTTAACCCCAAACATTCAATCGTCCTAAGCTATTACTTCTTCACAAAACATTCAATCATCAAAACTAGCACTAGTAGAAGGATAAAAGAAATAGGCATGCTCGATGACACAAAAATGAAATGCAAAAAATGAAAAATACTTTTGAGAAATGACAAGAGTCTTGATGCTTCAACTTTGATTCAGCTTTAAAACAAAATGGATGCTGATAGGTTTAAGTTTGTAGAGTCAATGAGAGGTGGAAAGAATTGGTAGAAGATGGAGATCTAGCCATGGGTAGCGACAGGTGGAAAGAGTTGGTGGGAGGTGGAGATTAAGTATGTAGAGTCAGCTAGAAGTGGAGGGAAAGAAAATGATTTAAACATTTTAGGGATTATTCAAGGTGTTTTTGCCAAAAGCACCTTGAATAACTCCATTTAATTTTTTGTAAGGGATTATCCCAAACAAAAAATTGAATAGGGTTATTTGATCCTTCCCTTTAGCATTTTTTGGGTTTTTCAAGGATTATTTAAGGCATTTTCTAGCTAAAAACACCTTGAATAATCCCCTCATAAAAATTGAATGTGATTATTTAAGACGTTTTTTATAAAAAACACCTTAAATGAGATTATTCTTAGTTTAAATAATAGCTTTTAATTATAAAAACACTGGAGTAGTTCAATTGATTAGAGCATACAGTTGTAAACTATAAAGTCGTAAGTTTGATCCCTCTCTCTAACGTTTTTTGGGTTTTTCAAGGGATTATTCAAGGTATTTTTTAGCCAAAAACATCAGCTTTAAGGGATTATTCAAGTCATTTTTGGCTAGAAAATATCTTAAATAATCTTTTTTTCCCAAATAGAAGCCAATAGTTTTTTTGTTTTAAGCCTATATTAACGGTTACATTAATAACCGTCAGTATATAACATATTTATACTGACGGATAGTCATATATTGTTAGAAAAAGTTTATTTATACTGACGGTTAAATAAAATGTTGGTATAAATATGATATATTCTGACAGTATTAAAAATCTGTCAGTAAAAGTCTCTTTTACTGATGCAATTTGACTGTCAGTATAATCAAGTGTTAGTATATGAAAAATTTTTTTTAGTGAAAGCTTTAAGACATTACCTCCCAAGTGCTCATGTAGCTGCCAAGCACAATATTCCAAGCTTGGCAAGCCACATCCATATAACAATAGAAAGTTTGTATATCTCATGTTAAGTATTCAACTTAAAATTAATTGATAGTAAGTAGAAGAGTTTAATTTAAATATAAGATTATAGAAAATATGATATTTATTAGATGTGGGATAACAACATTTAAACCAGCCCAGATCATATGTAGGTGAAGATAGAAGAAACGTATCACATGACAGATTTAGAAAGGGTAATAAAGAAAATCCTGACTTCGATACCATGATAAATAAGAGAATGATGAAATCTTTTATTATAATTACTTGTGTTTTACAATGTGACTCAAAGCATATTTATACGAGGTAAAATGTTACAAAATAAAAATATAATAAATAGAAATAATGACTAAATCAATTCTTATAATTAGTTAAATCAATATCTAATATTCTCTAAATCAATATCAAATTAATTTAGAATATTACTGAAATATTATTGAAATATTACTAAAATAATATTATTAGAATCAATCTAGAATATGATTAGAATATTACAAAATATCATAAACACCCCCACAAACTCAAAATGGTAATGTAGAGGCCAATTTAAGTTTGAAATCTTAGATAAGAAACTGACTAGATGAATTTGATTTGGTGAAGATAAATGCTTTTTGATCAACACTAGTAACAGAAACAAGTCAAAGAGTTTGAACGAGCAGATGGTAACGAATGAAGTGGCAATCCTATCGCTAATCCTTTTGATATCCCTCAAGGAACAAAGAAAATTGTCATGTATCATCTATCTATAGAGGTAGCGAAGGCAAACATGTACAGGAAGGCCCTGATGATAGTCTTGGGTTGATACTATGAATGTTTCCCCTAGTACATTTGTAAGAACCAAAATGACTCTCATTTATGGTCCTTCCTAGCACATTGCTATTATTTTGTGCAAAGTTCTTGTGTTCGAAGTATTAATCTAATGAGCATTTTTTCTTCTTAGTCTCATATAATTCCATTTGTCTCTATGTTGATGTCAAATTTGTTATTTCTTGATTTTAATTGGTTTTATGGCATTTTTATCATCACTTTTAATGTTTTAAGTTGCTTTAAAATGATCCTTGGCTAAAGTAATCCATCAATTTTTTTTTTATGAAGGATAGTATCAGGTATAAAAAATGATTTTTTTGTTACAATTAATTATATTAGTGAACATTATGTATCTTTAACTATTTATAGTTAATTAATATTTGTAGGATGTAAATGTTGGCCATCAAAATGAATCATTGAATTATTTTGTACTACTACTAAATATAGTTCAATCTTGTACTTGAATCGATTGTCTTGATAAATTAAGTTAGTAAGGAGTGTAATGCTCTCAATCCCATATTTAAAATTTGTAGAATATGTTATGGTATATATATTTATATTTTTTGCTCATCCAAAATTTGATTTTATTCATAAAGATAGAATTACAGAGTAGTATCCATAAAGCTACAAAGAGCTATAAACACAGCTTCAAAGAGACCAACAATTTAAAACATAATTCCCTTGAATCTGAGATACATATCCAAATTTAAGCATAAAAATCTATATTCTATTGTTGCCCAGTTTAGCTACTAAGTTTGCAAAGGGGTTTGTTTCCCTAAAAATATGATTAAACTCAACTTTCCCTATTTCACTTAAGAGTATATCCACTTAATTGAAAATTTGCCAATAATTCCAAGGTCACCTATCAACATTGGCCACCCAAGATAAAGCCACCTTTGAATTTGACTCTATAACAAGTTCTTTGAACTTTACCCAAAATGATTTAGAGAACATCAATAAAACTTCTTTGATTGCCATAATTTTTATATAATTCGAGTTCTAAATTCCAAATTGACCATAAAAAATTCCCAAATCATATCAGTATCAACTCTCAACTCCCTTCCACATCCAACCAGACTAGTGGATCCAGGAGATGATCTATTAATCAACATTGAATTTTAATTTGTTCGAAGTTGGACATATCCACAAGATACTCTTGATCTCAAATTACCAACAGGGGCTATAGAAGCCAATTTCATAGGAATTATCCATCACATGAATTCATCAATCTCTTAATGATCTTCAATGGCTTTGATCCAATGTAAGGTCTTTTAATTTAATCAAGAACAACAACTTCTACCTTTCCTTTTTCTTGTCATTAAAGATAGTTTCATTTCTAAATAGCCATAAAGACCAGAAAGCAGCTTCACACACTACCAACCATCGTCTTTTTAGAATCCTAGTGAAAAAAATTCCATTATTTTGTTGAATAAATCTTTCAACAGAATTAGGTATTCTTACATCGCATACCATTTACATAAACTTTGTCCATTTTCAAAATGGACTCTTTTACACTTTGTAGACACCTAATTTTGTCAAAACATATTCTAGTCAACCATGATCTTTTAAAATTGAGACATAATTTAGATTTATGAATATCTAAAGATTTTTGAATAGGTTGATTTTAAGGGCGATGCAAGAAAAATAGTAAAAATAAGGGAAAAAGTTTAGAGTCAACTTAAAGTCAATTTAGTCAAATTTATTTGAAATCGATCAAATTTGGGTCAAAACAAGATCAAATTAGGGGCATTTTATAAGAATTAAACCAAGACATTAGATTTTTAGAGACTCTAAAACAAAATTTGAGTTTTGAAAATAAATGGGGCAATATGACCAAAATACCCTTTATGGGGCCCTAACTCAAAATTTGTCTGGATTAATTGGAATTGGTCGAAATTTTTTCAAATCCTTATGTTTAGAAAAGAAATCCTTAGAAAAATTGAATTTTGAGCTAAAATGACCAAAATGTCCCCTGGTCAAATTTGGTAAAACTTAGTTAAATTTAGTTAAACTCAGGTCAACTCTTAGAATTCACAATTAATTAGGACTTTTAAGATTTAGGATTAATAAAATTATGATTTGGACTTTTAGAGATCATACTGGACCTTAAGTGGAATGAAATTACGTAATTTTGATGCATTAAAAATTTTAATTACACCTCAAAAAGAGTGAAATTATTAAAATACCTTTTATGGAGCACTTTCATAATTTAGTCTTTTAGGGTTGTTTGTCATGAATGGCTATAGATCATAATTAAATATTATTTTATGAATTTCGATGCATTAAATATTAGACCATAGGATTTTAAGAAAATTATGAAAAATGCTTAAAAACACTAATAAGGGGAAAATTATCTTTTCTCACTAGGACAGTTGCACTAACAGCCAAGTTGTGTGCAATAATTTTTGAAGCGATTAAATTTAATGGTACAATGATCTTATGACCTATATTGCTAGTCTTGGCACCAAATTTAAAGAAAAAGACAAAAAAATTACTATTCTTGGATTCATTTTGATCCAATAGTTATCAGAGAGGCTTTAACTCTTTAAATAAATAAATATAAGGCTGCATGAAGTCTCTTTTCCAACAATAAAAAAAATCTGCTATAAAAAAAAAACTCTTGCAAAAAACTCTCTTGTGGGAGAAAGCTTTTTAGATAACTTTCTTATTTTTCATGCATTTTTCATCTTCATCCATATAGTTATTTTCATCCCTTTGATGGTTTGTTGGTTGATTATGTATTTTAATGAGTTTTTGGTGATGCAATCTAATGATTATGTGTTTCCTTGCTTTGTGATATGTTTGCTACCTATTTTGTGATTTTAAAAAAATGGTTTTCTTCAACTAGTTATTTTGATAGTTTGCTATATATTTGATAAATGTTCTTGCTAATAAAAATTATTTTTTTTAATCTGCTTCTAAGTGTTTGATGAAATAGATATATGGTTTTTTACCATGTTTTTTAAATATCTGTGAAATTGCATTGGTCATATATTGGCATAGTAGTATAGCTTCATGCATCATTTTCATTTTAATTAATTGTCATGTGCATTACTCATGTAGCATTTGCATAATCATCAAGCCATAAAAAAGTTTCAAAACCATGATTTTTTAGTCTATTTCAAAAGTCTGCCTAGATATTTAAAAATTTTGGAAAGGTTCACAAAAACCACGGTAAACCCTAAACTCCAAAATTAAACCTTAAAACAAACCTAACCCAAACCCTAAAACCTAACCCTAATCTAAGCTTGAAAACTTTACCTTAATCCTAAACCCCAAAACTTAACCCTAAATCCAAAATCAAACTTTAAACCTTTAAGTCAAACCTTAAATATCAAAGTCAACCTATAAACTCCAAAGTCAAACCTTAAAACCACAAAACCTTGCTTTAAACTCTAAAGCCAAACATTAAACCCAAAAGTCAAACTCTACAACCAAAAAACCAAACCCTAAACCCAAATTCAAACCCTAACCCTAAGTCAAACCCTAAACCCCAAAGTCAAATCTAAACTTTAAAGTCAAACCCTAAAATCCCTAGTCAACCCCTTAACCCTAGTCAAAACCCTAAATTACCTTAAACCTTACCTAAACCAACCCTAAACCTTACCCTAAACCCTAAACCAAACTTAAGCCATAAACCAAACCCTAAATTTTAAACTTAACCCCTAGCCCTAAATATGATCCAAGCCATAAATCTAACCCCAAACCTTTAATTATCCAAACCTTCAAACAAGTTAAACCCCAAAAACCTAGAACCCATGTCAACACCCAAAAAGATTTGTATGAAAATCTCACATGAAATAATCTGTTCCTAAATACTGCCTAGAGGATAGGGTATTTAGAAAATTTTATTTTATTAAGTTTTTCATATGATTCCTCAACAAAAAATAATAATAAGATTAAACAAATAAAAGACATAAAAATGAGATTTTAAATATAAATAGTTGCATCTAAACTCTGCCTTAGGGTAAGAGAGTCCAGGTGGTCTTTTTATATATAAAGACTTGATTTCAAAATCAAATCTCATCATTATACATAATATCCATTTGCATATATTTATTTTTATATTGTTGTTTGCATTCATCTCACATGTTTATGTCTTTTAATTATTATTATTTCTTTGTTAATTGTAACATCATTGATTTTTTGCATAAAAATGTTTTTCATGGAAAATGTTATTCAAAAAGTATGGATTTTAAAATAAAACTAAAATAACATTATAAGGGAAATAATTATTGTTATTCTACTTAAAGGTTGCAGAATTACCAACAATTATCATCTACAAAGAATGTTATTTTTATTTTAAAGGAAGTCATAGTGGATATTAGGCGAAAAGAGTTGTTTTTAAATTCTACCTAGATGTTAGAGAATTTTAAGGTAATTCTTTAACCTAAAGATTTTTAAAATATTCCTAAATAAGTTTTTTTTTAAATCCATTTGTTTTTTTTACAAAATGAAGAGAATTATTATTAATCATCAAGTTGAAACCATTTTTATCCAATACCAAAAGATAACACATGATTAATTGGTACCATATTTAAACGGACACTATGAGGGTGTTAATCTTTCTCTATGCACTCTATTCCCCGAATCCAACTCTATTTTTGAAAACCAAAGTATTTTTTTGATAAACTTTAAATTCAATTTTGATTTTTTTTAAAAAGATAATATTTTTAGGTGGCCAATCACAAATAACAAAAAAGATTGGTAGTGACTCTATGTTTTTTATTTTTAAATTTTATGTCCTGTGATTGGTTTCATAGATCCCACATTGTGATAGCTTGCCACTCCACTAAGGATTCTTTTTAGTGTCAATCAAAAACTTAATCATGCGTTATCCTAAGTTTTGAATTTAATGGTTTAATTGATATTTAATTTTAATTCCTTTCATTTTAATTCTTTTGAAAAATAATGCATATTAGTTACATCCATACTTTGATTTTGTCATTTTTTTTGTTTACTTATGTTGTTTTAATTGCTATATTTTCCCACATACTTTGTTTATGCACTTGCATACATGAGCCCTATACCTGGGGCTCTATCCCTTTTGAAAGGAAGTAAAGTAGTTTTACTCTCGTGATATGATAACCTCCGTATTACTAGCAAAACACTCATACTCAAATTGAACTATTTCCATTTGTAACTTGTAATGGGTAAGGAATGGAGTGCATTACTAGTATATAATAGATGATATATAGGGAACAATCTAGGAACCTCTAGATATATAAATCTTAACTTAGCATATCATGAGCCATAATGAGCCAATCTAGGGTAGGGCCATATCATATCTTTTTTATAGAAATTACCCAAATTAGGACACCTAAAGAGCACTTTGGTACAACTTGTATTTAGGGAGTAATAATAATGTAACAAAATTTTTTGAAAGAAAAATGTAAGAGAAAAAAAAATTTTCAATAAAAATTTCTTTTAACACTGTTCGATCCGTCTAGTATTTGTCCATAAATTGCATCTTCAAAAAAATTATTTTTTTCATATTTTCCAATAAAAGAAAAAACCACAAAAGAAAAAAAATTCAAGAAAAAACATAAGGTTTTCTTAATTTCTTTGTTAGCCAAAGTAAAAGGTAAAAGTATGAAAATGAAAAAGTTTTAAAAAATGATTTTACCCCTTTAGACCAAATCAAAGAAATGAAATAGTTTCAAGATGAAATAAAGCAATCCTAAGAGGAAATATAGTGAATTTTGTTCAACATTAACCAAATGTTTGATGGTGACTCGTTTCTTTCATCTTCTCAACACACAGGAAGAAGAGCTCGATAACAAGGATTGGGAGGAATTGTGCTCATTGGTGAGATCATTTCTTTTTATTTTCTTTTCTTTTGCATGGATGTTTATGGACATTGTTGGAAGTTTATGGGTATTTAAGTAATTAGGATGTCTACGATGGTTATGTGATGGATATTCTAAATTTATATGAAAATTAATTGAATGCTGAATTTTAGTATTTTTAAAATTGATTTAAGATTTATATGGATTATTTTTATAGGATTTGTAATTCGAAAATTTCCTAAAATGTGAAAAGGATTGGTCATCATTCATAAAGGATCAATCCCTAGATCTAAAAACACTATTTTAGTGATGGAATTTCGTTGGTAATGCTCATTAACGACAAAATTTTTATTTAATTTTTAAAATAATTTGGTAAAAAATTACAAATTAGCGACAATAATTCTTTATCTACTTTTAAAAAAACATTAAAAATTATTGTTAGCGATGCCAAGTTTATCACTAATACATATTTGTGATGAAAATTTTTTTATTTTCTAAAAAATTGGTAAAAATTTTATTATTAGCAACAAAAATTCTATCGCTAATACCTTTTAATGAAGGAATTTTTCAAATTTAAAAAATTTAACCAAAATGAAAAAAAATTTTAGTGACAAAAAAGATCATTAGCAACAAAAAATCTCGTTGTTAATAATCCACCCATTTGCAATGGCAAAATTGTTAGCAACAAAAAACTTTTATGGACTTAAAGTTTTCTTATGGAAATTTCTAACAAAAATTCTATCAATAAAAATGTTTAGCAACAAAAAATGGAGCATTAGCGATGAAAAATTCTATGTCTAATACTCTCTTCCTGTAGTGTAAAGATTGATTCATTGAGTATGTCATTTCCATATGTAGCCACACAATTATTGAATTCTTTACACAATTATTAGGATTAAAATGCATATTAAACTTGTTTAAGAAGTTTACAAACTACCATTTACACTATAGGAAAATAAGTTTTAAGTGGTGTTTATTTACACCTTTTGTGATGTTTGATTGGTGACATTTGACAAAAACATGACTAAAAGTGCAAGTTATACCTACATTAGAAAATGTAATGGTATTTTTGAGACAAAATGCCATTAATTGACTAGCAACGTTTTTTAGACAAAAGTTTTTAATTTATTAGTGGCATTTCAAAAACGCCTTGGAATGTTTCCCAACGGCCAAAAATTTTTCATTTAGTGACATTTTTTACTATAAATGCTACTATTTTTATGTAATTTAGTGGCATTTTATTACCTTAAATGCTACTAAATTATAGAATTTATTACCTTTATATTGAAACATATAAAAAATAATATTTAAAATCATTATTTATTTCAATATTTACTATTACAATTATATAAAAAAGTATTGAAACAAATAAATTTTAATTCAAATTCATAAACCAAATATTATAAACATCTAAATATCTAACTATATAATTTATCTCAATACATTAAAAAGTTAAATACTTGTTTAACTTGAGAAGAAAAAGCATAAGGTTCATTAATAAGTTGTTGTCTAGTGTGAATTATTCATGATTGTAAATCTAGAGTGATTTTTCTTATAACCTCAAACACTATTCACATTAGCCCAATCATATCAAAATAAGACAATCTTCCACTTCCCTTAATAATCCAACTTAATGATATCATTAATTATGCCATGGTATTCAACGTTTTCCTCTAAAGGATTTGTGTCCCTAACAGTAGCATAGCTTACAGTTGACGAAATAACAACAATTCTAGAATTTTATGTTCTTCTAAATCTCTCATGAGTTTTAATGTGAAATCTAATTCCATTAATGATGAAACTTTTGTGTTATTTTATAATCTTGTTTGGACTTCGTGAAAGATACTTTACCTCTTCACTAACTAGCCTTCTACTCATAACCTATAAAGGTGGAATAAAATATGTGTTATTAATTATATCCTAAGCATTCCATGTACAATTCTGAAATTAGGAATTATGGCATTACTTAAAGTTTCTCTTAAACATTCATGAAAATTTTCTATGAACAACTTATGAAGTTCTTAAGGATTTGATTATTGATAATGTGCACAAGCTCTCAAATTGTTTCTATATTGACTATATGCATTAAGATGAACTATTAACATAAGACAAATACAATAAATTATGACAACTTAAGGTATAAAACATTTTTCATATACCTTTTTAACTAAAATTGTATGATAAACACTAACTTGTTAATAAGCTATTAACAAAAAATACCTCTCGATAAGATACATCCATTGATAATAAACTAGTTCACCAACTTTTACTTTATGTGAAAGGTGGATAACTAAATGCATCATAATAGTAAAGAAATTTGGAGGAAAAATCTTCTCTAAATGGCAAAAAGTTATCATGGCTTGATCTTGAAGTTTATCAAGCTTTTCCATATTCAAAATTTCCCACAAATAGTTTTGAATATATTACTATGTTCAATTACCACTAAAGTTACTTGCTTTGACATTGATGAATGTAAAGCAAGGGGAAGTAAGTCATGCATCAATATGTGGTAATCATGTGACTTTATGAAGAAAGTTTTCACTTCTTGAATTTACACATATTGATATATTTGACTCATAGCCATTCGAGACTTTTACATTTTTAAACACCTTACGAAACACATCTTTCCCTATTTTAGACATTCCGAAACTAGCAAAAGGCAACCGTGATTTACCATTATGAAGCAACTTAGGATGAAGGTTAGGGTGAATCTTCATGTCAACTAGGTCAAGTCATCTCTTTAAAGTTGTCCTTTGATCTCTTATCCACATTGAGAATTGTCCTCATAAAATTTTCACAAATATTCTTCTTTATGTACATCATATCAAGGTTATAACGTAATAAATTATATTCCCAATAAGGTAACTCAAAGAAAATAATTTTTTTTTTACAAATCAACCTTATTCGGGTCATCTTTTTCATCTTCCACACAACCTTGAACATCAACATCACTAACTTGTATATCAACATTACTAACTTAAGAAGTAAGAGCCACATCTTTAAACATCTTCCTTACTTTTTTCCTTGATTGATTCATCTTTTCATAAGTGAAATTGATATATTTTAACTTTGACAAGATATAAGACCTAACAATAGGCAAGGCACCTTCCTAAACTCTTTAGTTCCATCAAAAACTATTTTTGGAATCTAAATTGATGATTATCACCTAACGATCGATAATGTTCCATATAACTGAACTTCTTACTATTATATAACCATTTTAAACATGTTTGCACAAACAACAAGGATAAGCATAATGACCTTTGGTGCTCTAACTAGATAATTTTGTATAAGCAGGAAAATTATTAATAGTCTATAATAAAGCTACATGCATATTGAAGTTTTTTATTTTTTAGGCATCATAAATCTCAACTCATTTATATAACTAGTTAACTCCTTAATAAGAGGTTGCAAGTAGATGTTTATATCACTTTTTGGACCTTTCTCACTAGGAATTATCATCAATAAGATAAATGAATATTATTTCATGGTAGTCCATGATGACAAATTATAAGGAATCAATACAACTGGCCAAGTACTCATCACTTTAAATGGATTAAAATTGTCATATGCTAGTCCAAGCATAACATTTCAAGGATTAGAAGCAAAGTTTGAAAACTTAAAGTAAAATGATTTTTATGTAAAGAATCAACAAGATGCCTTAATGATCCATCATCTGTATGCTTGTCATAATGCCACCTCAAAGATTTTATAGTTTTCGTAGACATGAAAATTCATTGAAGTCTCAGTATTAGTGGAAAACACTGTAAAACCTTTTACATGCTTCTTTTTTACATGTATTTCATTATCAATCTAATTCAAGCTTTCTTTGGGATTTGTGTCAACCAATGAGAATTACCACAAACATGATAATATTGTTGATTTTTTCTATCACCTAATACAACATGTAATCATTAGCACAACTATAAATTTTCTCATATTCAATACCTAACTCCTTGATCGTCTTTTTAGAATCTTTACATGATTTAATGACTTTTGCAAAAGGAAACATTTCTTTCACAAACTCTAATAATAAGATCACAAAGTTTCCAGACCATCCACATAAGTATTTCAAGTGAAAAAGACCACATAGAAAGACAATCTTGAATGCTTAGATCCCTTAAAAAATTCTTCATTCATATCCTCAAGTAACTTATAAAACTTTGATACTTCTCCACTAGGTTTTTAGTCACCTACACTTATCCCATGTTAACCAAAATATTTCCTTTCAACATTTGACTCATTAAGTCCATTATTTTACAAATGTTGGTTATGAATATTAAATACATCTCGTAACATGCCTTTCATGTCATCTTGCCTAATAGGATCATATTGGTTTTGGACAACCCTAGAAGTTGAAAGAACTTTAGGTGATAACCTTGAAGGAACAAACACTTCATGAAAATAATAACACTATAGGAAAAAATAGATTTAGGGGTTGTTTTTTAGCGGCATTTTTAAATAAATGCTGTAAAGTTCCATGTTTTTATAAGGTTAATGATTTTTTTTATAAAATGCCACTAAATTCTTATATAGCGACGTTTGGATTTAAAACCGTCACTAAAAATATATTTTTGTGGCATTTGTTGACCCTAACACCGCTATGTACTTTGATTTTTAAAAATATAGCAACGTTTATAATGTAAACGCCGCTAACAGGCATTTTTTGACTCCTTAAAAAACCCTTACAATATTAAAGGGAGGGATCAAACCTAGGACCTTATGGTTAATAGCCATATGCTTTAACCAATTGAGCTACTCCAATGTTTTTATTGGGGATTATTCAAGGTATTTTTGACATTTTAGGCCAAAAACGTCTTGAACAACCCCATTCAATTTTTTATAAGGGATTATTCAAGGCATTTCTAGCCAAAAACACCTTGAATAATCCCCTCATAAAAATAAAAGGAGATTATTAAAGGCATTTTTTGCTAGAAACACCTTGAATAACCCCATTATTCAAGATATTTTTGGTTAAAAATGCCTACAATAATCCATTATTCAAGGCGTTTTTTTGCTAAAAACACTTCAATAATCCCTAATAAAAAATTGAAGGAGATTATTGTAGGCTTTTTTGGCAAAAAATGCCTTGAATAATTGAAGGAGATTTTTAGGAATGATTACCCGTAATTGCATGAAATTGCCTATTCATTATGAAACATGGCATAAAGTTCCAGCAGAAGTTAAAGCCAAAGCTTTAAACTTTGTTAAGGTATTAGTATAATTAATTACATACTAGAAATATTAATTCTCTTAAAGTTGGTCTATAAATTGTAACTTTTCTTTTTGTATTATTATAGTCAAGACTTTTACTTGAACTACCTACTTCATTTGTGCTTAAGTCATTGGGAAAGAAATGAAAAGACTATAAGCATAATTTGAAGAAAAAATATTTTGATTGAAATATTACTGTAAAGGCCACTATAGATAATCTACCTCATGGTGTGATTAGGTGGCAATATAAGCGGTTGGTTAGATTTTGGTTCTTAAGGAAAATAGAGGTACTAATTTATAACTTTTAATATTATTTTTAATCAAAAAAATGTTTTATGTTTTTAGTTGCTAATATTTGTATTTCTAATATAGATAGGATTGTTTTTATAACAGGAAAGAGAACAAATTAGAATTGCTAGTAGAAAGCAATAGAAATATAGCCATACAAGTTGATCAAAAAGCTTTACAAGAAAGCAAAATGAAAAGGTAAGTAACACATCAAATAAGAAAGTTGTCATTTATATCCATGTAGCACTTTTTGTGTCATTAAAGGGCAAAAATGTAAATATTTATTTTTTGTTTTAACAATTTGGATAGTTTTAATACATTATATTAAACTCATCCGAATGATTGAACTTGGTTTTCACGATTTATATGTGTGAAAAGTTATCGTTTATATCTTTTTAGGATTTTGTTATGTTGTTAAAGGGCAAAAATATAAATATGCAGTTATATTTATGTTTTAACAATTTGGATAGCTTAAATACATGATATTAAACTTCTCCAAATTATTAAACTTGGTTTCTACAATTGATGCGAGAAAAAGTTATTATTTATGTCTGTTTAGCACTTTTTTTGTGCCGTTAAAAGGCCAAAATATAAATTTGCTTTTATTATTCTGTTCCAACAGTTGAGTAGTTTTAATAAATGATATTAAACTTGTTTGAATGATTGAACTTACTTTGCACAGTTGATATGTGTGAAAAGGTTGTCATTTATGTCTATTTAGGATTTTTTTATGCTGTTAAAAGACCAAAATACAAATTTATGTTTATTATTCTATTTTAACAGTTTAGATAGTTTCAATACATAATATTAAACTTGTCCAGATAATTGAACTTGGTTGTTATGATTGATATGTGCAAAAAAATTACTATTTACATCTTTTTAGGACTTTGTTATGTCGTTAAAGGATAAATATGTCATTTTGCATTTATTTTTATGCTTTAATATTTAGATAGCTTAAATACATTATATTAAACTTTTTTGAATGATTGAACTTGATTTCCACAAATGATATGTGTGAAAAAGATACCATTTATATCTATTTAGCACTTTTTTATGCCGTTAAAAGGCCAAAATACAAATTTATGTTTATTATTCTATTTTGACAGTTTGGATAACTTTAATACATGACATTAAATTTATCTAAATGATTGATTGAACTTGATTTCCGTGGCTAATATGTGTGAAAATGTTATAGTTTATGTCATTTTAGGACTTTGTTACACCATTAAAGGGTAAAAATATAAATTTGCAGTTATATTTATGTTTTAATAGTTTAGATAGCTTCAATACATTATATTAAACTTTTCCAAATGATTGAATTTGATTTCCACAATTTGATATGTATGAATAAGTTATGATTTATATATGTTTAGAACGTTTTGTAACATTAAAAGGTAAAAAATGTAAATTATAATTATTCTATTTTAACAGTTTAGGTAGCTCATATTACATTTTATTGAATGTGTCCAATCATTATTGCCACACTTGATATGCATAAATAAGTTATGGTTGATGTATGTTTAACAAAAATAGTGTTTTTAATGTAGGAGATTGAGTTGGGTGAAAAAATTGTACGTATGAAACTTTTTCGATTAATCCATACAAAAAAAATGGATATTACCTAAATGTCAAAACACAAGAAATTGATTTTATTTTTTTGGAATCATTTTTTATAGGGTGTAAATATTTACTATTTCATATATATTATGAATTAATTATTAAACTTTACAGCTTTATTTAATTAATTTACAAGAGAAAACGAAAGAGAAAATGACCATTGAGATTGAAGCAGCATTAGATTGTTCCATCAACATGCAAGAATTGGAAGATTAAATTTTCACAGAAGTTATTAAAAAAGAAAGAAATGGATAAGTTTGTGGCCTTGGATTAGGTCCAACACCATCTAGCTACTATAGAAATAGCTCCTAACAATTTATATTCTCAACAAGTCAATTTTCGTGAGAAATCTCAATATTGAAATAGGGTTGCAAACTATGCAACAACGTGTGCAACAAATGAAAGCAGACAAGAGCCAAAGAGCATGCTAAAATGGATGAAAAGCATAAGCAGTTGCATGATCGATTCAACACTCTTATGAATTTTGTGCAACAATAATTTCCAGGGAACAATCGAGGTAGTCCACTAATTCAGGTATTATATTTAGTAACTATTTATATTTCTTTAATATTAGAAATAGTTTATTATTAAGTGTAAAAACTTGTTTTACTTTTTTCAGTAGGTTCTTGAGCAAGCTAGTGATTGTGGTAGAAAAACGCTTCATCAAACGACAGTGCTTGAAATCTAAGTGGTTATCAATTTCATACATTTTAAATTTCCTGAAACAATTTGAATGTTAATGTATTAAAATTTATGTTACATGTATATTGGAACAAATTATGTATTTAGATATTTAAATATTTATAATATTCAATTTATAAATTTAAATTCATTCTTATGATTTTGAAAATATTTATCTATTTTTTATTTAATTATGTAGTAAGTCTTTAAAAAAAATAAATTCCCACATTTAGCGTCATTTGTATGCAAAAATATTGCCAAATTAGTGGCATTTTTATAAAAATGCCGCTAAGTTTAGCCGTTAATTTGGTGACATTTTTTTTTAAAACTCGTTATTTTCTTCGACGTGAGAATAGCCAGCATTTTTACTGGCATTTTTTACAAACACCTCAAATTGTATAATGGCATTTATAAATGCCACTAAACATGAAAAAAAAATCACTAAAGACCTATTTTCCTGTAGTGTAATCAGTGTATCCTATGAGAAATCCAATACAAATTAAATGTTTGAAAACAACTTCACACATATTTCAATCGATATTAGCACACCTCAAACATAGATATAATATCATATTATCTTCATTTGCATTCTGAAATGCAAAATTAAGAAAAATTTCTACTCTTTCTTGATACTCTTGACTTAACCTCAACTTTCCATCCAACTTTTATCTATTTGGTACTTACATTGTCAAACCAAAGTTATACAATTAATTATATAAAACTGAACTTTATCATACTTAATTAGACTAAGTATTACACTAAAAATAACAACAAGATGATATTACTAAACAAATTATTTAACTTTTTTGTATATTATACATGATATAAAGAAATGAGTTTGAGCATCTATCTTATGCACGAAACATGGTAAAATATCTTTTGGAAAAAAAAAAGATTATTCTTGAATCTTTGAAAGAAAGTATATGTTTAAACCGATCAAGTATGAAATTTGGAAATTAATAAGACTAAAACCTTTATTCTCTTTCCTAGAAGTCCCTAAACTTTACATTCTAGACCAATTACAAAGCCATTAACTAATTCAAAGGTCAATCTCAAATTCAAGCACCTACATGCTTAACATTAGAATCTAATCAACAAATTATCGTTAAATGTAAACAAAAAAAAACCAATTATGTATCATACATTGATTCCTTTTTAAAGGATAAAAACAATATATGTCAGTAGGCTACCATTGTCATAATGTATCGATTTGGAGACTCGATCGCTAGACGTTAAAATTACAAAAAATGGAGAGTTGCTACTAATCTTTTTTAAGGTGTGATTGGTCATTCAAAAATTTTATATTTTTAATAAAACAATAAAACGAGTTTAAAGTTTATTAAAAAGATAATTTTGGTCTACGAAAATAACATTAGGTTCGAGAGTCAATTACATATGGGAAAGGATTAGCACCCTTATAACACTCATAAGTTCGGTACCAATTAATTGTATGTTATTTATAATTTTGGATAAAAATGGTTTTGACATGAATTTTAATTATAATTCCCTTCATTTTTAAAAAATAAAATAAAAAAATATTTATTTAGAAATATTATGAAAGTCTCTAAATTAAAGAAAAACCTTAACATCCTTTAACATATAGGTAGAATTCAGAGATAATCATTTTCATCTAAGATTTATCATAGCATTTCCTTAAAAATAAAAATTATATTTTTTGAAAATGATAATTATTGATGATTTTCTAATATCTAGGTAGAGTATCAAAAATTATATTTCCTAGAATATTATTTTAAATTTATTTATTTATTTATTTTTAAATCCATTTCTAAAAAACATTTTTCATAGAAAGATATTTACGTAAAAAAAAAAATGATGCTGCAATTAAACAAAGGATAATAATAACAATTTAAAAATAAAAGCATGTGAAATAAATGCAAATAATAATCTAGAAAACAAACATGTGTGAATGGATGGCTTGTATGACAATGAAATATAATTTTAGAATCAAGTCCTTAAATATAAAGAGACCACCAGAACTCCCTAACCTCTAGGCAAAGTTTAGGTGTGTCTATTTATATTTAAAATTCTATTTTTATTTTTATTTTTTATTTTTTATTTTTATTTAATTTTATTATTTTATATTATAAAATTATATGAAAATTCTTGATAAAATAAAATTTCCTAAATACCTCATCTTCTAAGCGACATTTAGTAACAGATTATTTCATAAAAGTTTTTCATATAAATCCTTGAATTTTAAGATGCTTTTAGGGTTTTGGGTATATTTAGGGTTTTAACTAAGGCTTCAGGATTTTGCTTATGGTTTAGAATTTCATTCAAGGTTTAAGGTTTTGCCTATGGTTTAGGGTTTCATTTAGGGTTTAGTTATCTAAAGTTTAGGGTTTCATCTAGGCTTTCATTTTAGTTCTAGGTCCTTCATAAGATTTAGGGTTTTATTTAGGATTTGGTTTTTAGGTTTCACTTTTAGCATTTTACTTTTAGGACTTTATTTTAGGATTTCATTTTTAAGGTTTCACTTTCAAGGTTTTAAAATAATTTACTAATATATCTAAAAATCTCCAATACCTAAGCAGATTTTCAGAGTAACCTCACTTTTAATGATTTTTCTAAAAATAATGTTTTATTTTTCACATATTTTCTTTTTCATTAAATTTTATTATTACTATTATTGTTGTTGTTGTTGTTGTTATTGTTGTTATACCTTTTTCCTTTTTATTAAAATTTTATTTCTTATTATTTCTTTTTTCTTTTTTCTTTTTCATAAAAAATTTATTATTGTTATTTATTACTTTTATTATTATTTACTTTTATAATTTAACAATTACCCAACATCTAGGTGGAATTATTATTTTTTAAAACCTTATTTTTAATTGCCTCCACCATCTAGGTAGGGATTTCAATTTTTTTTTCTTATTTTTTATTATTATTTATTATTATTATACTTTAGGTAATTTTTTAAAAATGCAAATAACAACTAAAACACATAAAATACAATCAAAGAATATAAACATGCCAATTAAAAGGCTAATATATGTATAATATCATTAATCACTCAAAATTAAATATAAGCCAAAATAAGCATGATACTAGCAGAACAAATAAAAGTAATGATAATGACAAAGTAAAATATCATATAACATTCACAAGCCCTAACTTTTTACCTACTATTTTTATTTTTACTTACCACTATTTCTTTATTTTTTATTTTATTCAAATTTATTTATTTTTCTTTGTTTCAAGGACACTATCATTTTTTAGCATTATTTCTTTTTCATTTTTCATTTTTATTATTATTATTTTTACATGATTTGCAATATAATAGAATTTCACCATAAGAGCCCCAAACTTCTATACAAAAACAACCTTAGCCTATGTCTTAATCTAAAAGCCATTTTAACAAGAACAAAAACAAAAACTCTAAGACTAGTCCTTGAGCATCACAGAAAACGTCAATTTTAAATGCTACTGTAGAAACTATTAACAAACACAAACCATGCAAGTTTAATATATTAAGCAAATGCTAAGGAAAATAGGACGAAAAATCAAACAATACTAGCCCAATGTGGAACATGAAATTTCTTTGCTGCAAATTCTTCTATGCATGCCTTTTTCTTTGTCGATTTCTTCATTTTTTTCACTAGTTTTCTTCTCATTTACCCCTTATGAGCTCTCTTTTCCTTTCTTGGTTTCTACAAATTCATACGAGTTTTTTAATAAAAATTTCATGCAACTAAAAAACTACAGTGTAATAGATGAAAATGGGTTTACCAATTAAGAGAGAGGGGGGAAGATGAACGAAGTTGACTTTGGGAACTAAAAGCAAATGTCACCACTCATTGTCAAAGAACAAGCCTAACTGTCAGTAAAAACCACCACTCACCATCAAAGACGTTGCTTTTGGGAAACCAAATAGGTACCATTTAAAAAGGAAAAGGAAAGGAAAATCAAATGGAAAATTCAATGAAAAAATGAAAAGAAAATAATCTGGGCAAAAAAGGGTATAAGGGAAATGAAAATCAAAAGGTGAGGTAAGGCAAAAAGCAATTTGGGCAGAAGGGGCTTGATCAATTCATTCAAATTGGAAAAAATTTGGCGGCATTTGTGTAAATAAATACCACTAAATGTTGCTATTGAACAACATTTATTAAAATAAATGCTACTAAATGATACTAAAACATTGCGTTTCATGTTTTCAGAAATTATATTTTTAATTTAATGAATTTTAAGAATTAATTCTTGGCATTTTAGTTTATAAATGCCACTAACTTCTAATGATTAGTGGCATTTTATGTTATATACATCGCTTTATGAATATTTAATGGTATTTATGATAAAAATGCCACTACCTTTATAAAATATGAAACTTGATGGTGTTTATTAGTGAAATGTCACTAAAAACCTATACTAGATACCCATTTCCTTGTAGTGTTAGGACTTGGAGAAATGTAAGTAAAACAAGTCAAAATATATGGGGCTGCAATATATATTATCAACATCTCATTCAATCAAATTAGCCACAAAGTAAAACTTTTATCCATTGTCCACTTGTTTTACATGTCTTATTTTGAAGGCAAACATAAACACGAGGGATGGTGCACACTTAATAACAAATTTTCTTTTCCCTTGACATTTTACCCTAAATTTGGTATTTTAAAGTTTAGAGTTTAGGGATGCTACAACAATGAGTCAAGTTTAGGACTTGGGGCTTTTTCCTTTTGTACTCAACTTTACCTGAATTTGTGTTGTGTACCATATAGAGTCTTGTAAATTGTGTCTCGGACCATTCAATTTCAGCATTCAGTCAATTCAGCAAAAGGGATACACAATCATGTGATTTTTTTCCCTGTAGACTGTTCTTTTTCCTCTTCATTCCATATTTTCCTTTCCAATGTTAGTTTTTTTTTTCTTCTCTGTAGCAAGCATTGAAATATATATATATATATGTACCATTCAAGAAATGTTGAGAGGATGGTCATTGTTGTTGAAGAGTGATTCAAAATTTAGTTCACGTTTTGGTTCATTGTCTTGGTTTTAGGATATAGTTGACAGTAGTTATTATACGTGGCTAGATGATTCTAATAGAATCCCTTCAGTGTAAATAACACAAACCAAAAATGGGACTTGCTTAATGAAGGGCTTCTATTAGACAGTAAATTCAAACACCTGGGTTTCATTTGGGTAACAGAAAAGTTGACTAATAAATGGCTAGTTGATCGGTTGTAGAGTTCTAGTTGCTAAGGAAGTAGAACTACACAATTGCTATTGTAAAAGATAGAGAAGTGGATTTAATTGGGAATACAAATAGATAATGGTTGTACTATTACTGAGCCAAATATTGAAGACTAATGCGCTTCTCTCTCTATTTTTTGCGTGTTGTAGTGCTAATTTTGTTATGGTACAGGCATATATGCATGGTTTGGTAGGGAAAAGCTACAATAGATTATTTTAAGAAACAGTTCAAAGCCTGTTTGTTCTAGAATAATCAAGCTTTTATGCGTATGGAAATACTCTTTTAAGTCTAGTATGACAGGACAGCGACCACAATAGAGATGAAACTATGCAATAATGGAACTCGAAAGGGGTTTTTGCTTTAATTTTCCTCACTACTCTATTCCCTTTTATCAAAGTTAAAGGCCACATTTTTTAATGGGATCAGCTTTCAAAGGTTCAAGAGAATATGCATGGATCTCATCCTTCATCTCTTCAGACTTCAATAGTTCTCTAGGCAAACTTTTAGCCTCCATCAAGCACCCAATGCCACTTTTCTTCCCTGCAAAGCTCCAAATACTAAATTCTGTCCCTCCCTTTCCATCTCTCTGACTCCACATCCAACTCCACTTTTATTATCAGCCAAGCTTTCCATCAAGAAAATATGCAAAAATTTCCCATGCCATATCATATCCATCCATTGATTGAAGACGGATGATAGATGGCCTGTACTCCAACACCCAAAAAATCTCTTGTTTTTCCTCCAGTCCCATCTTCATTCTGCGTGTACCGGCGTTTTGCAGGGTACATTTGTAATTGATTCAACGTGGAAATATCATTTGCTGAATTTTCTAAATCACTTCCTAGAGAAGTTGGTGGTGTGGTTGAAGCATACAGACCATTATACTGGTTCCCATCTTGAACTTGACTGTTGTTATACTTCGTTCCCAAGATTCCTAGGAATGATGTGTCCGTAGAAGTTGCACCGATTTGGGCGGCTTTCAGCAATAAAGCTGTGGCAGACATGTTTGCTGATGGTCTTTGATGGGAGTGCAGTTGAGTGCTAAATAATGAAGGAACACTGACAAGCGGAGGTCCATTTTCCTTGACATTGTTCAAAGGAAGAGAAGTGCTTGTTAGCTCATCCGTATTACTTGATGAGATCTTATTTCCAAACACCCAATTTAATTGATAATCAGATGCAGGATGACTTGAAGTTGAAACTAGAGGATCACTGCATATTAATCCCGAATTCACATAACCAAATTGATGAATCTCTTGGAGACTTTTGCCGATTGAATCATGGCCTTTAGATGGTTGGCCTTGACCCATGCATAAGGAAAGTCCACGTCTAGTTTGATCTATCGTTTCATCATTGCCTGAAATTGGTTTGAAAATAGAAGAAAAATGTTGTGCCGTGGCCTGCCCTACTGGATTCCCCATGAGATGGTAATTGATATTGCTGGTGGTCAAGCCGCACAGGCCGGAAGCTGCAGTTACTCTAGCTGTTTCCTCAGCCAAGGCATCACAGAAGGCCCTATGCGTGATGAAGCTATCTCTTCTGCTCACCAAGAATTAACAAACAGTGCATGTCTCAGATAACAATAAATCGAATACGGGCATGACGTATATTGCCCTCTAACTCTAAGGGTGTGCTTGAAGATAGTAAGGAAAAACACTTTTTTTTTTTTTTTTATAAAAAGATATTGCGGTGGATAGACATCGACATTATGTTTTCTTAACCATGGTGCTCTAACACTTTGTCTTTTCTTCGGCTTTTTCTTTTTCTCTCAAAGCTAGCTAAAGAGAGGTCAGAGGGCGGTGTTTCTATAGCTTGTCACATAGACAAAGATATAACAACCACAATAAATCATTGTCAGACTTCATTTTTCCTAAGCTGATTTTAGTCTTTATGGAATTTTGATTGAGTGTTGCATGAAGAAAGGGATGCTTTATCGAATTTTGATTGAGTGTTGCATGAAGAAAGCGATGCTTTATCGTCTATCACACCGACAAAACTACCAGAACCACAAAAAATCACTTTCATGCCATATTCACCCTCTATTACTACTATTACTATAGTATTGGCTATCTTTTGTAAAATTTGGTATGGTAAAAATCTTTAGCAATAGATTACCTTGAAAATAGAGTACCACAGTCGCATTTGTATTCCCTGGTGCCGCAGGTTTTTGAGTGTGCTTTCCAATCTGACTGCACAGCATATCGCTTTGAGCACTTCTCACACTGCCACTGCTTCTCTCCATGCTTCCGACAAAAGTGTTTCTTTATACCAGTTAGGTCCCCCGAGAGCCCTTGAAGGATGGTGATGCACGCAGGACTTTTCAGGGCAGACATAGACGCGCTTTCTAGCTTCTTTTGTAGTCCTTTGCTTCAGCTTCCACGGAAGGTTATGGCCTCGCCTATGAAGTTGAAGGTTTTGATCTCTTTGGAAACCCTTACCGCATATTTCACACAAGAATCTGTTGGTTGTCATCAGAGTCTTGGGGGACAAGGCTATAACTTCAGCCTCCGGATCTGGTAAAACCACATATTGTCATGTGGAAAGCAAACATTTTATTTGCAAAGGAATAAGTTTGAATTTATCATTGTAAATGAACCCTTAGAGAAATTAGATATAGAAGGAAAATGAAAAGCTGTCAGGCAGTTTTTAGGAAAGAGAAGGTACTTGCCTGGTGTTCCCGGTTGGTTTCTCTTCTTCTTTGAAACAGGGGGACTGGATCCAGTGATAGGATTTTTGACAAAACCATTTGAAATTGATTCTTCTGTCATCTTCTCTAACATCTTGTTAAAAGTTTCTCTCTTCTCTGTTGACTCCAATCTATAAGAAAAAAAAGCCACAAAAACTAAGATAAGCTAACCAAATGGACTATATATTAATGCTGTGATTAAAAGAAACTCATGACGAAACTGAGTATTTTTCTTATGGTTTCGTTATTTTCTTACGGTTTCTCAACCCTAACAACGGAAGCTGATATATACAAAGGAATATGGATCTCTCCTCCCTCTCTCTTTAAAATGTGCATTGGTTTTAATTATAATTATTTGCTTTTAGGTGGAAAATAATTCTAGTATTTTTATGAAAGGCGGTGAAAAGGTAAAGTTGGGACTTGGGAGGTAAGGAAGAAGGTTGAAGAGAGAGAGGTAGGCAAAAATCCAAAGCCCAAAGTTGCATTATGACACATGATGAGGTTGGAAGAAAGCTAATCTCCATGCTTTTTTCATTTGGAATGATTATCTCATAATTTGTATGCTTTTCGTTTTATCCATTTTTCTAGTCTCTGCTGCCTTCCAATCTGCAATTTTTAATTCTACTTCATTACAAAATAAAATGTATTACATCTACAGTTTCAAATATTTGAAAAACCAGCTGAAGAAATGTTTAAGGGAATCCTTTGTCTGAATCACATTTTACCATCCAGAAGCCCAGCCCTTAAAAGTAAAATCACTGTTGGTTCGGTTCTGAGGCTAAACAAAGTTTACTTGTGGAAAGGAAGCAGGCATCCTTTTCCTTTCCTGATTTAAATGAAAGATAACTGATCAATCATATGAGAATTACTGTACATCTGATTACAAGGAAGAAACCTCAGGGTTTTTATAGAACTACAGTTTTGCCAATTATTAGATTATCACTTTATAAACAAAGTCACTCTTCTCCTGTATTCTCATATCGACACATCTTTTCTTGAAAGATAAAATTGTCCGGACTATTTCCTAACAAGTGTAATTCAATAATTCTTATGTCAACAATTTTGATCAGTTGTATCAACAAAATTAATAATAAAGCATAGTGAAAATATTTGATTTATTATCAAATTCTAAAATTACTGAAAGCTGGTTTGGTATGTGATCCACTTATCACCAACTTATTTAATCATTTTCATAAGTGGAAAAAAGAATTTTGGGCTGTTTTTGTCAAAAAGATGAATTTAACAATAATATATAAAAGAAGAGTCTCCAAATTAATGATTGTGACTTGCAGCCAAACTAGTCATGACACTTTATTTTGTTCCACATTTTCCACCAAAGTAAAAATCTTTTCGGTCCTCTATCTAGCTACATAGCCAAATTGAAAGTTTGAAGCATTTTCAAAAGAAGATTGATGCCAAATTCATGTCTGAAATATTAGACTTGCTCATCTCACATGGCCGTATCATATTGTTTCTTTGATTTAAATCTTTCGTTTCCAAGTAAATCATATGGTTGCTAAACAATAACTTGGTTGTCTCACAAAATCTGCCATGCACGTGCATGGATGTACGTGCTCAACAGTCAACAATGTAAATCCAAGAGAAACAACGAAACAAAACAACACAAAGGGAACAATTGTCCGATGACTGATTTGTTTTATCAACTTGGCTTAGTTTTAGAGTTACTGCAATTACTCATCAGTGATATTGAAGCAAATACAATTTTAATTTATAGCTTCTGGTTCTACATATATATGAAGAGGAAGTTGTTTGGGAAGTCTGATTGGTTGGTTTTTTCTTTCCACTTTCCTTCTGGCTCTCTATCTTTTCTTTTCATTTGACAGATTTCTGCTTCAAATCAGGTCTTAAAGATACATCCATCAATTGGATGGTATATGATTTTTGGACTGTGAATGTATTGGATGCACTTTATTTAGTGTGAAAAAAGCGTTATCTTGTATAACATAAAATCCAGGAGTGCCTTTTCTCTTTCCTGTCCAATCATGCGTTACATTATTTTCATATATAGGCTTTTTATTAGCACTATTTCACGAGAGCAGTAGTAGCAAAATTGTAGGGTTAACATTCTGGACAAAGAAGAATTTAAATTTAAATTTAATTAATTTATTCAATTAAAGAGATGATATTTAATAAATTTAGAATTTAAATTTTATTATTTACATATTTTTATTCTAAGTTGTAACCCTTTTATAAAAAAATAAAATTTTAGATGGCCCGATTAATAGTTTTTTTTTTTTTAACCAAACTGATTAATAGGTGCTTGCTAATAATAATAATATAAAAGTTGTACCTATAAAATATAGCATAGGTGAAGGGAGGGAAGAGATTAAAAGACAGAGAGCTGACAAAGGCAGTGAATTTTTGGAAGTGTGAGCAGTCGTCTCGTCGTGGGCTGACTTTTCCTGCTAAACTCTTAATCATAATCTAATGATGTTTTTGCTTTCTGCCTTTGTTTAGTATATAACCTATGGAGTTTTGCTGTTGAACTGTGGCGGCACTGGAATATTCTCTCCTTCTCCAACACTCCCAAAAGGCTTCAACTTTCAAGGTTCGAGCCTTATGGGATTCTTGTATTCAAATCAAACCCCAAAATTCTCTCTCTCTCTCTCGGTTTGGGGTTAAAAAAATAAAAAAAAAAACAAAACCCTGAAAATTTGACATTAACACATGTCTAACTTTGAAAGACATAGTTTTTGCTTTTGAAACGGATGGAGGAGTTAGGGAAAAGCAAAAATGTTGTCACCAAGGGCATGTTTGTTTCTGTGCTTGTCTTTTTTACTTTGAAAATGTTTGAGCAATTCAAAATAATCATCCCAAAGTAGGGTCTCATAATTCAAGACAAATGGATATAATATTTATGTCTCAGCTCCTACTAATTAACTACTAATTAACCACGGATTCATTATTCCTTAATTTATTCCATCCTTAACATATTTAATTTTTTACTCAACCATTAGGTATAAATTAAGTTTCATAAAAAGAAATTATATGTGTTCAGCTCTAGCATTATGTAATATCTTTTTTATAGTTTTGAAAAGGCTAAATGTTTAATTTAAAACTAAATGTTTGGAATGTTGCTCAATTTGAGACTAAACGTATTATTTTATCCAAATCAAAATCAAACGTTTTCGATTTATAATAACTTAAGACTTTTTAACGAGTGTAAAATATATGTGCAATTAACTCTTTAACAATAACACGTGTCAAAAATCTAAAATATGGTAAACAAATCAAACAAAAAAATAAAAGTTAAAATGATTTTTTTTTTACATCTCTCATTTTCTTCATCTTCTCTCTCATACTTTTCTCTTTCTTCCCATTCTCTAAAATCTTTCAAATCTTTCTTTTATCTAAAACCCTCTTGCATGCTTATCTGAGAGAAAAAAAGAAGATGATATTTTTGCAATTAAGCATATGAAAGCGGCAATAACATAGCTGAGTTTTGAGTAAAATGAGCTTGATTTTGCTTTATTAAATTAGTAATAATGATGTAGGCATCTAAGTTTGGGTTGTTTATAGCATCCATGATAATGACATGAGATTAGAATCAATAATGGCATGACTAGTTTGGGTTTGGGTCTTGGTGTGGAAAACGGAAGGGAGGAAATGATGGGTTTGAAAGAAAATAAAAGATTTTTTCTGAAACTACTAAACTTTGATCTTGAAAATACAATTTCATTTTTAGTAAATAAAAAGACTACTTTCATTTTCTTATCATGAATTGAATTTTGAGATTATTTTTGAAATGGGTTTTGGTTCTTTTTTCATTTGGATTGTTTTTTATTTGTTGGCTTTTTTTAGTGGCTATTTGCTAGTAGGTATTATTGTGATAGTTCAAAATAAGGAAAGGGGGTGAAGTTTCCATGAAAGAGTCTAGTGATTGATGAGGAAAACCAGCTGATGCTTGAGTACAAGCACCCAATCTTAGCTTGACCTTAGTTGGACCCAGCAAACACTCGACAATCCTCAGCTTGTTGTCAATGGGTTTGCTCCAACTTCATTTATAAAGTAGGTTAGTCATTTTTTTATTAGGTGTTTCTTTAATTGATGATCAATATCTTTTATGAGCGTAAAATTTGAATGAAATTTGAAAATATTTCAAATGTTATTTGAATTTGAATAAGCTTTTGTTACAAGTTTTTGGATAGTTTTGTGTTTTCCTCCTTTGATTTTTTCACAATAAAGTGTTTATATTGTGACTGTGTTGATTAGTTTGAAATTTATAATTTATTGAAAAATTTGTTAGAAGTAAATTAGTGACTTATTTTTAGCTTTTCATGAGAAAAAAAGAACAAAATTTTAATCATAATTTATATTTTTAATATTATTTTATTTTTCACTTCAAATATATTTATCAAGTAAAAAGTCATCTTAACAATAATAATTTATTTTATTATACGAGATAATGGTGCGTGTGTTCACTTTATTTTTTTTATTTAACAAAGTCTTTAATTGTTATAAATCAATAACATTTTATCTTGATTTGGATAAAATAATATATTTAATTCTAAATTGATGAACACCTCAAATGTTTAATCCTAAATTAAGTATTTAGCCTTATGAAGAATATCTATCTTGTAGTTAAGCACTCAAAAAAAAAAAAAAAAAAAAAACTTGTGGTTTAGCCTAGAATCAATTCCAAATTTACTTTTGTAATTTGGTGATTGCAAATATATCATCATATGTGATCGAATTAAAATAAATTTAGATACTCTTGTACTTTACACAAAACCCAAATTTACTTTTTTCTTTTCTCATCATCACGGACAAATTTGGATAAGATGACACTTTGTAAAATATGTAATTATTATTAAGTTGCTTTATGTTTTGGCAGTAAAATAACTAAAGTTTCGAAGGCAACTTGGGAAAGTAAATGTTGAAATTTTTAGGGGGGAAATTAAGGTAATTATTTTCCTTTTACTGTTGAAAAAAAATGATAAGGAAACTCTACGGTATGAAGGAAGAAAAAATGAAAAGAAAGAAAAAAAAAGAAAAAAAAGGAAAGGAAAGAAAGTTATTTTTTATTAATTTTATTTGATATAAAAGATGATAAATATATAAAAAAGAAATCAAGGATAAAATTATAAATAAAATTATTAATTTAATTCGAATGTGTGTTTTCCTTTCATCTTGCAAGGATTGAACTTGAAGAAAAATTAAATGTGCAAATTCACTCTTTTTTTTTTTTTTCTCCGACCAAATGAAAGAAAATTTTGAAAGAAAATAATTTTTGCTTCCACCATCTTTCCTTTATTCCTTCATCCTTCTTCCTCCGAAACGCAGTGTAAAGGAGGGTAGATTTGATATAAGAATCCATCACAGAAACCCACATGCTTTGGCTTATAAAAACATGGAGAATATATGCCTATTTTCCAACCCGGTTTATTCTTCTTTTTTTTTTTTTATCTTTATATATATTTAGTATTTTTCTTCTTGTTCTCTTTACCTTTTTTATAATTTTGCGGTGAATTATAATCTAACCTTTTAAATTAGGCCTCAAAAACGCAATATATGAATATTTTTTTGGATATTAGAGGTTGGTACTTTATTTTAAGATTATTTCAAACAATAAGTCCCCTATCTTTCGACATTGCCAAAATTATTTATTCGATGCTCTATGAATTACATGTATACTCGAAAATTTCCCCCTACTTCGCTATGATATACAATTTTCTGTTTAGTTGCTTTTTAAAATTTTAAATTTTTTACATATTTTAGTTGACATAATTAATTAAAACTCACAAGATTTTATTTTAATAAAAGTATATGTAAGATAAAAGATGAAATTAACACTTAAACATTTTATTTAATGATAATTATACATATGTTCTTATCAAAAAGTTAGTTTCTTTCATCCGTCAAAAAATACTTAAAAAATAAAGTTAAACGTGAATATAATTTTAATGCATTATATCGTTTTTTTATAAAAAAAAGTATAGTACATATAAGTAAGTGAATTTTTCAAATGCATTATTTATTCCTATTTTATTTAATTTTAATTAAGTATATTATTTTTATATATTCATTTATTTATTTTTTTAAATTATAAAATAAATCTATGAAATAAATATATAATTTATTGAAATAACATATAAGCATAAAAATTGAAATCAATTTTAAAATTTACATTATAATTAATATAATTATATATTTTATTCTTTGTTATAAAAAAATTAATAGTTGATTGATATTTATTGTATTTAATTAAGCAATGCAAGGCTTTTATTTTATTTTATTTTTTAGTTATAAAAACATCAACTGAAGCCTTTTCATCTCAACAACAGAATAACCTCATTTTTTTTATTGTTGTAAATTCAAACTGTTTGAGATGAAAAAAAAAAAAACATGATGAGATTTTATTTAGATATCAATATTGAATGGGATATGATATAAAAATGATTTTTTCTTTAAACTTTATTATAGCTAAATATGATATCCAATATTTACTTTTTTTCCTTACTCATTTTGCATTAAAATTCGAATTTCATTTATAAATTTTATTAGTTATTTTATGTAAATACATATCTGTACATCGCATGAATTTTAGATTTCTAACATTGTTTTAAGTAAAAGTAACTTACAAAACCGTTAATGCATGATTTCATCCCATGAATTAACAGATTTTCACCTATCTAGTGCATTATATTTATACATAGTTGGCTTGTAATTAATATATATTTATCTAGTGGAGATAAAAGGGTGAACCTCCTCCTTTTTTAGTCCTCCCTCCATCAATGCAAGAATAGTAAGGGACACGATTTTTCAGTATCGATGACGACAAATGGTTGGTCTAATGACTCACTCTTCTGATCATGCATAAACATCATAGAGATACGATGAGACAAAGACTAAAGCAAAGCATGTATGTGTCAACTAGTGGAACTGGATTATATATATAGTTCTATTTAGAATATTGACCAAGTCATTAACCACCCTTGAATGATCCTTTTACTTCTCTCGTGGACTCCCTCCTGCTCATGTTTTGAAAAAGAAATATTACCGGGTGAGGGAAATATATATACTTTACAATCAAGCAGTTGTCATTTTGTTGTGTGTGTGGCAAATATATATACTTAAATTTAAATTATAGGATAATGTCATGAATTTTGTAGTTAAACTTTAAAAACTTTTAATATTATATCTAAACTATTAACATATTAATTAATATGATACTTGAGAGACTATTTGTCAATTACATATCATCATTTGGAGTTAAAAATAATATAAATGAGTTATCATATTAATTAACAGATTTATAATTTAAATATCACATTAAAGATTTTTAAAATTCACGTATCATATTAAAATTTCATTATAGTTTAAGGTCCATTTTTATTATATTTTTATTTGTTAAATGAAAACTGGCTAGTACATTATAATTAAACAAGGAAAAATGCCAGATACAAACAACTACATAAAGACAACTGCAATAATTTTGGGTGCTAATCAAAATGCTTCTCCATGAAGCTGCATGAAATTTTTGGATAATATTAATTAAGATGAGTTGACAATATTATCTCTTAATTTTATCTTGTTTGCTTGTGATTGGAGCTATAGGGCTAGCTAGCATTCTTCTTAAGAAACATGGAAAATTAAAGACCCAAATTCACAAGATTTGCTCAATCAAACCAAAATGATAATGTTCTCATGCAATTCCATGTAAGAAGATCAAAGATTCTCCTTTTGGCTTGGGAAAGAAAAGCTAAAGCACACCCCACTTTTTCTCTCTTTCCCATAAAGATCCATCAATTATAGGTAGCTTAGCCAGCATCCATTTTTAAGAGAATGGGTAGGGACCAGCCATTTCATTTCCTTTATAAAATATTAAAAAATGCACCAAATACAATGAGAAAGAGAGGGACAGAGCAAATAATGCCTAAACAAAAATAAATATTAGTATTTATTTAAGTATTAAGCATATATCAAGAAGATTATTCAATTAAGTATTTGGTATGGATGACAATGAAATTAATAATAAAATTACAAGTTGAGGGAAGCTAATTAATTAATTGAACAATGTCGCCATCAAACTTATGAGCACTTAAAAGTTCCACTAAGGAAATTAAAGAAGACATGATGTGTGAAATGTATGGGAAGATATTTTTGTTTGGAGACTGAACACTCATCACTCTAGGCATCAACAATCATTGATTGATTGGATTATTGGAATTTAGATAGAGGGAAGAAATTAAGAAAAGACAAGGTTTCATTCAAAGCCTCCCCCTTTGCTAAAGGAATTCAAACATTCAAAATGAGGCCCATCTGCCACTCAATTTATCATTACCGATGGCACCAAATGTAGGAAAAGCAGAGACTAACTAATAATAATTAGAAAATTGCTGATAATTTGGTGGAAAAGTGACCTTTATTTATTGTAAATCCAAAACATAATTCAAGAGGTTTGATATATATATATATATATATATTACATGACTAATTAAGGAAGATAATTATAAAGATAATAATCATTATTGTGTCAGTCCTTAATTATTTAACACTTTTTCATTAAAAATATTTCATTAATTTTTTAAAAAAATAATTTACCAAATGCATTGAAAAAGTAAAACTATTGTAAATTAAAATTTTCAATGATTTAAAAAATTTCAAGGATATATCAATTTTTCATCACAATTAAATTTAAAAAAAAAATTAAAAACATACTGAACTTTTTTGTTTTGTTAATTGTAAATTTTGTACATAAAAAAATTCATAATGAACTTATCATTTCTATCAACTCAATTCATAAAAAATAAAAATTCGTAATTAGATACTTCAACTTTAATTTCGTCCAACACATTATATATCATATTGACTAACATCGTTAGTAAATATTGACATGGTAAAAATTAGCCAATATACTTGCACCAAATGTAGTTTTATTTTTATTTTAATTTTTTAAAAATTCATTTTAAATTAAAAATTAAAAGAATAGAATTAAAAATTTTAACAAAGGAAAAATTTTCACAAATTAAAAAAAATTATTGTGTTAAAATTTTTATTTTTTGGAAAGAAAATAAAATTTTTTTCTTTTCTAAAGTTTTTATTTTGAAATTAAAAGTTAAAAAATTTGGAAAATTAACTGAAAAAATTTCAAAAAAAAAGGAAAAATATAAAAAAAGGAAAGGGAATGGATAGAGAGAGAGAGAGAGAGAGAGAGAGAGAGAGAGAGAGAGAGAGAAGGGAAAGGAAAGAAGGAGAGAATGGGGAAGGAAAAGATATGATTATTTTATATTTTAGTTTTTAAATTTTATTAATTTGAAAATTTTTAAAATTCAAAAAAAATTCTTAAAAAGTTTACATGTCAATTTGTCAATTTGTGGTCACGTGTCAATATTTCATCGAGTGCTTATAGATCATGTCAACTTAATATTAACAGTATTAGTCAATGAAACAAAGTACTTGAGGAATTAAAGTTAAAAAATCTTATTGTGAATTTTTATTTTCTAAGGACTAAACTAGCAAAAGTGATATAATTTGAGTGTAAAATTACTCATTAATCCAAAGAAAAAAGAAGGAAAAAAATGACCCACAATGCCTGCAATGGCCAATAATGGAAAATACGTTAGTCAAGTGTGTTTTCTTTCAACTAATGTTCCTCAATTGAATAGTAAATCATATACATAGAACAATCATTAGTTTGTGATTACTAATTAATTTAGTAAAAAAGTGATTATCTCAATTTGTCATATACATGTAGCATTTACTATTGTCATTCCAAAATGAAGGCTGGTTACCAATAGTCTTGACTAATTATGATAGACACCAAATTTTTTTCAAAATAATTTTGATATTTTAATTTTGCAACAACTTTGGACCCGTATCATGGGGGGTCAATGTGGGAAAATGTCATTGCATTTTGAGCCCATGATATGGCCCATAATCGGCCCAGTTAAAGTTCGTCACACGACCTGTAATGAGGCACAAGTCTGGCCCATTTGAAGGCCTAGTACACAGGCCATTATATGGCCCATTTAGAAAGCCCCAGAAAAGAGTTTTTTTATGACCCAAAATATGGCCTTAGGAAATGACCCAAAAGAACTAAAAGGCTTTGGGGCATGTTTCTTTTTGCATGAAAAATCAAGATAGGCTAAGACTAGATCATGAAACGTGGATGGCTTGAGAAGAAGCCGAGACAAGAAACATGTATAAAATAACAAGTAACAAAAGTCTGCATGGGAGGCCACGTGAAAAAAGGGAACAAAAAAAGGAACATTTCTTTTAAACAAAAAGAATGCAAAAAGAAAGCAAAGAATGGTTTTCCTCTAGGGGCCCGAACCAAGGAGAGCAACGAAGCCCAGCTCTACGCGCGATTTTCACGTGACCATGCACAGTGGAGACAGCCAAGTGGAGCAGGAGCTGATGGCACCTGCAGCAGGCAAAATCAGTTCATTAGTGGCCGGCCAATTCTGTTGCAGGGTAGAGGACGTGGAAGAAAACAAAATAAGACAAAATAAGAGACTTGAGGGGGAAGGCTCCGGCTGCTATAAATGAGAGATAAACCAAGAGCTTGAGGGTTTTTTTTTTTTTTTTGGGAAGGCTTTTAACCGAGAAAGAGGAGACAAAAGAAGTCTGAGCTTTAAAAAAAAAAAAAAACACAGGAAAGAAGAGAGGAGACTTTGGGAAGCCTGGGAATCCGATTTAAACAAAAAAAAAAAAAAAACAGAAAAAAAGAAAAGAATGAAGGGGAGTCCGGCCGAATGAGAAGGAAACTGTAGCTTGTAAAGGAAGGGCTTATGAAAAGGTAGCATTTTGTTTCCTTTCATGCATGAAATCATTAGTAACTTTCTTCCTTTTCAGAGGTGGTTTTATTGTTTGAAGGTTTTCGATAACATGGAGTAGTTTTTTTTTTTAGTTAGTTTTTAGTTTTTAGAAGCCTAAACAAGGGTTGTCTTTTTGGGATGATTGTTTCATTTTTGTCTTTTGTTACGCTGGAACTTCCTGCTCCATCTAGAACTGGTATTTTGCTGGTTGTCAATGACCTTTGCTTGCTGATCGAAAACTTTCCAAAAGCGCAAAAAATGAACAAAGGTTTCAAACGGTTCGTGAGTTTAAAAAGTTATTTTCCATTCAAGAGCCTCAGTTTTGACTTCCTTCATTGTCTATAAAATCTAGGTCTTCATTATGATCCAAGTCTTCTGAGATAATGCAATAAAAAGGAATTTTTTTAGGAAACAAACAGCTTTTCAAATTTAGGCAAAAGGGAAGCTTAACTTAGCGTTCTGGTCTTTTTATCCATGAAAGTAATTAGCTTTTGAATTTTCAGACACCATTTTCATAAAAAGGAACCCTTTTTTTTGTAAAAGTCTGAAAGTTGTTTCCTTGTTCTCTTTAAAAACCGAAAGTCATTTGAAAGGGAAGGAAAAAAAGTTCATAATTTTCAAAAGACTGGAAAGCCTTCAATTAGTTCCTTGGTTTCTCGTCCACTGTCATAGGAGTTCCTGTTCCTGTTGGTGTCCAATGGCTCTGTAGTTTGGACGTTAAAAAAAAAAAAAAAACTTCCTTTAAACAGTAAAATGGCATCTAAAATAGGTGAAGATGGTTTATCTTCTGGTCATATTCGTTACTTCCACATCTGTTGTTCTGTTTTGTGTAGACTGTTGACAAAAACCCAAAACTTCATCCTTCTTTTCGTTTGTTGGTTCCTTTCTGCATGTGATCTATATGTAGAACTGTAAAGCTTCATTCCTTCATGATTTCTGGTTTCTTTCTCCTGCATGTGGGCTGTTATGGGACGTGTGTTGTTTTGCACGTAGGCTGCTTGTTATGAAGCTTACAGCTTCACCCTTTCATGCTTGTTTATATCCCCACTCTTTTGAATAAATGATATTTTCTTTTCTTTTCTTCTTGCCATGCGAACCTGTTGGCCAAGGATTGAAAATTGCTTTCTCTTACCCGTTTGTTTGTTTCTACATGAATGGGATTTCATCTTGGCGTTTTTTTTTTTTTTCTGTTGTTTTCTTCTTTCGGCTGCCCATGAATTTCAAAGTTCCATTCTTGCTGAAAAGGTGGCTTACCATTCTTTAGAAATCTGAGAGTTTTTAAATGCCAAACAAAGAAGAAAATGGCCCTGTGGGGAAAGAAGAAAAAGCTTAAAACCTACTATATTTTCTCGCTTGATCCTTCTGTGCTAACTATATTGACTGAAAGTCAGTTCTTCATCCTGGTTCGGGTGCCTCGTTTTTTTTTCCTTCCCCCTGCATGTAGGTTGTGCATGGAGGTTTAATGCCCCAATCACTGTATGGTTACTATTTCCTTTCTCTGCATGGAGATCGAGAGGGCTATGATTCGTGTTGCATGGGATTAGGTCTTTGAAGTATTTAGCTTCATTATTCCCGCGTTTGATGACATGCTCCTTGTACGTGGTTTGTTTATTGTGCATTGCTGTTGCATGGTTTGTTCTTGGGAATGTAAAGTTTCAAGCTCATCCGGTTGCCTCTTCTTATTATTAGTGGGGCATACTAAAAAAAATCAACACAAAAAGAAAAGAGAAACGAAAAGATATGTTTCGAAAAAAAAAAAAAGAAGGAGATTTTGGAAATCCTTCATAGATATTGAAGGGAATCCAAATCGTATTTTGGAGGATTAGTTTCTTTTAATTTTGCCTAGATAATAAAGAATTAAAGAAATTATCCTTCACCAAAATTAAATAAAAATTGATAATCCTAAAAATAAATAAAATTTTAAATATGAGGCCTAAAGTCATTTGTTTTCAATAAGATTTATTTTCATGCATATCTCAGATCACACATGTCCATGCACATTTCTTTTACGTAGATTAAGTTTAATTATAATTTAAATTCCATGCATTTTTTATTTTCTTGATTGGTCAAATTTCAAGGCTTATTTTAATTTTTTATGTAATTTAATTCTTCATGCTTTAATTTACTTGTGATGCAATTTATTTCCCATGTACTTTATATTTATGTGAAAAATAATACTGATGATGTTTCAAAAAATGAAAAGTGATGATCTTGGAAACCTTGTCTAGATGTTGGATGGAATTCAAATCATGTTTTGAAGTATTAATTTTCTTAAATTTTGATTAGATTTTGAGAAATTAAAGGAATTTTTCCTTTGCCAATAAAAAATAATAATAATAAATAAAAAGATTAAAATTAGCTAGTCATGTCTATTGCATGATTTATGGTATATTGTATTCATTTCATGGCACCTACTTATTGTCATTCGAATGTTTTTTATAATACTTTGTTGCCATATTCATTGCACATGTTATTGACTATCTTTTCATTGCATAATGTTTTAAAAATGTTTTATTATGTAAAATGATGATCTTGGAAACCTTGTCTAAATATTAGAGAGAATCTAATTTGAAGAATAAATTTTCTCAAATTCTACGTAGATATTTGGGAATTAAAAGAAATTTTCCTTTACAAAAATAATAAAAAAGGAAATTTATTTCATTTTTAATTTCCTCTTAAAAAAATAATGATAGTTAATAATAATGGACATGATGGATATAAGGTTACATGCATATAAAGTAAGATTATGGATAACATTAGCATTATTTATTTATCTTATATTGCATCATGAAATAAAAATGTGAGTTTGCATTTCAATAATTTTGAAATCTGGTTGTTATATATAAAAAAAAATGGTTAATATACATATATGAAAATAATCGCTGAAATCTTACCTAGTTATCAGAGTGATTTTTAATAATTAATTTTTGTATAGGAATGTTATGCCAAATTTTAAAGAATATTGTGAGAATTCTAAGTAGAGAAATATTTCTCAAAATTCTACCTAGATATTGAAGAATTAGAAAATATTTTGATACTAAAGATTTTTATCTTATTCCAACAATTAAAGATACTTCAAAAAAAGGGGAAAGAAAAAATCATTTTTAAATATTAAAATTAAGACCATTTTTATCGATAGTTAGGATAACATATAATTAATTGGTACCAATTTTTGAGGCGTTGTAAGGGTGTTAATCCTTCCCTATGTGTAATTGACTCCTAAACCCATATATGTTTTCATAAACCAAAATGTCTTTTTGATAAACTTTAAACTCTTTTATTGTTTTATTAAAAAAATAAATATTTTAGGTAACCAATCACACCTAACAAAAAGATTGGTGACGACTTCCCCTATTTTGAAATCTTTAAAATTTTCATCTAGTAGTCCTAAAAACCATTATAATAGCTTGGCAACTCTATTAAGGATGTCATTTTATTTAAAAAGTTAGGTTAAAACTTGATTACATGTTATCTTAAGTTTTGATTTAGTGGTCTTAATTAATATTTAAATTTTATTTTGATATTTGCATTGCATTCATATTTTAATTATGCCATTCATTTTCTGTTTTTTATGTTGCTTTGTATGTATTTTTCTTAATGAATTGTGGGGTATTTAGGATAGAGGTATTTTTGGTAAGAAAGTGTCATGGGTTTGTATGTTCCTTCATACACATGATAACGTGCATTGCATGCATAAATTCTTTACCCAAGCTCTTACCTTTTTAGAAGGGAATGAGTACCTACATTCTCGTGAGGTGAATACCTCTGTAATGGCTAACGAAATATTCTCATTTAGATTGAACATTTTTCCATTTATAGCTTGTAATGGTGAGAATCAAGGTGCCTTATTAATCTATAATGGATGATGATATGAGGAACAATTTAGGAACCTTTAGATGTGTAAACCTTAACCTAGCATATAATGAATCTTAAAAGACCAACCTAGGGTAAAGCTATGTCAAACCCTTCCTCATAGAATATACCAAAAATGAGACATGAAGGAACACTTCGAACTTTTCATTTGTTTTAAAATAAAAAAACTGTAGAATAGGTAACATTTAATAGCATCCAAACACATGTAATAGGTATAACGCTCGGCCCTGAAGGTATCACAGTACCCGATAAAAACCCAAGTGTTAAAATTTAAAACAATAAAACTAGTTTCTTTTTCTATCTTAAAATTTTATTTGACACAATTCATTTGTGCTAACTTCTTGATTTTTGTGTTTTTTTGTTTTTTTTCTTTTCTTTTTGCATACATCATTAAGGATATAAAACGATTACATTGAGGGGTGTTCATTTTTTAGATAATTTTTAGCAAAAAGAACTATCATTATGACTATGGAACCTCAAAATTTACGTCTAGTATCGGCCATTAGTAAGACATATGAAGAAGTTCAAGATCGGTCTGAAAAGAAGTAATGAAAAGATGTGGATTGTTTGGTAAAAAGATATGTATCTAAACTTTTTAAGGAAGTCTATTTGGATTTACGACAGAACAATTTAACTGAGTTAGGTAGTATTTGGAGCTAGTAGGAGGCAGAAAGGAAAAAGGCTTTTACCAAGAAGTATAGGGACATGCATTGCTTATTTTATGAAGAATTAATCAAGGCTATAATACGGTTCTAAAACCCATCATACCGGTGCTTTACTTTTAATAAAGAAGATATGACGTCCACTATTAAAGAGTATTCCATTCTATTGCTATAGAGGTACCCAAGCCAGATAGAATATATTAAAAAGAATAAAAAAAATTAGAGTATCAAAGAAGTTGGCTTAGATAATGGGTTCAGATGCTATGATGATTGATAAGAAAAAAAAATAATAATGCCATCCCATAGGTTTTTTTACGTGATATCATACTTGAAAGCCCTGATGAAGATCGAGTTATCAATATATTCGCCCTAACAATCTATGGTTTGGTGATCTTTCCAAAGGTATTAGGGCATGTTGAAGAGTTAGTGGTGGATTTCTTCGCCCAACTAGATAAATAAGTTAACCTTTCACCTGTTATTTTACCAAAAAACTATTAGATCATTGAATTATTATCGTAAAAATAGGGAGAGGAGATTTTTAGGTTGTGTGCAACTATTATATGTCGATTCCAAAGCCATTTCTAAAGTGAAGACAAGATCCCCTTTAGCCATACAAGAAATCATTGTTTCTATTGCCTAATTCTATAAGAAAGAATGGTTATGAAACCTCATTAAAGAGTAATGGATTACATTCTTTCAGAATCTTGAAAATGAAAACATGACATAGAGAATGCCTTGGATGCCTCATGCATCTATATTGTATAGTTTTGGTGACAAACTATGGGTTTCACTATTGGGAATTTATGGAGCCAAAGTTATGTGTTGCTCATGGTTAGAAGGCAATACGGGTCCAAGTAGTTTGTCCCAATGACTGTTGATATGAACCAACTAGAGTTTGATTATAAAAAAGTTAATTATGTGGGAAGAGGGCGTGACGTTGCCAAAACATCAGGGCAAACATGCTAGTTAAATTTGGAAAGGTGCACTAATGATGTGACTTTAGGATACTTAGTAAGGAAAGTAAAGTGGGTTAATGATATAGTGCTCCTTCTAGATGATGGTTCTATTCAAGTGGTTGACCCATAGGCAAGACACCACCTATAGAGATTGAACTTGTTAGACTTGATTTTGAGGTAGAAAAAAAATATGAAAAAAAAAATCTTAAGCTCTAAGAAGAACCGGGATAATTGAAATATGAAGTCTTGTGCAAGAAAGCAGATTGGAAAAGATAATAAAAGCCTAGGATGTAACCCATGGTGACTTTGAGGAACTGCATGAAGAAAACAAAAGGTTAAGAGGCTAGTAGAAATATGAGAGAATCAGATGTGATAGTAGACCACAAAAAGATACAAGTGAGCTTTAGGAAGAGATGTAGTTTTGGAGGAAAAAAGCCATGAAAAACGAGAAAAAGGCCACCCAGGTTTAGCAAAATTGGAAAAATCTATTTTCAACTAGCACAGCAAGTTAGAAAGTTAGAAAGAGAATGAAAGGTTGAAAGTAGAATTGAAAAAAAAAATACTCTAAATTGCGAAAAGAAAGAGATACACTTCACCAAGTAATTAAGGGGCTAGAACAATAGCTGCAAGAAAATAGGAATCACATCACTGCATTACGAACTGAGTGGCAAAATAAAGAAGCAAATTAGAGGTATACATGCAATTTGAATATGGATGCCCACATGAAGTGAAAGGTAAAAAGTTTTCAGAGGCAAATGTATATAGATTACTTGACTACTTAGATCTACAAGGCAATAAAAAAAGCAAAGAAAATGGTAAAGATAGTAGAAGCCTTATAGTAAGAAGCCACACTGACTGATAGATATGTGCAACATCTAATAAACTTTTTGAATGAAACCAAAGAATAGTATGAACAAGTTAAATATTTTTATGATTGTAATTCAAGAATATTAGATAATATGTAATTTTGAGTACTTTGGAATCAATGAATGATCCTTTTGTTTGAAACTTCTTAAAAAATAGATGCTCATACAAACATTCATAATATGCACCTATTTCATTTTTACGCCAACCTAAGAAAAGAAATGATGGCTATAAATATACTTTCATCAATCTTTGAGGCAAAAAGTGGCCTCTTAAAAATTTTACCTAGATATTTAAGGATCTTAAGGAAGCCCTTTTGTGGTAAACAATAATTCAATATCACACACATAAACATGTTTTAGTGCATCTGTACCAGACATCTATAATACGCATGTAATTCATTATTAAACTAGCCTAAGAAAAAAAATGATTGATGTAAATATACTTTCATCAAATGTTTGAGGCAAAAGGAGATTTCTTAAAAAAATCTTACCTAAATATCGAAAGATATTAAAGAATCCCTTTTACAGCAAATGACGTTATTTTCATACCATGATTTTGACTTATAGTAATTAATAAATAAAGGTTCAAGGATAGCTTGATCCAAGAATCTAACTCAGTTCGTCCTAGGTACATATAATATATAGGTGCATGCTAGAAATATGGAAAAAAATAGTAAGCCCAATTGAAAGAGTCAATAAAGCACAAAAAAAATTAGAGAAAGAATGGCAGTGATGCAAGAAAGCACGGATAAATGGATGTCAAAATTAAAGCAATTATTGTTGGAGATGCCAAAAAGGAAATGAGTTATTGGGGCATTTGAGCCGCATGAAAAAATTAATATTAGGGAACCTATGTATCCAACAAGCTTCATTCCATTACATGTACATACTTCTTGTAGAGCATATCAATAGTCAATTGCAAGACAACCATTTATATATGGAGGCCCTTTAGTTGGCCAACAATCAACCCATATCCATATTAACCTAGGGTCTGTCCTATTGACCTTATCATGGTTCCCAACCTAGATGACCCTAAAGTGTAAGAAAAGTTAAGAAATGTGCTAGAGCTTGCTGAAAACACAGACATGTGAAACAAATACAAGTTACTTGAGGAACAATTAAGGGTAGTTAAAGAAAATGACATTTTTTAAATTATTGATGCTAATCAACTCAGCCTAGTATCTGACTTGATTATCTTGGCACAATTCAATGTCCTTGACTTTGAGAAATAATAGGGAACCAAGTGCCCTATTACTCACATTACCATGTTCTACTAAAAAATAACTAGGCACACTCATAATGACAAGCTCCTAATCCATTGCTTTCAAGATAGTTTATCTAGGTTGGTAGCTAAGTGGTACATGCAACTAGATCGAAGTCAAATCCACTCTTGGAAAGATTTGGTATAGGCTTTCATCACTCATTACAAGCATGTGGTCGACACAGCCCTTGATCGGTTATCACTCCAAAATATGGAGAAAAAGCCTACAGAAATCTTTAAGGAGTATGCCTACTAATGGAGGGATATAATAGCTTAGGTACAGCCACCGCTAACTAAAAAATAGATAATAATATTGTTTGTTAGTACTTTAAAAGCAATATACTACAAGAAACTAATGAAAATGCAATAAAAAATTTTATCGACATGATAATCTCTGATGAGATGATTGAAAATACCATCAAAACCAGTAAAATTGAAGGGCATGATTCATCCATTGCCAAAAAGACAATAGCTCTAAAAAATAAAAAAGGTGAAACTCACGCAGTGACTTATGGAAACACACCACCTAGACCATTCACACCATATCAGCCTTACCCAACTTATCCATCCTATTACCTTTCCTATAAATCAGGTGTCACAAAGACATTATCCCTATTAACCACCTCACTAACCACTGTATCAATTGGGTTTTCATCCCCAAATGCCTAATTACATCTCTGCTCTAATAACTTAGGCCTTTTGTTCCCACAAACCATCCAAGCATATAAATATAGGAGTTCGTGCAATAATAAAAAAAAAGACAAATATAATTAGGAAGAGGTAAATGTTATGGGTGATGAACAAATGGTAAAAATTAAAATATAGGTAGATGAGGTAGTGACTCCTTTTCAAATAAGTATATGGTTGTTTGGTGAAGACAAATATGATTGAGGCAGTATCTTAAAATACTAATAAAGATGATGATCTTGCTCATGTTTACAAATATCATGGAGAGGGTTGGATATTCCATTTAAGAATGCAAAGTTTTCCACTAAATGCTACAAACTTTGATGGATGCACATGTGATAAAATTATATGTTGAGTTTGACGAAGATGTGAATGTGATAGAGGGAGAACCCTTTGATAGGACTTTTGTCCCTAAGCCATTAACTATTTTCTATGATGAAAAATAAGAGCCCATAGTGATGAAACTATCTCTCTCCCTAAGGTAGTGTTGACAATTTATATCTCCAACCCTTTACCTTATGAAAACGACAAGATAGTCCCTTAAAAATACGACTATGATGTTGAGATTCAAGGGCCCAATGCCAATATTATTCTGGAAAGCTCAGATAGTGTCGTGAACATAACTGGCATAAGAAGGATAACCAAAAATGTTTAGTGCTACACTTTAAAAATATTAGAAAAAGATAGAAAGGGCAAGGATAAAATGGGAGAGAAAAATAAAAAAGAAGGTGAAATGGCTCAACCAATGGTAAACTTGAAAATGCAAATTAAAAAGCCAGTGTTAGATAAAAAAGCCTGTGAGTTTCTTAAAATCATTAAACATAGTGAATATAGCATGTTGACTAGTTGAATAAGATGCTAACTTGCATATCTTTATTATTGTGCTAGTAAATTCTGAGCTACACTATAACACCTTACTAAGGGTATTGAACTAGGCCTATGTGAAACATAATATTTCAGTTAAAAATCTAGATCATATGGTGGGAAATATATTAGTTGTAAATTTTATATCCTTCAATGATGATGAAATACCACTCAAAGGAAAAGGCAACATGAAAGCTTTTCATATCACTGTTAAGTGTAAGAGCCATTCTGTAGCAAGGGTACTTATTGATAATGGATCATCAATGAATGTCATGCCAATGACTAAACTACCAAGGCTACCTATTTACTTGTCCCACATGAAGAGTAGCCATATGGTGGTTAGGGCTTTCGATGGGTCAAGAAGATAAGTATTAAGAGACATCAAGATCTTACTACAAGTAAACCCATGCACTTTCAATGTAGAGTTCTAAGTGATGAATATTTCTCTCTCTTATAGCTATTTGCTAAATAGGCCTTTAATATATAACGAGTTCTACACCATCATCTCTATACTAGAAAGTTTGTTGTTAAAAAGAAGCAAGTAAGTTTGGCACAAGAGAAAGACCTTTTGGTAATTAAGACCTCGATCACTCTTTATGTTGAGGCCATAGAAAAAATACTAAAATATTCTTTTAAGGCTTTTGAAGTTGTTTATGCTATTTATGTAGGAGTAGGCTAGGAAATAATAGTCTCGAGCTTGTCAAAAGTCATAGTAATGGTAATGAAGCAAATAATTTAAAATGGTTGATGACTCAAAAAGGGTTTAGGAAAAAACTTCCAAGGAATGAAAGAAGCACCTATTATTGTTGAATGTAAAGAAAGGTCTAGTTTGGGTTATAAGCCCTCTATTATTGACAAAAAAAATATGTTGAAGAAGAAGAGATATAAAAGAACAATACATCTCAATGAGCAAGAGTCAGATGAGGATAAAATGATTTTTTTTATCTCTATGACATATTCTGCCTAAGTGGATATATCCATTTGAGGTCCTCAAAGAGAGAGAATATGAACCCAAAGAAAGTTTAAAGGCTACTTACTCAAATTTGCAAGTAAAAGAAGTAAGTGAAAGAGACATGATACAAATAAAAAAAATGTAAAAAATTACAAATAGATGAAAAAGTAGTTGTTTATCTTTTTTGCTGCAGATTCTAAAACCCAATAGAAAATGTAGTTTGTTCTATTTGTGCTATCCTTAAACCTCTAATGTAATAGATGGGATCCCCAATTACCTTTGCCCAAAGGCATGCGAGAAAGTTGTATAGGCTTAGTTTTCAATATCATTAATAGATGATAAATGTAATGCATTTTTTGCTCCACATTATGTTCATCTCTATTTGTTTCTACATTTTTTAGCACAAATTACATTGGCATTTTGCTTCCACCGATATATCACCCATACATTTACAATATTATATGTTTTCTAGACTAAGTAATGAACATTATGGATGGTTTTGATAATAAATCTGGTTTGATTTCAAAAATTTTATCCACATTAATGAGCATGGCAATGATGAGGATTCACAGAACTATGCTTTACCTCCTGATCTCTTAATATTAATGGAACAAGAAAAAAAGATTGATAGAACCGCACTAGGAAGCTACAAACATGATTAATTTAAAGGATAAGTAAAACAAAAAAGAAATCAAGGTTGGCACATTGCTTTTACCCATTGAAAAAGGAAAGTTGAAAGATTTACTTCAAGAATATATGGATGTGTTTGCATGATCGTATCAGGACATGCTAAGGTTCAGTATCGATATTATCGAGCATAGACTACCTTTAAGGCCAAAATGCAAGCCAATCCAATGAAGCTGAGGCAATTGAAACCTAAGATACTATTAAAAATCAAAGAAAAAGTTAAGAAGCAATTTGATGTTGGCTTTTCAAAAGTAGCCAAGTAGCCCAAATGGGTAGCCAATATAGTCTCAATCCTCAAAAAAGATGAAAAAATAAAGATGTGCATAGATTAGTAGGATCTGAACAGAGCTAGCTTGAAAGATAATTTCTTGTTGCCTCATATTAATACTCTTATGGATAATACTACTAAGCACTTTGTGTTTTCTTTCATGGATGGTTTTTTTGGTTATAACTAGATCAAAATGACTCTAGAGAACATGGAAAAAACTATGCTCGAGACAATGTAGGACATACTTTACTATAAGGTTATGTAATTCGGATTGAAAAATGCTAATGCTACATATCAAAGGGCAATGGTGACTTTCTTCCACAACATTATGCACAAAGAAATAGAGGTGTATGTTAATGACATGATAGCAAAATCTCGTAAAGAAAATAACCATGTTGCCAACCTTAAAAAGCTTTTCAAAAGGTTATGAAAGTATCAACTTAAGCTAAATCTAGCAAAATGTAAATTTTTGGTCAAATTTAAAAATTATTAAGATTTATAATTAGCAAAAGAAGAATTGAAGTTAACTCAGACAAAATCCATGCCATTAAATGACTATCCCCACCACGCATACAAAAAGAGGTGAAAGGATTCCTGGGGAAACTGAATTACATTTTTCATTTTATTTCCCAAGTTACCTCGAAATGTGACCCATCTTTAAGTTATTCTGAAAAAGTCATCTTGGTGAATGGAATGAAGAATTTTAGGTTGTATTTAAAAAGATAAAGGAGTATTTATCCCATCCACCAATGTTAGACCACTTGTGACCGAAAAACCTCTAATTGCATACTTGGCAATTCACTAGAACTCCATGGGATGTGTGCTAGGATAAAAGGATGAAACTAGTAAAAAAGAGTATGCCATTTATTATTTAAGCAAGAAATTTGCTGAATATGAAACTAAAGTACTCTTAGTTGGAAAAAATGTATTGTGCATTGGTGTATGCTACCCATAGGCTTGACAATACATGCTCTATCATATGACTGGTGTCAAGATTAGATCCTCTCAAGTACATCTTCAAGAAACCTTTTTTGTCAAGAAAGATAGTGATATGGTAGGTGACGTTCTTAGAATATGACATTGTATATATAGAATAAAAGGCCATTAAAGAAAGTATGATAGTAAACTTTCTCATAAATCGTGCTATCAATGATTATGAGCCCATAAGGTTCAAGTTTTAGACAAAGACTTATGTAGTATTACAAGTAAAAAAAGGAATTTATGGAGGAAGTATGAAAAATGTTCTTTGACAGTACATCTAACATCATGAGGCATGGTATTATAGTAATATTGATATTCTCGTTTGAAAATTATTATCCCTCCACTACCAGGTTGGGTTTTAATTGTACCAATAATGTGGCAAAATATGAAACTTGTGTTATAGGCCTGCTGATAGCAATTGAAAGGAAAATTAAGACATTAAAAGTGTATAGTGATTCAGCTTTAGTTATTTACCAATTACGGAGCGAATGGGAGACAAAGGACCAAAAGTTAGTCTTCTACCACAAATGCATAGTTGAATTAATTAAGCATGAGGTTTAGTTTCAACACGTCCCTAGGGGGAGAACCAAATCACTAATGCCTTGGCTAGGTTGGTTGCAATGTTTAAATTGAGTGCAAACATAGAAATTCAGCCCATTAAGATATAAACACGAGAGTCATTAGCACACTGCTTGAATGTTGAAGAATAAGTTGATGGGCACTCATGGTATTATGATATCATACAACATATTAAATACTAAAAATACTCAAAGCACCCTTCCAAGAATGATAAAAGAATAATCAAGAGATTGGCAATGGATTCATTCTTGACAAAAAAATTTTGTATAAAAAAAGTTGGGATTAGATTCTCCTAAGATATGTAGATGTTATTAAAGCCAAAAAAAATTATTGAAGAGGTGCATGAAAGAATACACAAGAAGCACGTGAACAAACATATGATGGCCAAACAAGTCATGAGAGTAAGATATTATTGATCAACATTAGAAAGTAATTATATTAATTATGCCAGAAAATGTAATAAGTGTCAAATTTATGTAGACAAAATTCATTCTCCTCCAGTTCCATTGTCTGTGCTAGCACCTCTTTGGCCATTTTTTATGTTAGGAATGGATGTGATTGAACCTATTACCCTAAAGGCTTCAAACAAGCATCACTTCATCTTTGTGACAATTGATTATTTTATGAAATGGCTTGAAGTAGCTTTTAATGCCAACATCATAAGGATAGTAGTATGTAAGTTCCACAAGAAGAAAATATTTTACCGGTATAGACTTTCAAAAAGGATTATCTCCAATAATGCTAGTAATTTGAATAACAAAATGATGAAGAAAATCTATTCATAGTTCATGATAGAATACCCCAATTTGGTGCGTTATCGCCTCAAGATGAATGGTGCAGTAGAAGTAGCCAATAAAAACATCAAGACAATACTGGAAAATATGACTGACATTTATAAAAATTGGCATGAGAAATTATCTTTTGGTCTGATACTTATAGAACATCAGTTTGTACTTCTACTAGAGTCATCTCATTTTCACTAGTATATTGGATAAAGGTTGTGCTACCTAAAGGTAGAAATTCATTCACTAAGAGTTTTAATGAAAGTAAAACTAGAAGAAGTGGAATGGGTTTGCAGTCATTTTGAAGAGTTAAATCTCATTGAAGAGAAAAGACTCACAGTGCTTTCCCATAATCAAATATATCAAAAAAGAATGATGCTGGTGTATGATAAAAAGATATGACCTAAGTGCTTTCGTAATGGTGAACTGGTCTTAAAAAGAATCTTTTCTGTTAGCCTTGAATTGATAAAAGTTTTTGAATTGACGAAACAAAAATTTGCCTAACTTGAATCAAATTTATTTTATCTCAAATTGAACATTTTTCTAGCCTTCTATCTTGTCAAAAATTATTTTTGAACTAAAGTAAAACAAGTTTTGGAAACAAAAATGGATTTTTGGACAATTTGGGATAGAAGAGATCGATCTCTTAAGGGAAGGGATCGATCCCTTCACATGACTCGATCGATTCCCTGGCTAAAAGGATCAATCCATTTTTCTTCCAATAGCCTATCTCGTGCAAGTTTTTCAAAACTCAATCAATACCTTCCCTGTAAGGATTGATTGGCTAGGTTTTCTAAATGAACTGATCGATCCCTTCTTTAAAGGGATTGATCCATTTTTCATCCAGAAGCAAAACAGGTTTAAAAATTTTACAGAAGGGATTAATCCTCTCACACAAGGGATCAATCACCTAGGATAGGGGATCAATCAAGTCCCTTACTTGATCAATTGGGTAGTTTGATAATGCACAAAATTGGTCTTGATTTTAACTGATCCAATCGATCCCCTATATGAGGGGATCAATCCCCGGGTGCCTAGAAAGCCCCAACAACTATTATTTTATCTAAAATTTTATAAGTTTCAAACATTAAATGCAAGCAATATATATCTTTCTCTTTCAACATATAAATGAAGGTTTTCCACTGCATTTGAAGAGTATGAAATGCCAAGAAAACTTATTGTTTCCATCTACCATCTTCTCTAAGCATTAAAAAACATCTTAGTGTGAGAAAAGTATAAAAATTCTTGTTGTGTTAGATTTTCTTTTGATACTCTTATTAATCTTGATTTGTTATTTAAATTAGAAAATACCTAACTTTAGATAGGTTCTTTGAGTTTGCAAAACATTTAAAAGCTTGTATTGTGAGGTTATGAGCTTAAATGAGAGGATGACACTTAAGAGATTGTGGTGTTGATTGTATAAAGCTTTAAAAAGCTAGGTTGTAACATTCAACACACAGTGGATTGAACTCCTTGGCAAGTAAAGCTAAAGGAAAGGATGTAGGTGTCTAAAAGAATGGTCAAACTTTTATAAATTTTGATGTTTGATTTTTTATCTCTATCTCTTACTTTTAAGATTATTAGTATACTCATATTTGTTGTGTTTATTTGCTTAAAAAATTGATTAGTAAAATTTATGCTTATTGGATATTAAATTTTGAAAAATTTATTATCAACCAATTCACCCCCGCTTGGTTTATTTCAAATCTTTGAACTAACACTACCAAGCCAACATGATAACAGAGAAAAATGGACACCCCATTAGGAAGGTCCATACGTGGTAAAAAAAGCTTTTTCTAGTAAAGCATTGATTATAGTAGAAATGGATGGAGATGAATTATCAAATTTGGTAAACTCAAATGTTGTAAAAAAGTATTATACCTGAAGAAAAAGAAAGAAAAAAAAAAAAGAAAAATGACCTAGATTGAAAACCCAAAAAAAATTATCTGAGTCATAAAAAAGTTATCCAAGTTGAAAACTTGAAAAGGTAGCCCAATAAGAAAAAAGGAAAAAAAAGAAAAGAAGACCAAGATTGAAAACTCAAAAAGAGTGATCTAACTCACAAAAAGGTTATCCAAGTTAAAAACTTGAAAAGGTAAATCAAATGTAAGAAGAAGCAAAAAAGGTATTATGGACCGAAAAACTCAATAAAGAGACATGGATGTAAAGAGAATCGGTATCAAAAAATAGTTTAAATCGAGAAATAGGTCAACATTAGTCTCAAGTTATAGGGGTAGAGGCCGATCCAATGAACTCAGAAAAGTTAACATTGTTGATGGCATGGGTTTCTAATTAAAGATGTAAATAAGTTTGTGTAAATCATCTAAATGTTCATTTTGAGGAGTTGATAATTGATTCCTCGATGTCTAATCCTTTGATTATATTCTTTCTTTTGTACTTTAAAAGCTTATGCCTTCTTTTGATGTTTTATTATACTCCCTTTATGTTAATAGTGGATATCTTTATTTTCTTGTGGTTAAACTCTTCTTGTCTATCTTTGTCATGAATTCATTGCATTTGTTATGGAATTAAGATAATGATCGATAATGTTCATAACAAATCGAGACATTACTTTGGAAAGACTTAAGGATAACAAAAATGAAAAGAAAGAAAAATGAAAAAATAAAGAAAAAATAAAGAAATCCAAGAAAGGAAGTGAAAGGAAAACCAAGAAGAACATTAATATCCAAGGGCTATAAGTAGCCAAAGAACATTTTTTAAGCAAATGGATACATGCGGGAATTATGATGTGAAATTAGTAAAAGATGAAAAGGAAAATGAAAAGAAAAAAGGAAGTCTTAAGAAGAGACTTTGAATGAATAGAAGACAACTAGAGTTGTGCCTAGAGTCTGAAAGATAAAGTTGATTATAAGAGTCTGGTTACTATGACATTAGAATGCATGGTATGAAATGAATGGTCACATGACATGCATGATGTTCTTTGCATTCATCCATTGCATGCATATTGTAGTATTATGGGAAACGGGAGGTCAAACTTTGTCATGAGAAACTGAGAATACCAAAACAAGGTGATAATATTTTCAAATAGATTCAAAACATGATAGATCAAGTTACAGTTAAGGAAAACTTTTCAAATTTTCAAATTTTAAATCATAAAAGCTTTATTCCAATCAAAGATGAGATTTTTAAAGTTTCAAAACCTTTGTTCAGAAACAACTTTTCAGGATGAGATTTTTAAAGTTTCAAAGCCTCGTTTATGAGAAACTTTTCAAGATGAGATTTTTAAAATTGTTGAGTCTTTGCTTAAAGGAGATTTTTTAGATAAGATTTTTAAACTCATTGAACCTTTACTTAAAAGAGCTTTTAACTTTATTTTCAAAAGTTGTTGAGTCTTTGCTTAAGGGAGTTTTTAAATTTACTTTTGAAAAGTATTAAGCCTTTGTTTAAAGAAGATTTTAAATTTACTTTCGAAAGTTCTAGAGCTTTTGCTAAAATGAGTCTTTAAATTTATTTTCAAAATAGTCAAGTCCTTTAAGTTTTCAAAAAAAGAAAGGACAATAAAAACAAAAATCACAACAAAACAATAAAACAAAACAAAAAAATCTTCAAGTTAGTTTTGGACAAAATTATTGTCTATGTCTTTATCCTATTCTTGATTCTCAATAATATACAAGGAAAGGTAGCTATGGACACCTAATTTTATCTAGAACAATTTTGATGTTTTTATTTCATATCAACTTTGGACCCGTAGCATAGGAAGCCCAATATGGGAAAATGTCATTTCATTTTTGGGCCCATGATACTGTCTATTTATAGGCCCGTAACTTAGCCCATTTAAATGCCTTTCACACAACTCATAAAGTGGCATAAGCTTGGCCTATTTGAAGGCCCTGTACACAATCGATTTCATGACCCATTTAGAAAGCCTAACAAAAAGAGATTTTTTATGGCCCAAAACTTGGCCTTAAGCAACGGCCCAAAAGAAGGAGAGCCTAAACAACCAAACAAAAGTGAAAGGCCCATTCATTTGATTCCTACAAGGCTTTGAGGAATGTTTCTTTTTGCATGAAAGTCAAGATAGGCTAAGACTAAAGCAAGAAACCTAAATAGCCTAAGAAAAAGGCCAAACAAAGAACATGTATAATATAGCAAATAACAGAAGTTTACATGGAAGGGCCACGTGACAATGGGAACAAAAAAAGGAAAGTTTCTTTTAAATAAAAAGAATGCAAAAAGAAAGCAAAGAATGCTTTTCCTTTAGGGGCCCGAACTAAGAAGAGCAACGAAGTACAACTCTACTCTCCATTTTCACGTGACCATGCATAGAGGAGACAACCAAACAGATAGGAGCTGGTGGCACCTGCAACAGGCAAAATCAACACATTAGTGGCTAGGCAAATCTATTGCAGGGTAGTGGGAAAAAATACGAGACTTGAGGGGGGACGTTTTGGTTACTATGAATGAATGATGAACTGAGAGCTTAAGGGGTTGGTTTTTAGGGGAAGGCTTTTAACGAAGAGAGAAGAGAAAAAAGAAGTCTTAGCTTTAAAAAAAACCACACAAGAAAAGAAAAGAGGAGAGTTTGGGAGGTCTATGAATCAGATTTTAAAAAATGACAAAAAAGAAAAAAAAAGAAAGGGAGTCCGGCCAAAAGAGAAGGAAACCGTAGCTTATGAAAAGTTAGCATTTTGTTTCCTTTCATGCATGAAATTGTCAGTAACTTTCTTGCTTCTTAGAGGTAATTTTATTGTTTGAAGGTTTTTGATAACATGGAGTAGTTTTTTTCTAGTTTACTTTTTAGTTTTTAGAAGCCTAAACAAGGGTTGTCTTTTTGGGATGATTGTTTAGTTTCTGTCTTTTGTTATGCTGAAACTTCATGCTCCATCTGGAATAGGTACTTTGCTGGTTGTCAATGACCGATATTTGCTTGCTGACCGAAAACTTTCCAAAAATATAAAAAATGAGCAAAGGTTTAAAACAGTTATTGAGTTTAAAAAGTTAGTTTCCATTTAGGAGCTTTAGTTTTGACTTCCTTTATTGTCCATAGAGTCTAGGTTTTTATAGTGATACAAGTATTAAGAGCTAATGCAATATAAAGGAAGTTTTTTTTAAGATTTCAAATATAGGCAGAAAGGAAGCTTAGGTTAGCATTCTGGTCCTTTTATCCACGAAAGTTATTAGCTTTTGAATTTTCAGACTCCATTTTCATAAAAAGGAACCCTTTTTTTGTAGAAGTCAAAAAAATTTTTCCTTCTCTTTAAGAACCGAAAGCCATTTAAAAGGGAAGGGAAAAGGTTCATAGTTTTCAGAAGACTAGAAAGCCTTCAATTAATTCCTTAGTTTCTCTTCCACTATCATAGGAGTCCTTATTCCTGTTGGTGTCCAATGGCTCTGTAGTTTGGACGTTAAATAAAAACTTCTTTTAAATAGTAAAAAGGCATCTAAAATAGGGGAAGATGGTTTATTTTCTGGTCATATTCGTTGCTTCCATGTCTGTTGTTCTATTTTGTGTAACCCATTAACAAAAACCAAAAATTTCATCTTTCTTTTCGTTTGCTGGTTCCTTTTTGCATGTGATCTTTAGGTAGAATTGTAAAGCTTCATTCCTCCATGATTTTTGGTTTCTTTCTCCTGGACGTGGGTTGTTTTGCACGTGGGCTTCTTATTGTGGGAAATGAGGTAGGCTTTCTAAAATTAAATCACCGACTCATAAGAAATAACTAATTTTGGATCATTGTAAAAAAATTACTCTGTATTTCTATTAAACTCAATTAGCGTTTTAATAGGCTTACAAGATAACTAACAAAGAAACAAACTAAAACAGTTAATAGATAATAGGAAAGTGGAAAAAGTGGTTAAATATTAAGAATCACTCAACCACGTTTAACAACTACCAACTAATCCTAAAAATCAATGTCTACTACCAACTATATCTTAAAAACTAAGACTTTGAGCCCAAACGTGAACTCAATTTTGAATCATTTTTCAACACTTCCCCTTAATTCAAAATCACATACTCTAAGACATAATCTAAAGTAGAAAAAATTTTCTCTTGAAAGTGCTTTGGTGAGAAGATCTACTTGCTGCTCGTCCATTCCACAATGCTCCATTTTGATTACGCCATCTGCAACTAAGTCACGAATAAAATGAAAGTGAATGTCGATTTGCTTTGTTCTCCCATGAAATGCTAGATTCTTTGTCATAGCAATTACTGACTTGTTGCCACAAAAAAGTTTAGTTGCTCCATCTTGAACCTAACAAAGATCTATGAGAAGTCTTCTAATCTAAATTGCTTGACAAGTTACTGAAGTTGCTGCTACAAACTCAACTTCTGAAAATGATAAACCTGTTGTAGCTTATTTCTTTGAACTCTATGTGATGGCACCTAATCCAAGAGTGAAGATATTTGTCGAAGTACTCTTTTTATCATCCAATGAACTTGCCCAATCGTTATCTGTGAATCCATATAACCTGAAGTTTGTAATTTGTCAATACCAAATCTCAAAATCACTAGTTCCAGTAATATAATGTAAGACTCCAAGATGATGTTTTGTGGGATTTTGCATAAACTTGGATATTACACCAACAGAAAATGCAATATCTGGTCTAGTATGGTTCAAATAAATCAAACTTTCTACTAAGCTTCTAAAAGTCTTTGCATCAGCCTTTTCTGAACCATCTTCAAGTTGTAACTTCTCATTCACATTCATTGGTGTGGTAGCTAGATTGCAAATGAGCAAATTAAATATTTTAAGTAGATCCATTGCATACTTCCTTTGTGAAATGAAAACTCCATCCTTGCCTTGCTTCACCTCAAACCCTAAAAAATAATGCAATAGACCCATGTCTGACATTTCAAATTCCTTCATCATGTTAGCTTTAAATTCAGTAATAAGAAAATCACATGAGCTCATATAAATAATATCATTAACATAAAAACAAAAAATTATAAGATCATTTTTTCCTTTATTCACATAAAGAGTAGGCTCATTCTCACTTCTTGTAAAGCTATTGTGATAAAAATAATTATCAATCTTACTATACCATGCTCGTGGTGCTTGTTTCAACCCGTAAAGTGCTTTCTTTAGCCTGTACACCTTTGTCTCCTTGCATTTGATCACAAACCCTTTAGGTTGACTAACATACACCTATTCTTTTAAGTCTTCATTTAAAAAGGTAGACTTGACATCAAATTGATAAACAAGCCAATGAAATTATGCAGCCAAGGCTAAAATAATTCTCACTGTTTTAAATCGAGCAACCGGAGAAAAATTTTGTTCGAAATCAATACCTTATTACTATGAGTATCTTTTTGCCACCAGTCAGGCTTTATGCTTTTGTATGGTTCCATCAGCCTGGTATTTCATTTTGAACACACATTTGAGGCCAATTGCATTCTTGTCTTTAGTTAAATCGACCATCTCCCATATTTTATTCTTTTGCATTACCATTATCTCTTCTTACGTTGTATTATGCCATTCTTTTTAGTTTGATGCTTCTTCCAAAGTTGTCAAATCTAAAAACAAGGATAGCAAATTGACAAGTTTCATAAATCTCTTTCAAAGATTTGAACTTTTTTTGAAGTATTTCATCTGATAACTCTTTCAAGGAAGGTGAATTGTTATGTCGTGAGGTTGGAGGTAAAGAGTGAGATGAGGAAGTTAGTGAATAAAAATTGCTTGGACAGTTTGTGCGAGTTGATTCGACATCTTCATTTGCTGCATCCTCACTTGGATTCTCACTTTCACTTGAAATCATAACTTGAGTAGTCTCATTTTTGCAATTCCACTCCTAGCTTGTATCTTTATCAAATATCATATTTTCTACTAATAATCACCTTGCCACTAAAAAGATTATAGATGATATGTTTTGGATTGAGTGCAATATCCCAAAATAATGCATTTTTTAAATTTTTCCTCAAGTGTGTGATGAGCCTGAGAATTAACCAAAGCATAAGCAACACAACCAAAAATCCTCAAATGACTTATCGTTGGCTTTGTACCTTTCCAAGCTTCATAAGGTGTTTGATTGAGGATTGCTTTTGTAGGAGAAAAATTCATCAAGTAAATAGTAATTGCCACATCTTTAGCCTAAAAATGATTTGGTAGTCCTTTCACTTACAACAAGCTTCTAGCCATTTTTACAACAGTATGATTCTTTCTTTCAACTATACTATTTTGCTCTGAAGTATAGGGTGCAGTTAATTCCCTGCAAATGCCATTTTTCTCACAAAAAGAGGTTAAACTCATTAGATAAAAATTCTTCTCCTTGATGAATGTGAAGAGTTTTAATGAAAGCTCTACTTTGCTTCTCCATAAAAGCCTTAAATTTTTTGAAACTCTCCTAAGTCTCTAACTTATTGGTTAAAAAATAAACCTAACTCATTCAACTATTATAGACACCCTATTTTGTCCGGGGTTTTTTGTCAATCGAGACTAATCTAAGCTCGATTGTAGAGATTTTTATTCATTTTTATTTTAGATTTTTTTTTATATTTATCATTTTTATTTTTTATGGTCTATCTATTGTTTAATTTCTTTTTCTTTTTCCATTATCTGATTAATTTTTTAAAAAAAAATAAAGAGAAAAGCTGAAAGAATGAGATTAAGATTGGTGCTAATTTTTAGCTTTGGGTGATAATCAGAATTGCACTAAAACTCAATCACATAGTTTTATAAAATGATTGCAATTTACAGCAAGAAGGAGAGCCATAAGAAAAGAGAGATCATAGTCATTGTTGCCACGCCATCCTTTTATTCTTCTTTCATCGTCGTCTTCTACAAAAAAGAAGCTCTTGAGGGGGTCTCGATTTTTTTTTTTACCTTTCAGATTCCTGAATAAATCAAATACCCAAAGAAGCTAAGTCTTTCAAATATTTTTTATATAAATCGATCAAATCCAAAAGGATAGGGTTGCTTAAGAAAGGGAAAGTCTGGTATTTAGTGGGTATTAAAAATAAATGGTGAATCTGTATGCGAAAGCAGAGCTACGACGACAATACATGGCAAATATTATTGATAGCTGAGGTTCATTTTGCCTTAATCTTTGTTCATTTCATCGCCTTGTTTCTGTTTATGTATTGAAGAAGGAAGGCTTTACTTCGAAAGAAGAGATGAAAGATCACTTGTATTACTTATAAGTATTCATTTATTTATTTAGAAGAATATATTATTCATAGAATCATCAAAGTTTCGAAACAGAAAAAAATGAAACCAACCAACAAAAAATAGCAACATGACTACTGGTAGGCAGCGAAGCTAAGAAAGTAGTAATGGCAGTGAAAAGAGAATGTGGTCGAATTCCAGCTCATTTTCGACTTTCGGTGATGACCCCACCGATGTAAACCTTAATTTTGATCTTAAACTGGTGGATAAACGGTTTGGTTTGTTGACATTGACTGAACCGATCGGATTGGAACATAATCATCAAAAAAATGGTGATGGAATCACCAATGGATCGCTGAATCATGAGAGAATCAATGATGGTGACAAAGACGATGATCGATTACGAGTGGAGAATGAGGAAATGTTTGGCGATGAAGGGTCTTTGAGTCCCAATAGTAACGAATACATCACTAAGAAAAGGAACAGTAGCACCACAAGCGCGTCCAGGATCGATGAAGCGAGTGAGATTGATGATAGTGAGATTCAGGTAGTGAAAAACAATGGGTCACTTGAAGAAATCACCAATTCTTAGGCTTCTTCTTGGGTGCTCAGTAAACGCCATGTCGATGAGGATGATGCTTCGATATCATAGAGGAAGTGAAATAAACACTTCTTTATTTTGAGTAATTCTGGTAAACCAATATATTCCAGATATGGTAATAAACACAAGCTAGCCGGTTTTTCAGTAACACTTCAAGCCATTATTTTTTTTGTACAGAATAAGAGAGATCGTGTCAAATTGGTGAAAGGTGGGGAAACATCAGGTAGTCTTTCTTGTGAAGGGACCAATTTATTTAGTTTGCATTAGCTGCACTGAGAAGCCCTTTGAATCATTAAAAGGACAAATGGAGCTTCGATCTAATGATTCAGAGGATGATGATTATGATCCTAATGGTCCAGATCATGATAATATGATTAAGCCAAAAAGTTTAAGTTCAGATTTTACATCTGATTCTGAGGATCTTTGTGCTATGTTAGAAGATAATATTTCTTCTCAAAAAGAAGGTGTAGTGTTTATCAATGCTTCCAGAGATTCCAAGAGATAAAAACCTAAACTTAGTGGAAGGGAGTCTTTGAATGATGAGCAGTTATCAATAATGGAATCAACTTCAGAACAAGATGGTGCTGCTGCTTCCAAGAAATGAAGCATCGAAAGGTTGGACTATAAAAGGTTATATGATGGTGTATTCTGCAGAAGGCTGGAAAGGTCTAAGCTTAGAAAAGTTAAAGCTAGAGAAAGAGCTTCAACGTGCTACATCTGAAATTCTTCGACTCAAATTGAAAATTAGAGATCTATTTCAACGTATTGATTCACTATGTGCTAAAGGAAGGCTCTCAGAATCTTTATTTGATTCTGAAGGAAGGCTCCCAGAATCTTTATTTGATTTTGAGAAACAAATTGACAGTTAAGATATATTCTATGCAAAATGTGGGTCCAAAGACCTATCTTCCAACAATGATATCATTCTATGTGATGACGCTTGTGACTGTGGATTTCATCAATATTGTTTGTAGCCGCCTTTGTTAAAAGAAGACATTTCTCTGGATGGTGAGGGTTGGTTATGCCCCAGATGTGATTGCAAAGTTGATTACATTGAATTGGTTAATGAATCTCAAGGAGTAAGTTTTTCTCTCATTGGTAGTTGGGAGAAGGTCTTTCCTGAGGCAACAGTAGCTACAGGTGGACAAAATCAGGATCCTAACTTTGGACTACCTTCAGATGATTCTGACGATAATGATTATAATCGTGATAGTTCAGAAACCGATGAGAATGATTAAGGAGATGAGTCAAGTTCTGATGAATTTGATTTCACTTCTACATCCGAGGAATTGGAAGCCCCAGCTAAGGTCAACCCATATTTGGAGCTTATTTATGATGTTGTTTTCTCTTCCCTCATCCATTTCTTCAGTTGCAGGAGGCCAGAACAGAGGAGCCGAAAAAGCAATGGTAGTGGAGTTCATGACGATGAAGCCACAGCTGATGGTGGAAGCACCAAAGGTAGTTGATGCACTGCAATTCTACAAGACCGCGTTTGACATTATCGATAATAGTTGTACTCTTTACCCAAAGTGCAAGGTTGAGCAGGAGATTCTTTATATCCTCTCCGTTCAGTTTGAGCTCGCTGGCTCTACCGTTCTTGTATCTGACATTGCTGGTAACTCTACTCTTGTGAAAAGTCAAAAAACTAGATGTGTGCTTTGCATCAAGACTGAGGAATGTGGAAGCTATTATTAGCCAAAGTTGTGAGCGCTGGAGCCATTGCAAAGGGTCATGACACATGCTGTGGTGGACACGTGGGCAAGGACAAGGCTCCATATAGATACAGTTGGCTCATTCGCTCTATTGCCATTGCTGATGTCCTTACATTGTTGGGATCTGGTTCCTTAAATATTTTTGAGAAAAGTTGAAATTATCAATTTTTTTTAAAAATAAGCTTTCTAAAAAATATTTCTGAGAAAAAGTTGAAAGTACTAATTTTTTTTGAAAATAAGCTTTCTAAAAAACATATTTTTGGGAAAAAGTTGAAAGTATCAATTTTCTTCGAAATTTAAGTTTCTAAAAAATATTTTAGGAAAAAGTTAAAAGTATCAATTTTTCCTGTACAAATGCAATCATTTTTTCTTCCTTTTTATTTTCTTGAATTATTTTTAATGTTAAATAATCCGACGATAGAGCCTCTGTAAGTGAAACAGTAGTTTCTTGCATACTCTTGAGGTGAGGGAATTTTCTCAATTTTTTGCTAAAAGTATTAGAGTTAATTGAGAATAATTTCCAATAATTAATTACTTGGTAAATTTTTAAGGCTTATTGGATAACACAAAATTAAGCTTGTACCATCTTTTGATGGGCATTGTGAGGGTGCTATAAGCTTTCTCACACGTAACCGAACTCTCGAACCCTGTTCTGGTTAGTAGACCCGAACCTATTCTTTTAGGGACCCTTAAACTTAGGTGTTCCATGAAATGATAGATTCCTTATGTGGCCAATCACACCTAGATAAAAAAGATTGGTGGTGACTCTTTAAGTTAATGTCTAGTAATAGATACCCGGATCTAGATGTTATGACAGCTTGGCCACTCCATTAGGGAAGTCCGAGAGTCAGGCTAGTAAATAAATTTGTGTTATCCAAAAGCCTAATAAAATTGAACCTTTTGTATAGATTTTTAATTCATTCATGTTTATTTACTTTATTAATTATGTCATTCATATGCATATGCATAACATGAGCTCTATACCCGAGCTTCATCCCTCTAGGAGGGAGTAAAGTACCTATTACTTTCATGAGGTTAATGCCTCTACAGTGGCTAGCAAAATACTCCCATTCAAATTGAACCTTTTTCGTTCGTAGCCTGTAATGGGTGAGGATTAGGGTGCCTTACTAGTCTGTGATAGACAATGATGTAAGGAACAATTTGGAAACCTTTAGACTTTAACATTGAACCATATATAGTGAACCTTAGAAGTGCCTAAACCTAAGATAGAGCATTTTCTACCCAATGATAGATATACCCTGAAACTAGGACACAAAAAGGGTGTTTATCTAATCATTTTGATTGTCTGACTTTATGCATCATTTTCATTATCATATGTAACATTGTGCATTGGCATCACTTTCACTTCATCTATGAAACTAACTACGTTGTTTGTCTGATTTTATGCATTTGCATTATTTTCATGATCATGTTTTAACACAATCATTTGCATCCATTTCATATTGGATTTCATCCATAAAAATGTACATTTTATTCGTGCATCAACGTATCATACATAAAGCATAGCATAGCATTTCTAATCATAATTGTGGTTCTAAAGGTTCAAGGATAGCTCCACCAAGCAATCCACTCACCAATACAATACAAGGGCTTAAACCAGACTAATGGAACAAGAAAATTTCAATCGTCTCGAGAGAATAGAGAAAGCTCAGAAGAAGTTAGAAGGGGAGTTGAATAAGATTTTAGAGGCTTTGAACAAGTTAAACAAGGGGAAGGTAATAGAGGAGAATGTTAGCCAACAAGATCATCCCCTACAATAGGAGGATGACCCATTGTACCCTCATGGTTTCAAGCCATATAAAGTCTAACCTGCACAAGGTCCACCATCACAGCAGTTCACCTATCTTGTAGGGTACACATATCTCAGAATGCCATGAGATTCAAATCAATGACAGTACCAAAGTTATATAAATTTTTTCTTTACTAAAAAGGTATTAGAACCAACATCAGTCCCTAATTTGGATGATCTAAAAGAATAAAAAAAAATTAAGGCCCAAAGAGAAGGAGCTTGTAAAAGCCTTAAAAGCTAAACAAAAGATAAACTTGTTAGAGAAAAAGCTACGAGTAGTGGAAGGAGTAGGTTTTTATGGTTCTGCCGATGCTATTGGACTTTGTTTAGTCTCGGATATGGTTATCTTTCCGAAGTTTAAAGTGCTAGAGTTCAAGAAATATGATGATACAAGGTGTCCAAAAACTCATATTACTATGTACTGTCAAAAAATGGCTGCACATGCCAATAATGAAAAGCTCTTAATACACGTCTTTCAAGATAGCCTAACAAGCTCTGCACCTAGATGGTATGTTCAGTTGGACAGGACCCGTATTTGTTCTTGAAGTGATATGGCTCATTCTTTCATTAGTCAATACCGGTATATAATAAACTTGGCCCCTGATCATCTTTTTTTATAGAATATGGAGAAAAAAGTAACTGAATCATTCAAAGAATATGCCCAGAGGTGGAAGGACATGGCTACTCAAGTGCAACCTTCTTTGACTAAAAAAGAGACCATCGTATTGTTTGTCAGCACTTTGAAATCTCCTTATTATGAAAAGATGATAGGAAATGCCACAAAGAATTTCACTGACATGGTGATTTCAGGCGAAATCATTGAGAATGCCATTAAAAATGGCAAGCTAAAAGGAGGAGAAACCAAGAAAGCACCTAAGAAGAAAGAGACTGAAGCTCAAGCTGTAGGCTTTGACAAATTGTTCAGGGGATACCAACCTTATCCACCCTCAGATTACTCTCTATACTATCCTACTATGAATAATACTTCATCTTATCCATACCAACCAGCCCCACAACCACCTAATTTATCCATATACCAGCCCAATTTTATCCCCCAAGCTCTCATATACAGCCTTAATAGTCAAACTCTTGCAAGACCTTACATTCATCCTATTAGCCTGAAAAGTAGTTCACGAGAGCAACAGACTATTTGAGAAAAGCTCGTATTTGATCCAATCCTTATGACTTATACAGAGTTATACCGAGAGCTCTATAATAGCCACCTGATTGCCCTCAAGTTGTATGGAGTTGCTCAAGCCATCTTATCCTAAGTCGTATGATCTTATCGTTCATTGTGATTACCACTATGGAATTGCTGGCCATTTCACTAAAAATTGCACTGCTCTAAAGCATAAAGTGCAACGATTAATCGAGGATGGAATGGTAAGTTTGATCAAGGAATAGCAACAACACCTAATATTAGTGGTAATCCATTGCCTAATCATAATGTCAATGCTCTGAATGAGAATCAAGAATATGTTAATTTAAAAAGGCTTGAAGAGTCGCAATGAATTAAAGGGGCGAGATAAAAATCTTTCACCTGATTGTATAGAGGCATGATTTTAAAGAAGGATGTTAAAATCGGTTGAATGCTACTTGTCATTCTAAGAGTTCTTTTAAAGTAATGTTAGGATTTCTTTTTTGCAATATAATTTCACTTGTTATCATTTAATAAAGGCAAGTTAATGCATTTCATTACATTTTCTCTTTCACTCGACCATTACTCCATGCTCTGTTACCTTTCATAAATTTACATTCCCATTCTCAAATTTCAGATGATGAATATTTAGACAATGATAATAATAATTCTGAGATTTAATTTTGAGAACTTATCCACATTAATATGAGGAGATCATTTGAGCAAAAAAGTAAGCTGTTACTAGAGGTGAAACAAATATGTCTTGAAGATGTGCAATCTTTTATACAGGTTCATGAGCTTTGTTCAATAGATGATGTTCAAAAAAGGTATTCACAATTGAGATGAAAAATGGCCATATTTTTTTTACCATTCGAAAAAACCATTTATTGTTACCCTTTTGAGCCTATTATGATTTCTTTTTCTGAAGAACCCCAACCAAAGATCACCCTCTATACTGGGAGGTAATTTTAAAAAAAAAAAAAATCACAAAAGGTCTCAAAGATGGAAAGAAAAAGAAAAGTAAAAGATAAAATAAATGTCACACATGATTTGGGGTAAAATAATGAGAATCTTTTGTGTGCGGAAAGAAAAAAGTGATAAAATGATGTGGGGGTAAAATGCCAAGTTGCATCAATGATCCTTTGGTCTTGGACCTTTTTAATACATATTTTGAGCCTATTATATCCATTTCTTTTATGACCCCTCACCTTGACCTACATTATAATCTTAAAAAGTCCATTTGGATCAAGTGTGAATGCTCAACTTGAATGATCATATGTTGAGCGAAGGCATGCACGTGATGAAATAATGGAATCATGCTACATTGCTCTAAAGTTTGATGTGTGAAAAGATATCAACAATGGATGAAAAATGAGAAAAAAGAAAAAAAGATGATGAAAAATGAAAAAATGAAAAAAATAGAGAAAAAAAAGAAAAAAATGAGAAAATTAAAAAAAGATTCAAATTGAAAACCTGAAAAGGTGATTTAGGTAAAAAAAGATCTAAGTCAAATAGTTCACATGGATGAAAGAACAAAGACATCTGAAGATCCCTCAAAGACTAGGGTAAAGTTCACCAAGCTCAAAATGACTTCAACAGTAAATAGAATGAGTTTTTGAAAAAGAATCCTAGATTAATGTTGATAATTGTCTGAATATTCATTATTTGGACATACCATTCATCCCAATGACATGTATCCAATTTATTTCCTTTCCCATTTGTTTTGTACCAAAATAGATCTTCATTGATTATCTTTACCATAATTCACCTTGTATTCTCTTATTGTTACATCCCTAGAATAAATTAAGAAAATGTGTGAGTGCATTATAATTGTCAAGAATTGAAATGATGATGAATGAATGACAATGTGCATAAAAAAGTCTTGCATTCTTTTAAAGAGAAATCTAAGATGATAGTGGTAACAAAATGAAAAAATAGTAGAAACCTAAAAGAGATGATTTGAAAGGACATATGATGTGACCAAATGAATAATATGATGATGGATTGGACAATAAAATGAAGATGGGGCAAATCTTAAAAAGTGGTATAATCAAGTGATGAATATGGGGATGTATTGGTTGATATAACCTATGAGTTATGGTTAAGTGATGAAAATGATATGGAGCAATAGACAAAACTGGTGCTAAGAAGCTTATGAATGATGACCAAGTGATAGATGATAAAATTTGTTTTGAAATGGCTAGTATTGAGAAGCTTATGAACGATGACCAAGTGACAGAACATGAAATTTATTTTGAAATGGTTAGTGCTAATAAGCCTGGCATGTAGGGTAATAGGTAAAATTTGTTGGCATTGAGAAACCTTCGGATGGTGAAGCTTGTTCCAAAATGTTGAAAAGCTAAATAAGGGAAGAATGTGAGATGGTAGGGTCTTGAGGACCATATTCCACAATTATTTAGGATTTTATGACATTATTGACATTCACATTACATGCAACATGTTGGCATCGTTGCTTAAATAGTACATTTACATAATTTGATGTTTGGACATGCATGGCACTATGAGAATCTAGGTTGCTGCATTTGCATCATTAAGAAAGCGTTTGTATTTTTGGTCATAACATTCATTCATGCAAATTTTTGAGTCACTTAAAAAACAAAATTATGAATATTTTGATGATAATTTTTTGAGAACTCAAATGAGAATCTCTGAGTTTCAAAATGAGAATCTTTGAGGAGTGAAATCTTAAAGTTCGTCGAATGTGAATCTTCGAACAAATGAAAAGTTTTGAAGTTTTGGATGTGAATCTCTAAAATACAAAGCTTCAACTTTTTGGATATGAATTTCTAATGTTTTAAATGAGAACCTTTGAACTTAGATGCGAAACTCTAAGTTTTATTGCATGTGAGCCTTTGAACTCAAATGAAAAGCTTTGAACTTTTACATATGAATCTCCAAAATTCAAATGAAAAGCTTTAGATTTTTGGATATGAATTCCAAGTTTGCCAAATGAAAACCTTTGAAAAGCCTTGAACTTTTAGATGTGAATCTTCAAAATTCAAATAAAGATCTTTAAATGTTGGATGCGAGTCTTGCAAGTTGCAAATGCAAATATCGAGATATTACAAATTTGAATGAAATTGAAATTTTGAGAATCAAATTTCAGTAAATTCTTACGAAGTTAGAAGATTCTTGCGAATCTGAACCTCTGAATGTTGAACTCAAATTGTGAATCCTTAAGTTCCCATTACAAAATTCCTTTAGTCATGATTTATAACTCCTTTGAACATGATTGTTAAAGAGTAATTTATTTTCCAAAGTCGTGGTGCCTCTATTTAGAGGAGCAATTTACTTTTCAAAGTTGTGGTGCCTCTACTTAGAAGAGCATTTATTTTTGAAGTCATGATGCTTCTGCTTAAAGAATTTATTTATTTTTCAAAGTCATTGAGCCTCTGTTTAGAGGAGCTTTGTTTATTTTTCAAAGTCGTTGAGCCTCTGATTAGAGGAGCCATTTATTTTTCAAAGTCGTTGAGCCTCTGATTAGAGGAGCCTTTTACTTTCCAAAAGTCGTTGAGCCTCTGTTTAGAGGAGCTTCATTTATTTTTCCAAAGTTGTTGAGTCTCTGTCGTTGAGCCTCTATTTAGATGAGCTTTGATCAAAATTTTAACAAAAAAAAAGGAAAAAAAAGTAAAAAAAAATGTCAAGTTGAGTCTTAAACAAGTGTTTACGTCTTTACACAATTCCTGTTTCACAGAAAATACGTAAAGAGGGGCAGTTGTAGACACCCTATTTTGTCCGGGGTTCTCTATCAATCGAGACTAATCTAAGCTCGATTGTAGGGATTTTTATTCATTTTTATTTTAGAATTTTTTTATTTTTGTATTTATCATTTTTATTTTTTATGGTTCATCTATTGTTTAATTTCTTTTTCTTTTTCCATTATCTGATTAATTTTTTTTAAAAAAAAAGAGAAAAACTGAAAGAATGAGATTAAGATTGGTGCTAATTTTTAGCTTTGGGTGATAATCAGAATTGCACTAAAACTCAATCACATAATTTTATAAAATGATTACAATTTATAGTAAGAAGGAGAGCCACAAGAAAAAAGAGATCACAGTCATTGTTGCCACGCCATCCTTTTATTCTTCATTCATCATCGTCTTCTACAAAAAAAAGCTCTTGAGGAGGACTCAATTTTTTTTTTTTTGGCTTTCAGATTCCTGAATAAATCAAATACCCAAAGAAGTAAAGTCTTTCAAATATTTTTTATATAAATCGATCAAATCCAAAAGGATAAGGTTGCTTGAGAAAGGGGAAGTCTGGTATTTGGTGGGTATTGAAAATAAATGGTGAATCTGTATGTGAAAGCAGAGCCACGGTGACAGTTCATGGTAAATATTATTGATAGCTGAGGTTCATTTTGCCTTAATCTTTGTTTATTTTGTCATCTTGTTTCTATTTACGTATTGAAGAAAGAAGGTTTTGCTTCGAAAAAGAAGGTGGAAGATCACCTGTACAACATGTAAGTATTCATTTGTTTATTTGGAAGAATATATTATTCACAAAATCATCAAAGTTTCGAAACAAAAAAAAAGTGAAACCAACCAACAGAAAACAGCAACATGATGACTGGTAGGCAGCGAAGTTGAGAAAGTAGTAATGGCAGTGAAAAGAGAATGTGGTCGAATTCCAGCTCATCTTCGACTTTCGGTGATGACCCCACCAATGTAAACCTTAATTTCGATCTCAAACTGGTGGATGAATGGTTTGGTTTGTTGACATTGATTAAACCGGTCGGATTGAAACATAATCATCGTGAAAATGGTGATGGAATCGCCAATGGATCGTTGAATCAGGAGAGAATCAATGATGGCGACGAAGACAATGATCGATTGTGAGTGGAGAATGAGGAAATGTTTGGCGATAAAGGGTCTTTGAGTTCCAACAGTAGCGGATACGCCACTGACAGAGGGAGCAGCAACGCCACGAGCACGTCCAGGATCGATGAAGCGAGTGAAATTGATGATAGTGAGATTCAGGTAGTGAGAAACAATGTGTCACTCGAAGAAATCACCGATTCTCAGGCTTTCTCTTGAGTGCTCGGTAAACGCCACTTCGATGAGGATGATGCTTCGATATCATGGAGGAAGCGAGAGAAACACTTCTTTATTTTGAGTAATTTTGGCAAACCAATATATTCTAGATATGGTGATGAACACAAGCTAGCTAGTTTTTCAGTAACACTTCAAGCCATTATTTCTTTCGTGGAGAATGTGAGAGATCGTGTCAAATTGGTGAAGGCTGAGAAACATCAGGTAGTCTCTCTTGTGAAGGGATCAATTTATTTAGTTTGCATTAGCTGCACAGATGATCCCTTTGAATCATTAAAAGGATAATTGGAGCTTCAGTCTGATGATTTAAAGGATGATGATTATGATCCTAATGGTCTAAAACATGATAATGCGATTAAGTCAAAAAGTTTAAGTTCAGATTTTACATCTGATTCTAAGGATCTTGGTGCTATGTTAGAAGATAATATTTCTTCTCAAAAAGAAGAAGGTGTAGTGTTTATCAATGCTTCTAGAGATTTCAAGAGACAAAAACCTAAACTTAGTAGAAATGAGTCTTTAAATGATGAGCTGTTATCAATAATGGAATTAGCTTCAAAACAAGATGGTGCTGCTGCTTCCAAGAAATGAAGCATCGAAAGGTTGGACTACAAAAGGTTATATGATGGTATATTCTGCAGAAGGCTGGAAGGGTTTAAGCCTAGAAAAGTTAAAGCCAGAGAAAGAGCTTTCACGTGCTATATCTAAAATTCTTCGACTCAAATTAAAAATTAGAGATCTATTTCAATGTATTGATTCACTATGTGCTGAAGGAAGGCTCCCAGAATCATTATTTGATTCTGAGGGACAAATTGATAGTGAAGATATATTCTGTGCAAAATGTGGGTCTAAGGACCTATCTTCCAACAATGATATCATTCTATGTGATGGCACTTGTGACTGTGGATTCCATCAATATTGCTTACAGCCGCCTTTGTTAAAAGAAGACATTCCTCCGGATGATGAGGATTGGTTACACCCCAGATGTGATTGCAAAGCTGATTGCATTGAATTGGTTAATGAATCTCAAGGAACAAGTTTTTCTCTCATTGACAGTTGGGAGAAGGTCTTTCTTGAGGTAGCAGTAGCTGCAGGTGGACAAAATCAGGATCCTAACTTTGGACTGCCTTCAGATGATTCTGAAAATAATGATTATAATCCTGATAGTTAAGAAATCGATGAGAAGGATTGAAGAGATGAGTCAAGTTCTGATGAATCTGATTTCACTTCTACATCTGAGGAATTGGAAGCCCCAGCTAAGGTCAACCCATATTTGAAGCGTATTTATGATGTTGTTTTCTCTTCCCTCATCCATTCCTTCAATTGCAGGAGGCCAGAACGAAGGAGCCAAAAAAGTAATGGCAGTAGAGTTCACAACGATGAAGCCACAGCTGATGGTGGAAGCACCAAAGGTAGTTGATGCACTGTAATTCTACAAGATCGCGTTTGACATTATCGATAATAATTGTACTCTTTACCCAAAGTGCAAGGTTGAGCAAGAGCTTCTTCATATCCTCTCGGTTCAGTTTGAGTTCGCTGGCTCTACCGTTTTGTATCTGACATTGCTGGTAACTCTGCTCTTGTGAAAAGTGAAAAAATTGGATGTGTGCTTTGCATCAAGACTGAGGATGTGGAAGCTGTTATAGCCAAAGTCGTGAGCACTGGAGCCACTGCAAAGGGCGGTGACGCATGCTATGGTGGACACGTGGGCAAGGATAAGGCTTCATATAGATACAGTTGGCTCATTTGCTCTCTTGCCATTGCTGATGTCCCTACATTGTTGGGATCTGGTTCCTTAAATATTTTTGAGAAAAAGTTGAAAGTATCAATTTTTCTTGAAAATAAGCTTTCTAAAAAAAATATTTTTGGAGAAAAGTTGAAAGTATCAATTTTTTTTGTACAAAAGCAATCATTTTTTTCTTTTTTTTTATTTTTTAAAATTTTTTTTAATGTTAAATAATCCGACGATGGAGCCTCTGCAAGTGAAACAGTAGTTTCTTGCATACTTTTGAGATGAGGAAATTTTTTCAATTTTTTGCTAAAAGTATTAAAGTCAATTGAGAATAATTTTTAATAATTAATTACTTTGTAAATTTTTAAGACTTATTGGATAACACAAAATTAAGCTGGTACCATCTTTTGATGGCCATTGTGAGGGTGCTATAACCTTTCTCACACGTAATCGAACTCCCGAACCCTGTTCTGGTTAGTAGACCCGAACCTATTCTTTTAAGGACCCTTAAACTTAGGTGCTCTCTGAAAGGATAGATTCTTTAGGTGACCAATGGCACCTCGATAAAAAAGATTGATGACGACTCATTAAGTCAATGTCTAGTGATAGATCCCCAGATCTAGACATTATGACAACTATAATCATCAGTAAAGAGTAAAAAATACTTACTTCCACTAAGTGATGTAGTTCTCATAAGCCCACATAGATCGACATGTATCAATTCAAGGCATTCAGAGGTTCTCTATAACTATCCACTTGGAAACAACTTTTTTGCTTGTTTCCTATAAATACACCATTCACATAAATCAAGAGATCCAAATTTAGGCAATCCAAAAAGCATACCTTTCTTACTTAGTAACTGCAAGCCTTTGATATTGAGATGTCCATATCGTAGATGCCATAATTTTGATTCATCCTTCTTGCTAACAATAAGAGCTTGCTTTTTCACATTAAAAATTTTAAGTAGAAACATCTTATTTTTTATCTTAGACATATTCACTATAGATTGCCCAAATTTATCTTTAATCATACATGCTCCATTTTCAAACATAATTGCACACATTCACCAGCCATCACTTGTCCATCACTCAACAAACTATGTACCAAATTAGGAACAAAGAAGACATTAGAAAGTAATTTTATTTTACCATTGCTTACCTTCATTGTAACAGTACTTTTTCTTTCAACTTGCATCTATTTTTTATCTTTAAATTTTGACTTACAACTTTTATGACTCATTAAGATCCTTAAACAGTGATCTATTGGGGGTCATATGGTTCGAACACCCATTATCCACAAACTAAATGTCATTTGGAACTTCATTAGCAAGTAAATAGGTCATGAATAACTTACTTTCTTTGCTTTCTTCCTCCACATAGCTCACTTAGTTCCAATAATTTACCTTTATATGCCCAAATTTCTTATAATTGTAACACTGGATAACACTTATATTCTCTTTTTGCTCACCAACAAACTACCTCTCTTATCCATCAAAATGATCTCTTCTTTTACCTTTGCCACATCTTCTTCTACGAAAGCCTCCTCTGCCATGTCCTTGGCAACAGACACTTCTTTTCTAGTTTTTTCCCCTTTCACTTGAAACACCTTCTCATCAGTCTTCTTTTATGATCTGTTCAGCCTAACCTCATGAGCTTGCAAAGAATCCATCAGTTCATCAAAGGAAAAAATAGACAAATCCTTAGACTTTTCTATTGCAACAACTATATAATCAAACTTTGGAGTTAGGCTTTGTAAAACTTTGAAAACAATAGTCTCATCAGTAATATTATCACCATAAGACCTCAAATGAGTAACAATAGAAATTACTCTAGAAAGAAAATCTTGCGTTGTTTTCTTACTTGTCATTATTAAAATTTTAAACTCATGTCAAAGAATTTAGAGTTTCACAGTAATAACTTTTGAAGAACCTTGAAACTTTTTCTGTAAGGTTTCCCAAGCTTTTTTTGAAGTGTTGGCTACCACAATCCTAGAAAAAAATGTCGCATGAACTGCCTGCTAAAAGATAAATAGGGCTTTGAAATCTTTTTTCTTATTATCTTTCAACCGTCCATCATCGTTATCATTCTCATCATATCCAGTTTCTACAAAATCTCAAAAATCTTGATATTTGAATAGTGTCTTCATCTTAATACTCTAGAAGTCGTAAAGTTTTCCATCAAACATAGGAATGAGAGGTTGGGCTATATTTAAATTGCCATTGACTGCCATTGTTGATAATTCAATGCATACAAAAAATGGGAAAGGATCTTATAGCTGTGATACCAAGAATTTTGTTAGGGAAAGAGGTAGGTTTTCTAAAATTAAATCACTAACTCATAAGAAATAACTAATTTTGGGTAATTGTAAATAAATTACTCTATATTTCTATTAAACTCAATCAGCCTTTTAATAGGCTTACAAGATAACTAACAGAGAAAAAAACTCAAACAGTTAACAGATAATGGAAAAATGGAGAAAGTGGTTGAATATTAGAAATTAGTCAACCATGTTTAACAACTGCCAACTAATCCTAAAAGCCAACATCTACTACCAACTATATCCTAAAAACTAAGACTTTGAGCCCAAACATGAACTCAATTTTGAATCATTCTTTAACACTTATTGGGAAGCTTATAGCTTCACCCACTCATGCTTGTTTAAATCCTCACTCTTTTGAATAAATGTTGTTTCTTTTTTTTTCTTCTTTCCATGCTAACCTGTTGCCCAGGGATTGAAAATTGCTTTCTCTTACCTATTTGTTTGTTTCTGCATGGGTGGGGTTACGGTTCACAATTGCTTGAAATTTAATCTTGGCATTTTGTTTTTTTTTTATGTTGTTTTCTTCTTTCAACTGGCCATGAATTTCAAAGTTCCATTCTTGCTGAAAAGGTGCTTACCATCCTTTATAATTTTGAAAGTTTTTAAATGCCAAACAAAAAAGAAAATGGCCCTGTAAGGAAAGAAGAAAAAGCTTAAAACCTGTTTTATTTTCTTGCTTGATCCTTATGTGCTAACTATATTAACTAAAGGTCAATTTTTCATCCTGGTTCAGGTGCCTTAATTTTTTTCCTTCCTTCTGCATATAGGTTGTGCATAGAGCTTTAATGCCCTAATCATTGTATGGTTACTATTTCCCTTCTCTGCATGGAGATCTAGGGGGCTATGATTTTTGTTGCATACAATTAGGTCTTTGAAGTTTTTAGCTTCATTATTCCCACATTTGCTGACATCCGGTTACCTCGTTTTACTATTTGTTGTGCATAGTAAAAAGATCAACATAAAAAAAAAAAAAGAAAAAAGAGAAGATATGTTTTTATAAAAATAAAAAATAAAAAAAGAGATTTTGAAAACTCTATGTAGATATTGGATGGAATCCAAATTGTATTTCAGAGGGTTAATTTCTTTTAATTTCACTTAAATATTAGAGAATTAAAGAAATTATCCTTCACCAAAAATAAATAAAAATTGATAACATAAAAATAAATAAACCTAAAGTTTGTTTGTGTTCAATAAGATTTATTTTCATACATACCTCATATCACACATGTCCATGCACATTTCTTTTATGTAGATTAGGTTTAATCACAATTTAAATTCCATGTATTTTTAATTTCCTTGAGTGGTCAAATTTCAATGTGTATTTTAATTTTTATGCAATTTCATTCTTCATGCTTTAATTTACTTGCGATACAATTTATTTCCCATGTACTTTAGATTTACGCAAAAAATAATATTGATGATGTTTCAAAAAAATGAAAAATGATTATTTTGGAAACCTTGCGTAGATATTAGAAAGAATCCAAATCTTGTTTTGAAAAATTAATTTTTTTAATTTTTGTTTAGATATTAAGGAATTAAAGGAAAATTTCCTTTTTCAATAAAAAATAATAATAATAAATAAAAAGATTAAAATTAGCTAGTTATGTCTATTGCATGATTTATGGAATATTGTATTCATTTCATGGCACCTACTTATTGTCATGGAATGTTTTTTATAATACTTTGTTGCACATTCACTACACATGTTATTGACCATCTCTTTTATTGCATAATGTTTCAAAAATATTTTATTAAAAAAATGATGATTTTGAAAACCTTGCTAAGATATTGAAGAAAATTCAAATCATATTTTAAAGAATAAATTTTTTCAAATTCTGCTTAGATAGTGGGGAATTAAAAGAAAGTTTCCTTTATAGAAATAATAACAAAAGTCGAATTTATTTCATTCTTAATTTTCTCTTCGAAAAAAAATAATGATAATAAATAATAATGGACATAATAGATGTAAGGTTAGATACATATAAAGTAAGATTATGGATGACATTAGCATTATTAATTATTTATCTTGTATCACATCATGAAATAAAAATGTGAGTTAGTATTTCAATAATTTTGAAAATCGGTTTTCATATATAAAAAAAATGTTTAATATAATTACTTGAAAATAATAATTAAAACCCTGGTTAGATATCGGAGGGCTTTTTAATAATTACTTTTCATGAAGGAATATTAAGCCAAATTTTAAGGAATATTGTGAGAATTCTAAGTAGATAAATATTTCTCAAAATTATACTTAGATATAGGAGAATTAAAAAAAATATTTCGATACTAAAGGTTTTCATCTTATTCCAATAATAAAGATACTTTAGAAAAAGGAGAAAGAAAAAAATCATTTTAAATATTAAAATTAAGATCATTTGTATCGATAGTTAGGATAATATATGATCAATTGGTACTAATTTTTAGCGCTGTTGGGTATTAATTCTTTCTTACATGTAATCAACTTCCGAATCTATCTTTATTTTTGTAGACCAAAATGTCTTTTTGTAGACCAAAATGTCTTTTTGATAAATTTTAAACTCTTTTATTATTTTATTAAAAAGATAAATATTTTTTGTAACCAATCACACCTAACAAAAAGATTGATGGCGACTCTTTTTATTTTGAAATCTTTAAAATTTTCGTCTAGTAGTTCCAAAAACTATTATGACAAATTAAAGGAGATAATTAAATCAATTTATCATTTTATTTGGTTCATGGATGCAATATTCCAAAACTTTAATTAACTTGAGCTAATTAAGGAAGACTGTTATCTAATTTGAAAAGATTGATTTTCAAATTAAAACTATTCAATTAATTTGTGTTTATCTATTTTATATAAATATAAAAAAGTAAAAACTTTTTGTAAAAAAGGAAAACGTCCAATGTAAATGATTTATAATATTGACATATGGACAATATTTATCAATCGCCACATGTCTTGTATTAATAATATTTATATATATTTATTTCTCTTTTAATTGATATGAATTGATTTAATTTTATAAAAGTTTTAAAATATTTCAATGCATTAATTATATTCACTTTTTTAAAAATTTTCAATTAACTTACTTTATATATAAGATAAAATATCCTAAATTATATATCAAAGCTAAATCAACGAGCCATTATAATAAAAAATTTTCTTAATGATTCAAAGAAATAAAAAAAAAATGTAATTATGGTCATTAAATTTTTTTTAATGATTCAAAGAACTTTTATTTAAATTTATAGACACTCTATTTAATTCAAGCCCAAATCAATTAAGCTCGGATTTTTTTTAGCCCAATTATAGATTTTGTATTGTTATTTTATTTTTATTTTTATTATTTTATTAGTTGAATTTATTTTTTATATATACATATTTATTTATTTATTTATTATTATTATTATTATCTTTATTGATTTTTTTATTTTATTTTATTTAGATATTAAAAAAAGGAAGATTATAAAAAATATATATAGAGAAATTATTAAAAAAAAGAGTTGAATGGTCAAATAAAGTTGGAAGAAGATAATGATAAGGCTGGTTTTATCATGATTGAATTTGATTTCATGATAAATTTTATTTTTGTGAAAATTTTAAGTTTTTGAATTGAAGTAATCTAAAATTATCTCAATTTTGGTCTTATAAATAAACCTACAATCAACACATCACGGAGAAAAAATCAATAGAACAACCACAGAGAAAACCAAAAAGAAGTAGCAAAAATGGAAGTGAGGGTTTTGGTTTAGTAAACCATAAGTAGTTTAATAAAAAATCCTAGGATTATGTTTTTGAATTTTTAGCTTTTGGGTTTCTAAGCTAAGGGAAAGCACACAATAGACAAGGGGTTTTATTTGCAATTAGCAACTGATTCTTAGCCAAAAAACCATCAACAGCCTATAGCCACACTAAGTTGTCCCTCAAACAATACCTAGAAACCAACACATAATCATACTATCCTTCCTGAGACCAACATTCCATTCTTTTCCATTTCGGCCATTTCGTCTTGATAATTCAAGATGCATAAACCAATGCCAATTATTCAGCAAACATTCACCTCCTGTTACCACCACAAGAACAAAGCCCAACCCAAAGAAACCTAATTCACAGTCAATTCATCAACAACAAAAGCCAAAGCCACCAAAACAGAAGCCAAATTTCACAAGTACATTCACCAACAAAAAAAAAATCACAAACGAATACCAGATTTTTGTGAAGTTTTGGTTTGAGGCATTTTAGGAATTTTCTGTGTGGTTTAAATAGAGGAAGATGAGTCAACAACGAGCCATTTGGTGGAGATTGGAGGCAAATCAGTGCTAGAAACTGGTAGTGGGCAATGACATACGGCTGTGATAGCGACGGGATTAGGAAAGAATCTGGGAAAGGCAATCAAGTTTTTGGTTTGAAAGAGTGGGGCAAAGAAATCAGTTTGTAGAGGGAGAAGGGAAGAGCTGAAAATGAAGGAGAGACAGAAAATAGAGATTTTCACATAATAAGTAAAACAGCATCATTTTTCGAAGAGTTCAGAAATTGGATCTTTAAAAGATTTACATGCTGCTCCAGGGGCAATCCGACCCAGTTGCGACCCGCATCCTGTGAGCCATATGCCAAGCCAATACTTTTGCAAGCCACCTTTGAGTCTAGAGTTGACTAACCTAAGCCGATTCCCTGAAGTCAAGCTACGATTGTTTTTGGTTTTTTTTTTCTTTTTTTTGTTATTTTCCTTACTATTTTTTATTTATTTAGAGTGAATTTAAAAAAAAAATAAAACTATTCTCAAAAATGATAAAAATTTCAGAATATTAATTTTTCTTAAAAAATATAAAAATATTTCAAAAAAATTTTTAAGGAGAAATTAAAGTATCAATTTTTCTTAAATAGAATAATATTTTAGAAAAATTGAAGTATCAATTTTTCTTAAATAAAAACATATTTCAAAAAAAATTTTTGAGGAAAAATTGAGGTATCAATTTTCCTTAAACAAAAAAATATTTCAAAAAAATATTTTGAGAAAAAGTTGAAACATCAGTTTTCCTTAAATAAAAAAATTATTTCAAAAAAATTTTTTGAAAGAAAGTTGAAGTATTAATTTTTTATAAATAAAAAAATATTTCAAACGAAGTATCAATTTTTCTTAAGTAAAATATTTCAAAAAAAATATTTGAGGAAAAGTCGAAGTATCAATTTTCCTTAAATAAAAATTATTTCAAAAACATTTTTTAGGAAAAGTTGAAGTATCAATTTTCTTAAAATAAAAAAAATTCCAAAAATATTTGAAAAAAGTTAAAAGTATTAATTTTTTCTTAAATGAAGCATTAATTTTTTCATAAAATAAAAGAAAAGAAAAGAAATTTTTAAGAAAAAGTTGAAGTATCACTTTTTCCTTAGAATTTAATTTAAAAAAATGTTAAATAATTTGACAACGTAGCCTTTGCAAGAAAAATAGTAATTTTCTTTCTTGTATACTCTTTAGATGAAGAATTCCTTTAATTTTCTACCAAAACGTTGGAGTCAATTAAGAATAATTCTTAATAATTAATTATTTAGTAAGATTTTTTAGTCTTAATAGATAACATAAAATAGCTGGTACTATTTTTTGATGGATGCTATAAAGGTATTATAACCTTCCTCACACATAACCATACTTCTAGACCTAACTTAGTTTTGTAGACTAGAATCTACCTTTTAAAGATACCTAAATCAAGTTTGAGATTTCTCTTTAAAATGTGACAGATTCAGTTAGGTGGCCAATCACACCTAAACAAAAAAGATTTGTGACAATTTCTAAGTCATATCTAGCAACAAGTCCACAGATCTATACATTATGACAGTTTGACAATTCCACTAGGGATATTGAGAGTCAGGCCAGTAAATAATTTCATGTTATCCGAGCCTAACTTAATAAATTTATAAATTTTTGTTTTGTTTCTTGTATTTTATTTTTAAATCTTGTTATATATTGTTATCTATCTACATGTGCATAACATGATATCTATACCAGAGCTTCGTCCTTCTACGAGGGAGTAAAGTACCAATGCTTTCGTGAGATTTTAATGCCTTTACAGTCGTTAGTGAAATACACCCATTTAAATTGAATATTTTCTACTTGTAGCCTATAATGGGCAAGAATTTAGGTGTATTAATCTATAATGGACCATGATATAAGAAACAATTTGAAAATCTTGATATTCCAAATCCAAAACACATATACAGTGAGCCATTATGGACTTAATCCATAGGTAGAGCCATATCTTTCTCTTTTTAGAAATAATCCAAAATTAGATCATATTCCTTTTGTTATACATGAGTTATGCATTAACTTGTTTTGTCTTTTTGCTAACTCTATTCTTGTTTATTACTTCCTGTTTGTGAGAATCATATTTATGTTTTCAATTATTTTGTTTATTTGTTTGTTTGATTATATATTTCATTTATCCATGCATCTCACTCATTCATAAAGCATCATTATTCATATAGTATATCCATTGTATCATTGCATAATATAAAATTTTTTTGCTTTATCTAGGGCAATAACTTAGAAAACATGGGTGATCAATTAAAAGCTTAGATTCAAGCCTTAAAACTCAACCAAGAAGAATTCAAACATGAACTACGATAAGTGAAGACATAACTTGCCAAGCTACTACAAATAGTTGAAAATCTTAATGGGACCCATTTTAAAGAATCTTCATCCCCTTAAACTTATCTATGTATTGGATAAACATTGGGGGCCAACATTTGTCCAAGTCTTACTAATAGCCTAAGTGAAAACCAAACTATAAGAGAGATGGTTAAGACAAAGATTTCCAATTCCACATAGTCACCACAAATTGGTTCACAGCCACATCTTTATTCTTATTTAGTTACTTTTCAACCACCCTTTTTGACATCCTAAGCAAGACCCACTTCCTTTTAACCACATAGATTGGCTTGAATCCATATCCCCATCCTCTCATACACAATGCCTTCCAAAATCTTTGTGCTTATTAATCCATCCAGTAATCAAATTTCCTAATGAACCTTCTACCTTATATACCCAATTTTACTCCAAAACCCACACTTGTAAGTCCAACCATGGGTTAACCCAAGAAATCATTAAGTAAAAAGAAAAAGAGAGCCATCATTGATCCAATCCCTATGACTTACAATGGATTGTTCTCATATCTCCTTAAAAACCATCTAATCGCATAAATTTCTCTAAATTCAATAGAACTCTTTATCCTAAATGGTATAATGTTGGTGCTCGATGTGATTAACATTCTGAGAATGCAGGCCATTCAATAGAAAATTGCCTTGCTTTTAAACATAAATGTAGGGTTTAATAAAAGCTAGCTCAGGAATGTAGGGGAGCCAAGATTGTTGAAAGTTCATTGCCTAATTATATCAGTTGAAGAACCTATCAATGGTAGTATCATGATCTTAAAGTTAAAATATAGGACCTGGCAATAGATTTTAAGATTGTTTAAGAATGTTAATTAGAGATTTTTATTGTTAGGATAATTTTTAATTTTTAATTAAAGATTTTTTATTTTTATATTATTCAATGCATGATTGCATTCATTCATATTTTTTTATTTGTATAAATTTATAGCTAGCCATTATCCTAATTCTTAATTGTGGTAATAAAGGTTTAAGAGCTTGATCGTTAAGGTAATCTACTTGCCACTCATGGAGTTAGAACCATATAACTGAATTGAGAAAATGGAGAAAGCTTAATGTGAAAAGAGATGAAACTTGGCCCAGATAATAGAATGTTGAAAAATCAAGATGGAGAAGTAAAAGAAGCCTGCATACAAGCATCCTAAAGGGCATAATCACAGCAACAACCACCTTTTGAGGCACACTTTTATCTCGAAATACCTTTAACCATTACACTAGTTCCAGTCCTTGATGATCTTAAAAGACTAGAAAAATTGAAAAAAAGTTCATTTAAAGTAAAAGTAAATTCATGTTCCCAAATAAAGATGGATTTCATGGAGAAAGAGCTTTGAGCTATTGAGAGAATAGATTTTATGGATCTATGGATGCATTTGAGTTTTGCTTGGTACTAGTTGTTATTATTACACCTAAGTTCAAAGTCTCAGAATTTGAGAAATATGATAAGATTAAATGTCTAATGACTCATGTCACTATGTATTGACAAGCTCTTGATTCATGTATTCTAAGACAGTCTTATGGGGTTTGCTACTAGATGGTATGCTTAGTTGAACAGAATTCACATCACTTCATGGAAAGAATTGGTTAAGGCATTTGTAACTCAATACAAACACATTGTAAAGTTGGCCCCAGATCGATTGTCTCTACAAAGCATAGAGAAGAAAGATGTTGAGAGCTTTAGAGAGTATACTCAAAAGTGGAGAGATGCTGCTACCTAGATTCAACCACCACTAATAGAAAAAAAAACCATAATTTTACTTGTCAACACTCTTATAGCTCTATACTATAAAAAGATGATTGAAAATCCAATTAAGAATTTTGCTAACATTGTCATATCAAGGGAAATAATAGAGAATGCCATCAAAATGGGAAACTTAAAGAGAATGCTGCAACTAGTATAAAGAAAGTTGGTGCACCAAGAATGGAAAGAAAAGATGTAAAATCTGTGCTTTATGAAAGGAAACAAGTTATAGGTTTTGTGCCATACCATCGTTATTCGATGTACCAACCTTGCTACCCTACCATAAATAACTTTTCTCAAAATCTTTATTTTTGCTAGTTAGCCCAACAATTAATTCCTTATACAAATCCTTATCCCTAATCTACTGCTCAACCATTAAGCAGTAAAAAAAGATCAAGAAACATTCTCAAAAAAATCTCAAATCAAATTTTTGGTTTTTTGTCTCTATTGGAAAAGTACCAGTACCTCACCCTAGTACCTTTGAAAGTAATTTAAAATCCATTAGTGAAGAGTTCTGATCTAAACTGTAAATATGATTATCACATAGTGGCAATTTGACACTCAATTGAAAAATGTAGGAAGTTGAAAAAGAAGATTGAAAGTCTCATCCAAAATGGCACATTAACACAAGAGCTTTTTGAACAATGGAAATTTGCTTTGTCATAGGTTGATTTTTCTTTGTTCTAATGTCTTGAACATAAATCCATTGTAGGAAAATTTTAAAAGTTTGTAATAAGTTTTGGTTTTTCTTTTTTTTAACTTTAGTTGTTTAGATTCTTGCATAATTAATTTTCCACAGGCATATGAAAAATCTTAAGAAATTAAATGATTAGTGTTAAAAATAAGTTTCCCAAGCCATTACCCTTGAACATTTCATTCTTTTCAATTGGAAAACAAAATGAAAAAATCTTGAGAATCCTTAAGGACAAAAGCTTCAAAACTTTGCCCTATTTAACCATATAAACCTTAAAAATTATTGATTTGCATTTGGGCTATGAACAATGAAATGGTTGATTAATTTGTAAATCTTTTAAGGCACTTTCCTAAGTTTCTAGATTGTGGAGATTTGATAAATGTCAAGGCTATTTCAAATACTTCACCACCCAAATTCATTCATAAATCTTAGACTTTTATATTTTCTCAAGTTGTTCAGTATCTTGATTTGTGTAACATTCTTCTCCTTTTCAGTCATTCACTAAATGATCCTTCAACCTTATCTTGGGGCAAATTTATAGAAAAGCCAATCTTACTTGACATCCTAAATAACCTTTTTGACTATTCCGACTAATGAACATTTGAATGGGTTACGAAAAAAAAATTGTTGTGTTTCATTTCACTTAAGTAGAAAGTTGAGAAAATGCATCATGAGTATGAGTTACAAAAATAAAAAAAGAAAAGAGGTGATTTTAATATCATGCATGTGAGATATTTAAATAATCTAAAATCAATAAGAAAAGAAAGTCATCTTCTAATAAATTATTTTCAATGAAAGTATCCATACTTGAAATGAAAAAAGACCATCTTTCAAATTCTTTTTATGAAAGAAAATATCCATTTGCTACCTTTTGTAAGCCTGTTGATTTTTTTTTATGAGTGACTAACTAAGGATCATCCTCTAAATTTAGGGGTAAGTTCAAAAAAAGGGATCTCATCAAGGGCATTTGATCTTATGTTATAGGGCTACGAAATAATATCTTAAGTTAAGAGGGTAAGTTTTAAATAAGCTAAGTTCCAAAATTTTTGAACTCATGCAAAAAAAATGGAGGGAAATAAAAAAGGAAAAAAGAAAAAAAAAGATAAAAATACGTGTTTTGAGGAAAGAGAAAGGTCCTTTGAGAAAGAAATGATCATTGATTCATTTACCCTTAAACATGTATTTTGGGCCTATTATCCTTTCTTCTAAAAACTCAAACCATGGCCTTTGTTACATCTTTTGCAAAGTCTATTTGGATCATGTATGGATACCTATGTTGGAAAACTTGTTCCCTAAGAAATCATCGATTTGTTTTTAAATGAATTTTGAGTACTCAAATGCATGGTGGAATAATCATTAAAAAAAAAAGAAATGAAGAAAAGAAAAAAAAAAAGCTCTAGGGTGAAAACTCGAAAAAACGGTCTAGGGTAAGAATGAAAATTTAAAAGTAACTCATGAAATTGATTGACATAAGAAGCATTAGGTAAAGGCATTTTTTAATGAACCTCGGTCCATTAGAGACTTTTGATCAACCCTATTTTGATTAATTATTCTTAAATTTGAGCTTTTTCTTTATTTTCCAAAACTTTGAACCTTGCATGACCAGTCTTGGCATTTATTAAACTACTATATATTAGGAACTTAAAAGAATGCCAAAATAGATTGTATTTTAAAAGATTATCTTCATTTGTGAGCCTAAATGAAGAGATATTGATATTCCCTTTCTTATTCGGTGGCTAAACTCTTTTTGGTAACCAAAGCCATGATCCGTTTGGAAAAACTAAGTTGTGATTCATCACATTCATTCTACATAGTAATCATCAATTTTTAAGATATTTGATCATATGCGAAAAATTGGTTCATGTTTAGAAAGATAGTTGTGCAGGGCAATTTCCATTATTATGGGTCAAAATTTTAAGAAATGTTCAAGTGGCCTTTTAAATCTTAATGCTCATTGTGAGAAACAGATGAATACCACGATGAAAGAGATATTTTTAGGCCAAGGAGAAATGCCAAATGTAAGTGACATTTAGTGAAAAAGATTCATATATGAGAAGAACAATTTTCTAGAGTCAAGATGCTTGAGCTAAGAAAATGTGAGAATATTTGCTTCGAAAGAACTTGTCAGCTTGTTTTGAAGCTATATGGAAAGTTGAAATGAAGGTTAAAAGAATCATGGTACCATAATTAAGTATATATGGTATTGATTGCATGCATTACATTCATTGCATGCATTTTATGCATCATATTCATTCTTTATATTGCACTTATTATTGCTTTTAGCAGATAAGAAATATAGAAGTTTAGGTTTGGAACTTTGGTTAAGAAAAGAAAACTTTTCAAGATAAGATTTTTTAAAAAAAATATAAAACCTGTGACGATGACATCAAATGAAATTTTACCTTAGGGATTTTTGTTAAAACTTCCAAGTATCAATTTTGAAAACCTTTAATATCATTTTCTAATACCTTCAGGTAATTTTTTTAAAAGCCTATGGGTATATCTTTAAAACTTTTAAACTTATTTCCGAGTCCTTTGGGCATGATTTATAAGACCTTTGGGCATTATCTTTTAAGTCATTTGGGCATGATTTAAATGACTTCCGAGCATCGTCTTTTTTAAACTTTTAGGTATCTTTCAAAATTTTAAAGTTGAGAAGCCTTTGTGTGGAATGAGCTTTTTCAAATTTTGATTTATAAGACCTTTAGGCATAATCACCAAGTCCTTTAGGTACGATCTATAAGACCTTTGAGTATGATCTTTTAAATCTTCTAGGCATGATCTATAAAACCTCCAGGCATGATTTTTTTTTAAATCTTCAGATATCTTTCTAAATTTTAAAGTTGTGTAACATTCGTATGAATGGAGCTTTTTCAAAGTTTGATTTGTAAAACATCCAAACATAATCCCTAAGTCCTTCAGGCAAGATTTGTAAGTCTTTCGAGCTGAATTTATTTTAGAAATGAGATTTATAAGACCTTCGAGCATAATCCCCAAGTCCTTCGGGCAAGATTCGTAAATCTTCAAAGCTAAATCTATTTTAGAGTTAGGATTTGTAAGATCTCTAGGCATAATCTCTAAATTCTTCGAGCAAGATTCGTAAGTCTTTCGAGTCGAATCTATTTTAGATTCAAGATTTGAAAGACTTTTAGGCGTAATCTCTAAATCCTCCAGGCAAGATTCGTAAGTCTTTTGAGCTAAATTTATTTTAGAGTTAAAATTTGTAAAATCTTTGAGCATAATTTCCAAGTCATCTAAGCAAGGTTCATAAGTCTTTTCAGGTTGATTTTGTTTTAGAATTGAGATTTGTAAGATCTCTGGGCATAATCTCCTAGTTCTTCTGACGCGATTTATAAGGCCTCTAAGCTTGATCATCAAAACCTTCAGGTGTTGTCTTTAGTTTTGTAATTGTGTGCCTCTATTGTTGATAAGCCTTTATTTTAGAAGTTGTGTGCCTCTATTTTCAAAGAGTTTTTTAGAAAAAAAAAAAAAACAACAAAATAACAAAAAAATTGTTGAATAATTTTAACCTAAACGTAATAGATGTCTATGTTTTTATGCAGTTTTTATTTTATAAAACTGTGCAAAAAGAGTCAATTACTGACACCCTACTTAGTATGAGGCCCAAACTAGTTGGAGTCGGGGTTTTTTAAGCCCAATTATGGATTTTGCATTGTTATTTTATTTTTATTATTTATTTGTTGAATTTATATTTTATATATATACATATATTATTATTATTATTATTATTATTATTATTATTATTATTATTGATTTTTTTCATTTTATTTTATTTAGATATTAAAAAAAGGGAAATTATCAAAAAATATATATATAGGGAAATTATTTAAAAAAAAAAAAAGAGAAAGGTTGAATGGCCAAATAAAGTTAGAGGAAGATAATGATTAGGCTGGTTTTATCATGATTGAATTTGAATTCAAGATAATTTTTATTTTTGTGATAATTCTCAGTTTTTGAATTTGAAGTAATCTGAATTCTCCTGATTTTGGTCTTATAAATAAACCTGTAATCAACACATCAGAAACAAAGAAAAAATAGTACAACAACCACAGAGAAAACAAAAAGCAAGTAGCAAAAATAGAAATGAGGGTTTTGGTTTAGCTAAAAATCCTGGGTTTCAGTTTAGTAAACCATAAGTAGTTTAATAAAAAAATCCAGGGTTCATGTTCTTGAATTTTCAGCTTTTGGGTTTCTAAGCCAAGGGAAAACACACAATACACAAAGAGTTTTGTTTGCAATTGGTAACTAATTCTTAGCCAAAAAACCATCAGCAGCCTACAGCCACACTAAGTCATCCCTCAAACAATACCTAGAAACCAACACATAAGCATACTATCCTTCCCGACACCAACATTCCATTCGTATCCATTTCGGTCCTTTCCTTTTTAGAATTCAGCACGCCTAAACCACTACCAATTATTCAACAAACATTTAACCTACTTTACCACCACAAGAACGAAGCCTCTAATTCAAAGCCAATTCATCATCAACGAAAGCCAAAGCCATCAAAACAGAAACCAAATTTCACAAATACATTCACCAACCAAAAAAAAAAATCACAGGCGAATACCATAATCGATAAAGATTTTTGTGAAATTTTGGTTTGAGGCATTTTAGGAATTTTTTGTGTGTGGTTTAAATAGGAGAAAATGAGTCAATGAGGAGCCATTTTGTGGAGATTGGAGGCAATTGGCACTAGAAACCGGTGGTGAGCAATGACGTACAGCAATGGTGGCGACAGATTAGGCAAGAATCTGGGAAAGGCAATCAAGTTTCTGGTTTGAGAGGGAGGGGCAAAGAAACCAGTATGTAGAAAGATAAGGGAAGAGTTGAAAATGAATGAAAGGCCAAAAATGGAGATTTTTATATAATAATGGTGCCATTCTTTTGAAGAGTTAAGAAATCAGATCTTTAAAAGATTTGTGTGCTGCTCCACAAGCAATCCGACTTGATCGCTGCCTGTATCATGTGAGCCACATGCCAAGCCTTTTTTACACCAAGCCACGAGCCAAGCTGATACTTCCCTAAGCCACCCTTGAGTCTAGAGTTGACTAACACAAGCCGATTCCCTGAAGCCAAGCTACGATTGCTTTTTGGTATCTTTTTTTTCTTCTTTTTGTTATTTTACTTATTATTTTTTTGAGTGAATTTTATAAAAAAAAATAAAAATATTCTGAAAAATTATGAAAATTTTGGAATATCAATTTTTTTAAATAAAAAAATATAAAACATATTTCAAAAAATTGTTTTGAGGAAAATTGAGGTATTAATTTTTCTTAAATAAAATAATATTTAAAAAAAATGTTTCAAAGAAAAATTGAAGTATCAAATTTTCTTAATTAAAATATTTCAAAAAAAATGTTTGGAGAAAAGTTAAAGTATGAATTTTTCTTAAATAAAAAATATTTTTAAAAAAATGTCTGAGAAAACATTGAAGTATCAATTTTTCTAAAATAAAAAATATTTCAAAAATATTTGAGGAAAAAGTTGAAGTATTAATTTTTCCTTGAAATTTACATCTTTTTTAAAAAATAAAGGTTAAATAATTCGACGATGAAGCTTTCACAAGAGAAATAATAGTTTTTTGTATACTCTTGAGGTGAGAAAATTCTTTTAATTTTTTGCCAAAGTATTGAAGTTAATTAAGAACAAATCTTAATAATTAATTATCTAGTAAGATTTTTTTAGGCTTGTTGCTTCATCTCTGGACCCAGTAGTGGACTAACCTGAAAGCCAGATGAATGAAAAAATTTTGGAAAACAAGGATTAAAAAAAATATTTTCAATAAAAATTAAAATAAAAATGAGTCACCTTCAATTTTTTTTAAGGTGTGATTGATCATCCAAAATTTTTTGTCCTTTTAATAAAATATTTTAAACGGATTTAAAAGTTTTAGAAAAGAACAAATTTGAGGCATGCAAAATTAAAGTTGAGTCCAAAAGTTAGTTACACATGAAGAAAGATTAGCACCCTCATAATGCCAATTAAAAACGGTACCAATTGATTACATGCTATCTTTTAATTTTAATTAAAGTGATCATCTTCACTTAATGGTTTAAATTAATTCCTTTTCTTCCTTTCTTTTGTCTTTTTCTTTTCTTTTCTTTTCTTTTTAAACAAGAATAAATCAAATTTAAAACAAAACTCTTCCTTCTTTCTTTTTTAAACAAAAAAAACTTAAATTTAAAAACAAATTTTTAAAAAAAATTTTGGATTAAAGAGAAAGCACTTTAAATATCAAAATACTCATTCTACTATCATATAATTCGGTAGAGCTTCAAAAATATTTTTAATTTAAAAGTTTTCAAATTGCTCCATAAAACAAAGATAACAGCTCTCATAATAATATTATCAAGAGTCTTTCTATAGTTAGGCAAGATCTCGATAATTATATTTACTTAAGGTATTATCTTATTTTAAAAATATTTTTGTTTTGAAAACTAGTTTAAAAAAAAACAAATGCATGAAATGTATGAACATAATAAAACGATGAATGCATGACAATATAATATAAATAAAATATGAATGCATGATCATATAAGAATCTATAAGATGACAAAAGATTATGAAATGCAAATGCATGAATGATTTAAGGCTTAGGGGTTGGTTTGTGGTTTAGGTTAGGGTTAAGATTTTAGGGTTTAAAGTTTAGAGTTAGGGTTTAGGATTTAGATTTAGGGTTTATGATTTGGATTTGGGTTTAGAGATTGGGTTTATGGTTTGGGGTTTGGATTTAGTGTTTCAAGTTTAGGGTTTAGGGTTTGGATTTGGGGTTTCAATTTGGAGTTTTAAGTTTGGGGTTTTATAAAGATATTTTTTTGGGTTTTAGGAAAATGGACATGAAATGAACGCAAAATTACAAGAATGCATTAATGAATGCATTTGCCAAATGCATGACCTAGAAACATAATTATATAAGCTAAGGTATTTTCAAGGTATTTTCAAATTTAATATCACAAACATGTTATGCATGAAAATTCAAGACTAAAATAATTCAAACATAGAAAACTTTGAATTTTGGTTTAAATGTCCCACCATTGTTCATCATTAAACGCAATCAAACAACATCAACAATTCATCAAAAAACACCATCAAGCAACTTTTTTTCAATGACACTATGTTAAAACATGTTACAAATTTGCCAAACACCATATGAACATAATGAAAATCATGAATTAAAGAACCAAACATCCATAAAACAAAAAACATGGTTCGACCAACCCAAAGCCTACCATGGCCAAACCTTTTGATCTATTTTCCAAGCATTTTACTTTATCTCCTTTCATCCAAACAAGCATAATTGATGTGAAAATCAAAGTAACAATTTCATCAAACACAAAATGAATGAATATAGCTTGAAGATCTCATGAACAAATATTATCCAAACAACAACAAAATCGTCATTAGAAACATGATCTAGCCACATGGAAACTTGGAACCCATAGCTAAAACATCATTTATCAACCATGAGTCAAACAATGCATACTCAACAAGCCAAAGACATTTGGTTAACGGGAAACAATTCAATGGCCAAACCTCCATTAGATTTTCTTTTAGCATACTTTGATTCTGTTAAATCTAACCAAGTATCATTTGTTTACTCATCCATCATGCAAAGCATTTGGAGTAGTAAAACATTTATCAAACATGAAGTAAACTAAAAAAAGCTAAAGAAAATATGTAAAAATCAAACATGAATCAAATACCTACATATTTCATTCACCAAACAAAATCTATATTGTAGACACCCCATTTTATATGTGGATCTATGAGAATTAAAATGGGTCTTCAATCACAAATTGGGCTATAATACGAAATATGAATTTTGAGCCCAAAAATTAAAAGCCCAAAATGTTTAATCTTAAGTGGTAATTTGATTTTGATTTTAATTTTAATTTTAATTTAGAGTTAGAATTTTTTAATTTAGTTTTAGTTCTAATTTTGTGGTTTATTTGGGTTAAAAAAAAAAGAAAAAAAAGTTAAAGTAAAAAAAAAGGGTAAGAAAAAAAAAAGGAAAGCTTGAAAACCCAAAAGCATGTTTAAAATTGGTCTGAAGTCTTTGTATTAATCTAAGATATCAAATTTGGGATTTTACAAAAGAAAGTAAAGGACATATTATTGGATTGAATTTGCATGAAAAAGGAAATAAATCGAATCACCAAAAATCAAATCCCAAAAATCAATAAAATCATTAGGTTGAATTTTTTTCAAATAGAAAGGGATTGAATCCCTATATAAACCCATAACAAGAACAGAAAGAACATAAAAAAGATATAGAAAGCAATAAGGAAAAGCAAAAAACAAACTCTAGTAACGATAGCTTTTTAAGTTTTTATTTTAATTTCAGGACTCGATGGTTTTAATTTCTGGGTTTGCTTTTAGTTTTGGGAATTTAGTGCGAAATTCCTCAATTTCTAGGTTTTGGGATAGATTCAGATTCTTGGTGTTCTTGGAAGCTATTTAAAATTTTAATTTATGAGTTATTGGTCTTTCAATTTGATTTTTGGGAATTAGGTTTTAATTTCTAGGTTTGATTCTAATCATTTGGAATTGATGGGTTTTTTATTTGAATTTTTTAGTGGTTTTCATGGTGGTTAGAGGGTTTTATGGTAGTCATTTTCTAGGTTTGTAGGTTGTTCTAGGTTTCGCTTGAATTTTCTAGTGCCATTTCAATTTTCCAACCCTGGCATTTGGGAATTTGGTCGATTTGTGAAGAAGGTTGAAGTTTCCAATTTGGGCTTTTTAGAGAGAGGTCGGAACATTCTGGGGTTAGAGAGAGAAGGGGTCTAGTGTTTCCAAGAAAAGTCAAAGTTCTTTTCCTTTTACAATGACCTAATACGATGCTGTTTTAGCAACAAACTGACCCACGTGAACCTGAAGGAGATCCACGCCTTGACCCATCTGGTGAGTAACCTGATTTGTATGTTTTTTTTTTTTTTTCCTTATTATTTTCTAGTTTTTGATTTGTTTGTTATTATTATTTTTTAATTAAATTTAAAAAAAATGAGAAAAAGAAATTTGGTAAGATTATTTATGATTTTCTTTTATTGCCTTATTACATGATATTCATATTATTGTATGATATATATTTGCATGATAATTTTTGTATGATAAATTTTGTTTATTTTATTTAATTTTTTAAATTAAAAAAGGTTTTCAAAAAAATAAATTTCCAATCCGACCAAATTATTAGAGAATTTAAATTTTGAATTAAATTTTACCAAACTATTGGAGGATTTAACAATTTTTTTTGAAACAAATAATTTTCCAATACTAGCAGCGTATTTAAGGATAATTTTTTATAGGAAATCTTTCCAACATATTGGAAGATATTTCTAAAAATAAATTATTTTTTATAAAAATTAGATTTTGATTGGTTATTACAAATAAAATTTTTTCACAAAAAGTAAATGAATCTAATGATGGAACTTTTTCAGAGTGGGACATTAGTCTCTATAAATACTCTTGAAATGAGAAAATTATCTTAAATTACTACCAAACTATTGGACTAATTTTAAGATCAATTTTCAATAATTAAATTATTTGGTAAAATTATAAAAATGTTTTAAGGCTTGGATAACTTGAAATCAAATGATACCATCTTTTGGATAGGCATTGTGATGATGCTATAACATTCCTCACTCGTAACCACACTTTTGAACCTAAATTTGGTTTAGTAGACTAGAATTTACCATTTAAAGATACTTAAGTCAAGCTTAGGATTCCCCTTTAAAATGGGACAGATTTAGTTAGGTGGCCAATTGTACTTAAACAAAAAAAATTGATGGCGACTCCTTAAGTCTATGTTTAGTGATAAATCCACGGATCTATAGTTGTGACATATACAAGATTCAAACTAACCAATAATTTAAACATCACAAGTAAGATTAAAAAGCAAGTGAAACAATCAAATAAGCCAATAGGAGGTTCGGCCACAAGGAGGACATCATGGTCGAACCTCTAACTTGGTTGTAACAATGGTGGATTTTGATTTTTTTGCTTGGTTTACAACTTCAAACTATGGATTATTATTATTATTATTATGATGATGATGATGATGATGATAATGATGATGATGATGATGATGATGATGATTATGATTATTAATATTATTATTATTATTATTATTATTATTATTTATGATTTTCTTTTATTGCCTTATTACATGATATTTATATTATTACATGATATATATTTGCATGATAATTTTTGCATAATAATTTTTGTTTATTTTTATTGATTTTTTTGAATTAAAAAAAAGGGCTTTTCAAAAAAATAAATTTTCAATCCTACCAAATTATTGGAGGATTTAAATTTTGAATTAAATCTTACCAAACTATTGAAGGACTTAATAAATTTTCTTAAAATAAATAATTTTTTAATCCTAGCAGCATATTTGAGGATAATTTTTTTATAGGAAATCTTCCTAACATATTGGAAGATATTTGAAAAAATAATTTTTTTTTATAAAAATTTGATTCTAATTGGTTATTACAAATAAAATTTTTTTTTCACAAAAATTAAATGAATCCAATAATGGAGCATCTTCAGAGTGGAACACTAGTCTCTATGTATACTCTTAAAATAAAAAAATTATTTGAAATTACTACCACACTATTGGAGTAATTTTAGGATCAATTTTCAATAATTAAATTATTTGATAAAATTATAAAAATGTTTTAAGGCTTGGATAACTTGAAATCAAATTGATACCATCCTTTGGATAGGCATTGTGAGGATGCTATAACCTTTCTCACTCGTAACCACACTTTCAAACCTAAATTTGGTTTAGTAGACTAGAATCTATCATTTAAAGATACTTAAGTCAAGCTTAGGATTCCTTTTTAAAATGGGACAAATTCAGTTAGGTGGCCAATTGTACCTAAACAAAAAAAAAATTGGTGATGACTCCTTAAGTCTGTGTCTAGCAATAAGTCCACAAATCTATACGTTATGATATTTACAAGATTCAAACTAAACAATCATTTAAACATCACAAGTAAGATTAAAAAGTAAGTGGAACAGTCAAATGAGCCAAGATGAGGTTTGGCCACAAGGAGGACAGCATGGTTAAACCCTAACTTGGTTGTAACAATGGTGGATTTTGATGTTTTTGCTTGGTTTATAACTTCAAACTAACTATGGATTAGTTAGATGAAAATTGGTTCAAGTTTTTTGCAAGAAAAGTAAACTAAAACTTTTTCAAAATCATACAAGAAACCAATGAAATATGATGAAGAATGAAATGAAAAAACAAGATACAAATGCTACAAAATGCAAAGAATGAATATGGAATGAATACCTTTAAGCCAAGCACGAAAAAAAATTTTCTCTTTTTTTTTTCACTTTTTTCCTCCCTTTTTTCTCTTTTTTTTTTTTTCACACTTTCAGCTCTGGTTTCATGTAGCAAAATCTTTTTTTTGTTTAAATGAATGAGAAGCAACAAAAATATCTTTCGAGATTGGATATAGGCTTTCGGATCAAATATTATCCAAAGGCCAAATTTCCTCTCTTTTTTCAATTCAAGGAACAATCTTTAGTCATTGGATCAAGATTCCATTTGAGATCTAATGGTCCACATTGTTTACTATAAATGTGTGATTTTTAAAGCCCTTAAACTAATGAAAATACCATTTTGCCTTTAGAACAAAATTTTCTATGTTAGCCCATTTTCTTATAAATCAATGTTCCCGTGTTCATTTTTAGGTTTCATGCATCAAAAATCATGAAATATTATAAAATTGAGATTGGAAAATTTTAGTTAAAATTCGACCCTAAGAAGGTCATATTACGAAAATACCCATAAATGAGTATTTTGGTAATTTTATATCTCTTAAGGTACTTCATAAAAAAATTGACCTCGTAAAGGTCAAATTATGAAATTACCCTAAGTGGCATTTTGATAAATTTATACTTCCTAAGGTACAATCAAGGTTTTCAAATTTTTAAAAATTATCAAATATTATAAAATCTTGATTTGGAGGTTTTTGTAAAATTCTGAGCTCAGGTAGATCAAATTATGAAAATACTCTTAAAAGATATTTTGGTAATTTCACACTCCTAAGGTGTAATCTGGGTTTTTAGTGCATCAAAAATCATCAAATAACATTCATTTATGATCTGAAAGTTTTTTCAAAAGTTTGACTTTGAGAAAGCTAAATTACTTAAATAACCCTTAGGGTGTTTCGATAATTTTACACTTCCCAAAATCTAGTCCAATTTTATAGTGCTTTAAAAAATCACCAATTTCAATTTTAAACCATATTGATTCCAATTTTGTTGTAAATTTTGGGGGTTAACCTGGATTCTATACATTTTTATTGAGTTTGACCAATTTTGACCAAGTTTGACCAATTTTTATCATATTTGACCAAAGTTGAATTTGGGTAATTTGGTCAAATTGATCCAAATTTTGATTTTAAAAACTTGTCAAGATGTTAGATTTGAACCGGGTTGATTTTTAAGCACTTCACAGATATCCAAAATTTTGCTCGGATAAAATTAAATATCTACAATTGCCCCTATTTTATATATTTCTGAGAATAAGAAACAGCGCAAAGACTAAAGGTACCAATTTTATCCGACACTAAATGTTGAATTGAAATTTGTTTGTCTTGTCTCTTGCTTTTATGTTGGAAGAGGGTTTTTTTTTTTTTTTCCTTTAACCTGTCTAAAATGGCTTTTATGAAAAAACCATCAAATTTTAAAAAATTTGTCTAAAAAAGGGCTCATACAAAATAGGCATTCAACTTTGAAAAATCTATCTGGAAAAGGGCTATTATAAAATAGACATCAAACTTTAAAAATCTATCCAAAAAGGGTTCTTATAAAATAGGCAGCAAACTTTAAAAAAGAATCTACCTAGAAAATAAAATCTTTTTGGAAAAGGGCTCCTATAAAATATGCATTGAATTTTTAAAAAATCTGTCTGGAAAAGGCTCCTATAAAATAGGCATAAAATTCTATTTGGAAAAGCATTCCTATAAAATAAGCATCAAACTTTAAAAGATTTGTCTAGAAAAGGGCTCCTAAAAAATAGGCATTAAACTTTAAAAAAAAAAAAAAAACTACCTAGAAAAGGGCTCTTATAAAATAGGTATCGAACTCTTAAAAAATATTTATCTAGAAAAAGGCTCCTATAAAATAGGATTCACACTTTAAAAAATCTATCTGAAAATGGTTGATCTGTCTTGAAAAGATTTGAAAAGTCTCATTTTGGAAAATTGGATTGGATAGGAAGCTCTGAAATGGGTCTAATCTTCTTTAGAGGATTCATTTTCATATTTGGTTTTTGGGTTTTCAGTTCTTGGTTTGTTATTTTTTAGGACAAAAAGGATTCATTCTTCTAGTAAATTTTTTTCTTCAAAGTCAAACTCAATTTGCATTCAATGTATGTGATGAATGTAAGAAAAGTAGTATGATTTCAAATTTTGTTCATATCAAGTGCTTTTACTTATCGAAACATGATTTTAATAATCACAAATATTCTTCAAATTTACAACTCTAGCTAGGTCATTAGTAGTCAAATGGGACCTATTTGATTCAAGCATTTCTCTTTTCGTTTCTCAAATAAAAGCCTTGATCTTTAATGGTTGTGTTGTGAAATTCTACCAAAAGCATTTTCCTTTCTTTTTCATTTATCTTATCATTCATCTTTTCAGTAATCCTTTCTATTTCTACCATCATTATCATTTGTTTAGTAATCATTCATTTCTTCCTATTCAAATTGATGTCTTTCATTTGGTATCATTTCCAATTTTTCTTCCTTTACTCTTTTTTTATTTTTTAAAAAAGAGCCCATGTCTATTTATCTTAGTTATCTTAAAACCTTATGTATGCATGTTTCAAGTTTAATTATGAGAATTATCATTCAATATCAACAATATCATGTTAAATGCAACACTTTTTCAATCGTTGATGAACAAAAAGGTTTGAATGAAAATGATGAAAAATGTGTCTATTGAAGTTATGGAGATTTGATTCAAAAATTGCAAGGCTAAAACGGAATGAAAAATTAAGCATAAGAGAAAAGTAAACAAACAAAATGGTGACAAGAATCTATTTTCAAAACTACCAAATACTGAACATTAGGATGAAACCAAATTATTCACTCCTGATTTTCTTCATAGAATCATGTGGTATCAACGGCTTTGAGTAATGTTAACTCATTAGATGGCAATTTTGCCCCCTAACTTGTCAATCGATGATTTGTCTTTTATTTTCTCTTATTTGAACCAACGGTGCTACCCCTCATTTTTTTTCCATTTCAAGCGTGGAATCCAATTTCCTCAAATTTCCTCTTTAAACCTAAGCCTCGTTTGAGTTTTCAACTTAGATATTTCCTCACATGATCTAGATCGCCCTTTTTAGGTTTTCAGCCTGGACCCTCCATTCTCTTTTTTTCATTTTTTTTCAAGCATAGTATTTCTTGATGACATCTAAGTTATAGGATTTGGTAGTTCATTCTATCCTTTTTTACCAGAATTAAGACTCCATTAGAGAATGCCTTTTTTTACTATATATGGACCTTTCTAATTGGGTGTCCATTTTTCTCTATTGTCAATATCCTTTTTAGGACTAATTCCCCTTTATGAAAGCATCTAGGCTTCACTTTCTTATCATGAGCCCTTATCATTCACTTCTAGTACATTTAGCCATGATTGAGTATTGTCAGCTTTTTTCTTTCAATCAAATTTAATTTTTCGAAACGGTTGTGGACCCATTTAGCTTCCTCTAATTGTACTTCCATCAAAACCTTTAAAGAAGAATTTCAACTTCAATTGGCAAAACTGCCTCCATTCCATATAACAAAGAAAAAAGAGTTGCCCCTATAGAGGTGTAGACTAATGTTTTGTATACAAGTAAAGCAAATAGTAACTTCTCATGCCAATCTTTATAAGTCTCGATCATTTTTTTTTAGAATATTTTTTATATTCTTATTAATGGCCTCCACTACTCTATTCATCTTTAGACGATAGGGTGTTGAATTATGATGGCTGATTTTGAATTATGTGTATACTTTTTTCATCATTTTGTTATTCAAATTGCTGGCATTATCAATGATGATCCTTTTAAGTAACCCATAATGATAAATTATTTCCTTTTGCACAAATTTGTAAACTGCTGATCGGGTTACATTAGCATATGACACTATTTCCACCCATTTTGTGAAATAGTCAATTACAACAAAAATGAACCTGTGACCATTTGAAACTTTTGGGGTGATGAGTCTAATCATATCCATTTCCCACATAAAGAAAGGCCATAGAGGTGCCAAGACATGCAACAATGCAGAAGGAACATGGATTTTATCTACTTAGATATAACATTTGTGGCATCTTTTTCTATAATTAAAACAATTACTTTCTAGGGTTAACCAATAATAACCTATCCTCATTACTTGCTTAGCCATCATGTAACCATTGGTATGTATCCCATTATCCTCTCGTGTACTACTTTGACTATTTTTCTTGCTTCTGTAATGCTCACACATCTCAATAGGACTTGATCCTTGCTTTTCTTGTACAAGATTGCCTCGTCCAACACAAATCCCATTGCCAATCTTCTTAAAATTATTTTATCATTCTTTTATGCATGTTTAGGATACTTCTAGTGCTTAAGATAATGCATAATGTCAAAATACTAGGGTTGGCCATCAATTTTTTCTTCTACACTCACACAATGTGTTAAGAAATCAAAAGTCTCTATCCTAATAGGTTGAACTTCAGTGTTTCCATTCATTTTGAACATAGCTGATAGTATGGCCAAACATCAGCTATTTGGTTTTCTTCCTAGGGCACATGTTAGAACTAAATGTCTTTAAATTGCTCTACCAACCAAGTAATAAATTTTTGGTATAAAATGAACTTTGGATCCCTTGTTTTTGATTCACCTTTCAGTTGATAAATTACCAATGTTGAATACTTGAAGACTTTTAAAACCTTAACTTTTCTATTTAGAGGCATTTACAATTCCAAGATGCAGACTTCATATTCTACTATATAGTTGGTGCAATAAAAGGATAATCTTATAGTGCTGGTCAAGTATTTTCCTTTAGAAGATATCAATATAACTCTAATGCCATACCCTAAAGCATTTGATACCCCATCAAAGAACATTTTCCATGCAACAATCTCATGTTCTAATTTTTTTTATTTTTTCTATTAATAAGATAGCCATTGGATCTTTATCGGGAAATTTAAACCACATTGTCTCATAAACATCAATAGCTCTATCAACTATGGCACTCCTCTTCACAGCCTTATAAGCCACATATACAATATCATATTCAGAGAGTATTACTTGCCACATTGTTATTCTTCTTGATAAAGATGGCTTTTCAAATATATATGTTAGCTTGAATTGATAAAACATTTTGAAATGATAAAACAAAATTTGTTAAAGTTGAATTAAAATGATTTGTACTTAATTTGAATAATTTTTCAGCTTTTAATCCAGTAAAAAATATGTTCAAATTCATCTAGCATGATTTAAAAATAAAATTGGTCAAAGTCGCATAAAAAGGATCGATCCCCCCTTAAAGGGATTGATTAGATTTTTTTTAATTAGAAAGGATTTTTGTGAAAATTTCATGAAAACCAATTGATCCCCTCCTTGTATGGATCGATTGGTTCTAGGTTTTTAGAGATAGGATCGATCCCCTATTGAAGGGATCAATTGGTTTTTTTACATAGAATGAAAAGTTTGTTCCAAAATTTAAGAAGGGATCGATCAACTAGACTATGGGATTGATAACCTAAAAAAGGGATTGATTGACACTACATATGGATCAATTGGTTGTGCTTTTTTATACAAAAATCTACTTATATTTTTACTAACCCAATCGATCCCTTTGTGCCCATAATGCTTTTAATGGTTATTTTTGTCTAAAATTTTGCAAAGGCTTTAATCAATTAATGCAAGCAACGACTATCTTATATTTTCAACATATAAATGAAGTTTTTCCACATATTTGGAGCAATTTAGAACCAAGAAAACTTATTATTTCCATCTACAATCTTCACCAAGCATTAAAGAGCATCTTAGTGTGAGAAAAGTGCATAAATTCTTGTTGTATCTAATTTTCTCTTGATATTCTTTGTAATCTTCATTTGTACTTTAAATTAGCAAGCACCCAACCTTAGAGAAGTTATTTGAGTTTGCAAAACACTTCAAAAACTTGTATTATAAGGTTGTGATCTTAAAAGAGAGGATAACCCTTAAGAGATTATGTTGTTGATTGTATAAAACTTTGAAGAGCTAGGTTATAACTTTCAACATATAGTGGATTGAATTTCTTAACAAGTAACGCTAAAGGAAATGATGTAGGTGCCTAAAGAAAATGCCAAACCTCTATAAATTTTAGTGGTTGATTTTCTATTTCTATCTCTTAATTTTAAGATTATTAGTACTCATACTTGTTGTGTTTACTTGCATAAAAAAACTTATTTGTGAATTTTATGCTCATCGAATATTGAATTTTTAAAAATTTATTACCAACCAATTCACCCCTTCTTGGTTTAATTTAAGTCTTTGAGCTAACAATTGGTATTAGGGCTAGTATTATAGGTCTAACAACCTAAGAGTGATCTTGAAAATGGCTCAAAAAAGTATGGTAATCAATGTGGAGGAACCATCCTCAAGCTACAACAAATATAGTAGGCAACAAGAAATATGCTTCATGGCAAATGAATTAATTGCTATATCTCTTAGAGGTGAAGCCTATTCAATTGGAAAGCCTCATCTTTTTGTCAGTGACAACTACTCATATTGAAAGACTAGGATGAAATGGTTTATTCAAGCCAACGACTATGAAGTTTGGAGGGTCATTGTAAATGGTTCTCAAATTCCAATGAAGATGGTAGATGGTAAAGAGGTGGTCAAGCAAGAAAGTGAATGGGATGACAATGATATAAAGATGGCTCAACCCAATGCCAAAGTAATGCATACACTTTTTTATGCATTAAGGCCTAGTAAGTACAATTGAGTTTTTTTGTGTGAAAATATAAAAACAAATTGGGATAAGTTGGCCATTACTCATGAAGGTACTAATCAAGTGAAAAAGACCAAAAATTGGCATGCTTACTCATGTTTATGAGCTATTCAAGATGAAATCAAAAGAAAGCATTAGTGAAATGTCAAACTAATTCACTAACATCATTAATGCTTTAAAAGCTCTTAGGAAGACTTACTTAAATATGGAGATGGTGAAAAAAATTCTAAATAGTCTACCAAATGTTAAGAAGCTAAGGTGATAGCCATTGAAGAGTTCAAAGACCCTCACATACTCTTCTTAGATGACTAATAGGCTTTCTCTTTACCTATGAGATGAAGCTCAAAATAGGATAAAAACCAATCAAGAAAGGTGGTATTACTCTCAAATCAACCTTTCAAAAAGATAAAAAAAATTTGAAGAAAATGAGGTTGATAAAGATGAAAAAATGGCTGTGTCTATTAAAAGGTTCAAAAAATTCACGAAGATGCACAAGTTCTTAAATAGAAAAAGACCACAAAGGGAAATGATCAAAAAAGAATCAAGTAAAAGAGAAAAAGGATTAAATTGTTTGCTATGAATGCAACAAACTTGGTCATATCAAATTCTATTACCCTTTATGAAAGAAACAAAACACAATGAAGCGAAAGAATAAAGTAATGGTTACAACATGGAGTGATAGTGACTTTTCCAATGATGAATCAAATGAGGAAGAATTAGCCAACCTATGTCTCATAGCTCTTGATGAGCCCAAGGTAATTTCTATTCCAAATGATTTAAGTTCATACACATTTGATGAATTACAATATGCTTTTGATGAATTAGCTGTAGAATTTGAAAGCATGAATATGAAGTATAGGAAAAGGATTTCTAAGTTGAAAGTAGAGAATAAGCTATTGACTAAAGTAAAAAATGACTTAGAAAAGGAAATTGAGCTTTTAAAATTGAATGTTGATTATTTGACTAAGAAAAATGAGAATTTGCCTAACTCATTTTCTAGATTTTATATGGGACATAAAAAACTCAATTACATGCTTGAAACACAAAGAGCATTCTTTGATAAGGATGGATTAGGCTATAATAGTGGTGATAAAGAGACTCATTTAAAGAATTTCCTTATTAAGCCAAATTATTCATCTAGCACATGTACATATTATCATAAATTGGGTCATTCTATACAATATTATTCATTGAAGAAAGTCACTCATAGAAGTAAACTCATTAAGAGTGTGTGGATTCCAAAAAGAGTTAGCACATCTCAGGATGAGATTACTAGGATGAAGTGGATTCTAAAAGCTATAAGAAATATGAGTGCTAACACTCAAGGACCTAAGAAAGTTTAGGTACCCAAAACAAAATTTTGATTATGTTCTTATAGGTGGATGAGCATTGCTACAAGGTAAATTCAAGAAAGAATAATCCATGGTACATTGATAATGGATGTTCAAAACACATGTCTAGAGGCAAGTTTCAATTCAAGGATTTAAAGGCTAAAGTGGAGGAGATGTTACATTTATAGATAACTCCAAAGACCAAATTCAAGGGATTAGCTCAGTTGGTAACAATTCTTCTACTACTATTGAAAATATTTTACTTGTGAAAAGACTCAAGCATAATTTACTTAGTATTAGTCAATTGTGTGACAAAGGACTTAGAGTTGTATTTGAATCCATATGCTATCAAGTGATTTATATCAAGACTAACAAACTTGTTTTTATTGGACATCATCAAGGAAACGTTTATGTTGTGCATTTGAATGATTTATCTTTTAAAAATGTTTGCTTTATGGCTCAAAAAGAAAATGAAAGTTGGATCTGGTATAGAAGACTTGGAAATGCAAGTATGCATGTAATTTCAAAACTTTCTAAAAAAGATTTGGTTGTTGGTTTACCAAAATTGAAATATGAAAATGACAAGGTTTATGATGCATTTGCTCAAGGAAAACAAAAAAAAATCTCTTTCAAACCTATGAATTGTATTTCAACTACTAAACATTTTTAACTACTTCATATTAATCTTTTTTGTTCTACTAGGACAATGAGCCTTGGTGAAAAACAATATGGGTTTGTTATTGTTGATGATTTTACGCGATATACATGAGTTCTCTTTTTGCATTCAAAAAATGAAGCTTTGAAACAATTCATCACTTTTAGCAAACAAATACAAAATGAGAAAGGTTATTCAATTTCTAGTATTAGAAGTGATCATGGAAAAGAATTTGAAAACCTTAACTTTAATGTGTTTTGTAGTGAAAATGGTATTAACCATAATTTTTTTACCTATAAAACTCCTCAACAAATGGGGTAGTAGAAAGGAAAAATAGAACTTTAGAAGAAATGGCTAGAACCATGTTTTGTGAAAATAATTTACCTAGATATTTTTAGGCAAAAACATTAAATACCTCTTGTTATATTATAAATAAAGCTATAATTAGGCCAATCTTGAAGAAAACTCCCAATGAACTTTTTAAAGGAAAAAAGGCCTAACATAAGTTATTTTCATCCTTTTGGTTGTAAATGTTTTGTTTTGAACAATGGAAAATATAGTCTTGGAAAATTTGATGCAAAAAGTGATGAAAGCATTTTCCTAGGATATTCTTTCAATTCAAAAGCCTATAGAGTCTTGAATAAAAGAACATTAGTTGGTGAAAAGTCTAACATATTATCTTTGATGAATTTAATCCACTTCCAAGAAATGTGTCTTTTGATGATGATAATGTAGGTATACTGCAAAAATATATCAATGATGCATCATATGACATTAAGGAGAATACTTAAAAGGAGGAGGATGAGTTTCTAGAAGAACCATAACAAATCAAGCAAGAACCAAATCACCATATAGATATGAGATATGTCAAAGATAGTGAGATTATTAGTGATCCAACACAAGGGATAAGAACTAGATCTTCTTATAATATGTATAATTATGTTACTTTTCTCTCTCATATTGAACCCAAAAATATAGATGAAGCCTTAAGAGATGATCATTGGATATTGGCTATACAAGATGAATTAAACCAATTTGAAAAAGCCAAGTGTAAAATCTTGTACCTAGGCCTAGTAATCATAATACTATAGGCACCAAATGGGTTTTTAGGAATAAAATGGATGAGCATGGCAATGTTGTTAGAAAAAAAGCTAGGTTAATGGCTCAAGGGTATAGTCAAGAAGAAAGAATTGATTACAATGAAACCTATGGCCCAGTTGCAAGGTTAGAAGCCATTAGAATGTTGCTTGCATTTGCATGTTTCAAATATTTCAAGTGCTTTCAAATGGATGTTAAGAGTGAATTTCTAAATGGTTTTATAAATGAAGAGGTGTATGTAGAGCAACCTTTTCGTTTTAAAAATCTTTAATTTCCAAATCATGTTTATAGATTGACAAAAGCTTTATATGATTTAAAATAAGCTCCTAGAGCTTGGTATGAAAGATTATCATAGTTTTTAATTAAAAATGGTTTTAATAGAAGAAAAGTTGATACTACACTTTTTATTAAAACAAAAGGAAAAGACATTCTCATTATGTAACTTTATGTTGATGATATTATATTTAATACCTCTAATAAAGTTCTTTGTCAAGAATTTGCTAAGACTATGCAAAGTAAATTTGAAATGAGCATGATAGGAGAGCTTGCATTCCTCTTGGGATTACAAGTAAAGCAAACAAAAAATGGTACCTTTATCAATCAAGTCAAATACATTAAGGGCTTGCTCATAAGGTTTGGATTGGAAGAATCAAAGCCTTACTCAACACCTATGAGCACTTTAACAAAACTTGACAAGGATGAAGGAGGTAAATGTATTGATTCTAAATTATATAGGCCTATGATCGCTTCATTGTTATAACTTACTACAAGTAAATTGGATATAATGTTTAATGTGTGCTTATGTGCTAGATTTCAATCATCACTTAGAGAATCACATTTACTTACTGTTAAAAGAATTTTTAGATACCTTAAGGAAAATTTTAACTTAGGATTATGGTATCAAAAAGGTTCACCTTTTGCTTTGCATGCTTATTCTAATACGGATATTGGTGGTTGTAAAATTGATAGAAAAAGCATTTCTAGTACTTGTCAATTATTTGAAAATGTGCTCATATCATGGTTTTTCAAGAAACAAAATAGTGTTGCTTAATCCATAACTAAAGCCAAATATGAAACAGTCAATAGTTGTTATGCTCAAGTTTTATGGATTAAACAATAATTAGAGAATTTTGGAATTACCATGGATCACATTCCCATTAAATGTGATAATCCTAGTACCATCAATCTCACCAAAAATCCTATTCAACATTCAAAAACTAAGCATATTGAAATTAGGCATCATTTCATTAAAGATCATGCTCAAAAAGGTGATATTATGCTTGAATATGTTGATACCCTTGCACTAATTAGCTGATATTTTACAAAACCTCTTAATAGAGATAGATTTTATGTAATTAGAGATAAACTTAGCATGATGAATGCTCATTGAAATGAAACTCTTGATAGATTGATATATTTGTACCTTGTTTAACCAAATGTGTGTTTATCTTGATATATTTTTGAAATCTTATTTATGACTATATTTGTAATTATATGATACATATTTGAATAGTTATATTGCATGCTTTTAAAATAAAAAAATTATTGTATTTTATTTAAAAATTTTTTTTTGGTATAAATGAATTGATCGATCCTACACATACTGGATTGATTGGTTTTCTTTCCAATAGCCAAAGTGAAGTTGAAAACCTTAGACCTGATTGATCCCTTTTGGACCTGATCAATCGATCTATAGCTTGTTTAGGTGCATCAAGGCCTTACCCTATCGATCCCCTTGCTACCCAATTGATCAGGTCATGAGTGGTCTCCCTTATGCGCACCATTTTGACCACTTAAAAATTTGGACTTTCCTCATTCCTTGGCCAACCATAGCCTCTTCTTCTTCTTCCCAAAATTTTCTCCTAAAACCCTAGTTATTCATGCTTCATTTTCTCTCAAAATTGGTCACTTTCAACCAAAATCTTTTGCAAATTTCTTCATATCTATTTGATTTCTTACAAAATCCTTTTCAAAAATTATTCAAATCACACAAAAACCTTCACTCATGCTTCTCTCTCTAAAAATTTGATCCTCTTTTGCGCTCCATTAAAACTACCTCATTCACTAAATTTTCTTGGCTTTCTCAAACATATAATACTAATTATCACCTATATTCACAAATTCTTTTGTCAATTTCACATAAGCCTACTTATTTTCACTATTGCATTGTTTCCATTAGATTTCCATACCTACATACTTTTGAGAATTGTGGTTGGATGAACTATTTTAGGTTGAATGGCATTGTCTTTGAGAATCTAGTAAAAGTATTTTATAGTAATACAAATTGTATTGAGGTTGATGGACATAGGAATAGGTATTATATTAATAAATTTAGGACATTTGTGACGGGTAGAGAAATAATTATGGACAAGAACTTGTTGGCTAAAACTTTCATGTTAAAAGATAATGGAGACAGAAACACTAGATATAATATGCTTGGATTGGCCTAAGATATTTATGAGAATGATAATTTGAGAGTTGTTCCAACTCAGACTTCTAGGTTGAACATGCATGATGGATTGCTTCATTTTATTGTCACACATGTGTCAGCACCATTTGAAACCCAATACTACACCATTAGAAAGTAAGATTATTAATGGATGTATAAGATCAAGCATAAGGAGAAACCCAATCTTGTGTACTTCATTTTTAATGATATGATAAGGGTTGTTCAAAATAGGGACTACACTTTAATATATCGAATAACCTTTAGTAATCTACTTAGAAGGGTAGGTATTAATACCAGAAGTGATAGAAAGATTGTGTTTGATCCTACTAGTATTATTGGAGTTCATATACTTCATAGTATGAGATACACTCAAAATGTTGTTGGGATATGGATTAAGAAAAGTGAACTTGGAGTTGCGCATGAAGAAAAGCATAAGTTTCAAGATATTCCATAAGAAGTTCCATAAGATATTCCACAAGAAGGTTCTTCTAGTCCATTATTTGATACCCAAAGATCTTTGCAAATTCTAATGACTCAAATGAATAGTTTACACTCATTGGTTGGGGATATGAACTCTATAATGGAAAACATAAAACTAACCCAAAATGAGATGGTTTCATAAGTTCAACAAGTTAGGACTGACATTGGACAAATCTAGATTGTACAAGAGTAAATGGAGTAGCAGTTTCATCATTTTCCTCTTTATCCTCTTTTTTCGTGACCTATCCTTTGAGCAAAGCATAAATGTTTTTTCCTACATGTTTTTCCTTTATGTTTTTTTTTTAGTTTTTAATTTTCTTCAAGATAGTTTATTGTAGCATCAACTTTGGTACTTTGCATATAATGGCATGAACTTTTCTTTGCTTGCTTATGTGGTTTTGAGGTACAAAACTTATTGTACATGATTATGTTGCCATGGAGGTTCTATTGTTGTTATTCTCATTCTTGATATTATGATGCTATGTTGAGCTATAGTATTGATATTCAATGATATTGGCCTTATGTTGAGTATAATATTGTTGTCTTGAATTGATTGAGTTAGTTGATCTTACATTGGTTATAGTATTGTTGCCTTGCTCTATGATATATTTTGCCATGACAAAAAGCGGGAGAAGTTATTTTGTGTATTGTAAAAATTTGTTCGTGAAAATTTGTTGCTAAATTATTATGGTACTAATTGATAATTTTTACTTGCTTGGGAGACCTCTACCTTATATATTTGTTACATTCATAATGCAAAATTGGCCCTTTAATTTTCTTGATTTGCTTAAATTTAGAGGGAGCTTTCTTAAAAGAGAAAAATGTTTTCAAAGCCTTAAATTGATAAAACATTTTGAAATGACAAAAAAAAAATTTACTAAAGTTGAATTAAAATGATTTGAACTTAATTTGAATATTTTTTTAACTTTTAATCCAATTAAAAATATGTTCAAATTCATTTGGCGCGATCTAAAAATAGAATTAGGCAAAGTAGCATAGAAGGGATCGATCTCCCCTTAAGGGGAATCGATTGATTTTTTGTCCAAAAATGATTTTCGTGCAAATTTCATGAAAACCAATCAATCCCCTTCTTGTATGGATCAATTGGTTCTAGGTTTTTAAAGATAGGAGATCCCCTCTTGAAAGGATTGATTCATTTTTTACACAAAATGAAAAGTTTGTTCCAGAATTTGAAAAGGGATCGATCACTTAGATTAGGGAATTAATCACTTGAAAAAGGTATCAATTGGTACTAAATATGGATCAATTGGTTGTACCTTTTTATGAAAAAATTTTCTTGTATTTTTACTAACCAATCATCCCCCTAAGAGGGGATCGATCCCTTTGTGCCTATAATGCTTGCAATGGCTATTTTTGTCTGAAATTTTGTAAAAGCTCCAAACAATTAATGCAAACAATGGCTATCTTCCATTCTCAACATATAAATAAAGGTCACCCACCATAATTGGAGCAATTTAGAGCTAAGAAAACTTATTGCTTCCATCTACCATCTTCACCAAGCATTAAAAAGTATCTTAGTGTGAGAAAAGTGCAAAAATTATTATTGTATCTAATTTGCTCATGATATTCTTCTTAATCTTGATTTGTACTTCAAATTAGCAAAAACTCAACCTTAGAAAGGTTATTTGAGTTGCAAAACATTTCAAAAACTTGTATTATGAGGTTGTGAGCTTAAGGAAGAGGATAACCCTTAAGAGATTGTGTTATTGATTGTATAGAGCTTTGAAGAGCTAGGTTGTAACTTTTAACATATAGTGGATTGAATTCCTTGGCAAGTGAGGCTAAAGGAAAGGATGTAAGTGCCTAAAAAAAGAGCTGAACCTCTATAAATTTTGGTGTTAAATTTTTTATCTTTATCTCTTTCTTTTAAGATTATTAGTACTCATATTTGTTGTGTTTACTTGCTTAGAAAAAATTATTTGTGAATTTTGTGCTTGTTGGATATTGAATTTTCAAAAATTTATTATCAACTAATTCACCCCCCTCTTAGTTTAATTCAAGTCTTTAAGCTAATAATACTTTTAGGACCTCAAGCACTACCAACTCTCCCAAAAGCAATTGTTGTTAGAAAGGCGCATATCCTAATCTTATAGTGCATTCAGCACAAACAAGCACTCATGGCATTCAAGCACATAGAATTGATGGACATGGCCAACCTTTGATCTACCAATAATCTCTCTCCCAACAACACCACTGTGACTCGAACCCATAACCTTGGCTCTAATAACACTTTTAGGACCTCAGGCACTACCAAGTTTCCCAAAAGCAATTGCTTTTAGAAAGGCACATGCCCTAACCTTGTAGTGCATTCAACACACACAAGCACCCATGGCATTCGAGCACATAGAGTTGATGGATGTGGCTAACCTCCGATCTACCAAACAATATACTTGAGGGAATTTAATTTTGATATCAACCATATTGTATGATACAACATGTATTGCTTGAGACGATGAGCAGTCCATACCAAAGCATAACACATCTTTTCAAGCTGGGAATACTTGGCTTTATAATAAGTAAATTTCTTGCTTAAATGAATAATGGCCTACTCTTTCTTACCTATTTCTCCCTTTGCCCCAGACACATCCTATAAGGGTTTCATTCACAATCAAGAATAATATCAAAGGTTTTCCTACCACAAGGGGCATCGGTATTGGTCAGTTCACCAAATATTCTTTAACCTTATTAAAGGCATCCTAGCATTCTTCATTCCATTCTCCAATATAATACGTTTTCAATAACTTAAAAATAGTGTCGCATTTTGCCATGAGTTGATATATGAATTGAGCAATGTAATTTAATCTCCCTAAGAAATTCTTCACTTCTTTTTGTGTTAGGGGAGGAGTTAACTTTGTGATTGCTTGAATTTTGTCAGAATCTACCTCAATTACTCTCTCATTGACCACAAATCCAAATAACTTTCCTGATTTTGCCTAAAAAGTGCACTTAGCTAGATTCAATTTCAGCTAATATTTATGAAGTTTTCAAAGAGCTTTTTAAGGTTCTCTACATGATCCTTACCTTTTTGGGACTTCATAATCATATCATCTACATAAACTTCTATCTCTTTATAAATCATATCATGAAACAAAGTGATCATAGCTTTTTTATAGATAGCACAACATTTTTTAGCCCAAATGGCATGACTTTATAATAGAATGTTCTTCACTTAGTCACAATAGTGGTTTTTTTATGTCTTCCTTCGCCATCTTATCTGATTATACCCATAAAAACTCATCCATGAAGGTATTTACTGAATTCTTTGCTTTGTTGTCAACCAAATATCAATATGAGGTAATGGGAAATTATCTTTAGGACTTGCCTTATGCAAATCTCTATAATCCACATACATTCTCACCTTTCCATCCTTTTTCAAGACTGAAACTATATTGGTGACCTATTTGGGATATTTAGGCACAACTAAAAAGCTAGCATCAAATTGCTTATTGGCTTTTTCTTTGATCTTTAATAGTATCTTTAGCTTCATACACCTTAGCTTTTATTGTACTAGTTTATAATTCAGGATCAGTGGCCACTTATGCTCTACAATATCCATGTCAAGCCTAGGCATACCCAGGTATGACCATGCAAACACATCATGTACTCTTTGAGCAATTTCTCCAGTCTATTCCACTTCTTCTGTGGAAGGAAAATACTAATTTTTATCTTTTTCTTATACTTATCATCCTCAAATTAATCAACTCTATAAGCTCCTAATAAGGTTTTATTACTTTCTCCTCATGCTTTACCAATCTATTTAGATCGAAAGGTAAGACGCAATATTCTGAATCTTTATTAGGCTCATTAACTTGAACAAAATTGTCAAAATTAAACCCGAAATAATTATCATAATCATCCATGATGTTCAATATTTAGAATCTTGAAAATTATTGAAATTGCAAGGATATAGATGGATATTTTGGTAAAGAATCAAAGGCATATTTGGCAAAAATAAAAGAATGCAAAAAAGAAATGGTAGGAATGAAAGAGATTATGTCATGAAAAATGCATTGCATTCAACATTTTATTAATGATATTGAAAAATAAACCCATATAAACTATACGCATGCCATTGGGTAAAAGTAATTAGATTCGATTCAAGGATAACCATAGCAAACAGACAAGTTCTCTATCATTCAACTATTGAAAGGGAAAAAAAATCTCTTCCTCTATTGTCATTGCTTCATCCATCTTATCTAACTTCAGACTTAGCTTTAAAAAGACCACTTCAACTTCTTTTGTTGGTATTCCTACCTCTAACCCTTCTAGGTAAACATACCTTCATGAATGAAAAGTGTTATCAAGTTTTGAAAACTTTTTTCTTCTTCCATCTGTCTTATGCCCCTTGAGGCAAGCCATTGTCTTTTCTTTCTTATCTTGTATAGTTATCTTTTTATTAGCAGTAGTTGGCTTGTATCCCAATCTAAATCTTTCTTTGTTATCCATAAAATCTAGCATTTTTTTTCATTTTCTGAAATGCTGGCCCTCAATTTAGATCGGGCTGCCATCATTTTCCCAACATCTATTTAACCATCATTTTGTAGTTTTTGATAAATGAGGAATAGGGATGGCTAAGCTTTCTCCTACATATGTGATATTAACAACCTTAAAGGCATGAAAAGAATATTGATGCACTTTTTCTTCAGCTTTCATATAAGGAATTGTCAAAGTCTTGGTAACAAACAAGTCTTTCTTTCCATCAACACAAAATTGTTTTTCATTAACTACAAATTTGACTTTTTGATACAGAAATGACAACATTACCTTGGTGGTATGAATCCATGATCTTTCTAACAAACAACTAAAAGATAGAAATATATGTGACTAGGAATTCCATTTTGAATATATAAGGTCCTATTTGTATAGGAATTTTTATATCTCTAATCCTTTCTTTCCCTGATCCATCAAAGGCTTTAACTATCATATGGCTATTTTTCATGTAAAAACAATTGACCAGTAACTTAGAGAGTGTAATCGTTGGCATTACATTAATGGAGGACTCGTTAGCAATCAACACTTTTGCCATAGTGTGGCTCTTGCACTTCACTTTAATATGTAAAGCCTTCACACTTCCTCATCCTTTTGGCGGGATCTCATCATCATTAAAGGCAATATAGTTCAAAGCCACTATACTTTTTACCAAATGGTTTACCTTATCTACATAAATGTTATGATCCATATAAGTCTAGTTTAGTACTTTCAACAGTGCATTCTTATGGGGTTCAAAGTTTAACAACAATATAGCAATGAAATTTTGGCTAGCATCTTGTTGAGTTGATCTACCACACTATATTCACTATTCCTAATGATTTTAAAAAATTCACAAGCTTTGTTTTTGTTATTGACCTCTTATATTTTACTATCAGGTTTATTACAATAGGATTTTTTTTCGCTTCTGTTTCCCTCCATCTCTTTTCTTTTTTCTTTCCTTGCTTGCTCTAGTGTCTCAAGGGTATAAATTCGTTCGTTCTAGGTCTTGCCTCCAATGTTGGATATATTAGTTCTATCCCTTATGTTTCTACTTTTCGATCTCTAGATCTCTACTTCACAATCATATTTCTAGGGCAATATCTTATCATTCTTGTAAGGAAAAGCATGGGTATATATACCGTGACAGCTGCTTGGAAATAGGGAGTGCACTTATTTGCCATTGGTTCTAGTTTTTCATAGAAAATGGTCACAGATTTTAGGATAAACAACCTATTAGATCCTTTGCTTGCTATTATGTCTATTTCATCATCTTCTTCTTCATTGTAGAACTAAAAAATTCCAATATCCATCAATCTCTGAACTATTTATTTATACTTATGACCTTGATTACATGATCTTTCACCAGGCCATGGTATTTGCAAATTTGATCAAATTCTAAATGATTGAAATCAATTTCAGAGCCTTCTACCTGGATCATATCAACCTTGGCCAGACAATCATACACCATTTCTAAATGAGTCTTTACCTCTCTTATCCATCTTTTGACCTTTCTACCATTTTTTATTACAATGGTAGTTCCTTTGGCATGGTTAAGCAACTGATTTCCTCTAATATTGGGCCTTGTGCAAGTATTAAAATTGAGCTGCCAATCTTTTATTAGTGCTTGCACTCTATATTTCAAAATAATGCAATCTTCTAAAAAGTGGCCTACAACATCAAAATGATATTCACATCAGGCATTGGGGTTATACCAGTTAAGATATAGTTGTTTAAAAGGTTCAATGGGAATTAGGGTAATAAGATGGCTCTTTAGAAGTTAAGGATAAAGATCAATATATGACATGGAAATTGGGTCAATAAGAATTCTTTCTCAAGTGGTATGAGGATTTTTTATTCAAGGGTGGGGTTACTTGGTAGGGAAAAAGGCCACATAATTAGGGTAAAAGTGAATTGAAGAGCTTTAAGTCTGAAGTTAGGTTGATATGTTGGTCATAGTAGTGGTGTATATAGGCATGATGCCTAAGATATTTAATTGGTAGATAGTTTGTAGGGTGTGCATATGGGATATAGATGATAAGGAATGATTAAAGGGCTAGAGACAGTCATTTCATGGAATTTTTATTTTTTCTTTCTTGTTACTGGAGTCTTTTTATTGCTAAAGGCCTTTTGACTATCAATCTTGCCATTTTTTATAGCATTCTCAATCATCTTGCCTTATATCACCATATCTGTAAAATTTTTGGTCGCACCATCCACTAACTTATCATAGTATAGGGCTCTCAAGGTATTATTAAAGAGAGAAATGGTTTTTTTTTTTGTATCAATGGTGGTTGGACTTGTGCAACCATATCTCTCCACCTCTATCCATATTCTTTGAAAGTTCAATTACCTTTTTCTCTATATTCTACAAGGACAACCTATTTGGCATCATATCCTCAATATGCTTATATTATGCTATAAAGGCCCTAGCCAATCTTTCCAAGAATGTATCTTGCTACGATCTAGTTAAACATATCACCTCACAATAGATGCAATAAATTATCTTGAAAATAATGTATTAACAGCTTGTCATTGTGGGTATGACAAGTCGTCCTTCTACCAAACATTGTGATATAAGCTAAAGGGTACTTTGCATCTTATTTCTCAAAATCTAGAACTTTAAATTTTGATAAAATGACTAGATTAGGTACTAAGCGTAACTTCGAGCATCCACATTTTCATACATATCATGCCCTACTATGGCTTTCAATCTTGCTTCTAATAGATTATGCTTATTATTCATTTTAGTGCTTTTCACTAGATCAAATACCCTTTTTAGTTTTTCTTGTTCTTTCATATTATCAAGGTTTGGCATAGTGATGGGATCAAATAGAGTGGATCCAAGATTGATATTCACTTGAATTGGTGGTGGTCTAGCAGAAGTACCAGTATATTATTGATGAGTGGCTGGCGGTGCTTGAGCAATATGTGGATAAGGATATGTGAACCCTATATATACTGGCTTTTCTATGACAATTTTCTTGTGTTTTAATAGTGCTTTTTCCTTTAACCAAACCAACCAACATCTATTTCAACTCTAACATTTGTCTATCCATATTCTGTTGTATTCCCATAACTATTTCTCTAATCTCTGCTGGGCCCTTTCCATTTTGTCTGTCATAACATCTAGATTGTTGACCTATCGCTAGACATTGACTTGAGGAGTCACCACCAATCTTTTTTATTTAGGTGTGATTGGCCACCTAATTGAATCTGTCCTTTTCTAGAGAGAAATCTTAAGTTTGACTTAAGTATCTTTAAAAGGTAGATTCAATGTTTGCGAAACCAGAACTAGGTCCAGGAGTATGGTTACATATGAGAAAGTTTATAGCACCCCCACAATCCCCATCGAAAGATGATACCAGCTCGACTTCGTGTTATCCATTAAGTCTTAAAAATCTTACCAAATAATTAATTATTGAACATTATTCTTAATTGACTCCAATACTTTTGGTAAAAATTTAAGAAAATTCTCTCACCTCAAGAGTATACAAGAAAACTATTGTTTCTCTTGTAGGGGCTATGTCGTTGGATTGTCTAACACTAAGAACTTTCCAAGAATAGAAAAAAAAAGGAATAATGCTTCAACCTTTTATAGGGATCTCTTTTATTATTTTGTTTTATCCTTTTTTAAATTCATGCTTTTATACAAGAAAAAATTGATATTTTCAACTTTTCCTTAAAGTATTTTTCTTTTGAAATTTTTATTTTCAAAGAAAATTGATGCTTGCAACTTTTCCTCGAAAATATATTTTTTTGAAATTTTTATTTCCAAAAAAAATTGATAATCTTAACTTTTCCTTTGAAATTTTTATTTTTAAGGAAAGCTGATATTTTCAACTTTTTCGCAAAATATTTTTTGAAATTTTTATTTGTAAAAAAAATTGATACTTTTAACTTTTCCTTAAAATATTTTTATTTTGAAATTTTTATTGTCAAGAAAAATTGATACTTTCCACTTTTTCAGGAAAATTGATATTTTCAACTTTTTCTCAAAATATTTTTTTGAAAATTTTCTTTTCAAGAAAAATTGATACTTTCGACTTTTCCTCAAAAAACCCTTTTTGAAATTTTTATTTTCAAGAAAAATAGATACTTTCAACTTTTCTTCAAAAAACCCTTTTTGAAATTTTTATTTTCAAGGAAAATAGATACTTTCAACTTTTCCTCAAAAATGCCTTTTTCAAAATTTTTATTTTCACCTCTTTTGAAATTTTTATTTTCTAGGAAAATTGATACTTTCAACTTTTCCTTAAAAATACTTTTTTTGAAATTCATACTTTTAAGAAAAATTAATACTTTTAAATTTTTCCCTAAAGTATTTTTTTTTAAAATTTGATCTTCAAAGAAAATTGATACTTTCAACTTTTTCTTAAAGCATTTTTTTTAATTTGATCTTCAAGAAAAATTAATACTTTCAACTTTTCCTTAAAGTATATATATATATTTAAAATTTGATCTTTAAAAAAAATTGATACTGTCAACTTTTTCTTAAAGTATATTTTTTAAAAATTTTACTCTAAAAATCATTGAAAATCTAAAGAATGCTAAATTAAATAAATAAAAGACATCAATTCAATCAATAAATAAGTAACCCAAAAAAAAGAAAAAATAATAATATTAATAAATAAACAATAAAAAATAGATAAATAAAATTAAAAACCTTGGCGGGTTCAGCTAGCCTTGAAAGAAGCACAGCTTCAAAGATAGACTCAGCTAGAATGGCTAGGTGTGCGACTTAACTCAATAGCTTAATGGTAGGAATGAGTTTCTAAATCAGCTGAATAGGTTGGGTCAAACTGAAAGAAAACACGCAGATCTTACCTTACTTTTGACCCAAAACGGTGATGTTTTTAAAGCAATATAAAAGGCCTAAAATCTATTTTTTCCTCATATTGCTTTTTTTCTTTCTCTCTCTACTCTTTTGTTTCTCATTCTAAGTGATTTTTTATCGATGTTTTTCATCAAATGTCACCAAAAAATTCATCGATTTTTGGGTTTTATAATCAAAAATTGAGTTTTTGTCGAAAAATCACCAAAAAACTTAAATTTTCATCAACAAATTCACTGGATTCTGGAGATTTCCTAAAAATCACAAGAAAACTCAAATAAATCTAAAAAAAAATAACCTATGTTACCAATTAAAATAGTGAATTCCCAAGAACCTTCTACTGAAAACTATAGCTTTTTCAAAAAATTTTTATTCTAATTACTCTCATGTTTTCTCATTTTCTTTCTATATATCTTTGCTCTGTGTGATTGATGATTTATATAGGCCTTGGTTCACCATATTACATAAGGATTTAAAAATCAAAATCCTTTTGTATTTAAAAAAAAAACCCTTACCCTCTGATCCGATTATCTTTGTTTTAAAAAGGATCCCTCTTTCTTTTATCACAGTTTCAAAACTTAAAACCCCTGATTTTAGAGTTTTACTAAGACTAGAACTCTACCTTTATTTTTTTTTTTTAATTTTTTCATTAACTTATATGCAATTCACTTAGAACAACTTGATTCAAAATAAATAAATAAATAAATAAAAATAAAAAAGGTGTCTACAGTTGCCCATCTTTACATATTTTTTGTGAAATAAAAATTATGCAAAAACATAGACACCGATCATGATCTAATACAAGAAAGGAACAAGTCAGACTAATATGAAGTCTGAAGATAGGAAAATTCAAATTGAACTAGAATTCGAGATGAATAACTTGGACCAAGTCAAAAAAAGATTCAGCACAAGTCGAAATCCAAAACCATAACGACCTAGATTGAATCGAAGTCTGAAATAAATAACTTAGGCTGAACCTAAAAAGGATATCATAGGCCAAAACCCAAAACAAAATGACCTGCGCTGAACTAAAGTCTGAAATAAGTAACTTGAACTAAGCCAAAGAAAGATCTAGCATAGGTCAAAACCCAAAACAAAATGACCTAGATGGAATCGAAGTCTTAAAAAAAATAACTTAGACTAAACCAAAGAAATATCTGGCATAGGCTGAAATCCAAAACCAAATGACCTAGACTGAACTGAAGTTTGAAATAAGTAACTTAGACTAAGTTAAAGAAGATCTAGCATAGGTCGAAATCCAAAACAAAATAACCTGGATGGAATCAAAGTCTAAAAAAAATAACTTAGACTAAGTCAAAGAAAGATCTGGCATAAGTCGAAATCCAAAAATAAAATAATGTGGATTGAATCGAAGTCTAAAATAAATAACTTGGACTAAGTCAAAAGAAGATCTGGCATAAGCCAAAATCAAAAATGAAATGACCTGGGCAAAATCGCAATCTAAAATAAGTAACTTAGACTAAGCCAAAGAAAGATCTAACATAGGCCAAAATCTAAAATAAAATGACCTGGACTGAACCAAAATCTGAAATAAGTAACTTGGACTAAGCTAAAAAAAGATCTAGCATAGGCCAAAATCCAAAACAAAATGACCTAGATGGAACCAAAGTCTGAAAAGAATAACTTAGACTAAGCCGAATAAGGATTTAGCATAGGTCGAAACCTGAAAATAAAATGACATGAATTGAACTAAATTCTAAAATAAATAACTTAGACTAAGCCGAAAAAAGATCTAGCATAGGTCGAAATCCGAAATGAAATGACCTGAGCTAAACCAAAGTTTGAAATAAGTAACTTGGACTAAATCGAAGAAGGATTCGGCATAGGCTGAAACCCAAAAACAAAATGACTTGGATTGAAACGAAGTCTAAAATAAACAACTTGGACTAAGCTGTAATACATCAAAAAAAAAATTTTGAAATGACTATCACTTCATTCTTGACAACTTCAGTCATTTGTGATGTCGAAACACCTTCGATAAAATCTCATGACATGCATACATGAAATGCTATGGAATGTTAATTTTCCTGGAATGCATGAAATGTTATGAGATGTCGGGCTTATCTGATTATGGTAAAAAGATTCCCAAGCTCTTTTTTATTTTCATTTTCTCACCAGTTATGGATCATTTAACTTTTGAACATATTCGATTAAGGAATCAAATTATCATTGTCTTTTAGTTTCGGCTAAACCGAGATCACCATTTCACTAAGTTTCCATCGCCTTCATTTTGCTTACCCATGCCACTCTTAGCTTTCCAGAGCAATGAAGAGAATTTTCATATCATTATTTGTTCATTCATTATCATTTCAATATAACAGCAGATGTAAAGCAAATGCACATTTCTTCTGACCCAGGTAAAGGGGCAAACAAAAAGAAAATGAAAATAATAAAAGATGTTAGTGTTGACATTAGGAAAGAAATGGATTTTATTGATTGAATGGAACTAAGTTACAAAGATGGGCTAAAATGGGCTATCGGATAATCATGATCAAAGTAACTTAGAGCTTTTCTAAAAAACCATCCAACTGAATTCCTTAATCCTTTCGAGTTCATCAAATCACACTTGCCCCTTGCACTATAAGTGTAATGTCTTGAACCTTTATGCTACCTTTTTGGGCTTTCAACTTGGATATCCTTTTCTAACTCAAATTGCCCTTTATGGGTTTTCAATTTAAGCCCCCCCCTTTTTTTTTGAACCAAACAGCCCTTTGCGAACTTTAGTTTAAGCTCTTTTTCTTTTTTTTTTTTGAACTTAAACCACCCTTTACGGGTTTTCAATTTAAGCTTTTTTATCTTTTTTATTGTTTTTTTAACTAAAATCACCCTTTATGGGTTTTCAATTTGAGCCCTTTTTTTTTTTAAGAGAAATACTTCTTCATAGCATCTGAATTTATTAGATTAGGCAAGTCTTCTCCATCCTTTTATGTTAAGATTAAAGCTCCTCATGAGAACACTCTCTTGATAACATACAGACCTTCCTAATTTGAAGTCTATTTTTCTCTATTGTCATGTTGACTTGGGGGAATTTTTTTTATAACCAACTCTCCTTCATTAAAACATCAGGGTCAAATTTTCTTGTCATCCACTCGTATCATTCTCTTTCGGCATAATTGACCATGAAATAGCACTGTCAATCTTTTCTCTTCAATAAAATTCAATTGCTCATAATGTTTTCAGATCCATTTGGCTTCTTTCAAATCAACTTCCCTTAGGATTCTCAAAGAGGAAATTTTTACTTCCACTGGCAATACAGCTTCCATCCTATAGACCAAAGACAATAGGGTTGCCTCAATAAAGGTACATATTAATGTATGATAAGCATGCAAAGTAAAAGGTAACTTCTCATGCCAATCTTAGTAGGTCTCGATCATTTTCTCAAGAATTTTTTAATATTTTTATTTGTTACTTTTACTACCCAATTAATTTTCAGATGGTAGGGTGTCGAGTTATGATGCTTGATCTTAAACTAGGCACAAATCTCTTTCATTATCTTACTATTAAGATTATTAGCATTATATGAGATAATTATTTTCGAAAGCCCATATCTACATATCTCTTATTTCTTAATGAACTTACATACCACCAATTGGGTGACACTAGCATACGATGTAGCTTCAACCCATTTAGTGAAATAGTCAATCATTACAAAAATGAACATATGTCAATTTGAAGCCTTCGACGTGATGGGTCCAATAACATCCATGCCCTACATTGAAAATGGCCATGAGGGTGCTATAACATGTAGAGCATTTGAAAAGGCATGTATTTTATCTGTGTAGATTTGGCATTTATGGCATTTTTTATTATAATCTATGTAGTCATTTTCCATAGTCAACCAGTAATACTCTGCTCTTATAATTTGTCTTACCATCATATGGCCACTTGCATAAGCTCTATAATTCCCATCATGAATTTCTTTCATGATCTTTCATGCCTCTACTGCATTCACACATCTTAGGATTTCTCTTATACAAAATATTCCCTTTAAGGAAGAAACTGATGACCAGTCTTTTAATGATCTTCTTGTCATTTTTAGTTACATGCTCTGGATATTGTTGACTCTTTAGATATTATAAGATGTCATTATACCAAGGCTTCCCATCAATCTCCTCTTTGACATTATAATAATGCATTGGGAATTCTCTCACATCAAGCTTAATGGGTTGAATTTTAATAACTATTTTCACTTTGATCATAGCTGCCAATGTGGCTAGGGCATTAGCAATTTGATTATCTTCTTTAGGTAGATGTTCAAATTGAACCTTTTCAAACTGTTTAACCAAATCAGTGACATACTTGTGGTATTTAATCAGCTTTATATCCCTTATTTCCCATTATCCTCTTAATTGGTAAACAACTAAGGTTGAGTGTCCATAAGCTTCTAATACTTTTATTTTTCTTTCAATTGCAGCTTGTAAGCCCATGGCGTAGGCTTCATATTTAGCTACATTATTAGTACAATTGAAGTTTAATCTAGCTATAGTGGAGACATAATTTCCTTCTGGAGATATTAAGATTGCCACAATTCCATGCCCTAAGGCATTTACAGCTCCATCAAAGTACATCTTCCAAGATTGCTCCACAGTTTCCTCATTAACTTGAGAAACAACCATTAGATCTTCATTTAGGAAATCGAGCCTCATCAATCCATAATCATCAGTAGCCTGTTTCGCTAGAAATTCAACTATAGCACTTCTTTTGATCACTTTTTTAGTTACATAGATAATATCATATTCAAAAAGTATTACTTCCCATCGAGCAATTCTTCTAGATAATGAGCATTTTTTGAAAACATATCTGAGAGGATCAAATTTTGCTATGAGCCATGTGGTATGATATAGCATATATTGCCTAAGTCAATGAGTCATCCAAGCTAAGGCGCAACATATTTTTTCCAATAAGGAATTCTTCGACTCATAATCAATGAATTTTTGCTTAAATAATAAATAGCTCACTTTTTCTTGCTTGTTTTATCTTGTTGCCCCAGTACACATCCCATCAAACTTTCATTCACTGTTAAATATAGAATTAATGGTTTTTCTAGAATAGGGGGTACCAGTACAGGTGCATTTGATAGATATTCTTTGACTTTGTCAAAAACTTTCTGACATTCATCATCCTATTTTTCAGAACTATCTTTACAGAAGAGTTTGAAAATAGGATCACATTTAAGAGTGAGCTAGGAAATGAATTGAGATATATAATTCAATCTTTCCAAGAATTTTTGTACCTCTTTTGGTGTGCACAAAGGTGACAAATCTTGGATGGCCTAGATTTTATCGGGATCCACCTCTATTCCCCTTTCACTGACTATAAAACCTAATAATTTCCCTGTTTTAGCCTCGAATATGTATTTAGATGGATTCAATTTAAGCTAAAATTTTTTTAACCTTTTGAATAATTTTTAGAGGTTGGCAACATGATCTTCTCCTTCGCTAGACTTCACAATCAAATCATCCACATACACTTCTATTTTCTTATGCATCATGTCATGAAAGAGAGTTACCATAGCTCTTTCATAAGTGGCCCTAGCATTTTTCAACCTAAAAGGTATCACTTTGTAGCAAAATGTTCCTCATATAGTTACAAAAGTATTTTTCTCCATAAAAAATAAATGGAATGTTTGGCTGTGTTGTTTACTAAAGTGTCAATGTAAGGGAAGGAAAAATTATCCTTTGAGCTTGCTCTATTTAAATCTTGATAGTCAACACATTCAAACTTTTCCATATTTTTTCGATACTGGGAGATGTTTGCTACCCATTCTGGATACTTAGCCACCTCTAAGAAACCTGTATCAAATTGTTTTTTCACTTTTTCTTTGATCTTCAATAACATTCTGGCTTCATCTGTCTTAATTTTTGTTGCATCGACTTACACTTTGGCTTTAAAGGCAACTTATACTATACTATTTCAATACTAAGTCCAGGCATGTCTTGGTAGGACCATACAAATACGTCCACATATTCACAAAGTAACTCTTTTAACCTCTGCCTATCATCCTGGGGTAATGACATGCCAATTTTAACCTTTTTTTTATTATTATCATCTCCTAGATTTATTAATTCTATATTTTTTCGGTGAGGTTCAATTAGTTTTTTCTCTTTTTCTACCAATTTTACTAGGTCATGAGGCAAAGTGTCATCATCTTAGTCCTTTTCATGATCAAGTTTACCAGTATAGATTGGATTTTTGAAGTCAAACCCTGGGTTACTATCATGATTATCTTCATATTTATTATTTAGGTACATAAGAATAAGTAAGAAAGAAGAAATGTTGGCAAGATGCATAGGATGAAAATCAGAGAATGGAAAAAAAATGAAAATACAACACATCAATCTTTTTATTAAAATGAATGAATGGCCCATACATAAAATGTCCTAGTACTTTTGGGTTAGAAGTGTAGGAATTTTATTCACTACATTACTTTTGGAAAGATTCAAGGATAATAGGCAACTCTATGATCTTCCAATTCTTCAATTCTAAACCTTGCAGGTTCGAATACACTAGTAGCTCTTTATCTTGACTATCAAATACCTCCATTTCTATCATTTGAATGTTAAGTTTAGAAAACAATTCTTCCAACCACACATCTTGGTTATCATCTCCAAGATAAATACATCTCCCTAATCAGAAGGTGTCATAAAGATAGGGAATAATCATTTTTTTTAACTCTAGCTCTTATCTTTTAAACTTGGCAATCATTTTTTCTTTCTTGCTTTCTATTAGCTTTTCCTTATCCACCTTCGTAGGCTTATAACCTAAGCTAAACCTCTCTTGGTTGTTGATCATAGCTGGTAGCTTTTGAAATCTCTATTGTTTCTTTTCTAATCCTATTCTGGGATTCCATCTTTTCCCAATTGTTTGTTTAACAACCATCATGGTAGCTATTGACAATTGTGGCATATACAGCCTAGATCCTTCACCAACATAGGTTGCATTAACAAGCTCAAAGAATCTATAAGAACACTCTAAAGCTTCGTTTGTAACTTCCATATATGAGGTATTTATTGGTTGGGTCACAAGTAGATCTTCTTTTCTCGACACACACACTAGTTTCCCATTGACAATGAACTTTATTTTTTAGTGTAGTGAGGATGGAACAGCACCTACCATATGGATCCATGGCCTACCCAATAAATAACTATATGATGGTAAGATATCCATCACTTGAAACTTGACATTGAAATTACATGGCCCGATCTGTAATTGTATTTCAATATCACCTACCACATTTCGTCTAGCTCTATCAAAAGCTCTAACAACTATATGGCTAGTTCTCAAGTAAGACATGTCAATGGGCAACCTGGCCATAATGGACATAGGCATCGCATTAATCATGGAGTCATTGTTAATAAGAACTTTCGTCATTATGTGGCTTTTACATTTGACCGTAATATGAAGAGCCTTAGTACTTCTTCTCCCTTCTGGGAAGATCTCATCATCATTAAAAGTAATGTAGTTTGAGGCTACTAGATTCCTTACAAGGTTATCTATGTATTCTTTAGATATATTATGGGATACGTACGCCTAATTCAAAACCTTTAATAAAGCATTATGGTGAGGCTCTGAATTCAACAATAGTGATAAAAATGAAATCCTAGTTGGCATTTTATTCAGCTGTTCCACCACACTATACTCGTTATGTTTGATTAAGTTTAGGAACTCAAAAGCTTCTTTTTCAGAAATGGGTTTTTAGTACTCTTGACTTGGCATTGCCCCAAAATTTTTCCTATTCCCTTTTTTTTTCTTTAACTTTTTTTTCTCTTTCCTAGCCTTCCCCAACATTTTTGAAGAATAACATATCCTGCTTCTAGTCATGCCACCCACCTCGATTATGTTTATGGTATAAAAATTGCTTGACATATCTTTCATATTCAATCTTGGTGTTACGACATCACAGTTGTATTTCCACGGGATCGCTTTATTACTCTAGTATAAGAAAGGGCTAGGGATTTTAAAGGTTATAACCAATTTAGAAGTGGGTTCACTCTCTATTGGCTTGACTTCTTATACTATATTGTCATTGGTTTTGAGGTAAAACTTGGAACCAACTCAATAGTGAATATCTCAACATTTTTCGAGCCCCCTCATCTTCATAGAACTCAACTTGGAATGAGTCCATCAATTATTGTAATTTTTGGTAAAATTGATCACAATTTTCAATTGAATACCCCATAGCTCCCTTATGGTATTTACACTTTTGGGTCGAATTATATTCTCCATGGTAAGTACGTGAGTCCACTGGATACATTATTTTTGCCTCAAATAAGGCATCAAACACCTTAGTTAAAGAGGTTTTGATATTATCTACTCTTTTTTTGATCTGGTTGGCTTGATTCTTATATATGACATTAATTGTTGCTCCAACATAGGTTGGCAAAAGGTTACCATTAGCATTAGGTGCCCTTCTTCTTCAAAGCTTACTAATCCCTTATTTATCAAGTTTTGCACTTTATGTTTCAAAGAGATGCAGTTCTAAGTGGAATGGCCTACGACCCCATAGTGGTAATCACAATGAGCATTTGGGTCATACCATTTAGGGAAAGGTGGTTTCACAGGATCTATAAGGACATGGACTACTAAATTTTTCTCCACAAGCTGTGGGAGTAGGTCTACATAGGGCATGAGGATCGGGTCAAATGTGACCTTTTCTTAATTATTTCGTGATCTTTTTGAATTGCTTGGGTGGGTATTTGGTTTAGGGGTAAATCTTACTTGGGGTATGGTGGATGAGTTATATATGTGAGTGGGTGGTTGTGGTTGAAACATGGGTTAGTAAACCTATTGGTATAATGGTTGATATGGGTAGTAGGTAGTGGCTACTTGGGCTGGATACATAGGCTAGTCATAAAAAAGAACATAACTTCTAAACCGTTGGCCTTTATAACTCACAGTATGAGCTTTTTTTTTCTTCTTCTTAGGTGGGCCATTTTTCTTTACATCGATTGTCTTTCTTCCATCTAATTTGTTGTTCTTAATGGCGTTTTTAATCTCGCCTGATATAACCATATTGGTAAAATTTTTTATAGCATTTCTTATTAATCTTTCATAATAAGGGGACTTAAGTGTACTAATAAAAAGCACTATCACCTCTTTCTCTGTGAGGGGTGGTTGGACTTGGAAAGCAATATCTCTCCATCTTTGAGCATATTGCTTGAAACTTTCTATGGTTTTTTTCTCCATACTTTGTAGGGAGAGGCAATTAGATGCTAAGTCCATTATGTGTCTATTTTATGTTACAAATGCTTTTGCCAAATCGTTCCAGGAATGGATATGAGCTCAATCTAACTACACGTACCATCTCGTTATAGAGCCTATAAGGCTATCTTAAAAACATGCATCAGTAATTTTTCATCATGAGCATGGGTAGCCGTTTTATGATAATATATGGTAACGTGGGTTACCAGGCATTTAGTCCCATCATTCTTTTCAAATTCGAGAATTTTAAAATTCGGTGAGATAACCACATCTAGTACTAAACATAGTTGGGCTGCATTCATAAAGCCGAAATAATCCATACCTTTAATGGCTCAAACTCTTTCTTCTAAAATATTCATCTTCTGTTGGGAGCTTAACTTTTCTATTACCTTAAAGGTTTTTACTTTCAACCTTTCATTCTTTTTAAGGTCATCAAAATCAAGGACTTTAATCGGGTCTGTTATCTTTACCCTAAAGGTAGAGTTAATGTAACTACAATAGGGCACCTAGGGATATGTGTAAGCATATGCCATGAAAAATGGCATGGGTGGGGCCTGTGTTTCCTGAAAAGGTTGACCTTGGTTTGGGACCAAACCCATAAGGGTATAAAGGATCCATAATTTCTTGTATTTCATTCAGATTTGGGGTCTCTTTTATTATCTTACCGTTATCCAATTTTTTCAACATTTTCATCATCTTCCACAACTCCCATTTTATCTCCTCTTGAGCTTTCTCAATCTTGTCCATATGGGTATTTTGTTCCTGCTCTATTCGCCTTGCTCATGATTGATTATTATACGAGTGACATACAGATTGGCTTGAATTTGTTGACGGTCAAGCTATCCTTGAACCTTTAATACCATATCTCAGAATTAGCAAGGTTATATGACTATCTAATGAAAACCTAAAATGGTTATTTTGTTAAATATAATGAATGAAAATGCATGCATGCAAAAACATTTGCCTTAAGATAGTGTTCAACCAAAAATTTTCATTTATTCTAAAGAACTTTGTTTACATGGAATTTATCATCCTAGAATTATAACCATAGAATCATTTGATCTGTTTATACTGATCTCTTGCTTTCTCAATGAAGTTTAGCAAATGTTGTCCATGTTTTCCTACTAGGGCCACCACTTGTTTCAGTGCTTCTGCCTCTTCGACCATTTCTCTTGCCTTACATACCCCTTTACAAATTTGGTTTGTTAAGTGCTCAATATACCTGTCTCTCCAAGTTTTCTCTTTTACCATACTATACTAGGTATGTTAACTCTCTATGCTCTCTAACCAATGCAACAATATAGTCTTTTAGGTCATTCAACCTTTGTTTCAACCTGCTTAGGTAACTATTCAACATGTTATTTTTTGTCTACACCTGGGTACTTTTTTTCTTCAACTCAGCATATTCTTGCTTCAATCACTCATTCTCATCAGTCAGCTTAATGATTGTTACCTCTTTGGCTTTTACCTTCACACATAACCTTTTATGTTCTTGGTGTAGCTTTGCTAGATCTTTAACAGTTGCATCATGTTCTCTAGAAATCATGTAAACTTTGACTTCTTGTTTTTCAGCTTTATCTTTCCACTAATACCTCTCCTCTTGAAGCTTTTAGATCTCTCACTTTAGCTTATCTTTTTCAGTTTCGAACTCTTTTTTTGCAAACTCTAATTCTGATGGTATTTCTTCAAGCTCTTTTTTTGTTAGTTATTGAAAATCTTCATGAATGAATACAGCTTCTCTTCCTCGTCTTGCTCTCCAAACCAAGTACTTATGAATGACTTTATCAGTAAAAGGTCCAAGACTAACCCTATGGGGGTTTTTTATGCTTTAATCACATCATTCATCTTTTAAAATGCTTTTGGTTCATTATAACAAAAAATTGACTGATAAAGTTTATGTGTCATAGGAATGAACTGTTCTACCCCAAACTATCTTCTCACTAGAATTGGTGCATAACTTGTTGCCACTTATAAACCCAAAAGTGGAACCATGGTATTGTCTCCACATTAATATAGCATGGGTTCATGATTCATCCATAGGACCAACCATCTCACCTCGGTGCTTGCTAGCTTTTGTAAGAAAGCTATCCATTCTTTTTTAGACTTTTATTCTGGCCACTCATTTTCATAAAAATTTTTTATTGGAGCTTAATTACGAAAATAAAAGCTTCGAGAATGCACTTTTTTTAGACTCGAAGTGGCTTTTTATCTATAGATACAATGTTGTATACAGCCTGTGAAATGCCCTTCATTCTGGTGATAGTAACTCAACGATCTAATAGTCTCTACTAATATTATCATTGAAGGATTGCAGCCATTTACCACAATTTTGAAGAAGTCAACCATTTCTATCTCGATATAACCTAAAACCTTTGAAAAAATCACTATTCATATATGGCTAAGGCAAACACATCTAACCTCTACTCCTTGTTGGCATGCTGCACTAGAAAATCATGAAAAACCTTCAAAAGTAAGCAAACCTACTCTTATTTCTTTTTTGTATGAGAATTTATGATATTTTTGTTTATGCCCATTAGAAAGGCTAGATTCTTATGAAATCCTAATTTATATTTTTTAACATATATATTGTCAGGAGTCTTGAGGTGCAGACCCAACAAAGTCAAATATTCTTCGATGGTTGATGTCATCTCAACTTCTTTGAAGATGAAACACTTGTGTGAAGGATCCCAGAATTACGTTGCAGCTCTAATTAGTTGATTCTTAACATTTACCACACGAAGGTGTGCTATGTGTCCATGTCTCTAGCAAAAATCCTCTTGTCTTAATGGGCTCATCTTTTTTCATATATCAACCAAATCCTTTAGATTGTTTTGTTTAAGGAGGATGGATGTTTCTTAAGACAAAGTAGAAGCATGACCAATTGGTAGACAATTCCCTTCTTTTTGTTGGATATTTTTTTACTGAACCTTTACTTCATTAGGTGACTCACAATGAGCTAATACATATGAAAAGCAAACTAGTTGTTCTGTGGAATCCATGAAAAACTCTTTGTTGAAGACCGTCTTTTAGGCAAATGTTCTTTATGCAACTTTATGATATGCAGATGAATCATGCAAAAATGAATAAGAAAATAGGATAGTACATTGAATAAAGGGAGATAAATAAATAAATAACTAAATAAATTAAAACATCATACACAATAAAAGGAATGAATCCTACACTTTTGGTCAATTCTAAAGGGAATAAGATGGCTTTATCTATAGTTTAGGCATTTCTAAGGTTCATTAAATGTGGTTTAAAGGTTAAAAATCTAAAGGTTCCAAATTGCTCCTTACATCATTATTCATCACATACTAATAAGGCCCAATCCTCGCCTATTACAAGCTACTAGCAAAAAAAGGTTTAATTTGAGTGGGAATATTTTGCTAGCCACTGCGGAGGCATTAAAAAGTCACGAAAGCATAGGTACTTTACTCCCTCCTATGGGGATGAAGCTCGAGTATAAAGCTCATGTTATGCACATGCATATGAATGACATAATTAGCAAAATAAATAAATAGAATGAATGAATAATAATCTTTACAAAAAATTCAATTTTATTAGGTTTTTGGATAACACAAATTTATTTGCTGACCTGACTCTTGATATGTCCCCAATGGAGTTGTCAAACTGTCATAACGTCTAAATCCATGGACCTATCACTAAACATTGACTTGAAGAGTTGCCACCAATTTTTGGTTATTGAGGTATGATTGGCCACTTAACTGAATAGTCCTTTTTTAAAAAGAAATTTTAAGTTTGACTTAGAGATCCTTAAAAGGTAGATTAATTGTTTGCGAAACCATAACTAGGTTTGGGAGTACGATTACATATATGGAAGATTATAACACCCTCACAATGCCCATTAGAAGAAGGTACTAGCTCGATTTTGTGTTATCTATTAAGCCTTAAAAAATCTTACCAAATAATTAATTATTGAAAATTATTCTTAATTGACTTCAATACTTTTGGAAAAAAATTGAAAAAATTCTTTCACCTTAAGAGTATATAAGAAAACTACTTTTTCTCTTGCAGGGGCTTCGTCGTCAAATTATTTAATATTAAGAACTTTCCATGAAAATAAAAAAAAAAGAATAATGCTTGAACCTTTTATAGGATCTCTTTTATTATTTCATTTTATCCTTTTTTAAATTCATGCCTTTATACAAGAAAAAATTGATACTTTCAACTTTTTCTTAACACATTTTCTTTTGAAATTTTTATTTTCAAGAAAAATTAATATTTTCAACTTTTCCTCAAAATGCCTTTTTTTGAAAATTTTATTTTCAAGAAAAATTAATACTTTCAACTTTTCTTTCGAAATTTTTATTTTCAAGAAAAATTGATATTTTCAACTTTTACTCAAAATATTTTTTGAAAATTTTATTTGCAAGGAAAATTAATACTTTTAACTTTCCTTAAAATATTTTTATTTTGAAAATTTTATTTAAAAAAAAATTGATACTTTCGACTTTTCCTTAAAAATATCTTTTTGAAATTTTTTTTTTAAGGAAAATTGATATTTTCGACTTTTCCTCAAAAATATTTTTTTGAAATTTTTATTTTCAAGAAAAATCGATACTTTCTACTTTTCCTCAAAAATATTCTTTTTGAAATTTTTATTTTCAAGAAAAATCGATACTTTCAACTTTTCCTCAAAAATACTTTTTTTGAAATTTTTATTTTTAAGAAAAATTGATACTTTCAACTTTTCCTTAAAATATTTTTCTTTTGAACTTTTTTATTTAAAAAAAAAATCGATACTTTCAACTTTTTCTCAAAAATACTTTTTTTGAAATTCATATTTTTAAGAAAAATTGATACTTTCAACTTTTCCCTAAAGGTTTTTTTTTTAATATGATTTTTAAGGAAAATTGATACTTTCAACTTTTCCTTAAAGTATATTTTTTTTAAAATTTGATCTTTAAGGAAAATTAATACTTTCAATTTTTTGTTAAAGTCTTTTTTTTTTTTGAAATTTGATCTTCAAGGAAAATTGATATTTTCAACTTTTCTTTAAAGTATATATTTTTAAAAATTTTACTCTAAAAATCATTGGAAATCTAAATAATGCTAAATTAAATAAAGAAAATGCAGCAATTTAATCAATAAATAAATAAGCCCAAAAAAAAATAATATTAATAAATAAATAATAAAATAAATATATAAATAAGATTAAAAACCTTGGTGCGGTTTGGCTAGGCTTGAAAGAAGTGCAACTCTAGAGATAGACTCAGCTAGAATGGCTAGGTGTGCGGCTCGGCTTAGTGGCCTAATGACAGGAATGGGTTTCCGAATTAACGAAATGGGTCGTTTCAAACTGAAAGAAAACACACAAATCCTACCTTATTTTTAACTTAAAACGGTGTCATTTTTTAAGAGTATAAAAGGCCTAAAATCTAGTTTTTCCTCAGACTGTTTCTTTTCTTACTTTATCTACTCTTTTACTTCTCACTCTAGGCAATTTTCGATCATCGTTTTCCATCAAATGTCATCGAAAAATTTATTGATTTTTGGGTTTTATCATCGAAAACTGGGTTTTTCATCAAAAAGTCGTTGGAAAACCTAAATTTTCGTTGAAAAATTCATCGAATTCTGGAGATTTCCAGAAAATTTTCAAAAAACTCAAAAAAATCTCCAAAAAAAACCTACTTCACCAATTATAATAGTGAATTCCCTATGAACCTTCTACTGAAAACTATAGCTTTTTCAAAAAAATTTTATTCTGATTACTCTCTTGTTTTTTCCCTCTCTTTATGTGTATCTTTGCTCTGTGTGATTGATGATTTATATAAGCCATGGTTCACCAAATTACACAAAGATTTAAAAATCAAAATCCTCTTGTATTTCAAAAAAACCTATCCTATGATCTGGTTATCTTTGTTTTAAAAAGGATCCCCATTTGTTTTATCATAGTTTCAAAACTCAAAACCATTAATCTTAGAGTTTTACCAGGACTAAAACTCTACCTTTATTTTTTAAAAATTTTTTCATTAACTTATCTGCAATTCACCGAGAACAACTTGATTCAAAAATAAATAAAAAAATAAAAAAATGGGTGTCTACACTGTCTACTCGATTGACAAATTCACTTTCCATAAATCTTGCATGTGCTCGAATGTTGTAAGTATGCAAAACCAAACAATCTTGTTTCTTTAGAGGTGCTATCCTTGAACCTTTTATTGATTCCCTAAAGTTAGGAAAGCATGATATGAATCTTATTATTAGCTGTAAGAGATAGTTTAAAAATACTCCTATATTTAGGTAAGACCTTTAATAGTATCTCTTTGCTTCGAAGGTTTGATGAAAGTATACTTATAATCACCATCTCTTATCCTTAACTGACATGAAAAATCATGAATTCAAACAAATGATGCATGCAATGCAATTTTGGTTTTTTTATTATTATTGACAATAAGCTTAAATTCTCTCCTATATTTAAGCCAGGTTATTTAAAGGAATTCTTTCTGCTTTAAAAGTTTCATGAAAGCAATATTCACATCCATCATTCTTTTTCATCAGCACCTTTAAGCATACTTTTACATATAAGTAGGGATATTCATTTCTAGATAATTTAAATAAATTTTCATTCATTTCAAAATTTTCAAGTTGTTCACATCATGAATTATTTTATAACTAGAGCCATAAAAATGTTGAACTTGCTCATACTATATTTTTGCTTCATCTAAAAAGTCTAAGAAAAGCTAACTATGACTACTAGTAGAGATGACCTTCTATCTCAAAGCTTTCTTTTTTTTCATCATTACCTTGACCTGTCTGATTGTCTTTTAAATCTCAATACTAAGGTGGTCGATATACATCTATCTCCCCTGACTTTTAATCTTCTAATACTCACGAGCTTCAATCTCTTGATTATAGACTTGTTTCCATTCAACTTTTTTTCTTGCCATTCTCTATGGAAGTGAACAATGTGATCCTTGTTTTCTTGCAACTACATCTTTATGACCTTGATTTCTATTCTCAATGAATCTTTTTTCCTTTAAGTGTCCAGATGCCTCTTATTCTCGTATCTTAATTCTTTCTTTAGTTCTTCATTCTCTCCATGGATTCTATTTAATTTTCTTTTATGTGTTGCATGGGCTTTGCATGATTCCTTCTTTTCTCGTACTATCATATTGATTTTGTCACTGCTATCCCAAGCTTTACACTTTGAAAACACAAACTTCATCTTAAAACCACTCTATTTCATACCAATTTTAAAGTAGCTCTATTTCATATCGATCTTTGTTTTCCTTTACCTTGTCTTGTAATTGAGCCTTCAAGTTTTGGTTTTCCAAATGTAGCTCCTTAAGGTCACTCTGAGCTAAATCTCTCTTATTTGTCATCTTTTCTAGCATGTCTTTTTGCACACCTTCTTCATACTTGAGCTAACCTATTTTCTCTTGCAGCTTTTGGTTTTCTTTCTTCAACTTTTTTGTCTTAGCCTCAAACTCCTTCCTAGCAATCGCTAATTCCAATGGTGGTGGCTTAGCCCATGGGTCCACTAGTTATACTATCTCCTGACATGTCGACAACTTCAAATCATTGAATCACTTAGCTCTCCAATCTAGGTAAATCGTGGTTACATCATTTGTATTTCTTCCTAATTTTGACCTTACCGTATGCCCCCAAGCTTTAGTGATGACGCACATTTTAGTCATATAAACTTCTGTGCCATAGTCAAACTCAACCTGATCTAATCCTTGAGTTATCGGGATAAACTAATGGGACCCATATTGTCATCTAACCATTAATGGTGCATAATTGATGGCTCTCCAAATACCAAGTAGTGGAACCCAAGACTAATCTCCATAATTGTATAGAATATAAACTTGAGGCATACACGGTGCTTTTCAAGTCGCCCCATCTCGTTCTAAACTTTGGAAGAAAACCATTCATTGTTCCTTTGAAAGATTCCTAGACCATTCATTTGCATTAAACTTAGTTAACGATGCTAAGGCTCTTGTCTAAATCAATAATAGAGCTTAATCAGTGTTCCAAAAATGGCTCTGAATCTACATATACAACAGCTGAATGCATCAAACCAATCTTCCTTCTCTCTTTCTTTGGCAATAATTCAAAGATCTAATGGTCTTTGCCAAAATTGTCAGTGAAGGGTTAATCTTATGTTCCAACTGCACATAGAAGTCCACCACATATGTCTCTATATATCCTAAAGCTCTCAAAAAGATCACCAAACCATAAGTAGCTAAAACAAACATATCTATAACTCGATCTTTATTCGAACTTTGAAACGTGATATCTCGTAGAAAAGTCCACGGTACCCCTTTGAAAGCTCTAAGGCAGAATATTTTTCTATGGTAGGTATCAGGTCTTCTCTGTTGAACATGAAACACCAATATGCTGGATTCCAAAACCTTATGGCAGCTTTTAATATTTGATCATTAGGTTTCAACGGTATTAACAAAACAATATCTTCGTACTCTACTTTGAAGGCTAACTTTCTTTCTAGACTCCACTGATTCCACATACCCTCTAAATCCATCATATCATATCTTCTCAAATCCAAATAAACCAACTCAAGCAATTTTGAAACATACCCATCTATCAAATAGTCCCTTTCTATCTGTTGCTTGTTTTTTGACTGATCCTTGACTTCCCAAAATGTCTTACTTGTCAAAGATCCTAGTCAAGACTCTTGATATGCCATGAGAACTTCTATCAACAAATTATCTAGAATGTATATCCCTGATGTTATATTTTTAAAGGATGATGCATACAACAAACAAACAAACAAACAAAAAATGAAAACATAGAAAAATTAGTACCGGAAATTTAAAGAATGCAATGCAAAAAATAAATTAACAAACAAATTTTTTTATTCCACTTTTTTAGTGATTTAAAGATTTTTCTTTTTTCTTTTTATTTTTTTTTGTTTTTATTTTTTTCTTCTTTTGCTTTTACTCTCCACACTTCAAATAAAAATTCTACCAAAAAGAAAAAATATTGTATATAATATGTTGTAATCTTCTTTATTTTTTATATAATGTATTGTACATTATCTACTATCGTTTATTACAAAAAAAAAAAAAAAAAATGACAGAGCGAACAAACTACATGAACAAAAAAGGGTCTTACAAAGGGTTCTACACACATCTCTGGTGCTAGATACTTCCTAGGTCGATGGCAGCACTTCTAGGGAATTGGGTGTTTTACAGACTCTGATGTGTATTCGGGTTTAGAAAGGATTCAGGAACTCCCATTACAGTGCCCACGCCTCGGGGCCTCTAGTATGTTCTGTGTCTGGGCGATTGGTTTGAGCTCCAGGCGGTTACTATAGCGAAAGTGCTTGGACCATTTCCAACCCGAATACACACTAGAACACCTAAGTCTCAATAAGTGCTGCCATTGACCTAGGAAGTATGTCTAGAACCCTAGCCAAGTATTTGACTCAATGATGGTCAGGTAATGTAGGAGAGTTTGTATTATAAATAGGCCATCCGTATAATAAAAAACAATTTAATGAATAAAAGGCATGCTCAAACTATATGAATATCTAAAATAAATAAACCATACAATCAAAAACAAATTTATAAATGAAAATCTTTGTACTAAAAGATAAATCATTATCCAATGAAGAATACATGAAAATCACAATGGTTGCTAATATAGTTTTTTCTTTCTTTGCCCACTCATAAGATTCATTAAAACATTTTGTTTTTAAACCTTGCAACATTATGATAGTACCTTGCAAGCTGAATCATATTCTTGTCAATTAAATCTTTAAATAATTCAACATCATTTTAGACATAGGAGAAAATTTAACAAAATTATAATAAGCAACTTTGTATGCCTTGCCACGTCCATACTTGTATATGCTTGCTCACATTTCTGCTTTTGTATCTCATTATTGTTAGAGAGGCTTTTAATTTGTGCATCAAACTTACCTTTTCTTTTCAGAAGAACCGAGTATCCCTTTTCATCAATTATGGTCGTCTTAGCCATAGCAATAAAATACTTGTAAGAATGTAGAAAGCCATTAATGTTATCCGACTATTTGTTGATAATAGGGAAGCATTACTGAATTATCTAAAACACAAGAAATTATATCAAAGCAGAATCCAAAAATCCAAATGGCATAGAAAACTTTATTTAAAATTCATAATACGTATAAAATTAAAAATATCGTAATTTAACCTTCGTTCATGATAAAACAAAAAATAAAGTTTTATTTATTTCAGTTTTTAAGTCACATATCGAAAAATAATGAAAACCAATTAACCTAAATTCATAAAAATAAAAAAGGAAAGAAAAACAGCATCCTAAATGAATTCAAAAAGGTAGTTTATGTGATTATATTTTAAGATTAATACTTGAAATTAAAATATTTTAGGTTGGTTAAAAAACTAGCATTTGAATAATGAAGATGGTGCTACTTAGAAAAAATAGGAAAATAAGAAAAAATGGTAATAAAAAATGTAAATTCAAAAGCCTAAAAAAATTTCTAACCGTTTTTTAAAGTGGAGTGATGGAGTCTCAATTTCTATCTTAGTGTTTTTTTTTTTTTTTTTTTTAACTTTTATTATGATTTTACTGTACTAAATATGAAGAGAAAAAATACGATATTCTTTTCCTTTCCTTTTCGGTTCTCTCTCTCTCTCCCTCTTTTTTTTTTTAACAAAATATAGTATAAGAAGAGTTTTAGTTGTCATTTTGAAGGCATTGCATGAAACATTTATATTGATTAATTGGGTATGGATAAACCAAATCCCACTAATTTTTCTTTTGATCAATCGTTGAATGTAATAATAATAAACATGTCAAATTACTCATGTTACACTGCAGGAAATTTTGAGAAGATCAAAATTTTTTTAAAATTAATTTTTTTATTTATTATTTAATTGTGCATCAGAATTTCATCTTTCATAAATTCTTTAATTTTTTATTTTATTTTTTTTTATATTTTCATCTTTATTTATTATGATTATTTGAAAACTAATCCTTATATTGGAAGAATTTTCTTGGAGTCTTCTAAATTATTCCTTACAATGTAGCCAAAAAAATTTATTCCTTGCATTGAAGATGTTTATTGTTATTATTAATTTTTTTTTCGCCAGAAGAAATGAACATTAAAGATGTTTATTAGAAAAATACCATTAGACAGTTTCATGAAATTTCCAATATTGAGAATTTTCAAACAATTTTTTATACATTAATTTATTTACCAAATAATATTGCTAATATCAAATATTTTTAATGAAAATAAAATAAATAAAATAAAAAGAGCTTAATGATTATAGCACACAAATTGGATTATGTCTTGGGCTTGCACCAAAAATGTTGATCAATGAAAAGGTTTTGAGCCAGACTCATTGGGCTTGTACCACCAACGAGTCTATGTCCTTTCATCCTCTTTTTTAAAGGAAACTGGTTGAAAACGGTGACGTTGGGAGCCTAAAACTTTTTCTCCCCACTTTATGTAAACATTCTGGAGTTCCGTCGACTGTTACAAAATCAACTTTCCTTAAGAACCCTCGTCCCTTCCATTATTCTTTTAATTTTTATTGATATTTCCCGCTTCTGCTTAGTTATTAGTTATTCGTAATTTTTCTTTTTCATTTTAGTTTTCATTGTAAAACTCTTTTTGTTTGGATAATACAAAATTTCTGATTAGTTCTAAAAAGTTCTATTGGGGAATTATTTTTATCATTATTTTGCAGGAATTTTTTTTTTTTTTGCATTCTTTTTATTCAACTTATTTTGTGCCACTGCCAAACTTTGGTTCAAGTACAGATAGTAATGAAATTTGGAATATTTTAATAATTTTTATATTTTTAATGTCTAATTTTAGGTTTTATACCTTGGAAGTACAGATTCTATTCTAATGAGTTGTCATTCACCTGTTGATAGTGTTAGTTACTTTCATACGTTGCACGACGGTGGTGAGATCAATCCGTTTTGACAGTGTGTGCATTTGTGGTGGATGCCAAAGCTTTGGCAAAATCAAAGAGAGCTCATTCTCAACACCATAGTAAAAAGTCTCATTTGAGTCAAAAACTAATACCTCCATCAGCTGGTGCTAATGATGCTGCAAATGCAAAAATGCAGACAGGCAAGCAAATTAGAGAGAAAACGTGTCAGGCTCAGCGTGTATCTGCACTAGCATCGAATTGGGATCGCTATGAGGAAGAATTTGATTCGGGTTCTGAAGATCCATCTGGTGATACTGCAAGTCAAGCTCCTGATATTATTGTTCCTAAGAGTAAAGGGGCTGACTTTCGTCACCTGATTGCCGAGGCACAGTCTCAGCTGCACTCAAATCCTTATTCAGATAGCCTACCTTCTTTAGATGATGTTCTGCCAGGTACTTATATCTTTATATGTGGTTTAATGTGTAAAAGTTTCTGTTTCGTCTGTATTACATTTGTTCCACCCATTATTTGGTGTATTTATAAAACTAATAAGATACCAGGTTGTATTTTATAGTAGTTTCATTTTTACGAATAGGCATATTTTGCACAATGAGAGAAGAAGAGGGGGTAACAAGTAGGAGAAGATGACTAAGCATCCATTTTTAATAGAATAACAAAAAGAAAATTTTGGGAAGTTATAGTCTTCTCACAGCTGCCCTGACATAGTTGCCAGTTGTTAGGATTAGTCATAAACCTTTCCTTGAGTGATCTTTACGGTCTCCTTTGTGTTCTAAAAGTAAAATTGCTGTAGGTTTCAGTTTTTATTTTAAACTCTTGATGGAAATTTATATATCAGTAATCTTCCAGGAGACTTCAATCAGTTTGTAGGCTCTATGCTTGCAGTCAGGGGAGAGGGTATTCTGTCATGGACTGGGAATGATAATTTTGTTGTGGAAGACAGAACAACTGCACCTCCTGAGGTAATTGCTTTTCTTTTATTTGTTATTTTCATGTACACTGAGCAAGAAATTATAATGGTAAAGACTCAGATTGAGTCATTAATTCTCAAGTCCATTAACACATTGTTTGATGTTTACTGGATATGTACATCTATGTTCTTGTTTTGTCTTTCACCTTATGGTATGAGCTAGCATCTCTCTCTCTCTCTCTCTTATGTGCACACAGCTGCACACTGCACGCATGCCCATATTTGTGCTGCCTTCTCCGTAAGAGTACAACCAGAATATGTATCTCGCAATTTGATGGTAGTGAATTGTTATTATTGTTGTTAACATCAACATCTGATATTGGTGGCAGGTTCAATATGCATAAGTAACTTGGAATTTTATTGGATTCCTAATGCATCAAATTACAAAAACCAGTAATGCAAGCCTTACAATTTCCTATTATGTTAATTGAATGAAGAAGATGAAGCCTTTTTGTGTTTGTGATTTATTTTGCAAAGTTTTTGTGGGTATCTTAATAATGATCTGTCTTTTCCTCAGTCTTACGGGACTAAAAGTGTAAGAAAATCCTGTTTGATAGATGTGTGTATTTGATACTAGGGAAAAAATTGTCATTCTGATTTGGAAGTTATAAATATGCACTGCCTCCGCTAATTGTTAAGTGCATGGTGGATGTATTTCAGTATCCTCTATCCATGTTGAAAGCATCTGTGTTAGACAAGGGAGGAGAGGAATGGTGGAAGAGAAAGGTTGCTTTTTCGGTTTTGATCTTAATTTCTTGGGATAGTTTAGTTAGGGATGATATATTGTTTAAAGCTATTTATTTAAATAGGCATGGTTCATAGAAATTTATCATATGTCAAAAATCTAAGAAAATTTAAAATTGAAATATACTGTTTAGATGCAATCATTGATAGGAGTATGAATCTGGTGCTACTCATTTGTCCTTGGACCATTTACTTGATCATGTTTTTACTGCCATCCACCCACCTTGCATTACTTAGTTGACCTTCTTGTTATCTTTTCACGTCCTTTTTCTTGTGTTTTCTCTTGTAGGCATCATTTCTCTCCCTGAATTTGCATGCACTTGCTGAACAACTTGAAAAAGTAGATTTATCTGAGAGGCTTTTTATTGAAGAAGATCTATTACCACCAAAGCTTTTAAGTCCAATACCTTACATTGATATTCAATTTACTGTTGATTCATAATGATACTTTAATGCCTCAAAGGTGAGGAACTGCAATTCCTGACGCTCACTAAAGGTAAAAACCATGGGGCTGGAAGGTTAAACTGTGAGTTTCAGTAATAACTTATAGAGATCATTCTTTAGATGCCTTGAGAGATGACTGGGACTGAAGGTCATTGGTAGCTAATGGGAGATACAGCTTTCTTAAAAATCTTGGCATTTCGTTTACATTTTCCCTATGGTTCTTGTGCATTCATATAAAGGTTTTTAGTTGTATTGAACCTTTGGTTCCTTTTTTCTTTATTAATTTGACCATATACATTATTGGATTATGGTGGCAGATTAGGCTTACTTAACCTCCCAGTCATATAGCATAATATCAGTTTTTGTGCCTACAAATATGTTTTTAATTTACACTTGAGTATCTATTGAAACATTATCTGGTTTGTATGCCAGAATGCAGAGAGATCAAAGGTAAACAGAAATCAGGAATCTGACCAAATGCAAACAACATCTGATCGAATAGCAGCTGCAAAGATAACTGAAGAACTAAATCTAAATGATTTTCCTGAGACGGTCAACTTTGCAGCCAAAAATGTTGGGCATATGTCATTTGAAGCGGCAGCTGCAGAGGCAGAATTGGATATGCTTCTTAATTCTTTCGATGAGACTAAAATTCTTGATAATTCTGGCTTAAATTCCAAAAAACCCTCAAGTGATTTTCGCAGAGAAGGTTCTCCATCTCTGCCACAACTTGCAAGAAAAGGCATTGATTCATCCAAATCTGCTGTCATTACTACCAGTTTTGATGGTTTACTTCTTGATTTATTACAAGAAACATCCACACGATTTGATGGTTTGTTATTAATTAGAAACCTCACTCATGTAAACCAAACTGATGGATAATTGCTGATCAATATGGCTGTACTCTTCCTTTCCAAGTTCAATGCGTTAGCTTTTTGTTTCGTGCTAGGAGCTGAAATATATATTCAGGCGTCTTTCTATAGTATATAGGCTCTTTCTGTATTGGGGAATTTTGTATCACTTGTACATTTGATGTTGGTGAGACGCTTGCCATGTTGCCCGAATGTCAATTTCAGGGCCACGATTTAGGTGAGGAGGAGAAGCTAAGTGGACCTTATCTTACTTTTACTTGATTACACCAACAGGAGCACGACATCTGCCCATGTGCTCACGCAATTAGCATTAGGTGTTTCGTAATACCAAAACGGAGAGATATGCTAACCTCCATGTGATGCAAGAAGCTAACATCTCATCTTTAACACAAAACAAATGTTTCAAGATAGAAAAATTCAGTCAACAAGCCTGGAAGCCTGGAAGCAGATTTGAATTATGAATACCAATAGTCAAGAAAAGACAGTCATCCAAGAAAGAAATAACTTAGATCAAATCATCCAATTCCTTGAGAATCATTCTAATCGAATCAATAATCCCATTTCAACATGTCAAGAAACAGAAAAGTAGAAAAGAAGAAGAATTGATAGAAGATGTACTATCTTGATTGGTATTTCTTTGTAACAAAGTTACCTTCCTAATTGGGTTAATTCTAAAACCAAAATAATAATAATAATAATAATAATAATCTTCCATTTTCTGGCGAACAAAGCTCTTTCGAGTCAGAAATTATCCAACCAAACCTATACAAGAAATTTTTAAAAAAAAAAAAAAGAAAAGAAAAAGAAACTCACAAAACTGCATCAATCAAAGCCACAAGGCCCCGGCATCTTTCAACACGGGGACCAACTCTCCACTAATATGAGTAGCCATAACTTTATCCAATCCCCCAAACAACTTCCCACCGATAAACACAATCGGAAGCTGCAGCGTTTTATCTTTTCCATCACCTTTACAAATCATTCCCAATTCATTCAAAAAACCAACCTCATCCTCCTCATCAATCTCATTAACCGCAGGGTTTACACCCAGCGCCAGCAGCAAACGCCTCACTACATGGCTCATGCAGCAACCCTTCCTGGCGAACACAATCACAGCCTTCTCTGATACAATGTTAAGCATGTATTTGCTGCCTCCTCCATTGCTTAGTACGAGGTTGTTGTGGCCAACTGTTGATGAGGCACGATGGGAAGTAGTGTTGACGCATGGCAGAGGCCATGACTTGTATGGAATTGCTTGTTGCATGCTGAAAATCAATAATATATCTGAAAAAAGAAAAGAAAAAAAATTAGAAGCAAAGAGCTTACTAGCTGATGGAAATGAAAATGTGAGCAAGCTTTTATGCTCTGGGAGATGAAAAGGAGCATAAATATATATAGGAAGGAGTACAGGGTAAAGAAGGGGAGGCGAGTTGGGATTTTGAAAGGGTCAGCCGTCAACAAAGGTTTGCCTTTTTCCTTACGCGGCTGTGGCTGTATACTGTACATGGGTTAGTGGCTGTATACTGTACATGGGTTAATGGCTGACGTTTATTTGGTGTCATTTTTTTTTGTTGTGCAATGCGTGTTCGTTCATGTCCAGATACCAAAAATGTTCTCATTGATTTTTTTTTTGTATATCTGATTCCCTATTTGCTTTGTTCCAGTGAAGGCGACCCCTTTTTTTTTTTTTTTTTTCCAAATCCAATGTATATCTAATTACCTAGTTGGTCCAATTAGTTGTCAAAAGCACTGTTGAAAGCCCGGATTTAAATGTGTACGCCATCAGCATGCCGTGACGTTTACCAAAATTAAAGACAACAATGTACGCATTTGCTGACAGTCTACAACAATAGATTAACATTGCTGGTAATAAGATCATATGTCTATTATCTAAAGAAAATATATGGTTAATGCATGTAGCATGTTGTCGTTTACTTTTATCATTATATTTTAATCATCAGGTTCTATATGCATGTTATCTATAATTGCAGATTTTGTACAAATATTTTATACTTTCAAGTGTATTTTAACCAATCAAAAATTCATTAACTGTCTAACTTTAATCTATAAATGACATGATTTTCCAAACTGACTATTAAAATTGTGACTTTACCTTAAATTATGAAAACCTAATTTTTTTTTAATAAATAAGGGCTGGCTAACAATCCTCGTATTTCATTCTCTCCCTTGAACAATAAATCAGGACTCAATAACATCTTTAAAAAAAAATCTCTAACATATTATATACGTCATCGGACAATATTTATTTATAAACAAGTCTTTCAAATATGTTATCTCATTCATAAATTTCATTGATCAATATATTATAGTATTTATTAAGTTCTTGGATTTAGCGTCATTTGGCTTGACAAAAAAAGTAAGATAGCTTTAATGAAGGAAAAAAGAAATCTTACTGGGCATGGAATTTTTGCATTTCCATTTGTCAAGAGATAACACAAAAATCAAGTAATATTAAATTTGAACTTTATTTTTCCAGACAATAAAAAAAAAAAAACGAGGTTTAAATCTGGAAATTCGAAGCCTTTTTTTTCTTTTGTGCGCTAATGGATATTATTGTGACCCAGTTGCTCACGTCATTGTGAATGAGCTTTGAGCGGAGAAAAAGGCAGTTGGCGGACGGTGAGGGAAGCCCAAGTCAGCGAGGGGCCAACCCAAAGCTTACCATTACCATACATCACCACACGTATGCTGTAATGTCACGCCTTGGGCCCACCACGTGGCAAACAGAGCAATTCCTTCCATTTTGTCGTTGCTATGTCTAAAATTTCCAAAGCCACATCTCGTTGTCTTACCACGTTAGCTAAATAATACGTGGACCTTCCCGAACTGATAACGTTTGCATGATGTCATAAAAATGGCCTTTCTAACTTTTGTTTTATTCCTCTGAGCTTTGTCTCTCATCAGCCATTCGGCGCCGGTTAGTAGAGATATCAATGGGTAAATGTGACGTATGGTTAGAGTATTCTTTATTATTTTTATATTTAATAGTTTTTTAAATTAATTTTTTATAAATATTTAACAAATATGAGTAATTTTTGCATTCATAATTCTTAAAAAAAATAAATATAAATTTTTTAAAATATATATTTAAAATATAAATATATGTTAATATATATTTTTAAATAAAAATATATTAATTTTAATTAATTTAAAATAATAATTTATATTATTTAATAAAAAATTTATTTACTAAATATATATAAATATATATAATGTACGAATATGAGGTGGATACTATATTACTCATCTATATTATTGTATTCTATAAAAATTTAAAATCATACATATTTCAATCTTCATAATATAATACTCATCCCATCCTCATTCGGATGAAAAATTGGATTATTCATCAAGAATGGATAAGATTGACATCTTAACCTATCAACCTCTAAATGTTTCAAGCTTTATCTTAGAGTTAATTTTTTAAAATTTTAATTTGGTGATAAAAAATTATAAAATATGCCAATAATCGTATGATATGTTGTTAGAATATTATACTCTTAATTTTAATGATTAAGATTTAAATTTTAACAGTCTCAAGTGTCAAAAAAATTAAATATTAAAAATTTTATTAACTTATCATTTTTTTAAAATAACTATAGTAATTAATTAATTAATTATTAACTATATTTCATTATCACATCAATTTTATTAAATATTATTATATTTAATTATGCTGACATGTGTGACACGTCATTTTTAGGACAAAGTTGAAAGTTTTTTATAAGTTCAAGTTATTCTTGACAATTGACAATTTAAGACACCATCTTAATGTTGCTGCTGCTAGCCATCATTACATTTGCCACAACCACCACTGCCATAATCACTACTTCCACAACCATCGTTGTCACCATCACTGTTCCTACCACTGCCCTTGTTGTTATCACCATCAATCACTCAAACCCAACAGAAAAATAGAAACTTTCATATTCAAACTTTGCATGCATCAAAATCAATAATCAAATTAATAAAAGATAAAAAAAAAAAAAAGTTTTTTTACACAAACAGCAAACCCACAAAAGAAATGGCTTTGGCAATCCTCATTCATAGTCCTAAAACAAACAAAATCCAAAAAGAAAACTCTTTATTTCTTTCTTTCATTGCCAAAAAATAAAAATAAAAATAAAAAGAGTAGAGGTGAGGTGAGGTTTTGAGATGGGTTTCAATTTTAGGGTGTTATACTAGTGTAGACATCAAATTTTGTCTGAAACATTTTAGTATGGTTGAATAAAACCCATTTGAAGCTTATAAAAAGATCCCTTAAAAAGCTCATAAAATGCATCGATATTTAGGCTTAATAAACAAAGAAAAATAAGACTCATATGGTTACTGTCAAATTCTTTTACATGAAATTTATATGAATGATACTTTTTCACATGGATGCATGAGAAATAAAGAATAAATTAAACGAGCAAACCCCAAAGTCAACTCTAGTTAAAATTGCATAAAATTTGATCAAAATGAATAAACCGAGGTCAATCCTCAAAGTTCACAACCTAATTGGAATCAATGTGATTTAAAATTATTTTTGGTGAGTTTTTAAAACACTGAAAATTTTTATTGCATTGGAAAAAGTACAAAATTACTAAAATACCCTTTAGGGGTATTTTTGTAATTTGGCCTTCTTGAGATTGGATTTTCATAAAACTTTTCATATCTTAATTTCATAATATTTCATGATTTTTGGTGCATTTGAAATCACAACAGTGCCCCGAAAAGTATAAAATTATCAAAATACCCTTATAAGAGTATTTTCATAATTTGGCTTTTTCGAGCTTGGATTCATGAAACTTTTTAGATCTTAATTTTATAATATTTCATTATTTTTGGTGCATTCGAAATAACAGTAGTACCTTAAAAAGTATGAAATTACCAAAATACCCCTATTGAAGTATTTTTGTAATTTGACCTTCCCGAGCTTGGATTTTTATGAAACATTTTAGGTCTCAATTTTATAATATTTCATGATTTTTGATATTTTTAAATCTAAAAAATGAGCATGAGAACACTAATTTTCAAGAAAATAGCCTATACACTAAAAATTTTATACTAGGGGTAAAATGATCTTTCTATGGGTTTAGAGGCTATAAAAATTCAAATTTTACAATGAATAATAGGGACCATTGGATCTCTCATTGTTCTTGATCCAATGGCCAAAAGATACTCCTAAAAAAAAAGTTTGATATTTGGATGAGATTTGATCCTAGGGTTTATGTTCACTAAAAAGAGATATTTTTGGAAGGTCTAAAATGAAAATGAGGGTGACCATTAAGGGGGAGATAGTCCATCAAAAAGAGGAAGGGGAGGAAGGAGAAAAAAGAATGAACTTTCTAAAAAAAGTAGAAAAAAAAAAAGAGGAAGGGCTCTAAAAAAAATACTTTGATAGGATGAAAGTTTTTGAGGAAACCAGAAAGAAGAAATGAAGAAGATTTCTTAGTGGCCAAAAAAATAAAGGTCTTACAACTAGGAGAAACTCAAGAAAAGGAAAGCTTAAAGGAAAAATGGGAGCTTAACGAAAGAAAAGAAAGTTATAATTCTTGGGAAATTTTTTTTTTAAAAGGTAGTTCCTTCATTTCCCTTTCAGTTTGTTTTCATAAGAACCCTATTGTCTTTATCCTTTCATGTTCACCTTTTCTTCATTTTTTTCATATAGTTGTGCAATGCATGCTATTTCATTTGAAGTTTAAAATTTATTTTTTCCCAACATACTAAACCTTATTGAATGTGGCATGTCAACTGATGTTTGAAACTTCATCTTTTGCATGGGTGTACCATTCTTCATTTCAATAAGGAGTTTATTCATGGAAAAACTCCTTTTTATGTTCATTAGTTCATTATGTAAATGATGTTTATTTGTAATAAATGATCTATGAAGAAAAGCTAAAAATTTTAGATGTTTATGGGTCTTATAGGTAGTCCTACTTTAAGACCATGTCCATTATTTCTTTTTCATTTAGCTAGTATTAGATGTAAATTTAGGAAAGAGGTTGCACCTTTTATGGTAAAATGCTATTTTTACTCTATTCATTCTCATTAAGCAGTGGCAGTTTGGTTGGTATTTTATTACCTCCCCCATCAGTTTCTTTATTGGCTTATCAGGTTATACCCCAGCCTTTGTACTTGTTTTAATTGTCTTAAGAGTTAAACTGGAACCTCATAGTGTTGTTGGGTTAAAGAAGCCAAAACCGAGTTGTTACTGTATATCAATCATAGTTTGGAGAGTTGTTTATAGGTATACCTTATTATTTTCTCTTCCTTAATTCTCTTATTTTGGTTGTCAAATTTCCTAAGATTTAAGAGCCAAAACACCTCTTTTTAAATAAAAATACATCCTTGTAATTTCATCTTCTAGGTGTTCTTCTTTATAGTCTTTGTGTTTCTTTCTTTTTTCATTTTTCAAGGTTGTTTAAGCTTACACATGGTAGGTATTTGGATGTCGTTAGGTTGAGACATCAAAAATATGTATTTGATTCACATAAGTACAAATCCGATATAAATAAAAGGATGCTTACCATGCGAAGTAATGATTTGCATATTTACAACCTTCCATTTCTTATCTTAATTAAAGAAAAAGGTTTCCAAAATTATACAATGAATCTGTTAACAACATGTAGTGCGATCTACATGTGTCTAAAATGAGGAAAGTCAAATTATAGATGATATGCATTTCATTTGTTTAATTATTCATAATGTAATTACTTTTAAATACAGCCCGCATCATAAAGAAAAACTCAATTTTATGATTTTCGTTCATCATATATACTCACAAACAATGAGTATTTCATCAAATGTGAATTCGTTGAGTTGCATAATTTCATTGAAAATTGACTTTTTTTTGTCTATATGCTTGACTTTTATCTTAAAGTAAACTAAAATGTCCTCCATAACATTCACAGCCCAATCATATGAAGCAACAATATTGCCAATTTGATGCACCAACCCATTGATTGCTTCATCATTGCTCTTAGCATGCTTTTTACCTGATAATGTCATCCTAGCATTGCTCAGAGTGGCAGATACAATGTTGTCTTCATCATCTCCTCTCTTTTCATTTCCTTTGACATTGATATCAAACTCAGGAGAGAAGTAATCATCCTTATTAGCATTTAATAATTCAAATGCATTAACTACTATTTTAGCTTTTTGACCAGTTGCTCTATCATATCCGACTATCATTTTAAAATCATCAAAAAATGGGAAAGGTTTGTTCCATAACCCTTTAGCATGTGGGTGTGATTGGCAAAGTTCAAACAAATACGAATCAAATAAAAGCCATTGAAAAAAACATAAAAAGATAGATAAGCCATAATATCATCTAAAAAACTTACCCGAACCCACTCATAAAATACTTATTTCTCAACTGTGATACATTTTTCTTGATCATTCCACCTAAATCTATTAAAATTTTTCATATCAAAAATTGCATAATGTTGTCACTTAAGTAGATTAACCCTGGATTCGATGTGGGATGTGGCTTTAAGTTGGAAGTAGGAATGACTTGTTCCGGCATTTGTTCAATATAAACTAGATATCCAACGTGGAATGTCCCATTATCTGCTCTTCATTAGGATAATTAGCTAAAGAATGTAGGCATTGAACCAAATGTGAATCTTCTTTTCTAGTCCACGAGTGGTTACCAAAGCCAAAACTATCCAATCATCTTCTGGATACACGTCAAACGGATTGTGATGGCTTGTCATGCAATGAAAACATTTTTATTCCTAATCACATGGTTAGATATTTTGAAACAATATCAATATAGTAAATCAAAAACAATTAAGGGAACGAAATAAATGAATATACATGAAGAGAAAGCAATGTGTTTTCCAAATTTCAATATTCATTGCACAATATCAACTATATGGTACATAAAATAAAAACCATTTGGGAAAACAAATAATAAAATACAAAACATATCTATAATGTTATTATCCTTCGGATCGCAACCAATGGGTAAACATATCATTAGCGAGATTATCTCTAAACTGAGTTCAATAATCAGATGGCTCAACATACGTAATCAAATGTTGATGATCAGATTCATTTAGTTGGAAAATACTTCTTTCGGTAACATCTCCTTCAATAGGATCAAAAACTATCTCAAAACTAATAAAATTATGCAGAAGACAACAAGCAGAAATAATTCTACACTATGTCTTAATTGAATAAAATAACTTCTCTTTTGAAATTTCCCATCTAGCTTTCAAATACAAAAACATCTCTCGATATAATTTCTTGCTTGAGAGTGTTTCATGTTGAAGTATTCCTATAGGGTCATAAGTTGGAGTTCTACCCTCCAATCATTAAGATGGTACTGTTGACCTTTATAAAATGTCAAGAATCTTTCCCCATTTGTATATCCGACATCACACAAATAATAATTACCTATTAGAATGATCAACAACATTACTAATATGGAAATAAGCAACGTCGTTATTAACATTACGCGAACATAATACAAATAACACCTTATGGGATCCATAACTCATTCTTGCATATAATGGCATCCCTTAAAACTCTGCCATCTGTTGTAGAACCTTTCCATCCTAATAGAACATATATGAATTGCATATCTAAAGCACCCAAATAACCTTTGAACTATTTGCATACATTATTTGTTGAATATTTTGGTATGGCTTTGGGTTTTTTAAACAACAATGTACGTAATCTTAATACAGAATTTAACACAGAATGAAATTATCTACTAATTATCTCTCCAGATCTTATCACTTGATGCTTCATAAGCCTATTTTTTGTATGATAGACAATAATATGGAGGAAGCTAATTACTAGTTTTTCTATTAACATTTGTCAAGATGACTGTAATCTTTTTTCTATTTTAAGCAAATGACATAATTTTGTAAAAGCTCTCCTATCTATTCTAATATGATCTACACACTATATATCGCTTTTAAATACCATTGCATTTAAGTTTAACTCTCTAATATGTAGGTTATCATAAGATATTCCACCATAAGATAGTCTCTATTGTTTTCTTACGTTAATATTTAATAAATTACAGCAACAAAACATAACAAATGCAACGAAGTCTCCATCTGGTTCAATTGCATCATAAGTAATGTAACCAATCGTATCTTCCTTAGTGAAAAATCAACCATAATTGTTTAGAGGAAAGAATTTCATTAAGGTTGAAAAAATAATGGAAAACAAATCTTGGCATATGGTGGATAGAATCCCCCTACATCATCAAATAAAATATAAATCACAAATAAAACATTAGAAGATTGGAAGGACCTAAAATAATTTAATCACAAAACATATAATATATATCGAAAATGCCTTAAATCCAAAGCTAAATGACATCTAAAAAAGGAAAAATAAGTTCATTGGAAGGCAACATAGATTATACACTATCAATCAGAAAGTATACACATCACTTTATGTAAAAACCAATGATGAACTTAACAAGACAAAAGATTAAATGACAGATGAAAAAGTTGAAATTTTTTCAAAGAGAAAAATAAATGCTATGAGCTGAGATCTATTGAAATATAAATTCAATTGTATTTATAATTGAAACATGAAGAAGACATAGTTGATAGTTATATCTATTATGTTTCATGATTAAATGTTAGAGCGTTTATATTGTCAAAAAAACAATCATTGAGAGGGAAAACAAAATTTTAGTATGGGAATATTGTAAGAAAAAAATGCTTCAATTGACAACCAACGAAGGTGTTTTTCCATACAAACACCTTAATCATTTATTTATAGGCATATCTGAAGAAAGATCATGTCATAACAATTTGATCTATGAACATAAAAAAGAATAGTTTTTAAATAATGATCATTTAAGGTGTTTCTAGCCAGAAACACCTTGAATAACCTCAATTCAATTTTTATTAGGGATTATTCAAGGCGTTTTTGGCAAAAAAATGCCTTGAATAATCCTCTAATAAAAATTGAAGAGGATTATTAAAAGCGTTTTTAGTCAAAAATACCTTGAATAACCTATTCAAATTTTTTGTAAAGAATTATTCAAGGCATTTTCTAAGAAAAAAATGCCTTGAATAACCCCCAATACAAAATTGAAGGAGATCATTTAAGGCATTTTTAGCTAAAAATATCTTGAATAATCACCTCATAAAAATTAAAGGAGATTATTGAAGGTATTTTTTACTAGAAACGCCTTTAATAGCCCTATTAAATTTTATGAGGGGATTATTCAAGGCATTTTATAGGCAAAAACACCTTGAATAATCACTTCAAAAAAATTGAAGTGGATTATTAAAGGCATATTTGGTCAAAAATGCCTTAAAAATGCCTTGAATAATCTCTATTAAATTTTTTATTTTAGGGATTATTCAAGGTATTTCTAGGCAAAAATGGCTCGAATAATTCCCAAAAAAAGGCAGGGGATTATTGAAAGCATTTTTAGCTAAAATCACATTCAATAATCCCTTCATAAAAGTTTTTGGAGATTATTCAAGGCTTTTTTAGCTAGAAATACCTTGAATAACCCTATTTAATTTTTTGTAAGGGATTATTGAAGGCGTTTTTCATGCCAAATGCCATATATAACCCAAATTTTTTACCAACATAAACTGACAATTGGCTTACATTCATTTTAAAACATGCATTTCAAAATGGTAATGGTTATTTCACAATTTTTTTAGTTAGGTCAAATTTGGCAATCATGTTACTTTTCCCCCCAGAATCTTAGAATACCACAAGGAGATGTAGGTTTTTTTATTCCAAGACTTTAGGTATTGTTGTTAGGAATATGTCAGATTTTTCTAGAGTCAGATTACCCTGAACCAAACGTTGGAATCAAATACTCAACAGTAAAATTTTGGAGAAAAATGTATGAATTCCTCCAAACCAAATGCCCCTTATAAGATCCCTTGTTACTTGAATCGAGGTATCTAAGAATATTTTCAAAAAAAGATTTTATTTATTTTCTTCCTTTCAAAAATTTTTAATGATAATTGTGAAATAATTAAAAAGATTAAGGCATAATTATAATGAATAACAAAATGTATAACATAATAATAAGTGTTAAATTTTTCGCACGCATATTCTACTTTAATGTTTACATTACATATTTTTAAATGCAAATGGAATTTTCAATGATGGGACTTTAAGAAGTTCGAGTAGTAATTCTCAAGAATTCCTTAAATGAGAAAAGATTTTTACAAATTACCAAAGTATTGGAATATTTATAAACTCTTTTCAATACAAAATTTTTTAATTAATTTTAACAATTCTCATAAAAAATAAAAAATACATATTCATAAAAATTTTATTAATAACAAAATTAAGTAATAAAAATTTTCAATGATGGGATTCCAAGAAGTCTAAGTAGTAATTCCCGAGAATCCCCTAGACGAGAAAATATTTTTAAAAATTACCAAAGTATTGGAATATTTAAGAACTTTTTTTTATATAGATTTTTTAATTAATTTAAATAATTTTCGTTAAAATGTAAAAAAGTATAAATATTTATAAAAGCATGCATTTTTTAATAATAAAATTAAGTAATGAGAATTTCAGATCATGGGACTCTAGAAAATTCGAGTAGTGATTCTCGAAAACTTCCTAGGTGAGAAAAGCCTTATAAAAATTGCCAAAGTATTGGAATATCTAAAAGTTTCTTTTCAATATGAAAAATTTTCATTTTATAATTATTTTCTATAATTTAAATAATTTTCTTAATAAATAAGAATGTGTTTTTTGGAAATAAATATATATGTAAATAATTATATTATTACATGACTTTTAATAATTTTTAAAAACAAATAAAACATCTCTGAGGATGAGATCATAAAGAAATCCGAGTAGTGATTCTATATTATTATATTACTTTTAATAATTTTTAAAAACAAATGGAACATCTCCGAGGATGAGATCATAAAGAAATCCGAGTAGTGATTTTTTAAGAATCTTTAGGTAAGAAAATTTATCTAAAATGTCACAAATGTACTGAAGTATTTAGATTAATTTTCAATAAAGATTTCTCTTTTTTTTAATAGCATAAAAATGAGTTTTAGAAAATACTATTTGTTTTTAAAATTATAGATATCATATTTTATGTTTTTTTAACATAAATACTAGAAATAATTATAAACCATCGAGGATGGGATTTTTAAGACTTTTGAGTGGTGATTCTTAAAAATTTCTTAAATGAGATGGTTCCTTTTAATATTGCCAGTGTATTGAAATATTTTTAAAAATTTTTCAATATAAGGTTCTTATTTATTTTTCAAGCTTACTAAAAAATTAAAAATATGTTTTCAAAGAAAACTAGGGAAATTAAATTTTAAATACCAAAATTAAGATCATTTTAGTCATAATTAAAGGATAACATAGAATTAATTGGTACCATTTTTAAACGGACGTCATAAGGGTGCTAATATTTCCTCATGCGTAATCAACTCCCGAACCAATACTATTTTCGTAAACCTAAAATTATCTTTGTAATATAATTTTAAAATTTTATTAAGAAGATAAGTTTTAATAGGTGACCAAATCACACCTAACCAAAAAAAATTGGTGACGACTCAATCTTTTGTTTTCCAAATTTGTCTAATGGTCCACCAAACTGTTACAACAGCTTGGCAATTCTATTGAGGACATCATTTTTTAGAGTGAGTCAAGCTAAAAATTAATAATATGTTATCTTTAATTTTATTTTAATGGTCTTAATTGATATTTAACTTTAATTTTCTTAATTTTAATTCTTTCTAATAATAATAATAGCAGTAATAATAAAAGGGAAACAAAAAATTACATTTTATTTTATCCATGTCATTTATTTATTATTTGATTTTTTATTTTATGCTTCGTATGTACTATTATTGTTATTATGAAGTGTTTAGAATAAGAATGATAATACTTTGTTCCCTTGCTCACACACGACACGTTCACATCATGCATGAGCTCTATACCTAGGCTTCAACTCTTTTAGGAGGGAATAAAGTATCTATGCTCTCGTGAGGTAATAACATTTGTAATAGCAAGCGAAATACTCCCACCCAAATTGAACCACTTTCATTTGCAACTTGTAATGGATGAAGATTAGGAGCTTTACTGGTCCACAGTAGACGCCATTGAGGAACAGATAGGGGACCTTTAGATGCAAATCAATTCGAATCCAGCATTTAATAAACCATAAGAGCCAACTCGAAGTAGAGTCATATCCACCCTTTTCATAGACTGTCTCCATGAATTATAATAAAAAAGGGAATATTTGTATTGTATTTTTTTAAAAAAAATCATAAATGTAGGCATTCATATTTGTTTTGTTTTTTCAAAAAAAAAATACAATAAGATCTTTGTCCATTTCCTTTTCTAAAAACAAAATTTCTTTTTGTTTCTTTTATTTTTCAAGCTTTTATTACTCTATTTTTTATTTTTTATTTTTCTTATTTCTCTCTCTTTCATACTAATGACTTATTTTTTTATTTTATGTTTTTTTTTAATAAATTACTTTGGCATGACACAATAATATAGTGAGGTATTTGCTTTAAGACATATTCTAGCAAAGTTCTTTTCATGGATCCCACAATATTATAGATATGTTTTTCTTCTATAACTACCCTGTGTGAATCATATAATGAGGTGCATAATTGGTCTAAAAACATTTAGCAAAAGGAAGAAGGTTGTTTACCTATTGGTTTTGTGTCGGGTTACCAGAAAAAGTGCATTTGAGTCTTACCCAGAATAATTTAGAAGATTTGGCTACTATATGGAATCAGAAGGGTAAAGCTAGGAAGAAAAAGTTTTGTGAAAAATATGGGTAGATTGCATCTCTTATCTCAGTAATGATCTAGAAACATTTGATTTGAACAGTTGTTCAATTTTGGGACCTATCATATAGATGTTTTACATTTAATAAGGAGAATTTGACATTGACCATTAAGGAATATTCGATTTTGGTAGGACTGTAATTGTAATACCCTGATAAGATATATGTTAGAAAACTAAAGTTAAGGTATCGTAAGAAGATAGTTAAATTGATGGGAGTGAAGTTAGAGGTCTTGGATGCTTTGACTAAAGACAAAGGTAAAGGTGTCAGCTTACCTTGGCATTTTTTCATGATTTCATTTTGAAACACTTAAAAGATGATTAAAGCATGGCAATATTCACCATAGCAATTTACAACATGGTAATCTTTCCAAAAACTTTGGGATATATTGAATTGGCAGTAGTTGATCTATTTGAATAAATTAAAAGTCAAGCGATGAATCCCATTCTAGCCATCCTAGCTAAGACAATCAAATCATTAAACTTTTGTTGCTAGAATGGAGGACATTTCACAAAGAGTGCATAGCTACTATTTATCTAGATGTAAAGCCATTTTAGATGTAAGAAAAGTTCTTTTTCTAGGTCATATCTTCGAAATAAAGTCTCAGTTAAAAAATTTTGCGAAGGTCAGTGGCTAACATTGAAATCTAAACAAGAGTGGGTAGCATTCTTTCAAAGGCATACTAATGATTAGGTCAAATCGATGGCACCATGGATGCCTCATATGCCAGTGTTATATTGAGGTAGAGATGATCCATGGGTACTACTTTTGAGATTGTAGGTAGTGATAAGTTACACTCCACTAATGGTGTTAAGGCAATTTGGTGCGAAACAGCTTATCCTTACCATGTATAGACTTACCTTAGTAGAATTTGTTTATGGAGAAGCGAGTTTGTCAAGAAAAATGGAGTAGCCAGTTCAAATATGAAGAAGACTCAGAGGCTAAGATTATGACCTATTTTTGACAAAGTCACCCTCGATTACTTAATTTGTAAAGCAATGTATTCTAGAGATATTGTGCTCCCTATAGATGATTTCTCATTTCAATAAGTGAACCCATGGGCAAAAGAACCATTGTCAGAAGTAAGCTTATTAAGCAAGAACTTAAAGTGGAAAAAAAATTTGAGAAAAGAAAATTTGAAACTCTAAGAAAAGATGAGACAACTGAAATATGAAGTGAAAGCTTGAGAGTAGACTAAAAAAGGCAATGCAAGATCGGGATGCAGCCTAAAATGATCTTAAGGATTTGCATCAAGAAAACAAAAAAATATGAACCCAATTAAAGGAGGGGAAAGGCACTGGATTTAGTGTTAGGTAGCAAAGGGAAATGATTGAGCTTCAATAAGAGATGCAAAGTTAGAAGGACAAAGCCAAGGAAAATGAAGAAAAAGCCATCAAGATTTTTTGAGAACAACAAGAGTGGGAAGGTTTGTATTCAACAGCTTCAACAAGATTGATAGATGTCAAAAAAAGAGTGCTAAATTGAAGGCATATATCAAAGATGAAAAAAGAAAACATTATGAAATGAAAAAAAGAGAAAGAATCACTTTGCCAAGTAATTTAAGAGAAGGAACAACAATTACAAAACCACAAAGACCATAATTCCACAATCATCAAAGAATGGAAAAATAAAGAAAAAGATTAGAGCTACACTTGCTATCTTAAAGTGGATGCTCGTATGAAGTGAAAGATGGAGAGCTTGGGAAGGCAACAATACATAGAGCATTTGGCTAGTCAAATTTGAAAGGTAGTAAGGAAAGCAATGAAGATGGTCAATAGAGTAAAAGCTTTAATACAAGAAATTAACCCAATTGGAAGTTATGGGCAACGTTTGTTAAACTTTTTAGTTCAAGCCAAGGATCACTATAAGCAAATTAAATGTTTTTATGGCTACAATGCTAAAATGATAGACTCTCTATAATCAGAAACTTATCGAAATCAATGAAAAGTTTTAATTTTGAGATATGTCTTTGAGTAAATACCTCTCAATGCATTCATACATACATTTAGCATATTTTTCTTTCTCAGTATTCTACCTCACTAAAATGATGTTTTCAAAAATTAAAATAAAAATTATTTTGCTTTCACAAAAATAATATGGCTTCTTAATTTTTCAAATTATGGTAATGAGAGTTTAATGATAGCTCAGCTATTGAAAGTTTGAAATCAATCTACTCGCCACCTATACAATACACAATTACAAGTTAAAATTATGGAAAAAAAGTATGTAGCTAGGATAAAGAGAATGGAAGAAGCTCAGGAAGATATACGAGAATGGATAGTTGAAATGCAAGAGAAGACACGAAGACAAATGATAGAGTTAAGAGAGTTAATGGGGGGGCATGGCCAAAGGGAAAAATGTTACTGAAGCCTTTACTATAAGAGAGGAAAATTGACCCCATGAAAATAACAATGTTAGAAAAGTGTTATTTTACCCACCAGGGTATATACCACCCCTTGCTTGAGCTTACAAGCCTGACGTCACAAACTTCATCATCTAAAACCAAAACATAGATTTCTTTAATTTAATCTTATACTATGATGATAACTTTCATCTTACTTGTTTTCTTTTTTCTTTTTGTCAAAGCTAGCTTTGGCTTTCCACTGTTTGGCTGACATAAATAAAGCAAGAGAATCAATTAAAGCTACTTGTTCCTAGTTAGAGTGAAATTTTAATTTGTCAAGAAATAGTCAAATGCCAATGAGTCATTGAATCAAAGACTAGGGGTGAGTTTGGATTTTAACACTTTATCAATAATCATGTAATTATTTTTAAAAGTTATGTCAATCGTATGCTGACATTTAATTTGTTTGACTCTAAATTAATTTAGGTTTTATCGAGTTTAATTGTACAGGTCTAAGTCAAATTCAAATTTGATTAGGTCGAGGCCCAATCTCTATTATTTGGGTTATTTGTGTCTATGGGCTTGAATTCTAATGACAATTGAACTTACAAACCCAAATTCTAAAATAAGCCTAAATTTAGTGTCTTTGGCCCAAGGCTTGATGTTGTGACCTAAAATCTGGGTAAAGGCCCTAGTTTTTTTTAAAGGAGTAAAATAAAAATGAAAATAACAAAACTTAATTAATTGAAAAAAGGAAATAAAAAGAACAAAAGAAGAGCCTGTGACTATGGATGCTGTGCATGGCATTGACAACCCATAAACCCTATCCCTGGCAGCCATTTGACCCCTTACCCATAATTTCCCTTTCCTAGATACACCCTACCACATTTTGTTATGTCCGCCATCACCATCTTTTGAAGATATCTAGCTTTGGGCTAAAATAAGATGAACAACAACCTTAATTCCTGAAAACTAGACAAAAATTTCAATCTCAGACACGGCAATCACCTTGGTAGCATAAAGGCCGTCGGTGACATCTGAAAGACCCCTTAAAATCTTAGAAATCAAGGGATCTTGTCTCTCTCTTAGCTCTATAAATTTAGAGCTTAAGCATAAAAAGAAAGGGAGAAAAAAAACAAATATAACCTCAACAAAAAAAAGCCAAAAAAAAACTTTTTTTTAACAAAAAAAAAAAACTTTCCTAATCTTTAAAACAAAACCCATATCCCTTGGAACAAGGAACCGGTGCCAAGAACAAACCACAACTAAAAACAAAAAACAAAAACATAAAAAAGAAAAATTTTGACCAAAAGTTTGTTGGTCAATCTAGGAGTTTATAAGCAATTTCAGGCAAAAAAGAGGTTGAAAGTGGGTAAGGGAGGACAAGAAGAGTTTTCAGAGGTTTTTGAGAATTTTTCAACAATTGACAATGTCCATCGGTATGGTGATGGTGACCAACAATGGCGATTGGCAGTTTTTCTAGGCTTTATGCTACCAACAAAGGTAGCTTTAAAGTTTCTTTTTTATTTAAAGTTTTTTTTTTTTGAAAGAAGACTAAAATGATTTAAAAACAAAAGTTGGGTTTTTATTTAAAAAAAAAAATAATAGGCAAAATGACACTATTTCGCCTAGAGAGGATCCGTGCATCAAACCAACCCCACCCGTTGACTCACGTACCCAACCGACAACCCGATTCCCCATCAAAACAAAACTGGTCCAACTAGAACTTTAACCAGCTCAACCAAACCGTTGAAATACTAGTTGAACCATACAAAATGGCTTAGACCACTAGAAAATCACTCCAGATCAATAGAAAACCATCCTAAACCTCCAAAATGGTGCAAATCGTTGATTAGCAGGTTCAATATTTTTTATTTTCTACATTTTATTTTATTATTTTTTAGTTATATATTTTATTTATTTTTATTTTTATTCATTCATGCATGTTTAAAATTATAAGTTTCCAAAATAAATATTTATTATTTTATTTTAATAATAAGAATAAAAATTGAAATTTTTGGTAATTTTATTTCTAAAAAAAAGAATAAAACAAACTGAAATAAAAAATATAAATAATAAAAAATGAAGGAAAAGAAATTTTCATTTGATGATTAGATTCTAAGGAAATCTGCATAGTTATTCCTATGAAATCTCTAGGTGATAAGTTTTTTTAAATACTACTAACGTATTGAAGTATTTATAAAAATTTTTTAATAAAATAAAAATTCTTTTTTCTTCCGTTAAAAAATGCAAAATAATAAATAATTAATAATAAAAGTGTAAAAATTAATAAACAAATTTTTCTAAAAGAAAAAGGTATTTGTTTTATAAAAAGATTATTAGTAAATAAAGAAAGAGAAAAAGAAAATTTGTATCCAAGAATGAGATTCTAAGATATTTTGAATAGTGATATATAAGAAATCTCTAGGTGAGAAGGTTTTTTTAAATACTACCAGCGAATTAAAATATTTAAAAAGAAATTTCAACAAAATAAAATTTATTTTTATCCTACTAAAAATGAAAAAAAAATTGAAAAGATAAAAATGCAAAAAAATTAATAAATAAAATTTTCTAAAAAAAGATAAATAATTAAAAAATAATAACAATAATAAATAAAATGAAATAAAATAAATATGTAAAAATAAATGTATGAATATTATGTTTCATTATTTGCATTGCGTGCATATCACTCAATTACGAAACATTAAATGTTAACCTTAGAAGTTGGGATTATAAGAAAATCCTAGTAGTGATTTCGAAGAAATTTCTAAGAAAAATTCTTTCAATGTTACCAATGTACTATAACATTTTAAGAGTTTTTTAAATAATAAGGTTCTAATTTATTTTTCTTAAATAAAATGGATTAATCTTTAAAAAAAGAATTTTTTTTAAAAAAGTGGTGAATTAACAAAAGTGGAAATGAAAATAAATTAAAAAATGGAAGTTAAGGAATTTTCTTAAATACTAAAATTAAGAGCATTTGTTAAGATTAAAAGATAATACATAATTAATTGGTACTGATTTCTGAAATGGGCACTGTGGATACTAATCCTTTCCCATGCATAATCGTACTCTCAAATTCAAACTGTTTTTGTAGACCTTAAAATTATCTTTTTAATAAACTTTTAATTAATTTAAAAATTTTATTAAAAGGATAAGTTTTAATAGTTGGTCAATCATACCTAGCTAAAAAATATTTGTAACAACTTTATTTGTTTTTAAATTCGTCTAGCAGTCCAAAAACTGTTATGATAGTTTGACGACTTTATTAGAGACATTTTTTAAAAATTTAGGCCAAAAATTAATTATGAATTATCCTTAATCTTGATTTAATGGTCTTAATCAATATTTAATATTAACTCCCTTGATTTGTCAAAAAAAATTAAAAAAACCTAAAGAAAAAAACAATAATGATAATAATAATAATAATGAATGAATGAATGAAAGAAAATCATTTACATCTCCTTTTAATTATTTTATTCTTTTCTATATATTATTCTCAATAAATTATGGGGTATTTTTGTTCATTTCCCTTGCACACATGATAACACTTTGCATCTCATGTATGTATTCTATACTCGAGCTCTGTTCCTTATAGGAGGAAATAAAGTACCTATGCTCTCATATGGTGATAATCTCTACAATGGCAAGTGAAATATTTTCACTCAAATTGAACATTTTCTGTTCATAGCCTATAATAGGTGAAGATTAGAATGCCTTACTAATCCAGTATGGATGACAATGAGAAATAATTTGAGAACCTTTAGATACGTGTCAATCCAAATCGAGTAGATAATATGTCGTAAGAAACCAATATTAGGTAAAGCCTCACCAACCTAGTTGTAGAAGGACCAAAAGTTTGGGACAAATAGGGGAGACATTTCATAACAATTCCAAAATATGCAAAAATAAAAAATCATGTGTTTTAAACAAACCAAAACAAAACGAAGAAAAATGAAAAACAAAAAAAGGGATTTTGTTTCAAAACAAAATTCACAAAAAATGAGCATTTTTTAGAGCTAAAAAATAATAAGGGATTATTAAAAAAGGCTATCATTTCATTTGGTTATGTAGCACCCTAAATGTTTATGACTATGGGAAAAAAATTTTTTTTCTCATCTTAAATCATATCCTTGTACCACTCAATTTTGTTTCCTTTTTTTTTTCTTTTGTATAAACCATATCATGCAGTTTCCCATTAAGATATTTCTTTAGGACACTTTTCTTTTGAAAATTTCTTTTTATGTATCTCGTAAAACTATAAATTTGCTTATCATCCATAAGTGTCCAATGTGAGTTGTATAATGAGGTGCATATTTGGTCGAAGAAAGCTTAGTAAAAAAATAAAGATTGTTTGCCTACTGGTTATGCATCATGGTTACCTAAAAAGGTGTATTTGGATCTCACACAAAACAATTTAGAAGATTTTTTCATCATCTAAAGTCAACTAAATGAAGAGAGAAAGAAAAGATTTGGTGAAAAGTATAGGTATATAGCATCCCTAATTTCGGTGGTGATTGAGGAATAGTTGATCCAAGTAGCTATATAGTTTGGGGATCCATCCTATAGATGCTTTACTTTTAACTAAAAGGATTTGATGCCAACCATTGAGGATTACTAGGTTTTGCTTGGGATAGAACTACAATGTTCGGACAAGGTGTTTACTCGAAAGTAAAATTCAGGTTATTGTAAAAAGTTTGCAAAGCTTATAGGGGTTAAGGTTGAAACTATAGATCATTCATATAACCCAAAGGTGAACATCTTGGTGTCCATTAAGACTTTCTCCGTAATTTTGTTTGAGGGCATTTAGATAAGGATCAAGGGATGGTTGTTTTTGCTTTGGCAATATATGGCATGGTGACTTGCCAAAGACTTTAACTTACATCGAGATAACTATGGTAGATTTTTTCAAGCAAGTTGAAACCTAAGCAATCAATCATTCATCAACAATTTTAGTTGAAACTATAAAGTCATTGAATTTTTTACTGACAAAAGGGGAAAGGTCACTTCATAGGATATGCACCGCTATTGTATGTGTAGGTAAAAAGTCATTTCAAGTGTGACAATAGTGCATTCTTAAAGTCGTATCTTTAAAACAAGGCACCAGTTGAAGAATTTTGCAAAAGCTAATGGTCGACATTGAAAACTAATGAAGAATAGATCATATTCTTACAAAGGCTTACCTAGGAGAAAATAGAATGGATGGTGCCTTAGATGCCTCATGTGCCTGTACTATATCAAAGAGGAAATGAGCCATGGATACCATTATTAGGACTATAGGGCATGGTGAGTTATGCCCCATTAATGGTGCTAAGGCAATTAGGCACAAAATAGTTTGTTCTTTATTGTTAAACTCTAAACCACATCAGAATGCCTTATTGAAAGTGTTAAATGAAGCATATGTAAAGCAAAATATATTAGTTGAAAATGTAGGCTACATCATGGGGAACATCATTGCACTAAATTATATTACTTTTAATAATGATGAGATCCCACTGAAAGGTCGAGGAAGCTTTCAAAGCCCTCCACATTTTCATTTGGTGTAAAGACCACATCATAAGCAATGTTTTCATTGATAATACTTCATTGATCAACATCATAACCATGACCGCTTTAAAGAAGCTGTTCATTAACATGTTATATATAAAGCCAAGTCATATGATCATGAGGGCATTTAATGGTTTTTGATGTGAAGTACTTAGAGACATTGAGATAACCTTGGAAATCGAGCCATGTACATTCACTATAGAGTTTCAGGTCATAAATATTTCACCATCATATAGTTGCTTCCTTGGAAGGCCATGGATTCACATGGCTAGTGCTATTCCATCTTTTTTGCATCAAAAGATCAAGTTCATTGTTGAAGACAAACATGTTTGTATTTTTGGAAAGGAAGATCTACTGGTGAGCAAGCCCTTAAGTACTCTATATGTGGAAGTTGTCAAGAAGGCATTAGAGTTCTCTTTTAGGTCTTTTAAATTTGCCAATACAACTTCATAGGAAAAAGGTCAAGGGTGCCAATTCCACATTTATCAAGGGTCATAGAGATGGTTGTCAAGCAAATATTTAGGAAATGATGACATTTTAGAAAAGGTTTAAAGGTAAACTTACAAGGAATCAAGAGCCATCAAGGATAGTTAAAAACAAATGAAGATTTGGGTTAGGATACAATGCTAATAAAGCAAAAAAAAAAGACTCATAGCAAAGAAGAGAGAGAAAAGAATGGCTCACTTCAATGGACATGAATTGAAAGGTGAGAAAATGGTTTTCCTTCATCTTTATAATACATTTTGCTTAGGTGGATGTATCTATCCTGATTCATTAAAGATCTCAAAAGGAGAACCCATATTGGACATAGAAAAGGTTTTTTTTAAGCTAGAGATCAACATAGTGAGTGAGGAAAAGATGGCAACTAAGGAAAAAGAGGTTTTTATGTATCAATGGCCATCTAAAACCAAGCTGAACAATTAAAAAATGATGAAGCTACTGGTTGTCCTTGAGTCCCTTTCAAAGTAATGAAGTGAGTTTAATTCCCCAATGCTTTTGCTTAAAAGCATTTGGAGATTTTGTGTATGGGCTTATCTTTCCATTTTAATAAAATTAATGCATTTTTGTTTCTTTTTTTTTTCTTTCATTTAAAATTTTCACACTTTTATACCCACCTATATTTCTTTAATATGCAATTTTCAAGTATCCAAATAGTGAACATAAAGATAACCATGACAATAATCCAGATTTTGATTTTGAAAATCTTATTCACGTTGATGAGTTTGATAATGAAGAAAATTCAAATGATTACACTTTACCCCATGACTTGTTAAAACTAGTAGAGCAAGAAAGAAAACCAATTGAACCACATGAAAAAGCTTCAAATGTAGTTAATTTGGGGTGTGAGGAAAACAAAAAAGAAGTCAAAACGAGCATAGCACTTTCGTGTAACGAAAGGTAAAGGTTGGAAGAACTATTCCATGAGTATGTTAACGTGTTTGCATGGTCACATCAAGATATGTTGGGGCTCAACACGGATATTGTAGAACATCGCTTGCCTTTAAAACCAGAATGCAAGCCAATGTAGCAAAAATTGAAATGCATGAAGTTGAAAATGTTGCTAAAGATCAAGGAGGAAGTAAAAAACAATTCGATACAAGTTTTTTGAAAAGTAGCTAAGTACCTGGAGTGGGTGGCTAATATAGTCCTAATCCTCAAAAAAGATGAAAATTTTCAAATGTGCATGGACTATTGAGACTTGAAAAGGTAAGCTCAGAGGATAACTTCTCATTACCTCACATAACATTCTGATGGATAATACAACAAAACATTCTACATTCTCATTCATGGACAATTTTTAAGGATACAATCAAATTAAGATAGCCCTTATTGATATGGAAAAAACTACATTTGTGACAATATATGCTCATTTTGCTACAAAGTCATGCCTTTTAGACTAAAAAAATATTGCAGCTACTTACCAAAAAGCAATGGTGACTTTTTTTCATGATATGACACATAAAAAGATAGAAGTGTACGTGAATGATATGATCGTGAAGTCTTATAAAGGGGAAGACCATATAGCCAATCTTAAAAAGTTATTTGAAAGGTTGTGAAAGTTTCAGTTGAAATTGAACTCGACCAAATGCATGTTTGTCATCAAATCAAAAATGTTATTAGTGTTCGTGGTCAGTGAAAGAAGCATCAATGTGGATAAAAAAATACGTGCTATCAAAAACTTGTCCCCTCCATAAATGTAAAAAAAAGTAAGAAGTTTTTTAAGAAGATTGAACTACATTTCTTATTTTATCTCTTAACTCACTTTCAAGTGTGATCTTATTTTTAAAATGCTCAAGAAACATGACCTCGATAAATGAAATGAAGAATTTTAGTGCGCCTTTAAAAGAATTAAGGAATATTTATCAAACCTGCTAGTTTTGGTGCCACTTATTGTAGGAAAACCTTTGATTCTATATCTGATGGTGCATGATAATTCTATGGGATATGTATAAAGGTAATAGGATAAAACAAGCTAGAAAGAGAAAGCTATTTACTATCTAAGTGAGAAGTTCACTGATTACGAATCTAAGTATTCTTAGTTGGAAAGAATATGTTGTGCATTAGCTTAGGTAGCCCACAAACTTAGGCAATACGTGTTGTATCACACAACTTAGCTAACAAAAAAATTGGATCTTTTCAAATACATCTTTGAGAAACCTTTTTTGTTAGGGATAATAGTAAGATAACAAGTCATGCTCTCTGAATATGAAATTGTGTATGTAGCACAAAAGTCAATCAAAGAAAGTTTAATTGTAAAATTGCTTGCAAATTATGCTACTGATAACTATGGACCCATGAAGTTTGTTTTCCCTGATAAAGACATAATGATTGTCTTTCAAGTGGAAAAGTTAGAGCTTATGGAAAAACCATGGAGAATACTTTTTTATGAGCATTGAATACCTTAAGACATGGAATCGAGGCAATTTTAATTTCTCCAGAGGGAAACTACTAGCCAAGCACAGCAAGGCTATATTTTAACTATACTAATAATGTGGCAAAATACAAAGCATGCATTATAGGTTTGCAAATGGTAATTGAAAAAAAGATTGGAGTATTAAAGGTCTATGGAGACTCGACTTTGATAATCTATCAATTATGAGGTGAATGAGAAACTAAAGACTCAAATTTGGTCCGATACCAAAGGTACATTACTAAATTAATCAAACAATTTAAAGATGTTTAGTTCCAGCATGTTTTTCAAGAAGAAAATCATATTTTTGATGTATTGGTAGCATTGGACGTAATGTCCAAGCTAAATGCAGATGTAGAGATTTGACCCATCAAATTAAACATAAATGAATCATTGGCACATTGCTTAAGAGTTGATAATGAGATAGATGGATGACCCATCAAATTAAACATAAATGCAGATGCAGAGATTTGACCCATCAAATTAAACATAAATGAATCATTGGCACATTGCTTAAGAGTTGATAATGAGGTAGATGGATGACCTTCGTATTATGACATCATGCAATATTTCAAACATCGATAATACCTAAAACATGCGTCAGAGAATGACAAAAAATTATCTGACAATTGGCAATGCGATTTTTCCTTGATGGATAGATTTTATATAAGAAGAGTCAAGATCAAATGCTGCTAAGATGTATAGATGCTATAAAGGTGAAGAGACTATTAGAAGAAGTGCATAGAGAGATTTGTGACACTCACATAAAATGGTTACATGTTGGCTAAACAAATCATGAGAACAGACTATTATTGGTTGACAGTGGAGAATGGTTATATTAGTTATGCTAGAAAATGCCCCAAATGCAAAATTTATGTAGATAAGATACATGCCCTTTAAATCCTTTCCATATTTTGACACCACTATAACCATTTTTTATGTTAGAGATGGATATGATTAGGCCCATCCCTGCAAAAGCTTCAAATAGGCATTGATTTATTTTTATAGTGATTGACTACTTCACAAAGTGGGTAGAGACAACCTTCTATACTAATGTAACATGAATAGTCATATGCAAGTTCATAGAAAAAGAGATAGTGTGTCACTATGGGCTTTCGACAGAGATCATTTCTGATAATGCTTGTAACTTGAACAATAAAATGTTGAAAAAAGTTTGTGGTCAATTCAAGATCAAACACCACAACTTAGCACCATATTGTCCAAAAATAAATGAGGTAGTGGAAGCTATAAATAAGAACATTAAAAAGATAATAGAAAAAATGATTGATGTTTGCAAGGATTGGCATGAGAAGTTACCATTAGTACTGCACACTTACAAAACATCAGTTCACACTTCTACTAGAGCCTCACTAGCATATGGGATAGAGGTCATGCTATCAATTAAGGTAGAAATTCCTTTGTTAAGAATCTTAATGAAAGTAGAATTAGAAGAAGTTGATTGGGGTTCAAAGTCATTATGAATAGTTGAATCTTATTGAGGAGAAAAGATTAATAACTCTTTGCCACGTTCAAATGTATCAAAATAGAATAATGCAAGCCCATGATAAAAGAGCTCAGCCTAAATGATTTCATGAAGAAAAACTGGTTTTGAAGAAAATCCTTTTGATCCAGCATGATAGTCAAGAAAAATGAATGCCAAATTGAAAGGATCCATATTTAGTAAAGAAAGCCTTCTCTAGTAGGGCATTAATTTTGACGAAAATAGATAGTGATGAATTACTAAACCCAATCAACTTAGATGGTATGAAAAAATTATTTTGCATAAAAAAAATGATAAAAAAAAAAAAAGAAAAGGAGAACTTAAATAAAAAATATGAAAAAAACGGTTTGGGTTTATAGAGGATACCTAAGTTGAAAACCTAAAAAGATGACTTAGGTATAAAAAGGTATCAACATCAATCGGGGATCATGTCACGCTAAGGAAAAGTTTGATTTGATGTGCTTTAAAAATCAAGAATGTCAAATGGCTAGGTTTTCAAAATAGGAATTTTGGATAAATGCTTAAAGTTTATGAAAGTTCATTATTTTGAATTAATTATCCCCATCCCAACATTTCGCTCTTAAATGCCCAATTGTGAAGACCGTACACAAAAATCTACTTGTGCATCATTTAGTAGTGAATATATTTTTTCTTTGGCCTATCTTACTCTCTATTATGTTGCTTTCTCAAACAAATAAAGGAAACATTAATGCATTGCATTTAAAATTGAAATCATAATAGGTTTGGCCTGACAATGCTTGCACTGCATTGAAAAGAAATTCAAGGGTAACATGAAATAATGAACAAAATGAGAATGGAAGAAAATCAAGGAAAAACTGATACCTTATGGGTTTGAAAGAATGAATCTTTGATTTATCAAAGGTTGTTTAGCCATCAAGATTTTGAAGGCTAATTTCGAAGTTAAATGTTGAAGAATTGAAAAAGGAAAAAATGAAGATAAAAAAAAAAGATGATTTTGATAACCTTGTTATCACAACAAAAAATGCATGGTATTGTTTTGTTCATATTGCATTCCTTGCATGCACTCAATAAATAAGAAATGTAGTGTCTAGACTATAATTTGAAGTTAAAAATTGATAGTATCATAAGCCTTCAATTGAATTCTTTTCAAAAGGGTATGAACATTTGATAGAGAAAATCTTGTCGGGCATGGTTTGTAAAACCTCCGAGCATAATCTTTGAATTCCATTCAAATTAGATTTTTTTTAAAGTTGTCAAGTCTATAATAAGAGTAACCCTTCAGTTTAAATTTTAAAGTTGTTGAGCCTTTAATGAGAAGAGCCTTTCAATTTGATTTTTAAAGTTGTCGAGCCTTTAATGAGATGAGTCTTTCAATTTTTTTTTTAAAGTTGTCGAACCTCTAACAAGAAGAACCTTGCAATTTAAGTTTTAAAGTTGACAAACCTTTAATGAGAAGAGCCGTTCAATTTAATTTTTAAAGTTGTCGAGTCTCTAATGAATGGAGCTTTTCAGTTTGAGTTTTAAAAATTATCGAGCCTTTAATGAGAGGAGCACAAAAAAGAAAAAACAATAGAAACAAAATTATAATAAAAAAGGTTTAAAAAAGATTAAAAAAATCTAAAAACTTGAAACTTTGAATCATTGACTTCAGACAAAATTGATGTTATCGTCTTTGCCTTATTCTTAATTATCAACATTGTGTAAAGAGGGGTTGTTGTAAATATCTAATTTTGTTTGGCTTTAGATTCATTTAGGTTTTATTGGGTTTAATTGCATAGGTTGAAGTTAAATTCAAAGTTGATAAGGTCAAGGCCTAATCTCTGTTATTTGGGTTGCTTATGCCTATGGGTCGAATTCTAATGGCAATTGAACTTACAAACCTAAATTATAAAATAAGCCCAAATTTAGTGTCTTTAGCCCAAGGCTCGATGTTGTGGCCCAAAATCTTAATAAGGGCCTAAGTTTTTTTTAAGGGAGTAAAATAAAAATGAAAATTACAAAAGTTAATTAATTAAAAAAAAAAGAAAAAAAAAAGAGATTGTGATTGTGGTGACGTGCATGGCAGTAGTAATCCACGAGCCCTATTCCTAGTAGCCACTCTACCCCTACCCGTAATTTTTCCTTCCTAAATAAACTTATCTCATTTGACTATTTCTGCCATCACCATCCATGGAAAAAATTTGGCTTTGGGCTAAAATAAGATAAACAATAACCCTAATGCCTAAAAACTAGACAAAATTTTCAATCTCAAACATGGAAGCTGCCTTGGCAACATGGAAGCTATCGATGACACCTAGAAGACCTTTTAAAATCCCAAAAATTATTGGATCTCATCTCCCCTTTTGGCTCTTTAAATTTAGGGCTTAAGCATAGAAAGAAAATGAAAAGAAAAACAAGCAAAACATTTACCAAAAAAGGAGCCTAAAAAAAAACTTTCTTTTAACAAAAAAAAAAAACCTTTTCTAATCCTTAAAAAAAATTCAGAAACAAAACCATATCCTTTGGAACGAGGAACCAGTGCCAAGAACAAACCACAAACAAAAAAAAAAACCAAAAAAGAAAAAAATAGTTTTGGCTAAAAGTTTGTAGGTTGATCTAGGAGTTTCTGGGCAATTTTAAGCAAAATGGAGGTTAAAAGTGGGTAGAGGAGGACGTGAGGAGTCTTTAGGGTTTTTCTGAAAATTTTTCAGCAATTGGCTACGATAGTCGGCCCAGCGACAGTGACCAATAGCGACGAACCATCACGACGACTAGCCTTTTTTTGGGCTTCATGCCCACCGATGAAAGCAACTTTAAAAGTTTTTTTTTTTATTTGAAGTTTTTGTTTTCAAAAGAAGGCTGAAATGGCTTAAAAATGGTTGAGGTTTTATTTTAAAAAAAGACAAACAAAACAATATTGTTTTATCTAGGGAGGATTTACGTGTTAGGTCGACTCGACTCGTTGACTTGCACACTCGACCTATGATAGTATTCCCCATCATACCAAAAATTGGTCTAATTGGACGCTGACCGACTCAACTAAACCGTTGAAAAACTAGTTAAATCATAAAAAAAATGCCTTATACTGCCAAAAAATCACTCCATACTGCCAAAAAACTATCCCAAATTGCCATAACCGTACAGATCGTTGACTAGGCCATTAACAAGCCAATTCAATTTTTTTTATTTTGTATTTCATTTTTTTAGTTATCTATTTTTATTTATTTTATTTTTATTCATTCATGCATGTTTAAAATTACAAATTTCCAAAAAAATATTTATTGCTTTATTTTAATAATAAGAATAAAAATTCAAATTTTTGGTAAGTTTATTTCTAAAAAAGAAATAAAACAAAATGATATAAAAAATGAATATAAATAATAAAAAATGAGGAAACGAAAAGTTTCATCCAATGATGAGATTCTAAGAAAATCCGCGTAGTTATTCTTATGAAATTTCTAGGTGATAAGATTTTTTTTTAATACTATCAATCTATTTGAGTATTTATAAAAAAAATTCAATAAAATAAAATATTCTTTTTCTTCTACTAAAAAATGCAAAAAAATAAAAATAAAAATGCAAAAATCAATAAACAAAATTTTTAAAAAATATGTTTTATAAAAGGACTATTAGCAAATAACAAAGGAAAAAAAGAAAATTTTTGTTTGACGATGAGATTCTAAAGTATTTCGAATAGTAATGTCTAAGAAATCTTAAGAGGAAAAATTTTTTTTAAATACTATCAAGGAATTGGAATATTTATAAAAAATGTTCAATAAAATAAAATATCTTTTTTCTTCTGCTAAAAATGCAAAAAATAAAAGTGCAAAGATAAAAACGTAAACAAAATTAGTAAACAAAATTTTCTAAAAAAAGGGTAAATAATTTAAAAAATAATAACAATAATAATAAAATAAAATAAAATAAAAATGTACAAATAAATGTATGAATATTATGTTTCATTATTCGTATTGCATGCATATCACTCAATTACGAAAAATTAAATGCGAACCTCCAAAGATGGGATTCAAAGAAAATCTGAATAGTAATTCTTAAAAAATTTTTAAGTGAGAAAAATTATTTTAATGTTATCAACATATTAAATGTTATCAACATATTAAAACATTTTAAGAGCTTTTTTGATAATAAGATTCTAATTTTTATCTTAAATAAAATGGATTAATCTTTGAAAAAAAAAAGGAATTTTTTTTTTAAATATTGAAATAACAAAAGTGAAAATGAAAATAAATTAAACAAGGGTAGTTAATGAATTTTCTTAAATACTAAAATTAAGACCATTTGTTAATATGAAAAGATAATAAATAATTAATTAGTATCGTTTTTTAAACAGACGCTATAAGGTGCTAATATTTCACCATGCATAATTGTATTCTCGAACCCAAACTATTTTTATAAACTCTAAAATTATCTTTTTTCATAAACTTTTAATTAATTTTAAAATTTTATTAAAAAGATAAATTTTAATAGGTGATCAATCGCGCTTAGCCAAAAAAGTTTGATAGTAACTCCAATTGTTTTTAAATTCATCTAACAATCCCAAAACTTTATGACATCATAAATTTTGCATGTAAATGATGTTTGCATGTAAATGATCAATCATTAATTGATCATTTTTAGTTTAATTGGTAACTAGTCAATATTTTTATTTTTTTTTATTCTTGTTCTTTAAATTATGTTATTATAATTATATTGAAAATGCCCCTCAAATTTATTTTTTATTTTGATTTTCATTTAAAAATTGTGCAATAATTTTATTATATAATACATTAATAAATAATTTAAATAAATTTTATGTAATAAATAAATTTTATAAAGTTAAATCATTTAAAATTTTATTATATATAACTTTTAAAATAATATCTTTAATGATTATTTTTTTTAATTATAATTTTTCTTATTGTTATTGTTACTTTTATATCCAAACACATATTTTATTATTGATTTTAATTTTACTGTAATAATAACTAATTTTACTTTTGATGCTATTTTCAATCTCACTTAAATTAATTTTACTGATAATCCAAATAAACTCTTTATTAACAATAAGACATGATATTATTGGGAATAGTTTTCGTTTTTTATTGAAAAAAATAAAATCAAGGTACAGGCTGGCCCCTCGCTTTCCAACTCTCTTTGCTTGAACTCGCAAAATTTGACAAAATACGGAAGGTTTACTTTGAAATTGGAACACTTACTGAATTCTTATTTCAGGAGATTTTGTCTTTTTATTAAAAAGTAAAGGTCGAAGACATGCTGGCACCGACATCTGGATTAGTTGACTGATTATAGGTCTGGCTGCAGACAGATTATAAAAAATCAAAACTGCGGGAACACCATGACTGCCAACTCTAGCAAATTCAATTCCTTCTTTTAATTAATTTGTGTTTTTTTTATTTCTAATTTTTTGAAAAAAAAAATACAAAGAAAGAAAAACGCGTTCAAACACAACATCTTAAAATGAAATGTGGTGGAGTTTTGAACAGTAATTTAAGTGGCATGCGATCATTCCGGAAAATGTTGTTGTCAAAAATGGAACATTTTTGCTTCTAGAAATGAAATGAAATTGCTATGCTTTAGATTTCTTCGAACCTTTATTAATGACTCTCTAAAATAATATAAAATAATATTAATTTAATTTAATTTAATTTTAAATTTTAATAATTTAAATATAAAATGACTCAAATCTGAAATAATTTAAACTATTATAAAAATTGTGCAAATTCAAATATGATCCAAGCCTTTTAATGGTTGCTTCTAATTATATGTTGGAGAAACAAAAACTATTCTCAACCCCAAATAATCAATGATTTTCATTTTATTTTCATGTATCTTTGAATTTTTTTAGGATCAATTTTGATGTTTAGCAACTAATTATAACTAACAAATTTCATATCACGTGTTAAAGTTTTATCAAGTGTTGGCAAATCAAATTTTGTGATATGATTTTTAGTTTGAATGTTTTTTTTATTATTATTTTGTTTAAAATTAAACTATTTTTCCTATGAATCAAATACTTCACCATTATCCCATCGTTCTAATTAAAACTACATAGAATTGTTAGAGAATTTATTTTTTAATTATGATGTTTAGTTCGGAGAATTTAACTTATCTTTTCAGAATTTAACTTTTTATTATTTAATCTTTTGGTTTTATTCAAAATTTTTATTTCTATTAATAGTGCCAAAATGAGAAAAAGTAAAGAAATCAAAATTTCTCTTTTTCTTAAGATTTTTTAAGATTTTGGAGAGAAAATGAAGCTTTTATCCCATTTATCCTCATTTAATTGTATTTTTAGATAATATTATCATGTCTAATATCTTAAAATTACAAAATAAATATAATTTTTATTTTTTATTTTATTTTGCAAAATAAAATAATACCGGGATATAACAAAATAAAGCTATTTTTAAATGTTAAATAAATTTATTATTAAAAAAATTATTTTCCAAAATTTTATGATTTTAATAAAAATGATTTTTTTAAAATTAAAAACACGAACTTTATTTAAAACATATTATAAAAAATTTATTTTTAAAATTTCAATAACAACTATATTTTTCATCTTTAAAATATTGTTTTTGTCAATAAAGACAATATTTTAAAATAAAAACATACCGCTCCCAATTATGCTTTCATTTCTCGAAAATTTCTATTTTTCTCATTAGTTAGAAACGGTGCTACAATTTTTCTTGCTTGTCAACTACATTCACTTTGGAGATTATCAGTTATTGATACCAGCTCGAGTTGCTTGTGGTTTTAGTAAGTTTTCATCACTGAAGATTAAGACTACACTTGATTTTAATTTTTTTAAATTAATAAATATTTGAAATATTTAACTACATATATAAAAAAATTACAATTAAATAAATAAAATATTAAATAAATATGTTATTTTTATATTTTAATGCCTATAACATATTAATTATGTATCATCAAAAATAATATAACAACAAATTTTATTAAGTAATCTTAAATTCCTCTAATTAAATACAAAAATTTTATATTTTCTAAAATTAACCAAACTCAGAAACTACTCGTTCTTGATCAATATCAATTTCTCCAAAATCACTTTCACTTTCAGAGTCTAAAAATTGGCTAATCAAACACCCCTTAAAATTTTAGATTCTATTAATTTTTTTTATTTATTGTAAGTTCAAAATGAGACAGTTTTGTTTTAAAATAATTTATTATGAATGCACAAGACTCTATTATATTAATTTTATATTAAAAATTGTTAGCTAATACTCTATAATAAACTTCTTATTTAAGATTAAATCACCAAAAAAATGTTTAAATTAATAAGAGATTACAAGTTTCATATATGATAAGCATTTACGGTTACCATGTTATATATTCATGCGCAATTACATTACAACAATAATATTCCTTGCAAGTTATTCAAGAAACTAATTATCACATGTATAGTACATAAGATTATGATAGGATAGGATAAGATGATATTATAATTATCATTAGATTAAATAATGTTATACTATCTTAGGTTAATATATACAAGGATTAGGATAAGATAATTTATTTATTAGTAAAAATTATCCTTCCTCAAAGTTTATATAAATTAAATTATTGATATAAGTTTTAAGGGTATAATAAGACATATAAGTTTAATCCCATGAATTAGAAATAATCACTCCATTTTGAGAGAATTGAATCATCTTATCCTAGGAGGATAATTAATCATGCTTATAATCCTATCATTTTTCTTTAAATGCAAACCAAACATAGTATAAGATGATTATCATCCTATTCTATTAATAATCCTATGTATCAAATATGATCAAAAGATATAATATTAATTCAATAATACGCTTATTAGCTCTTTCATGTATAAAGGGTATAACATTATATGAAATTATAATTTTTTAAAATTTATTTAATGTCTCATTTAGCAATACCAAAATATAAAATTGCAAAATCATAAGAACTTATTACCTATTTATTTAAATTATATCATGTAATGCATAAAATCACAAAGTACAAAAATACCATACAAACATATGCTTACATGAATACGGTAGAAAATCTATCTTCATGACATATAAGAAAACTCCTATATTTTGAATGAATTGTTCAATATATTTATATTGGACATTGCATGTAATGATCATCGGTAGTTTAATCAATGCTATGAATTATACTAGATTAGACATTGCATCTGTTGTTGGCACTTTGAGTAGATTTACTAGTAATCCTAGTAATGATCATTGCTGAGGTATTTGAAGCATACATTGAATTATGGATTGCATTACAATTGTGAAACTCCTATTTTGGAATGCTAAAATGATGCAAATTAGGCTTCAAATAAAAGAAGTTCCAAGTTCACGAGTGATTGGTTACTCCTTATAGATGGTGATATTGTTTCTTAGTCATTAAAGAAATAAACTTTTTGTGACATTGTTTTTCGTGAAATTTGAATTTATTACTATGTCACATGTTACCAAATATTTGCTTTGCTTTAAAAAATATATACCTTTTATAGAGAAATTCAAAAGACTAATCACTTATATTGTGATAATCACTTGTAATTTACAACATATAGAATGCAAAATTATCTAGCAATAGTAAACATATCACTACAAATTCAATTATGTGAGAAGTGTAAAGAAAGTTAAGTTGAATCTCTAGTAACTTCTTACAAGTCAAATGCTAGTAAATCCTCTTACTAAAACCCTTATGGGATGATAAATTGCTAACACAATGAGAGGTACGAGACTAATATTGGTTACTAGAGATATTCTTGATTGATAAAGCTTTATCTCATTGATCCTTTAAGTTTAATGGATAATTTCCTCATTTGAAAATAATTATATATGAGAGTTCAAAAAGATTTCAATCATGAATTATTTAAGAATTTATATATTAGATATATAAAATTTGGAATGCGTAAATCTTTAGAATCGTGGGGGTATTTAAAGTGAAGACTATTTTTTATAAAGTTTCATGTCTAAACACATTTCTATTTCATAGCAAGAAGATTAGACATAAGTCCTTAAGAGACTAAGAGACTTATAGGTTGTAAGTAGAGTGTGATGTAAAAAATGAGGTTGTGGAACACTCTTGATAAGTTTACCTATAAAGGTAGAAAAGTAAAAGGCAGTTTCTTATGGATTTATAGTTAATCCTAAAGTACTTGCTTGTAAAGAATAAAAATGAAGACCCATTAATGCCTTGCCTTTAAGAGGAACACATTAATTGAACGATTTCTACAAGCGCACAGATTGTTTAAGTAATAATAGTGACTAAAGGTCAAAATATCATTCCCGTAAGGATTAGCTAAAGAAATTCTTAGTCTAAGTACCTTTTATCCCCACAGTCCCTCTAAAGTTGATTTAATCAACAAGTTTACACAAGAGTAAGCTAGCATCAAAAATTAAAGAAAACCATAAGCAATGCATGTAACTAACAAAAGGTAAATCTACAACATGTGAAGTAAGTAAACTAAAAAAAATGCATCAAAACAATAGCTAAAGTAACTTGAATGACATTCAAAATGCTGTGAAAACAAATCTAAACTAAGAAATTGAAAATAACAAGCTCAATTAAGAACAAAGTAGTAGCTTGCAAATGAAAACTGAAACTAACTATCTTAACTACCTTTTAGTTACCTTCTAACTTCCAACAAGAGAATTATCTAGAAACTTCTTAAATATGGATCCAAACTACTTTTAAATTGCAAGAACATAAAGTAAACTAAGATCAAAATGCAATTAAAGTGCAAATAATGAAGAGAAATTACATGAACTATTAAGAAAAGTGAAAACTGAAGGCTAAAATTTAAATCCAGAAACTAACCTAACTAGGAGAAAAAAATTAGATCTAAAACTCTATAGATCAAATGAACTTAAATTGAGACAAATTAACCTAGATCTATAAGTTTACTAATCTAAATCAACAAAAAAATAACAAGAAACAATGAAAAATACAGCTCAATGAACTAAATCAAAAACTAAATGCAAGAACAACAAAAACAAAGCAATTACAATAAAATCACTAGCCAAACAGAATTAAATTGCTAGAAATTTAGACCAATCCAATGAAATTTAACAAGTAAATAGGTGAATTAAAGAGTCTAAAGTGAGAAAAGAAGCAACCAATCACCCAGCTAGGAGAGGAAAGTCTTGAACTACTGTCACTCACTCAAGCTTCAACTCTGTTACTGGATGTAACTAAAATTTTCAAGAATTTTGTAGAAAGAATTTGAGAGTGAACTTTTTCAGATTTGTAAAACAATGAATCAAGAATCCACAGAAAAACAAATTGGCTCAAAATAACCAAGATTTATCAAGATTCAATAGAAAAACTGTAGCTAGGTCAAGAACATGAATAGCTAAATAGATTTGAGAAACACTTGAAAGCTCTTGGAATTGAACAAGAAATTATAAAGATCTTGAACTTTTATTAAAGAAATCTTAAAATGCATTGAAAATTAAAGCAAAAAAAGTAAATTGTACAAGAAAATAAAGGTAATTTACTCATCAAATAGCCCTCTAAATGAACAAAGAGGAAACTGTTCAGCCTTTAAAAATGTAAAAAAAAAAAAAAATTCAAGAAACTACCAACTTTCTAGATCTTTCTTCCTTATTTTCTTGAATCCTTTGCTTGCTTGTTTGGTTATTTTAACTCCCCCTTACCTGTAAACCTTCTTCCCATGAGCTATTAAGCTTTAACAAGTCAACATTATGGCCAATAAGAAGCCTTCAAATGACCAGCTCAACAGCTTCAATTGGTCCTATTTGAATCTCGAAAAGTGCCACTACAAATCTCTCCATTCATGGCTATGCATCCAGTGACACACCTTACATCTTGCATTCTTCTTTTAACGCCCATTTTATCAAATTATTCCTTCATTTTACTACCAAAATTTAGGCCATTAAATGGACAAATTATGCCTTATAATCCCTGGAAAAATTTAAAAAATTACAAGTCTAAAAATAAATTCAAACTACACTAATGCACCTATTACCTTTCAAGCACTTGTAAAAATGCTATAAAGGTAATAAAGCACTACTGGGCTAAAAATAACATTTTCAAATGAGAAATATGAGAACTAAGGCTTAAAATAAGGTTTTACAAAGTTCAATTGAGCTAAAAAAATCATAGAAAAAAGGGTTAAGAAAACTCCCATAAGTGGTAAGATAGCACAATCACACTAGTTGTGGCATTTGCTAACTTTTTGCACCAAAAATCCTCTAAAATGAGTCCAAAATTCTTCATTTTCCATATTTTCACCTACACATTGAACATTTGTGCATTTAGGAGTATTTTTGCTAAAATTCTCAAGGAATAAGCCAAAATGCAAGAGAAATTGCATTAAAAATGATTAAGAAAATGCTAAAATTTTAGTGCAATCACACATGAACCTATACAAGGTGTGAATATCTTTCCTTGTGTCTTATATTTGATTTAAAGATTCAAACCATAGCCATTTTTGGATATATACTTCACGCAAGAACCAAATTATATTTTTCTCTTAAAATTATATACTTTTGCATTTTTTGGTAATAAATGGGGGATTGTTTTATGTATTACCAAAATATATGTTTTCTAAAGTTTTTTAATTGTATCTTATAAAGGACAAAGGTTTCAAATCATGTAATTTGCATTTGTGATGAATAAATAAAGTTTGGAAGCATAAAAAGAAATTTTGGGAATGTAATTATTAAGAGCAACGAACTACACTTTGGGTGACAGTCAACTACCCCTTACTTTTCCACGTTATGTTTGAGATTTTGCTCCTAGGGTAATCAAATACCCTAAGTTGGGCAATCGATACCATGCAAGATGTTCGTTATGTGTAAAATTGAATATGGCATTAGAATGTCATGGTTCAGACATTCAAATTCTTTTGTTGGAAATTCAAAAGAAAATATTGTTTGTTAGACATGATACTTCATTCCAAAAGTAATGATTTTTCACCTAAGTGACATCTATTCATGAAGAGGTGTTTTAGAAATTGATTGGGGCTTATAAATACTTCTATTGTTTACTCAATGTAATTTTACATCCAATTTCTGAAGAGTTAAGCCATTCTCTCTCACTTTCATTTTTTGATTCAAAAGTTCATTACGTTCAAAAAAAAAATTGAAGTGCAATCTTATTTTTCTTCATTTAACCATTCCATCATAGGAATAACATTTCTAAGAGTTCATTTTCATTCTAGTAGAGGAACTATTGTCCTATAAAAACATTATTAAAACTGATGTACATAAAGTTTATTTTTCTTTAATTTATTTGTATTAATTCATATCATAAACAACAGCAACATCGAAAACACTTACTTAAAGTTACTATAACTATGACCTGCCATAACTACAACAAATCAAAGACCATATCTACACTCTTCTAGAATATGGGTAAAAAAACACACACACAAGGGCCTAAACAATTTCCAAAGTTTCCAACATTAAAGAGAAAAATGAAGCTAAATAACAAACATGATAAGACATACATGCAAGGCATGAAATCAATAGCTTAGACAACTACAAACACCATCAAAAATCAAGTGTAAGCTAGAATGACAAAGGAAAACAAAAGAAAGAAAAGCTAAAGAATATAAAATAGTATTAGTTATAAAGGCCTCACATAAAATCACCTTTGAAAATAGGTATTTTTCATTGATAATGAACCATGTGTAATCGAATCAGAGGTAGGAACAAAATGATAGTGTAGAGCAAATGGCCAGTTCGATTAATTTAGTTATAAAAATTGAAAAATCAAATAAACCAATTTAGTTTAATGAAAAATTGAATTGACGAAAAATATATAGAAAAATAAAAATAACGAAACCTACTTAAATCATTCGATTTCAATCAATTTTATTGGCCTAGTCAGTTTTGTTATTTGTTGCCTTAATTTAGCATTTTAGCTAAGATGGAACCTAATTTCTCATAAAACAAAAAACAATGTGCAATGGCTTTCAACTTTTTTGTAGCAATAACCAATTCCAGAAACTTGACAAAGGCAAAAAAATAATAAACCAGCCTATACAACATTGAAAGAACAAATAAATAATAGCTGTCAAAAGCTTAAAGTTTATCAATGGGAAGCAAACTATGGAAGGTCGAACCAATAAATTACAAAATCCCATTTCCTAAGACAAACATCAATAACCTCAAAAGAAATACCCATTTGTGAGAATGACAAAAAAATTCAAACTTTACCCATTTGAAAACAACCTTATCATTGTAAAACCAATCAATAGAAGAAAACCATTTGCACCCAAAATGAAGTTGAAGAAATGGCTTTGTTGCTTCAACTATAACAAGAAGATAGAAGGTAAAAATAGGCATACTTTTTTTTCTTTTTTTGAAAATCAATTAAGTTGTAAAGCAAAATCTAGAAGACCCATGTTTTAAAGAAGATGTTTTTGTTATTGTTGAATCTAAGAGATTGGATTCATTGAAGAATAATAATTATTGCTTTGTTATCTATACTAGCTTTAACTATAAAAACTGAAAAGAGCAAGAGTTTGGAGAGAGGTGGAGAAGAGAAAAGATGTCAAGAAAATATGGAAAATGAGATTTAAAGCTAGGGATTCAGTTAAAAAATTACAAAAAAAAAAGTCTATTTTTTTTGGTTGGTTTGGGTGTTAAAATCTAACATCGAAAATCAGCCATCTAAATCATTTAAACCCTATAGATAACCAAAATACCCATATAAACTAAATGAACTAACCTGATTTAAGATAAAAAGATGATTTTGGTTAGTTTATTTGGTGAAAACTGAATTCTACTTAGCCTTATAGAAAAAGCACACTTGCTTAAAGTTTTTTCAAATTTATTTCTTTGAGCCATATGCCATTTACCTATTTCTCACTATGAAGTCATATGGCAGCCAACAGTTAGCAAAATGTACCATGCAAATATTGCATGTAGCGTGCTAATTATTAAAACAAATTTTAATCCAAAAAAAAAAATTAAAAAAGAAAAAAAAGACAAATAGGCTATAAATGCAAAAAAAATCTCAAGAATCTAATTGCCTGCAACTTTATTTGAAAAACCAAACGTTGCTTTATAAGGCTTTGCTTGGTAAAAAAGATAAAAAATGTAAAAATGAAAAACTTGTTAATCTAATTATTAAGATATAAAGTAAAAAAATCATTATAAATTTCAATCATTTGATTAACAAATTTTTTAATGTCATATTTTTTATCAATTATTATAACTATTATGATCCAAGGCTCACAGCCAAATAACTATAAAGCCAGTGATACCCATAAAAAAAGAGTTGTACTAATAAATGTCATATACATAAATAGATAAAATGTCATAAGCCAACCTTATACAGTGTTATGATCAGGCACAGGATGTTATAAGCCAACCTTGTATAAATTGGGTAAAGGTACAAAAGGTGTAGATCTTATGTACTAGGAAAAAGAGTTTTCGTTTCAAACAATGTAATGGTTCCTAATAGCATACTTGTAAAAGCTCTTTTGCTTTTTAGAGGGTGTGAGCAATCGACAAATTGTTAGGCTGTCTCACTGGTTAAGGTACATGTTAGACCACCTATCTAAAGCTACCTCTTTGACCTCGATGATTGTGAAAAAACTCGATATTCTTTTATAATTTTGTAGTCATCCATATATTATTAAAACAATTTTCTTTGAAGGGCACCTAGAGTCGACTGGTCATGCATCCATTATCATTGCTATACCGTTATGTCTTATGAACTCACTTATGGCTTACTTGTTACATGTTCAAATATTCAAGTTAACTTGATTGACTTATAAGGAAAAAGTCTATTGAAGTGCCATACAGACTATTGTTTCATCGAGAAAAAACTTAGTTCGTGATATATGGTATCGTAGTATAATTAAGAAATGCTAGAAAGAAAGTAAAGATGGTTACAATGAGTTGTAGATTAGATGATATACAAAGGATTGAAGAGCTTGAGGCCACAGTGACTGCCTTGAAAGCTCAAATCGTAACTTATAACCATTTGAGGGTGATTGATGCAGCCTAATGAGAACTATTCAATACTCTAAATAGCTTGGGTAAAGAAATAAAAGACACTATAGGCATCCTTTAAAAGAGTTTGAGGAGTTTAAGGCCTAAGTCAATGTGATTTAATTGGCTATGGCTTATCTACACTTTAGCTCTACAGATAAGGAAAATAAGGCTAAAGAGTCAAAACCAAAACACGATGAGTGGGCAAAGGGCTTGAGAATTTCTTGTTTGATATAGAGTAATACTTTCGAGCAGTGCAGACAAATTCAGAAGAAGATAAGGCTGTAATGGCCACAATGCATCTTTGTAGGGATACCAAGTTATAGTGGTATTCAAAATTTGTTAATGATAAGTGCCCAATCAAAACTTTGGTATACTTAAAGAAAAAGCTAAAAAATCAACTCTTTTTTATGATTATAGAGTACATGGCAAGTCAGAAACTTCTTAAATTGATGCAAACAAAAACTATGAGAGGGTTTGTAAGGAGTCTTTTTACCTTGATATTAGATATTAGAAACATGTTTAAAAAGGATAAGATGTTTTATTTCCTTGAAGGCCTCAAACATGGAGTCAAGACAAAGCTTCAAAGATAAAGTGTAAGATGTAGCCACTGCCATGATTGCTGTTGAATGTTTTAATGACTATAATGATGGCCTACCAAAGTGAAAGAACGTTTCATAAAGTGGCACTAACTATAATTTTAAGAATAAGAGAAAAATGTCTAATTAGATAGACCCTTGAATAAAAGAGTAGATAAAAAGCCTTTTAGCAGGGACACTTTTCAACCCAAGACATACAATGCATTGAACTTTAAGGTAAAACAACTATTATCTTACTTCCTATGTTAAGGACAACACTGAGTGGCCTAATGCTAGATTAAAAAAACCTTAATGCTTTGAGAGCCTTTTCTCAAGAATCATCCCAAGTGCACCAATCTATTGAAAAAGTTGAGGATGAACTAGTAAAGATGGGTTCCTCAAGGTTTCTCATTACCTTTCGATCTCAAATGAGCATGATGAAGAAAAAACCCAAGAAGGGCCCTATGTCTACGGATGTGTTGCTTAATGGAAATACAACAAATGCCACGATAGAAACGGATGCAACCTATATCTTTATCACACCAAAATAAGTTAAAAAGTGTGGTCTCAAGGTTACCAAGGATTGTGGACAAATGAAAACGATGAATTTGCTAGCCTTTGCAATCATTAGAAGTTCCAAGAATATGATAACCAAGCTTGGGCCATGGGCATGAGGCATAAACTTTACCATTTCCCCTATAGAAGACTTTGATGTTGTCTTGAGGTTGGACTTTATGGTGTTGCTTAAATGATCCTATTTTCACTACTAGTTACTTGTTCTTAAAGAATGCCCATGTGTGATGCCAGTCGCGATCTTCCTTAAAGGTAGAAAAAAAATCATCTCAGCACTATAGTTTAAGAAAAAAGTAAAAAGAAAATAGCTTTCCTATGTTGTAATACCAATTTACAAGGATGGAGTAGGGTTAGAATCAGTATCTGATAAGGTCAGAAAGGTATTGGAAAAGTTCCAAAATATGATGCCAGAGTAGTTGCCTAAAGTCATGCCTCTTCGAAGTATATATCAATTCATCATATTTTACCATTGAGAGAGTATATTTGAAAGAATGACACCCAATAACATTTAAGAATTGAAAGTTGGGTTAGACAAAATGAAGGTATATGGCCTAAGAAAAGGAACTATTGGCAACGATACGTTGTTTAAAGGCATAGTGGTATTACTTGCTAAGATCTTGCTTCACCGTCAACACTGACAACACAACAATTAGCCATTTTCTTACTCAACTGAGGCTTATGGCAAAGTAGGTAAGATGGTAAGAGCTCTTAGTTAAATTTGATTTACACTAAGCAAATGAATAAAATTGGCATCTCTTAAGAGAATTACTTCAATGTTTGCTAGTAAGATGACCACAGACATTCGAAAGTTAATTTAATAGAATCTAAAAAATGACCCATAAGCTAGTTTCATCATTAAGTTGGTAGAATGAAGGAAGTCCAACTATTTTTAGCTAAAAAATAAGGCTTTATTAATAAAAGGGTCATAAATATTTATGTCAATAGTAGGGGCTTAATACTGATATTAATGCGAGAATGCCATGACACACCTTGGGTTGGTTATCTTGGTTGGCAATACATGTTCACCCTATTGAGACAAGGCTAGTATTGGCCTCATATGTAATAGAATGTAAAGGACTACACCAAAACTTGCCTTATTTTCAAACAAAACAAAGCATAGAAAAGGGATCGACAAGCATGTTTAAACCTTTACTTGTGCCTTTTAGACCTTAGGAAAATGCCTCTTTTTACTTCATATTAAGCCTTTTTAGGGTTTGTCATTTTGGGTTTATTTGGTGATGATTGATCGTTTCTCAAATAATGTCACATTTATCACCACTTAAAAATAATGTACTATGAAAGAAACAACTCATCTAATTTTTAAGAATGTAGTTAAGTATTGGGATATTCCACAAAGTTTCATTAATGATAGGAATCCAAAATTTACCGAGTCATTTTGGATAAAACTTTTCAAGCTGTTGGGATTTTAACTCAATATCTCTTCAAGTTATCACTAGTAAATAGATGGCCAGATAAAAAATTCAATAGATTATTGAAGAAATACATGAGACATTTTGGTGTAAGTGAATCTAAAAATTTAGCTTACATTGTTGGATATGGATCAATTTTGTTTTAATACCAATAAGAGTTTCTTCATCAACATAAGCCCTTTTGAAATGGTCGCTTGGCAAAAACTGAAGTTACCCTACACCTCCTTTGAGCTCTATTGAGGGAAAAGTTTACGAGCTTTCAACCTCATCAAGGAATAGATATGGAATACAGATTGCTAAAGTATACTTAGATAAGGCATCAAAACATATGAAGAAGTGGACAGATAAGGGTTGAAGGGCATAACACTTTAAGATTGGTGGTCTTGTGCTTGTTAGACTAGTATCCAAGCAACTCAAGTTCTTAAAAAAATGGTATCATAGGTTGGTGTGTAAGTATAAAGGTCAGGTAACTATCATTCCAAGGTAAGGAATGTTTTCTACAAGATTAGACTACTTAAATGGATGAAGGTGCATTTAATATTTCATGTGAGTAACCTAAAGCCTTATCATGCAGACTCTACAAATGCAAACTGTAGTAAAGCTACCAAGACTATTATCTGAATGAAGCCACCATTATGTATGGAGTAGATTCTAGTAGATAGGTTAATTATAGAGTCTTGAAAACCCATCAAAAAGTAGTCAATGAAGTGGTAGGGCTTAGGACCAAAAGAGATCAATTCGAAAAGAAACTATGACTTTCGAACCTTCAAGCAAAAAATTGAAGAATTCCAAACTACCAAGTCGATGAAGATGTCAATAAATTAAGCGAAAGAGGATGTCACAAGCCAACCTTATATAGGGCCATGATCGGGTAGAGGAGCCAAAGGTAGATCTTAGGTATAAGGAAAAAAATGTCATCATTTAAAAAAATGTAATGGTTCTTAGTGTTATACTTGTAAAAGCTTTGTTGCTTTTCAAAGAGGTGAGCAATCAATGAATTATTAGGTTGTCTCACTAATAAAGGTATGTATAGATTGTCTATCTAGGTCTACCCCTCTGGTTCTGACCATTATGGAAACTCAATTCTCTTTTGTAATCGTTGTAGCCATATATACATTAATAAAAACCTTTTTTTTATTTTAGGGGCATTTGGTATTGTTCGGGCATGCACCCATTATGCCCCATTATATTGTTATGTATCCTTTGAACTAACTTGTGTTTTACTTGTTACTCATTTATATATTCGAGTTATCGTAGCCAACTTTGTGAAAAGATTCCATTCAAGTTCCACATATGCCATTACTTCATTGAGACAAAGCTTAGTTAATCATATAAAGGCTGATCTCAAGGACGGACAAAAATGCATTGGATATGCTTTTTAGCATGTCTAATTGTTGTGCCTATATAAGCAGTCAAGTAAGAGACAAAAGGCATGATCTTTCTTTTACCTCAATCTCTCCTGTATTCTCTCTTTTTTTGGTTCTTTTTTATCCTTAATTTCATATGAGGTAAATAGTTTGTTATTCAAAGGTCATAAGTCGTAACGCATTTTAAAACTCCAGTGCCCTTTGACTTTTTTTTACTGTTCAACAAGCTTGGCCCCAACTTGCCTCATAGCTTTTCGGAGATTCTAGTTCAACCAGTCCAACCTATCCTCTTTTAGACATCAATATGTCTCACTAAAACTTTTAGAGAAGAAGTTAAATAGTCCTTTGCAATCTTGAAAAGAAGTTAAAACATTCATTTGTAATCCATCAATAATGTACCAACGAGTGACATAGAGTTTATCATTTGTCATTGAAACCCACCGTGGTTGCATCCATCTCTCCAATCAAATTCTAGAAACCCAGCTTTCTAGCAATTCTTAAACCTCCCTAACCCAAAAAAATTTAGCTTACAATATATGAGCAAACATTATTAATGTATAAAAGGAATGACCTTTAAACTCATTCTTGTATTAGAAGATTTGTTAGGCTCAATGAGAGATATCGGGTGATAAATTTAGTTAAAACAAATCAATAGATCTTAACTAATTAATTGTTAGCAAGCAAAAACAATGGTACATGTTAAGGATGGCAACCATGTAAGGTGATATAGTTTGTCATCAACTCGAACGTGATCAAACTCTTTGGTTTTGACAAACAATCCCTATCTAGCATCAAATTATCATTGTAAATTTATAATAGTTAACCTTATACTATGGTTTGAAAGACGTTAGTAAAGGAAAAGAAAGGGAAAGTTTTTAAGGGAAAAAAAATGATGCATATATCCTTTGTTTGGATAGCTAAAATTTATAAAGAAAAGACAAGGAATACTAATAATCATTGTTTGGTTAAAGAGTGAGAAGAAAAAGGAAATGATTCATTTTAATATTGTTTTCCAATTATATCATGAAATATTTCATTTGTCATAGGAATAATCTAGAAATTAATTATTTTAAATAAAAAAGAAGATATTTAATAAAAAAAGGTGTTATTTTATTAATTCGTAAGTAATGTTGGTTTTTCCAAAATTAATTCCAGTGATAAAACTTAATAATTTAAGTATACCTTAGTAAATAAAATTAATTATAAGTTTATATTAATATTTTCTTACAAGTTCAACAAGTTCCATTAATATAGCTATAATCTTTACAATTGTACATATTTTTTCTTGTTTTTTCAAATTTTATAAAATAATAATAAAATATAAAAACAATATAAAACCCAACATAAATTAAAAATAAAAGATTGATTTTTTTTTATGGACAATTGGAAGTTACCTAAACTAATAGTACCTCACAATTTTATTTTCATATAAAATAAAAAATATGCTAAAAAGAATAAATGAATAAACAACATACATACAAAAATTCATAAAAATAAATTTGAAATCTATAATAATAGAAGTTGATGAAAATTGAAAGAAAGCACAATAAATAAGGATATGGGTTTGGGTTTGATGAGAAAGTAAATATTAATATCACTTGTCAAACTTATAAATTATAATGTATTTTTAAAAATTAAAGAAAATAATAAAAGAAATTATATGTAAAAAAATTTTCTCATTTCTTTATTTTTTTCTTTTTTTCTCCAATTTGAAGTAATTAAAAATTAAAGCTGTTAGAGAAAAGGAATAGGCCCTTTCTTTTCCTTTATTTTGATAAAAAAAAAAAATTAAACAAGAGAAAAATAAAATATATATATATTTTTAATTTCCTTTTCTTTCTCACCTCCCATCAAGCCATCTCTCACAACCCCTCAATTCAAACCTAGGCGTGATCCAAAAGATAACTCACGCCCAACAGGTTCCATTAGGAACGGATTGTTAGAGTACTCATTGAGCTTTAAAACCAGTGATACAAGAGAATGGTTTAAATTTGAACCCACAAAAAAAAAAAAAACAAAAAGCTGCCTAGTTCCTTCTTACCACTGCGGTGAGTTCCGGCAAAGAAAGGATATAAACTTAGAAAGATGATATAGATTGACCATAATGTGAGAAACATCATACATATGTCCAACAGCTCTTTTGTACCTCAACTAATCAGCCCTTCATCAAATATATGTTATGTTTGAACACTAATCCATAGAAAAAGGAAAAAAAAACTCCTTTTAGAATTCCATGAGAAGAAAAAAGACTTTTACGTTTCTCACCACTGTTTTATTAAACGTTCTCACGACTGAACAAAGTGAACCAAAAACTAAGGAGTTGCAATAACTAAGTTTTCAACTTAAATGCCGATTACTTTGGGTGAGTTTCCAGATTCATCTCCTGAAGGTTCAGCAATAGATCCTTTGAATTCAAGAAGACTTTGTTGGCTGAATTTGAAATCGTCTGTGCTATTTCTCTAGACGCTTCAATTTTCCTCAATGTGATGAATGCTGGATTGTTGGCAATAGCTTGACCAATGAGTTGGGCACTCTTGGCTTCACCCTGGCAACCAGAAAAGAATACTTTAGAATGAGTAAAATGATCAACCTATACAAGGCAAATTGAAATCTAACAAACTTATGCACCAAGCAGAAACAGAAATCCAAATCTGTTTCAGATTGTCATTTGGGTGCGTTTACCTCTATGTTTCATAAGGATCTATTCTTTTTACCAGATCTCAACTTAAATACTACCTTTGAGGTGCATTTTATCATCTACTTTTCGTAGAAAAACTTACCAATTTTGTCCCCTTGGCCTTTTTTTTTGTCCTTTATTTACTTCATTTTTTATTCCTTTACAATCTAAAACTTCCAAGGCTGAAAGAGGATGGACTATTTTATGTGTCTCACCTGTGCTCGGATAACAGCACTTTTCTTGTCCTGTTCAGCTTTTTCCACAATAAATTTAGCTCTCTCAGCTTCTTGTGCGGCCACCTGTTTGGCCTCAATTGCAGCTGTGAATTCCTTCCCAAAAGTCAGGCTTGTAATGGACACATCATCCAGTTCAATGTTGAAGTAAGCTGCCCTTTCAGTTAAAATCTTCCGAATTTCCTTACTAACATTCTAAAAGAACAACAGTTCAACTTCCCACATTATTAGGATGTACACAAAATTGCAGCTAAGAATATGTAGGATACCTACCTCTCTCTGAGTAATGAGTTGGCTGGCATTGTACTGAGCAACCACAGCTTTTAAAGTTTCATGAATGATTGAAGGCAGGACCCTCTCATTATAGTTCTCACCAAGGGTTCGATAAATTTCAGTCAACTGATTTGCCTTAGGGCGAGTGAGAACTCGAAGCCCAATCTTCACCTGCAGAGGATGGTTCAGAAGCAAGTTTAGTTTCTAATTACAGCATCTGCAATGTTTTTCTATTTTAAGTTTCCATCTAATCTAACTATGAAAAAGCATTTACCTTGTAGCATAAACAAGAAAAAGAAACAAAAGAAAAATGACTCATGCATACTCCATTCAGAAGTTATCAATACTCAATCAATTAAGGGGCGAAGCCAGGATTCTCAGTTTGGGGGGGGGGGGGGGGGTGGTGTAAGATAAGAAAAACATAATGGTAGAAAAAAAAATCTAACAAAAAGTAGTATATAAAATGTATGCTAAATTCAAATAAATTAGCAATTTGATTGAATAACATATATATTTCCTTTGACATGTAAAAGACATATGTAAATTTCATATATTGTAATTCATATTGTCCATATGACAATATCAAAGATTGAATAGAAAAATAACATCTTATAAATAATAACTTCTCGAAAGATAGATCAGCCATTGCAGAACTTTTAAACAATTAAAAGCTTGATAGGAGGTATGAAATAGATGAAAAAAAAGAAAGTTACATTTAAAATTAATTTTGTATGCAAATATAACAACTAACAATTTCTTAATTAATTTTTTTTTTGGTAAGTCTTGATTTAATAATTACTATAAACATTTTTATTTGATTGATTAAGAAGATAAACTCATAGTTTTAAGGATTTAAAAAATAACAAAAGAAAATCTAATTAGTAATTAAGTTTAGGACTAAAGAGTTGCAAATTACTGAGTATACCATGCTAATTGGTACAAAGTTTTGGTAAGGGGGGCATACAATAAATGTTTCGGGGGTGAAATTCAAATTTATCATGTTTTTAGTTGATAAACTTTACTGTATTATCAAAGAGTTCAAAAAGCCTGGGGGAGGTCCCTGAAAGCCCCCCTGGCCTCACCCCTGTCTAGAAAACTAAAAAGCAACAAGGTAATGATTAAAAAAATTTCTTGCATGCAAAAGAACAAATCTGTGAAAATTGAAAATTAGCATTTACCATCTGGAGATCACGACTACCAGAAGTGCTCTCAACTAGATGAGGTCTTGCACGGACATCGTAGATGATAGGCCTCTCAAACCATGGAACCATAAGATGTGTCCCCTCAGAATAAACCTGGAAAAACAATCATTAAACTGCATGAAATACAGCTAAACATAGCTTAAGCCAAAAGAAAAAAACAATAAAAAAAAATGTAAATAGCATGAGGAAAAAAGACAAAATATAGTCATTCAAGAAAGGATAGCACAAGGCTACTTTCTAGTCAATTTCATAGTGAAGACATACCCATTCTTTTATAGAAGTTTACAAGATATGCAAGTTTCAGGAAGTACTATAATATCCACAGACAACAGACTTGCGGAAGGAGAGACTTTCTAATAAACATGTCAACTGATAGAACATTATGCAAAAATGTCAACCTTATCTTTGATGCCCAATATACGATTGAAAACAATTGCCCGATGGCCTCCCTCAACATTGTAGAGGCTGTTGGCAACTCCATAGAGGCCAAGCCCACCAAGGACTCCAATCTTAAGCAAAGTAGGAAGAGCTCCACCTCCCGGCATCTTAGGAACTTTGATGTTGTTGAGATTCATTTTACTTGATGCTGAAAAAAATTTTTCTTTTTGATGTTACATTGCAGAAGAACCCCGAGGTAAACAAAAACCAAGCATCAAATAAATATGGAACAGTAGGTTTACATAACATAAGAACAAAAAGGAATGGGGAAGAAGTTATAAAAGAGCAACCAATTAACAACTGCTAAGAAACAATGATCTACAAGATAAACAAAGTGAGCATGCTTATGACTCATGGTCAACCTTAGACGAGGTAAAATGTACGAAAAACAGTTTATGCAAATCTAAATTAGACCAGGCAAACAGGCAAATGCATACATGTTTACACACAGGCAATCCGAAATCAAGCTTATAGCTACTAAGATTCTGTCTTTTGGAGATGAGGCTCAAAAATTTTCCTTCTGTTCCCATAGGATTAGGCCTTATAAGCCACATAGTTCAGAAAGAAGTTTAAGAACCCAAATCATTTCCTTATCAAGAAAATACAATTCATTCGCTCTACAAAGAACAGAACCCAGACAAAACATGTTGATTCATATAATTTGTAGTTAAAGAAATCTGTAAAAGTACAATATTTAAACAACTTATGGCGTCAAAAACAAAAACATAAAAATACTCCATCATGGTCATGTGCACGCCTACCCAAAGTTCCATATTTCCTCAATTTTGGAGGGAAAAAAAATACAAACATAGCAAATCCAACAAAACCATGATCATTTAATCAAACCGCAAAACCAAATTGAAGAAAGAAAAAAAAAAAAAGTCTTACACAACCTAGCTTTCAAGAAAGGGGGTATAACACTTCGTTTTTGACAGTGTCAGCCTTGACCATAGAGATAAAGTCAACAAAAAGAAATACAAGAGAGAAAACGAAACCTCAATCTATTCTACCTTTTCGTCCTGAATTTCTAAGCAAACAAATCTAGCAAAATATGATCTAAAATTTTTCTTAAAAAACAAGAAAAAGTAGGAAAATGGAGATTCAAATACCGAAAGAGCCCAGCGGCGAAGAGAGGAAGAGAGATGGATTCACAGATTATAGATTCTGAAAGAAAATGCAGGAAAAGGGTTTAGGGTTTAATATATTATACTACACAATAATTGACTTGGGCTTTCCGACACATTTTGAATTGGACCCAATGTAGACTCGTTGGGTCCATTCTATTATGGGCCACGTATACAGCTACTTTTGTTTGGACTCAACCAATAATAAGTTTATCACTATGCTTTGTGGCTATTTTTTACGGGATTCTTAAGATGCCGAAGAGGGAAAAATGAAGGTACAAAAAGTTTGGAGAAATTTTTAATGTTGTTGATGAAGAAAGATTTAAAGGCCATAGTAGTATTTAGTCTGGAGTTGATCATTGGCCTCGAATTTTATAAATAACCTTTCAGATTAATTAGGAGTGCATTTACATCGAGTCAGCCGACACAATGGGATGTGATACTCGAACTGCAATCGATTGAAAATCTTGGGGTCTTTCTATGCTGGTGGGGACAACCATTGTCCTCCAAGACGTTTAAAGAAACATCCTTCCTTTGGACATATGAGCATGAAATATTTTGCACATTATATTGGCTGTATATAAGGAATATCCTAATCTCTCAAGCCATGTTTTACTGCCGGGCTGCTAAATTCATGATGCTTCTTAAAAAATAAAAAATGATTGAAATCGGACATGGACTAGCTAATAGATAGGCCAACACCGATTGGTACTTTATTGGACTGCTTAGTTCAAATTTTATCATCCTTGGCAATGTAAAAGAAGGTTTCCTACACATAGGCTCTTATCTGGGTTTAATTTGATCTACTTCTAGATGTTAAATTCAACTTAAATTGTCCGAATCCTTATTAGAAAGTTACTCCCTAGAATCTCGATTAAAAAAATGCTCCTACTGCTTGCCACGATTAAATGAAAACACTCGTGGGCACAATTCTTGAGGTATACTTAAAAACTGACCAAGTATGGTTTGGGAGAAACCAGCCGGTAATTTCCCACCTAACTACATTTTTGCTGATGGTCAACAAGATTGATTAGCTTAAGTTTCGATTGGACCACTTTGATTTGCTATTTATTTTATATTTTTTGCAATTTAAGTAAGGAATGAGGATAATCACTAGCAGCCACCCTTTAATCAATCAAATTTTGAGAAAGATAAAAACAGCTAGCAATAAGCAGTTTTTAAACTCATTTCGTTATCCCATTATTATGTTGTTGTAACAGAAAGGTTTTTCTTGCTCAAGAGTCTTGCCAGCTCATTCCAACAGAGTCCCACGGCCTACATCTTATCCCTTCAAATTCCCATTGGCTCTCCTCACTTTCACAACATCTCCAAGACAAACAAATCATAGCTTCAGCTGCTTTTTCTCCCATTTTCCTTTTTCTGTCTGCCCTATTTCTACTTTTCACTTCTATAGCCTTAGCTCAGACAGCACCCACTCCTGCCCTCTAGCCCCTCAAACTTCACAGGCATCCTTGACAAAAAATGGCTAATACACCTACTTCCTTCGCGTTTTAGCAGAAACTCAAGTTGGAAGTTTTAGCAGAAACTCAAGTTGGAAGCCAAATACAAAATCAACTAAACAGCACCACTAAAGGTTTTACCATTTTTGCTCCCACAGATAATGCCTTTAACAACCTCAAAGTTGGTACCATCAACAGTCTAGACGATGAAAAGAAAGTACAACTAGTTTTATATCACGTTCTGCCAAAATTCTACTCTTTATATGATCTTCAATTTGTCAGCAAACCGGTCAGAACCCAAGCTACTAGTCAAGATGGTGGCGTTTTCGGGTTCAACTTCACTGGCTAGAACAACCAGATTAATGTATCAACTGGGGTAGTTAAGACACAATTTAACAATGCATTAATTCAACGGAAACCTTTGGCAGTTTATCGAGTGGACAAGGTGTTGTTGCCTGCAGAGCTTTTCGAAGCTAAATCTCTAGTTGCAGTTCCTTCAACATCAACAAAGAAATCATCATCAGGTTCTAACTCTAAGTCAACAGCTTCAACCGCAGATGAGCCAGCTACTGCTGATGGTTCAGGATCAAATGAGAGGAATATAAGATTGGGGTTGATTGTTGGGCTTGCATTGGCCTGCAAGGAGCTCTCTCTTGACAGGATATTTATGAAGTTTGTATTAGCTGATGTTGGCATTTTTCACATTTTCTTCCTTTTCCAAAAGGATAAGGTTCTATTTGGTCTTTGAACATATATACTTAATTCTCATCCAAAATTATTTGTATTCCTTTCATTTATGTTAATTTTCTTCTGCTTTGCTTGATGCTAATAATATGTGACGTTCTAAAAATGTTTTAGACTCTCCATTTCTTTTCTCCTATTATAGATCTAGCTTTAATGTTATGGACAATTATATTTGTAAAATATAATAAGAAGCAAGAACTTCAAATTCAGCTTATAAGCAGTGAGATTAATTTGAGAATGTCAAAGAGAAGTTGATAGATATTGGATCAAATTTTATTTGAGAGTCAATTTCAATTTTTGTGAAATTCTATTGCTTAAAGAATTATTAAGTAATTAAATTGATTTAAGAGTGCGTTTTGGTATGGGGGAATCCACAAATTTTCTCCCAAAATCTTGATGGTGGGTATTTGCTTCTCACGTTTAGTTTAGGGTAATCTGATTATGAGAAAAAATGTCAAATTCCTAATACTACCCACAGTCCCAAAATAAAAAACCTACCTTTCTTTATATCAATTAAGGTGTTTCTTCCTACAAATGCTTTATTTGATATCAATTGAGGCTTTGTTCCTACTAGCACCGTATTTGATATCAATTAAACCTTTTATTTCTACAAGCACCATAATTGATATCAATTAAGATGTTTTTTCTTGCAAGCACCTTATTTAATATAAATTAATGTTATGTTTGGATAAATATTAATAAAGAAGAGGAAAGGAAAGAAAAGGAAAAGAAAAGAAAGTTTTTTGAAGGGAAAGAAAGGATACATGTACCCTTTGTTTGGATAATTAAAATTAATAAAGGAAAAGAAAGGACAGGAATTCTAACAACCATTGTTTGGATAAAGAGTGAAAAAGAAAGGAAATGATTTATTATAATAATTTTTTACAATTATAACCTTTTATTGCTTGTGATTTTATAGAGTACTTCTGGATCATAATATATTTGCTATCTTATCTACCTTCATAATTGTTACAATATTAGTGGTTTTTAATCAAGTGAAATAAAAAGATGTTTTATAAACATGCATTGATGAATTTGTTGGCCATTATCAAAATTTCATCACATTATCACTTTGACATCTCATAAACCTAAAAAATATGTCTATTCATATTCAATCATTAATTAAGATCAAATCACCAAAAAATTATAAAAAATTTTTATATTGAAAGAGACATGTGAAACTTACTTGAAAAAAGAGATAACTTTGAAAAAATTACAAGAAGATTGTGATGTGGTTAGGTTTTTTTTTACTAGGCTTTTTGTATTAATAAAAAGTTGGATATAATAGTCTTTTTACAAAAATAAAATTTTTTTAGCTTTCCTTTCCTCAACTTTTCCCCCAAATTGGAGTATAAAAAAGTGAAGACTATAGGGAAAACCAAGGGTTATTGAGTTTCTACATCTTTCCTTTCCTTTAAATTAAAAGCTTATCTAAACAAAAGAAAGAATTTTCTATTTCCATTACTTTCTTTTATTTTCCTTTCCTTTCCTTCCCTTCCCCTCAATCCAAAACACACTGTAAGGCTTTTCCTTAATTGATATCAATCAAAGCGTTTCTTTTTACAAGCATCATAATTGATATCAATTAAGGTGTTTCTTCCTACAAAGGCCTTATTTGATATCAATTAAGGTGTTTCTTCCTACAAACCCCTTAATTGATATTAATTAGGGCATTTCTTCCTACAAGCGCTTTATTTAATATCAATTAAGGCTTTGTTCCTACAACCGCCTTATTTGATATCAATTAAAGCATTCTTTCCTACAAACACCTTATTTAATGTTTTTTCTAATAGATTTACAAAAGCAAATAAGGCGTTCAGCTCTTCTAAACGTTATATTTGATTTTTTTATATTTTAATACAATAATTATGGCTTAATGTCTAGTTAAACACAGTAAATGAGTATATTTAATTAAAAAATTAAAATCTTTCTTTTCTTTGGTTGTTAAAGGCATCATTTGTCGTTTGAGTTTTTTTTTTTTTTTTATTAAAGCAAAATGAAATGTTACCTTCAGCTTATCAAGGAGATTATGGTAATTATATATGAATTAATAAACCAAGATTCCTCTAACCAAACGAGTGAATCTGATTACGAGATGCCCTAAAAATCAACCTAAACCTTGAGCATCAAACTTCCCTGGGCACACATTCCCTTGGAATCCAAGATTCCATAAACCAAACGCCCCTTAAATGATAGATATACGTAATAAAAAATTTTAATAATCAAGTAATAAAACCTAGAATTTATGGTGAATAGTAATATTTGGTAATCAACTAATAGGCCTAAAGTGAATCTTAACCTTTAAAATTAATGGGAGATGTAATTTCCATGTGATTTCTAGGTGAGAGATGGGTTTATAGGGATTTGAAAGAGTTAAAGAAAAGAGACATAATTTCCATGTGATTTCTAGGTGATAGATGGGTTTATAAGGATCTGAAAGAGTTAGAGAAAATATCAAGTTACATGGAATAAAACATATTCCATGTGTTTAAACACTAGAGATATATTCCATGTTTTTAAACATTAGAGACCATGAAAACTAATATTGTTAAAAACATGAAGATAACAAGTGCTTATCTTGGGTTATATGAATGGAGCACACCGAATGCCTTAGAGGTTTTCTCACTATTCTAAGAAGTATTCAGACTTTTCTCATTATATTATACTTTTAATCATGGTGAATGATACATAATTTTTGGATGGTGTGACGTGTCCTAAAAAAATGTGGAGTATAATATTGATTTGCCTAGGAAATCATATATTGCAATGTTCTTAAGTTGAAGAAAAAAGAGATGATTTCATTTGTAAGAGATTGATAATAAAGATGAGATCTTAATGGTGTCTGCTATATGATCTTTGGATGCAAACAACAGTGAAATCTAGGTTCTTTTTTTAAGTTAATTAGCTAATTGAAGTTGTTTTGATTACACATGGGTATTGGTCATGTAATGCAAATTAGAAGTAGTCAGTACTGATTTTATTATATGTAATTAGGGTTTTTTTAAGTTTAATAATTTGGTGGAATTTGTATCAAATTGAAAATTTATTAAATAGTTACATATTTTAATAAAGAGTCAGTTTGGATTTTGGTGAAATTTTGTTTGTTGAATTATTACATGATGATGAAGTTTAATTAAAAGATAAATAAACTTAAGTTAAGCTAAAAAGCCCTAATCCAATTAAATCATCAAGTTAATGGAAGCAAAATCAAATCATTAATTAATCATCTACACTCAATCCCAAACAATATCCATAGAGCCTTTCATTTTCTTTTAGTCCTATGGAGTATTTTTAACTTAAACAAATACATACCCATGTGCACCCATAAATCACACTTATGTAGACACTCTCATTCTCTTTTAGAGCACTTAAATACACACACATTCACACCAACAAAGATTCTTTCAATCTCCTCTAGTCTTATAGGTGTCTATTCTATAAAATCCTACAACTCTTTTGCATCTTTTTCTCATAATTAACTCTATAAAAACTTTACCTATTTATAAGCATACAAACTTACCTATTAAGAATTCATTTTCTCTTAAAATTCTTTTTTTGTAAGTCTTTTTTTTCATCAAGCAATATTTAGCCAATCCCATTTTCAATAAATCTCTATCCAAATCTCTTATAGGATTTAAGTTAATCTAAATAATCTCCATCTTGACTCAAATTCTATCAAATCATCAGTTTTCATGTTAGATATTGTTGGCTTCACCTACAATGGAAGTCTCATAACAAGCTTCTCTGTTTGTTTTCATACTTGACGCAAACTTATCTATCAAAGTATGAACTCAAACTCCTTCATTGAACTAAGCTCTTCCAGGCTTGCATCTTTTTCTCATAACTAACTCTATAGAGACTTTACCTATTTATAAGCACATAAACTTACCTATCAAGAATCTTTTATCTCTATACTTCTTTAGTTCATCTAACATTCTTGCCTTAATCATCTATCATATTTCATTTTTGCATTTTTTTCTAACCAACCACTTCATATGAATTTTTATCAAATCTATAATTGACCAAACTACTTTAAAAAGTAAGAGTTCTTGATAAATAAAATTTTTGAGTAATTAAGAAATGAAGCTTTATAAAATAAAATGGATTTTAGTTTTTAGAATTAATGAAAAAAATGTTATTTATGTAATCTTTAGGTAAGAGATGAGCTTATGGAAGTGTGAGGAAAAGTTGAAAAAAAAACATCGGATCATATGTGATAAAAGCCTATTCTATGTGTTTAAACACTAAAAAATGTGAAAATTAGGTTTGTTTTAAATGTTGGGATTAGTGTTTGTTTTTATAATGAATTTTTTTTTTCATTCATAGATATGAACAATTGGGGGTAGACCATATTAAAGGTGCATTTGATAGAGTAGAAAAGTGAATAGATGGATAGAGCATGGTGGTAAAGTGAAAAAGAAAAGTGTAGTGTGTTTGGTAGGAAAGTGGAATGATAGAAAATAAAGTGAAAAAGATAATTCATAAATACAAATCATTGTAAATTAAAAACAAAAAAAATTAATAAAAAATGTGAATGTATTATATATTTACAAGATTATTTTCACCTTCTTTTATAACTAAATTATTTTCAAAGTCGATTTTAGTAATTCAAGACTATTTATTTATTGCAAGTTCAAACTAAATGGTCTCTTTCTGTGTTTATTAGATTTAGTATTACTTTTATTATGTTTTGAGCCCAACTAGGTAGATATATATCACTAGCATCTTAAATTAAAAACATGCCCTTCCTTTATTTTTCTTTTCCAATCTAAACGAGAATTTTTTTATAGAAAGGAATAATTTAAAGTCAATGTCCCTTTTAGTGGTTTTTTTTTTGTTGTAAGTTTTTTACTTTGTACGAAAATGTAATTTTAAGTGTACAAAAATGTAGGATGACAAATTTTATTAAATTTGCACATCAAAACAAATTATAGTAAGGCATTAATCTTATTTCGATCTAGAAATTAACACATTGTACTTTATTTTCTAGTTTAACGTGGAAAAATAAGAAATTATAGTTATATATATCTATATATATTATTGAATTCTTGCACTTTGTTAATAAATCAGAAGTTCACATTGCAGGTTGAATAACTTATGGAATTAATATATGTAATAAAATTGAAAAAAATTATGAGATATTCATATTATCTTATTTTATTACTGGAGTTCACTGTCATAACTTTGTTTGGTGATGATCTAATTGGGTTTTGCTTTCTTTTTATAGATTTTTAGAGTTAGAGTGCGTATTGTACTAGGCTATACATGATCATCTTCTGTAAACTCATTATAAGAATAGCTTATGGTTGACAGCTGAGGATGTTCATTTTTTACATCAATGACTCATTAACAATATTAGGAAGTTACGAGTTTGGTAAGTGTGTGGTTGCAGTGATTCACCTATGGAAAGACTTACTTTGGCTTTATGGTGCTAACCATTTAGACCTCTTATCTGTGAATATTGTGATGTTCATACCAGAACCCATCTGTAAGAGTAATTTGTCTAAAAAGTGGGAAAATAATGTAACTTTACTTGAATTGTGCATAATAGAATTCTTACCAAGCTATTAAAGGATTTACTGATCTTTTAAAGAAAATTTAAAATTAAAGTTTTAAATTTCAATCCTACTAAACTATTGGAATATCTTTGAAAGATAATCTAATGCAAGAAATATATATGAACATAATCATATATATTTGTTTAATGAAAATGGAAGTTTGATTAATATGCGAAAGTGATTCTTTAACTTAAGTCACTAATCATTGAATAGTATCATGAACGAAAATTGTTTAATTCCATAGCGTAAATCTTTCAAATTGATTGCAAGAATTCTTTTTTTATAGTTGTTGATTGTTGAACTCTCTTTCTCTTCCTTCATTTCTTTGTTTTTCCTTTGTCTTGTAACTTATTTCTCTTTTCTTTCCTTAATGGCTGAATGCCATTAGCCTCGCAGAAGATAAGGGGCAACAATTTTTTGCACTAATAATAAACTACTTAAGGCAAAATCTAAGTAAACAAACTGTCTAAGGTAGTTGTTAAGCAATTGGGTGCTCGAGTCACCCATTATGGGTAGACCCAACCCCTAATACATACATCTCCCACTCGTATAGAATGGGTGCCAAACTCTCATGATCTTGAAAATGTTTTTTCTTTTATTTGCATAGGGTCGATACAAGAAAATAAGTCATGTGACCAACATATTTCAAGAGCTTAGTTTCTATGTCACTGTTAGATGCATATAACAATTCATAATCAAATCTAGTCACTTATACAACTGTTAGGTATATATAGTAACTCTTAAATAAAAGTAAAGCAAATATACAGCACCTTAGATCTATTCAATCACATTTCAAGTTCCTCAAAATCTCTCTTTTATTATATTACATGATGTAATTGTGCATTCACAATTATGTTTGATGTCTAAAACATAATTGGTCTACCTATGAATATAACCAAATGTGACACCAAAATGATCTTTTCTTCATCTAGACTCTTTCCATTTTCCATCTTCTCAAAATGGCTTGCTTTTTCTTGTTCCATAAGTTTGGCTTAGGCTCGCGTGTTATACTGAAGACGAGTGGGCTAGATTAGAGTTTTAGGAGGTTAAGCTATTTTGAACCTTTAGTAACATAAATTTTAAATTAACGAAAGATATTATTTTTTTACTCAAGATGTTGCTACAAAAATGAAATATGAATGCAATGCAATGCATGAATAAATAAAAATGTAAAAATGTTTACCCTTCAATAGTTTACAATGAAAGAACTTTCATTTATTCCAAAGAAGTCTAATTTACATAGAGTTTAATATTCTTAACTGAAAGAAATGTTTGATCTGCTTATATTGGCATTTTGCCTCTTCAATAAAGTTCAACTAACATTATCAATGCTTTCTTGTTAGGTTTACCATACCCCTCAATGGTATATAAACAATTAAAAAAAATTGTCCATGTTAACAAATAACATTAGCATCCCACTATGAAAAGTAGAAGGTATATTTTCTAGATTAGATTCAAATGAAATAATGCTAATAGAATACCTTCACTTCCAATCCATAAAACTTTTATAGTTTGCCCTCTTATACCTTATTTATAATAAAAGTGGCACCCATTCTATATTCCTTTGATTTTAAAGTTTAAAGGCATTAGTGAAACCAAAATGGAAAATGGGCTTTACAAAATTCTTCTTCTTAAATAACCTTTAATGGTACTTTTCTTAATGATATTCCATTTAGTAGTAGTGCTAACTTCTATCATCTAGAGGGTAGAATGATATTTACTAGTGTACAACATCTGCTTCCCTTAAATGATTATATCAATCATGATATTGAAGTTCTATATGCTCTTTTTTGTACTTTATGCATGGATTTCAACTTTCACCCTTAGAAAAGAGCGATTTAAAAATCTACCACAAGAGAAACCGGTCCCTCATTTTTTGTCTATACCTAGCCCAAACTTCTTAAAGGGCACAACCATAACCATTCACTTTCCTTGGAGCATATACTTTTCTAGGAACATCATTTACAACTGTTCAAGGATAGTTTTAGTGTTATACCAATCCTATTTTTATAGAAAAAATAGCAAAACTAGTTCAGGTCTTGAATTTAGATAACCTGAAAAAGAAGGAAAAGCTAAGGTTAAAGATAGTGGAAGCCTTAAAAGATTCAAAATCTGAGCAAAAAATTAACTTGTTGGATAAGATGTTATGAGCTATTGAAGGAATAGATTTTTACGTCTCCTCGGATGCAACTAGACTTTGTTTGGTTTACAACTAGATGATAACCAAGGATTGAACATGTTTGCCTTGGCGATATATGATATGATGATTTTTTCTAAAGTTTTGGGTCATATTATGATAGAAGTGGTTGATCTATTTGAACAAAGGGAAATAAGATGTAACCCTTCATTGGTAATAGTAACAGAAACTATCAAGTCATTGAATTATTACCACTAAAATGAAAAATGGCATTTTTTTAAGAATGTACATTATTATATTAGTGGATGAAGAGTCATTTTGAATGCAAGAAATATGCATTTTCAAAGCTTCATTTCGCAATAAATTTTATAAGATTGAATGGCAAAAGACAAAGTCTAAAGAAAAGTTGATGTTTCTACTGCAGAGGCTTACAAGTGCACAAGTGAAGTGGTTAGTCCTATGGATGAATTATGAACTGATGCTATATCAATGTGGAAATGAAACTGAGGTTCCATTTTTAGGTTTGTAGGAGCAACGAGTTAGGCACCACTTATAGTACAAAAACAATTTAAAGCTTAAAAATTCATTCCCTTGACACACAAACTCAATCAATTAGATTGTTTTATCTAAAGCATTTGCATCATAAGATTTTATCATTGGTAATGACTTTTACACTAGTATTTTTATAGGGGCATTTGTAGTTGCATATTTGTGCAAATTGCATTTGCATGGAAACATTTGCATTTGCACCTTTAATTATAATTACATTTGTCAGCTTTGAAAACATTGAGAAAAGAGAAGGGGAAAATTTTAGTATTTCTAAGTTGTGAAAAAGAAAAAAGGATAAAGAAATTGAAAAGAATAAGATGGGTAATATATACATCTAATTTTGTTCGAGATATTTCTTTTGTAATCTAGGCTCGTTTTTGCAATTAGGCTTGATCTTCATTTTTTTAGCCCAATTTATGATCCACTTTTAAATGCTTCGTATAAGGCCTAAGAATGGCTTGATAAAAGTCTTAATCTAAAAAGTCCATTAATGGCCATAATAATAATAAGCATATAAAAATGTAAAATTTAAAATTTAAAACTAAAATTTAAATTTAAAATTGAAAATTGAAAATTAAAACCAAAAAATAAAAGCCAAATAAAAACCAAATATAAAAAATAAAAAATACAATAGTAAATATAATAATAAAATAGTAATAATAGATAATAAAAAAAAGAAATAAAATTTGAAAAAAATAAGAAGAAATGGGCTTGGCCTAAAATTAACCAAAAATCCCAAAATATAGGCTTGAATTGGTCAGAAAACATAGCCCAAATTCAATGACCCATTTAGCAAAATAAATTTGTAGCTCACATGAGGGAAGAGTGGCAAAGCAGGACATGAAAAACTACATGCGAATGTGGAGTTTTCAAGAATAAAACTACTTCATGCATAGTAGTTGCAAGATACGTGAGCTGGGGAGGAAGCACGAAAAAGGTTGGTAGTTTTAACAAAAGTAAAAAGGAAACCATGAAATAAAAAAAAGGAGAAAACATGAAAACTATTAGGAATAATGGCTCAAATCCCATAAGAGATTTAATTGAGAATTGTTAGATATTACTTGATGGGCAAGTTTGACTTACAAAAGAAGAATTCTAAGAGAAAAGAGATTCTTAATAGGTAAGTTTATATGGTGATAAATAGGTGAAGTCTTTGTAGGGTTATTTATGAAAAAAAGATATAAGAGAATTGCAGGGTTTTATGTGATAGACACCCCATAGGACTATTAAAGATTTACGTCTTATGGGTGTGTCTGTTTGAATGTTTGTGAGTGGACTAGAGGAGATTTAGAAAGTCTACATAAGTATGATAAATAAGTAGATATGGGTATATATTTATTTATGTTGAAAGGGTGCACATGGGTATGTGTTTGTTTGGGTTAAGAATATTTTATAAGACTAGAGGAGATTGAGAATGTCTTATAAGTATTAATTATTGAGTGAGGTTGATGATTTGATTTGCATGTTGATAATTCTCGATAACTAGTGAATCTTATTTCTTATCCATGGATGTAGGTCAGTTGGACTAAACCATGTTAACTTGTTGTCTCTTGTATAATTGATTAATTATTTGATTATGCTTCTGCTGGCTTGATTGGATTGGAGCCTTTTGGCCTAACAAAAACATGAAAATGAAGAGGTTGGAAATAAGGAGAAAATCATAAACTGCAATAAGAAGGAGCAAAAAAAAAAAGTTGGGCGGCAAAGTAGAAACAAAAGAGCAGGAAAACTAAGGAAAAACAAGCAGTACGTAAGGTTGAAAGGGCTGGAAGAAAAAACTGTGGCAGCACGTTAAGTAGGTAGTGAAAAAGAAAAAGAAATTGACAAAAAAAAATGAAGAAAGATAAAAGAAAAGGAACTTGGACGGCAACCAAATAGAGAAAATAAGATTGTAGCGAAAAAACAAGAAAAATTTTCAAGAGGAGCAGAGAAGAAAAAGTTAAAAAAAAAGTAAGGAAAGGTAATTGTTGTTTTTTTGTCTTTTTCCCTTCTTCAGGCATTCTATATGTAGTGCATAATCTTCATGCCTATCTTTTCTACGTACATGCTTTTTGCAAAAGAAAATCAATACTCAGTTTAGTTTATACATATGGTTGTCTTCTTCCACTTTTTCTTTTGCATATGGTTTGTTTTGAGAGATTTCTCAATGTTATACAATTATTATTTTGTCTTTCATTCTTTCTTTAGTCTGTATATTTGTTAGTTAAGTTATAAGTTATGTTGCTAGCTAAATATGATGTAGATTGATAAACACAGAAGGTGAATGTTTCATAAAATTGGAGGTAAAAAATGCCTTACATGTGATAGCCCTGGGTTTGTTTACTTTCAATCATCTGCATGGCTTAGTTTCAATCCTGTTTTCGATTCATTGCTTGTGAAAGCTTTAAACCAAACGTTGGTCCTTAGTTTTTTGTCATTGGGACTTTTGGGCACTACTTGTATCTATGTTTTTTGTTTCATCCCATTTGCTATGTTATTTGTTCATTCCTTATGCATGGGTTTGTTGTAAATAAAGCTTGTTTTTCTCCTTTCATTGCTTGCAATTTCCTTTCACAACCTGTCTATGGAAACCCATAACTTCATTTCATCCCCATGTGTTTTGGTTGTTCTTTTCTCTTGTACGAGGTTTACATGCAAAGGTTTACATTATTTCATGTATGCTTTTGTTTTGATTTTAATGTTTGTTGTTTTCACTTAGTGGGTTAATTAACTTTTTTTTAGGAGCTATAATAATAATAATAATAATAATAATAATAATAATAATAATAATAATAATAATAATAAGGTAATAGTATAATAAAAAATAATGTTTAATATAATTAAATTTTTTTAAAAATAATAAAAATATTTTTTTTAAATCTATGCCTAGATGTTGGAAGGAATTAAAAATCAAGTTTTAAAATTTAATAATTTCGCCTAAATATTGAAGAATTATTAAGTAGTAAAAAATAATAAAAGATTAATAAATTATAATGATAATAAAGTTGTTAATGAAAGAGGAAATAAGAGAAAAGTATAAAAATTCAATTTTTAGAGAAATTATAAAAAGTGAGCTTGTTAGAATAATTATATAAAAATTAATTTTTAGAAAAATTATAAAAATAAGCTTGTTCAAACAAATCTGCTTAGATGTTAGTGATTTTTTAAAAAGGTTCGTAAGTATATGAAATTTTAATTAAAACTCTAAAGTGCAACCCTAAATCAAAACTTTAAAATAAAAACCCTAAAATCTGAATCCTAAGGTCGAGACCCTAAATAAAATCTTAAATCGAGACCCTAAATTAAAACCCTAAATCAAAATCCTAGGTAAAGTCCTAAACCCTAGGTGAGACCTTAAACTCTAGGTAAAATCTTAAACTCTAAACCAAATCCTGAAAATCTAGGTAAATCCCTAAACTTTAGGTCAAGCCCTAATATCCCGAAATGCTAAAAATCTTAAGCTTTTTAAGGATTTGCATGAAAACCTTTTATGAATTAATCTGTTCTCAAACACCGTCTAGATGATGGGGTATTTAGAAAAAAAATTTTCATTAAGAATTTTCACATTTTTCATAACTCAAAATAAACTCATTTTGTTAAAATAACTAGTATCAAAATATAAAATAATAAAAACAATAGGACGTGATTTTAAATATAAAAGTCGCAATCAAAAATTGCCTAGATATTGGAGAGTCCAACTAGTCTTTTTATATTTGAAAACCTAATTTCTAAATTTACATTTGATCATCATTCATATACATATAATTTTATGTTAATTATGCATAGTCATAATGCATATATATGTTTGTTATAATTTTTTATGTTTAATATTAATTATTTTCATTTTCATTTTTTTACTATATAAAAAGTTTTCTTAAAATTTTTAGTTTTGAACAAATAAAATTAAAATAGAATTCTGTGAAATATAATTGTTAGTATTCTACCTAGATGTTGGAGAGTCATCAATGATTATCATTTACAAAGAGTGTTATTTTATTATTTTTGAAGGAATATTGCGATAAATCTTAGATGAAAAGACTATATTTGAATTTTACTTTTATGTAGGAAAATTTGAAGGTATTTCTTTAATTTGAAGATTTTCATAATATTCCTAAATAAAAACTTTTTTTTAAAACTAATTTTGTTTCTTAAAAATGAAGAGAATTATGATTAAATTTCATATTAAAAAACCATTTTTATCTAAAATTATAAATAGCATAATTAATTGGTACCAATTTGATGGGCATTGTGGGGGTGCTAACTTTTTTCACATGTAATTGACTCTCGAACTCAATCTTGTCTTTGTAGATCAAAACCATCTTTTTAATAAAGTTTTAAACCCTTTTTATTATTTTATTAAAAGGATAAAATTTTTGGGTAGCCAATCACACCCTAAAAAAGATTGGTGGTGACCCTATGTGTTTTTTTTATGATTTTCGATTTTTACATCTAGCGATCGAGTCTCTGGACCGATATGTTATAACAATTTAGTGACTCCTCTAAGGGCATTTTAAAGGTCAGGCCAAAAATGTTAATTATGAAGTATTAAAAATCTTTTGGATTTAATTGGTTTTTAATTCCCTTTATTATAATTTCCCAAAAAAAAAAAAACATAAGTTAATAAATAAAATAAGTTGCATGTTAGTTATTAACTTGTTTTGATTTTGTGTTTATGATTTATTTATGTTTTTTTGTTTAATATGTCACTCTGCACATTTTTGCATATACATTTACATGCATGAGCTCTAAACCCAAGCTCTGTCCTTATTAGGAGGATGTGAAGTAGCTACGCTTTTGTGTGGTGATAACTTCCACATTTGCTAGCGAAACATTTCCACTCAAATCGAACCCTTTTTGTTTATAACTTGTAAGGGGTGAGGATTGGTTTACCATATTAGTTTGTAATGGATGATGATGTAAGGTTGACTTGGGAACCTTTAGACAAGTAAATCCCAACTTGGTTAGCAAGCTTATTTGGGGTAGAGCTATGCCACCTTTTTATAGAAAATTACCAAAGGTTAGGACACTGTATAAATTCTGTTATTTTTGTTGTATGATATGATTGTTTTGTTTTTGTTATTATTTGTTTCTTTGGATTTTTGATTTTTTGTATTTGTATAGTATTTAATTTTGTTGCATACATCATATAGATACTACATTTTAAGATGGGTATTTGTTTTGGGTCAATCAATAGTAAAAGAAACATTCATGAAGCCATTTGTAGCATCAACCTCTAGCAAGAATTATTTGAAAGTCAAAGGTTAATCAGAAAGCATCCAAAGGAAAGAAGAAGATTGTTTAGGGGTCAGTTATATTTCTACACTTCCATAGTTGGTGCAAGTGGATTTGAGTCAAAATGACGTAGCCAAGTTAGAAATCATATGGCAATAGTGGGGAGTAGAAAAGAAAGAGTCTTTTTCAAAGAAATATAGGTATGTGGCACTGCTCCTATCGGTGAAAATTGATGAGGCACTAGTTAAGGCTATGATATAGTTTTAAGATCCATCTTATCAGTGTTTCATGTTCAACCAATAAGACTTGATCCCCACAGTTGAAGAATGTCTCTTTACTCGAATAGAGTCTGCTAGTCAAGATAAGATCTATTGGAAGAAGTAAAAGACTATTGAATATAGAAAGAAGTTGGCCAAAATTATGTAAATAGAGGTCAAAGAGATAGACAAGCATAAAAAGGAAACGAATGGGGTTGAGACAATTCCATCAGCTTTTTTGGTAGTGTACATAAAGAAGCATCTTGATGCTAATTAGGGATTGGATTTGTTTGCTTTGGTTATGTATGGTTTAACGAAATTCCCTATAGTCTTAAGACATCTAAAGGCATCAGTAGTTGATTTATTCAAGCAGTTGGATAAAGGTATGAATCATTTGTCAGTTATTTTAATGAAGACCATTAGATTGCTTAATTTTTGTTAAAAGAATAGTGAAAGACGATTCATAAGATATGCTTAACTACTTTTTGTTTGACTTAGAAGTCACTTTTGGGGAAAATAGAAGATTTTGTTTTGACTTTTCTTTATTTATTTCATTCCCATCAAGAAGTTTATCACCAAAGAATGGTAGGGGGATTGGACAAAAGGTCAATGGATGTCATTTTTTCTAAGGCTTACTGGTGAAGATATAGCATGTATGGTGCCTTGGATGCTTCTTATAGCCATTTTGTACAATTGTGGAAATGAGTCATAGGTACCATTGCTAAGGATAAGGGGCAATGAGTTATGGACCTCTCATGGTTCCAAGGTAATATGATTCTCATCAATTCATCCTTATGACTCATGGACTTAGTTCGCTCGAGTTTGACTATGAGGCACCTGATTATACGAAAAAAGTTTGAAAGGTCATTAAGGCATGAAAGTTGATTAATTGAATGAACCCGACCATATACGTAGATAATGTGGCAAAAGGGTACCTTGCTTAGAAAATGAAAAAAAAATCAATGAAATTAGGCCCATACCAGTAAATGTTTCAGATCAGTTGTGCACTCTTACTTTAGAGTTGATATTGTTAGCTTTTAAGATTGCTTAGCAAAAGTTCAAGATGAAAAAAAAAAGATGAAAAAAAAGAAAATGGCAATGGTAGATCAAATTAACCAATTGAGATATGACTTGATGATGAAAGATAACACATTACAAAAGTTGACCAAAGAGTGAAAAGTGTTGAAAAGAGATTTGTAAGATCTTCACCAAGAGAATAAGGGATTAAGGATAGACATTGGACCTTTAAAAGTATCCAAAAAAGATATAGAAGAATTAAAAAAGATGATAGAGTATTAGAAAAGTAGAGCTTGAAAAAAATAAGGAAGTGATCTCTACACTTACCAAAGAACATCAAACGTGGAATGATAAATTTGTTGGAGTCTCTATAAAGGTAGCCAAGTGTCAAGAGGAAAATTAAAAGCTAAGGGTAGGATTGAAAAGAGAACAGAATAGGAGTTTTGATTTGCAAAAGAGAAAAAAGGCTTTAGAATAAGAGTTGATGAGCTTGAAAATTTAACTGGTCAACAATCAGAATAACATAGATAAAATTTTGACTAAATGGCAAGAGATGGAGGATTATTAGGCTCATACCTACAACATAGAAGTCAAAGCTCAAGAAATGTGGAGAGTTGAGAGCCTAGGAAGGTAACAGTATGTAAAGTGCTTAACTTTTCAAATCTACATGGTTGTGTAGAAAGCAAACAAAATGGTGGAAAGAGCTTAAGAACTTGAGCGAGAGGTCATACTGACTCAGCATTGCGGTCAGTGATTGCTAAGTTTCTTATGTGAAACTAGGGAGTAATATGCTCAAGTTAGGTGTTTTTATGGTTTTAATGCATGGATGATTGGTTGATGTACAAAGATTTTTATGGTTAACAAATGTTTTTTTTACTTAGATTATCCAAAGCAATATTTCTTTTGCATTACATTATATTCATTACATACATATAAATTAATAAAAGCAAATTATTAATAATACTAATAATAATAACAATAATGATTATATTATGCATTCTAATTCATGATTAATAATTGGAGGTTCAAGGATAGTGAAGTTAAAAAAATCAACTCAAGTAGTCTCGCACAAGTATAATACCCACTTTAATTCTCGAATTATGGAAAAAGAGAATTCAATTAAGATTTAATGAGTTGAAAAGGTACAAGAGGAGATAAAAGAGAGAGTGAAGAAAATACAGTTGAATATTGAGGCATAGATGTCTGAGTTAACATAATTGTTAACTAGCTCCCTAAAAGGTAAAGGGGCTACTAGTACACAAGGACTAAGAGGTGGGATTAATATAACGGAATCAACATATTCTCCGAGATTCACTCCCTCTCGAGTTCATACTTCTCAAGGAATCCATTTGCAGCGAACAACTATACAACCTTTCACTTTTATCAGACCTTTTGTTAGTCAACCCCAAGTACACATGAATGTCAATCCAAGATCGAGTCTTGTCAATTCTATCATGGTACTAGATTTAAATGATCCTATTCATAATGAAAAGCTACATGGCATGTCTACGCCAGTGGTAAGAGTTGAGATAAAAAATAAGTATGAGCTGCTAGAAAAGAGACTAAGGGTCGTGGAAGGGAATGACATCTTTAGAAACATGGATGCAAATGAGCTTAGTTCTATACCTAATTTAGTTATACTAGCAAAGTTTAGGGTTCCCAATTTTGAAAATTTCGATGGAACTACATGTCCTTTTGCTTATATTACGATATTTTGTCATAAAATGGTAGATCATACTCATAATGATAAGCTTTTGATATACTATTTTTAAGATAGTTTAACTAGATCAGCAACGAAATAGTATGTTTAGTTAGATCAGAGTTGGATCCATACATGGAAAGACTTAGCTAAAGCTTTTTTTGCTTAATATAAGCTTGTCATTAACATTGCTTCAGATAGGCTATCTCTATAAAATATGAAAAAGAAGTCAACAAAAACTTTTATGGAGTATTCATATCATTAAAAAGATACAACAGTTCAAGTCCAACCTTTGCTAACTAAAAAAAAAGTTATAGTGTTGTTTAGTAGCACATTGAAGGCTTTGTATTATGAAAAACTGGTGAGAAATGCTACAAAAAATTTCTTTGACATGGTAATTTCAAGAGAAATGATTTAAAATACCATTAAAACTAGCAAGATTGAAGGGCTTGAAGCTTTCAGTACCAAAAAGTCAGCAACCCATGAAAAAAAAAGCAAAACACACATGTTGTGTCTATAAGGAATCCATCATTCTGACCATTTATCCTATATAATCCAAGATCGTAATTCACCACCTATTATCGAACCACTAATCAAGCTATCTAACTACCATATCACAATCACCATCCTAACAACCACTATACGGACTAGAATTCAATCCACAATCAGCTAGTTTCACTCTGATAATGTCAACTCAGCTAGCTAGTTCAAGCCAAGGGAACCCATAAAACAATAACAATTATGAGAAACCTCAGTTTGACCTTATTCCCATGTCATAAACCAGTCTATGTCCATAGTTAATAAGAGGTCCCCTTATTTTTCCTAAGAGTATAACACCATTGAAGCTGTCATATCCCAAATGGTATGACCCAAATGCCAAATGTGATTATCATGATAGTGCAGTAGGTTATTCTGTTGAAAATTGGATGGCTTTGAAATATAAAGTGTAAGAGTTGATAGATCAAGGTTGTTAAATTTCAACTCTAAATCCAAGCCTAATATATTAGTATAAACCCTCTTCCTAATCATTCTTATAGCAATACTAATGCAATGTCAAATGGAAAAAGGTTAAAAGTGAAAAGATGGGTTAACGAGGTAAAGTCCCCAATGAAGAAAGTTTTTAACTATTTGGTTAAGACAAACATGATTTTGCTTGTAATTGATGGTAATGGTACTGTAAATGATGACCATGATTGCCATTATCATGGAAAGAATGTGGGGCATGTGATCCAAGATTGCTAAGGATTTTGTATGGTGTTATAGCAGTTAATGGATTAAGGGGTAAGTGAATTCTATGTTGAAGATGATGTTAACAATGTGAATATGATAGGCGATGGGTCAAAAGTGTCTTTTATTCCAAAAACCTTCACTATATTTTATGATGATGAAACAGAACCAGCTATGAAAGAGCTAGTGCATTTCCCTATAACACCATTGATAATTTATGTTTCTACTACTTTTTTCTACAAGAGTGATATATCGATCCCATAGGACTATAATTGTGAAGTGAAAGTTCAAAGGTCTATCAATGAAGCAGCCTTAGAGAATAAAAAAAGTGAACATACTACAAATATAATGACAGTAGGAAGAATGACTAAAAGTGGTTGTTGTTACACTTTCAAAATGCTTGAAAGAGTTAGGAAAAGAAAAGCAAAGGCATGAAAGGAGTTCACAATGGAAAGTGATTCCAATCTTGTTATAACAATCCAAAAGTTCAGTATAAGAAGCCTATATCTAAGAAAAAAGTTTATGAGTTTCTTAAAGTTATTAAACATAGTGAGTACAGTGTAATAGACCAATTGAATAAATTACCAGTTCGTATCTCATTGTTATTGCTACTGCTAAACTTAGAACCACACAAGAATGCTTTATTGAAAGTGTTTATTCAAGTTATGTTCATAATAATATTTCAGTAGAGAATATGGATAATATAGTGGGGAATATCATAGCCCTAAAGTTTATTTCTTTTAATAATGATGAGATACCTCTTGAAGGATGAGGTAGTGTTAAGGCTTTACACATTATGATTAAGTGTAAGACTTATACGATGGCTAAGGTGCTTATTGATAATGGGTCATCCATTAATGTAATGCCAATGACCACACTTTTAAAGTTGTTAGTGGATCAGTCACATATGAGAAACAACTATATAATTGTTAGGGCTTTTGATGAGGCACAAAGGGAAGTAATTGGTGATATTGAAATTTCATTATAGATTGGTCTGTGTACCTTTAATGTTTAGTTCTAGGTTATAGACATTGCACCCTCATATAGTTGTTTACTTAGAAGGCCCTAGTTTATACAACGAGAGTTGTACCTTTATCCTTACATCAAAAGGTGAAGTTTATTGTCAAAGACAAGCACGTTTGCTTAGATGGCGAAGAAAACCTATTGGTAATAAAAACTCTAACTACTTCTTATGTTAAGGCTACTAAAGAGGCACCTGAGTGCTCGTTTAAAACTTTTGAGATAGTAAATGCTATATATGTTGGACTCAAAGATACCTATGCCTTAATTGTCAGACACCATAAACATGGTAATCAAGTAGACCATTGACAAAAGCTGGCAAGAAGGATAGGGTTTGGGAGTATTTTTACAAGAAATTAAGAAAACATTGGTCACAATTAAAAACGGGGGGAGATGGGGTTTAGGATTCAAGCCTACTGTTATAGATAAGAGAAATATGATGATAGGAAAGGGAAAAAAAAGAATGGCATGCATCAAGAAGCATGATTCAAAAGATGAGGGAATGGTATTTCGTTACTTGTATGAGATGTTTCATTCTAGTGGGTACACCTATCATGGATCAACGAAGCAAAAAAATAGGGGATCAATTCTTGAAATATAGGAAGCTTTCTCTTATATTCAAATTAAAAAAGATATGAAAGAGATATAAGAAGAAAAGACAATCTTTTTTCTTTTTCTAGAATTAAGAGTTTGAAAATGGTGTTTTGTTGCTGTTATCTTTTGAACATATAAAATCTTAAGTTCTAATTGCTTGTGCCTAAAACCATACAGAGAGTAAATGTATGGGCTTGTTTTTAATTATCTTAGTCTAAGTAATGATGCGATGCATTTGTCATACATTATTTTCCCATTTTTTTTCTCAGTTGCTTATATTCTTCTCACTTTTGTCTAATTAGCCTGTATTTCCTTGTGATTATACCTATTTTTAAGTCTTTAAATAATGAGCATTATGGATGAACAAGACAATAATGGCAGATTTGATTTCAAAAATTCAATTAACATTAGTGAGCTTGACAATGATATTGACTCTAAAGGTTATTAGTTGAACAAGAAAACAAACCCATAGAGCCTTATTAGGAGACCCATAAATCTATTAAATTTAGGAGATAAAGAGAATAAGAAGGAAATTAGGATTGGTTTTTCATTGTCGTTGATGGAAAAATAAAAGTTAGTGGGCTTATTAAAGGAATATTTAGACATATTTGCATAGTCCTATGAAGATATGCTTAGACTTAGTATAGATATTGTGGAACATAGATTACATCTAAAGCCAGATTACCTACCAGAACAATAAAAGTTGAGGCATATGAAGTAGGAGATGTTGTTGAAAATAAAAGAAAAAGTGAAGAAGTAGTTTGATGCAGGTTTTATAGAAATAGTCAAATACTCAAAATAGGTAGCCAATATAGTCTCAATTCTTACGAAAGATGGAAAAGTGAGAATATGTGTGGATTATTAGGATTTAAATAAGGCTAGCCCAAAAGATAATTTTTCATTACCACATATTGACACTCCTGTGGACAATACTACTAAGCATTCCACCTTTTCGTTTATGGATGAGTTTTCTAGATATAACCAAATCAAAATGGCTTATGAAGATATAGAAAAAACTACATTTGTGACAATATGGGCACATTTTGTTATAAGGTCATGCCTTTTGAGCTTAAGAATGCCAGTGCTACATATCAAAGAGTGATAGTCACTCTTTTTTATGACATGATGCATAAAAAATAGAAGTATATATGCACCATATGATAGAAAAGTCTAGGGAAGCGAAAGGTCATATGGCTAACATCAAAAAGCTGTTTAAAGGTTATGAAAGTATTAGCTCAAGCTGAATTCAACCAAATGTACATTTGGTGCTAAACTGGAGAAATTGCTAAGATTTGTTGTCAGTGAAAGGGGCATTAAGGTAGATCCTAATAAAATTTAGGCCACTCAAAATTTAGTAGCTCTACATACATAAAAAGAGGTGAGAAGTTTTTTGGGGCAATTGAATTATAGTTCTCGCTTTATATCTCTGCTTATTTCAATGTGTGATTCAATCTTTAAGTTATTGCATAAGAATAATCTTGGCAGTTGGGATGAAGAATGTCAAAGTGTTTCTAAAAAGATTAAGGAGTATTTGACAAACCCACTAGGGTTAATGCCACCGATTGCAAGAAAACCATTAATTTTGTATTTAACAGTGTAAGAGAATTTGTTAGGGTGTGCGTTGAGGCAAAGAGATGAAACTGGCAAGAAAGAACAAGCTATTTATTACTCAAACAAGAAGTTTATGGAGCATGAAACTAAACACTCTTAGGTGGAAAAAATGTGTTGTGCGTTAGTGTGGACTACCTGTAGGTTTAGGTAATATATGTTTTATCATATAACCTGGCTTATATCAAAGTTAGATCCTCTTAGATATATATTTGAGAAGCCATCCTTTTTAGGTGGAATAGCTAGATGGCAAGTCATGCTTTCAGAATATGATATTGTGTATGTGTCACAAAAATCTATAAAAAGAGGTGCAATAGCTATTTTTTTTTACCTTTAGGGCCATGAAAGATTATGAGCCCATAAAGTTTAACTTTTTGCATAAAGATTTAATGGCAATCTTAAAGAATGAAGAGGGAGAGCCTGTAAAAAGTTATGGAAGATGTTTTTTGATGGCGTATCCAATATAATGGGGTATGGCATTAGGCTAGTATTAATATCCTCATAAGGGAATTATTATCCTAGCATTGCAAGGATGGATTTTAATTGCACAAATAATGTAGCTGAATATAAAGCATGTGCCATGGGATTGCAAATGGTCATTGAAAAAAAGATTGATGTATTGAAAGTATATGGGGACTCAGCCCTTGTAATCTACAAATTAAAAGGTGAATGGGAGACTAAGGACCAAAAATTGGTGTTATACCAAAAGCATATAGCTAATTTGATTAAGTAGTTTAGAGATATCCAGTTTCAACATATTCCTTGAGAAGATAATCAGATTGCTGATGCATTGACTGCAATGTTCAAGTTAAATGTCAATATAGGAACCCAACCCGTTAAAGTACAAATGTAGGATTCATCAAGCCATTATTCAAATATGGAGGAAAAAATAGATTATCAGCCCTAGTATCATGACATTGTACAGTATTTTAAATGTTGAAAATATTCTGAACAAGCTTTAGAGAATGATAAGATGATTATTTGAAGATTAGCAGCAAGGTTTGTGCTCAATGGGGAAATTCTATACAAGAAAGGTCGAGATCAAATATTGTTGATATGTGTAAATGCTGTGAAAGTAAGAAAAATACTAGAAGAAGTCCATGAAAAGATTTGTGAGACACATGCTAATGGATATATGATGGCCAAATAGATAATGAGGTAGGTTATTACTGGCCTACATTGAAAAATGATTGCATCAATTATGCTAGAAAGTGCAATAAGTCCAGATTTATGCAGACAAAGTTTATTCCCTTCCAATCCCATTGCATATGTTGCCACCTCTATGACCATTTTCTATGTAAAGAATAGATGTGATCGGGCTTGTAACTCCTAAAGCTTCAAATGGGCATCGATTCATCTTCGTAGTAATTAATTACATCACCAAATGGGTGGAAGCAGCCTTTTATGCTAGTGTGTCCAAGTCAATGGTATGCATGTTTATAAAAAGAGAGATAATGTGGCAATATGGTCTCCTAACAAGAATTATTTCTAACAATGCTAGCAACTTGAATATCAAAATGATGAAAAAGATATATGCACAGTTCAAAATAATGTGTCATCATTTAGTATCGTATTGCTCGAAGATGAATAGTGTAGTAGAGTTTGCAAACAAAAACATAAAAAGAATATTGAGAAAGATAACTGACACATATAGGGATTGGCATGAGAAATTACCCTTTGCCTTACTTGCCTATAAGGCATCAGTTTGGGCTTCAACAGAGGCTACCCTATTTTCATTAATATACAGGATTGAGGTAGTGTTATCGATTAAGGTGGAAATTCTTTCTTTGAGATTTTTATAGAAGTGAAGTTGGATAAGGTAGATTGGATTTGGGAATGTTTCAAACAGTTAAACCTCATAGAAAAGAAGAGGTTCTCGACACTCTATCATGGGCAAATGTACCAAAAAAGGATGATACAGTTGCAAGATAAAAAGTTACAACCTCGATGTTTTCACGAAGGAAAAATGGTCTTAAAAAAGATCTTGCCAAATTAATAAGATAGTAGGAGAAAATGGGCACTTAATTAGGAAGGCTCATATATAGGGAAAACGGGCATTTTCGGGAGGGGCCTTAATCTTAGTAGAAATTGATAGGGATGAATTGCTAGCTCCAATGAATTATGATGCTATAAAAAATATTTTTCCTAAAAAATATAACATAACATAAAAAAAAAACTTAAAAAAGCATAAAAAAGAGAAAAAAAAAGAAAAAGATTCGAGCTAAAAACCTAAAAGGGTAGTTTGGACCAAAAAAAGGTCATTCAAGCTGAAAACCTGAAAAGATGACTCAAATGAATGAGGAGTTAATAGGAAACCTTGCAAAGGCAAAGCAAAATGGCATAAAGTTGAACTGATCAGAGACAAAGAAAAAGTCTGGGGCAAGTTTTTGTCAGCTATAAGTCATGAGGCAATGATTAGTTATAAAAGTTCAAATCTAGCAAGATTGTTTGTGTAATGAGTTTTTGAGAAAAGATCTAGTCTGAATTGACTTAGCATGTCAAATGTTCATTATTTAAAGAAATGATATTTGATTTCCTTGAATACATTCTTAGGTTTTTTGATGTATTTCAATAGCCTTATCTTTTTCTTTCGAAACCAAAATAAACTTCTTTTTATTGATTAAATCTATATTCTACTTTGAACATTGAAATCATTGTATTTGTCACTGAAGTTGGGGATAATTATTAATAATGCTAATAGCAGGCTTATATGTTACTTAGAAAAAGATGAATGGAAGACAATAGCACAAAACGGTAAAAAAATTATTGATTGGAGGGATGAATGACAAAAGAAAGAATTTGGAGAAAACTCTCATATAAGTAGAGGTCACAGAAGGCATTTGTAAAAAAATCAATCCATAAAAAAAAAAAAGAAAAGGAAATAAGATGGAACATATTGGGGCAACCTTTAAAGTTTTGAAAGAGCTAAACTAATCTTGAACTTAGAATTAATATGATTAAGAAATGCATGGTATAAATCATTGATTGCCTTTTTGCCATTCAAATTCATTAGAATACTCACATGTATTGCATACATTTTTTGATAAATGATGTTGAAGGTTTTCACAAGATAATATTAAATAGAATTGGAATGTTTTTCACAAATAAGATTTCCTTGGCATCGAGAAGAAACTTTATTCTTTATTTTTCAACTTGCTGTGTTTTCCCAATTGTCTTTTATTTCTAACTCGTGGTGTTGTCCCAACCATTCTTTATTTTTTGACTTGCTGTGTTGTCCCGATTATTCTTTATTTTTTGACTTGCGGTGTTGCCTCAATTATTTTTTATTTTTTGACTTACTGTCATAACATATAAATTCAAAAATCTATAGCTAGATTTATCAAATGAATGAAGTCGCCACCAATCTTTTTTACTGGTGTGATTGGTCACCTAAGGAATCTATCATTTTAAGGAACTCCTAAGCTTGACTTAAGATCTCTAAAAGAATAGGTTCAGGTCTACTAACCAGAACAAAGTTCGAGAATCGATTACATATCGAAAAGGTTATAGCACCCCCACATGCCCATCCGAATGATGGTACCATATTATTTCGAATTTATCATAAGGTATTGAGTTTAAAAGTTTCAAATTTTAAGTTAATATTGGAAACAATTTTTAAGATTCTCCATCAATCTGGTAGAACTTTTTAAAAAATATTTTTTCACCTCAAGAATATTCAAGAATTCCATTTATTTTCTTGAAGAAGCTCCATTGTCGAAAAAATGTTTAATTATTATTAGTTGAAAATATATCTAATTATTCCACCATTTGGGCCTATTTAGAAATTCTTTTTATTTTTCTTTGAAAAGAAAATAATGACAATTACTTTTTTTTGAAATTTTTCATCTAAATTATTCCACCATTTGGGCCAAATTTAGAGAAAATTTCTCACCTAGAGATTTTTTAGAAATTTGCCATTTGAAATTTCTAAGAATCTCATCTATGGGTAATTATCAAATATTTTCAATCCAAATTTTTATCTGGAAAAGAATACAATTTTTTTTGGTATTGAAATTTCATCTAAATTATTCCACAAATTAGGCTAAATTTAGAGAAAATTTCTCACCTAGATATTTCTTAAAAATTTACCATTTGAAATTTTTAAGAATCTTTTTCTTGGGTAAATTGTATTTAATTTCAAAATTTGTATATTTGTATGCTTTTTATGTTTTAAATTTTTTTTAATTTTTTTGTTTTGAAAATAAATATTAATTATTGTTATTAAAATTTTATCTAAATTATTCCACCATTTGAGCCAAATTTAGACAAATTTTTTATCTAAGAATTTTATAAAAATTTACAATTTGAAATTTCTATAAATTCCATCATTGGATAATTAACATTTATTCTCAAAATTGTTAGTTTTATTATTTTATTAAAATAAATCATATAAAAAATACTCCTAAAATAAATAAACACAAAAATTAAAAAAATAATAAAAAAATAAAAATACAAAAAAATGAAAAAGGCTTGGCTTACAATTGGGATCGGCTCGGCTCGGCTTAAGACAGAAAGCACGGCTCAAAACGTGGCTCTACTGACAATCGACTCAGCTCAACAGCAGGATCCGTGGAGTGGGCTGAAGCGGGTCAACGTAACAGGTCAGGTTGCCTGAATGGAAACACGCGGATCCTAGGGTTTACTAACGCCAAAATGACATCATTTTATGGCACTATAAAAGGCAAATTTCAACCTTTTCTAGTAGATGCATCTTTCTTCTTCTCTTTCTTCTCTTCTTTTTCTTCTCTTTCTTTCTAAGCAAAATCCAGATTCTGGTTAAAGTTCTATCAGAATCTGGAAAACGTGCCAAAAACTTTAAAGTTGACCAAAAAATTCACTGAAAAACTTGAATGTCGTCGAAAAATTTCGTCGAATTCTGAAAATTTTCCAGAAAAAAAAACTACAAAAATTCAAAAAATTTCCCTAAATTCCTAAAAATGTTTCTAACCCCCTAGAACCCTTTTTTACCACTGTTTGTTCTCTATTTCACCTTTCTATTCTTTCTGTCCTCCATGTGTTTTTGATCTAAGTGTATTTATAGGGATTCAATCTCAGAGTCCCTAACCAATCCAGATTTCCTTTCTGATTAAATTTCTACTCGTTGAATTTATCCAACACATGGTTTAATCCAACCATGATTCCCTGTTGCCCTTATTTACGACAGAAATCCATTCTCATTTTAATTATTATCTCCTAATTAATCAATAAAAGAAAAGATAAAATAATAATAAATAATAATAAAATGAATAATGATAATAATAATAAATAATAAAAATAAATAATAAACAAAAAAGAGAAAATAATAATAATGCTAATAATAATAAAAAATAAAATAAAAAATATGGGTCTATCTTGCCCATTTGGGCCAAGCCCAATTGATCCGGGCTTGGACCAAATTGGGTGTCTACAGCTGCCCCTCTTTGCACATTTTCTGTGAAACAGGAATTGTGTAAAAACGTAAACACCCATTCAAGACTCAACTAGACACTTTTTGTTGTGTTTTTTTTTTTTATTAAAAACTTGATCGAAGCTCTTCTAATTAGAGGCTCAACGACTTTTAAAAAGATAGACAAAGCTCCTCTAAGTAGAGGCTTAATAACTTCGGACAAATAAACAAGGCTCCTCTAAGCAGAGGCTCAATAACTTTGAAAAATAAACAAAGCTCCTCTAAATAGAGGCTCAACAACTTTGGAAAGATAAACAAAGCTCCTTTAAGTAGAGGCACCACAATTTTGAAATTAAATTGCTTTTCTAAACAGAGGCACCACAATTTTTGAAAATAAATTGCTCCTTTAAACAGAGACAACCATGACTTTTGGAAAAAAATAAATTGCTCATCTAAATAAAGGCAACTACGACTTTGAAAAAAATAAATTGCTCCTCTAAATAGAGGTAACCACTGACTTTGAAAAAAAAAATTGCTCCTCTAAACAGAGGCAACCACGACTTTTAAAAAAATAAATTGTTCATTGACAATCATGTCCAAAGGAGTTATAGATCAGATCTAATGAAATTTGTAATGGGAACTCATAGATTCTCAATTTGAGTTCAAAATTCAAAGGTTCAGATTCACAAGAACCTTTCAGCTTCATAAGAGTTCATTGAAATTTAACTTTCAAAATTTCAGTTTCACAAGAATTCAAATTTGCAAGATCCTAAGATTCGTATTCGTAAATTATAAAACTCGCATCAACATTCAAAGAGTCTCATTTGAATTTTGGAGATTTACATCAAAAAATTCAAAACTTCTCATTCAGGCTCAAAAGTTCTTATTCAATAAATCTCAAAGTTCATATCTCAAAGATTCTCATTTGAAACTTAAAACTCCAAGATTTTTCTTTGAAACTCAAGGATTCTCAATTGAAATTTAGAGATTTTCATCAAAAGGTTCACAATTTCCTTTCAGGTGACCCAAAATTTTACATGAGCGAATGTCATGATCAAAGATGCAAATGCCTTCTTAATGATACAAATGCAACAATCAAATTATGTGCATGTGTTATTCAAACAACACTGCTTACGTGATGCATGGAATGCGAATGTTAATAATGTTATGAAATCCTAAATAATTATGGTAATATGGCTCTCAAGACTCCGCCATCTCATGTTTTCTCTTTGTTTAGCTTCTCAACACTTTGGAACAAGTTTCATCAACTTATCATCATTGCTTCCATTACTTGATCACCATCTATAGGCTTCTCGACACTAATAATTCTATCAATTAATCCATATTATGTTCATCACTCATTCACAGGTTTTTCAGCACTAGTCATTCAAGAATGAATTTCATCCACTGATCCTCATTATTTTATCACTTGATCATCATTGACAAGCTATGTCAACCAATTCGTCCCACATTCATCATTTGGTCACACCATGTGCCTTTTCAAATAATCCTTTTTTAGGTTTCTATCATCTTTTCCTTTTTTTCTCTTATTATCTTAGATTTTTTTTCAAAGGAATGCAAGACTCTTTTATGCATATTATCATTCATTCATCATCATTTCAAATCACGAAAAATATAATGCTCTCATAGATTTCCTCGATTTATTCTAGGGATGCAATAATAAGGGAACACAAGGTAATTTGAGAGAAAAGTACTTAATGAGGGACGAGTTTGGAGCAAAACAAATAGGGAAAGAAATAAATTGGATGCATGTTATTAGGATGAATGGTATATCCAAACAATGTATATCCAAACAATTCTAAACATTAATCCAAGATTCTTTTCAAAAACTCATTCCATTGACTATCGAAATCATTTTGAGCTCATCAAATTTTACCCTAATTTCGAGAGGTTTTCAGATACTTTACTCCTTTATCATACTTTTAGCTCAGATATTTTTTCTACGTAAATTGCATCTTCAGGTTTTTAATTTGAGTTTTCATTTTTCTCTCATTTCCATCTTTTTTATTTTTTTATTTTTTATTTTTCTTAATTTTTCATTCTTTTTTTTCTTCATTTTTTCTATCTATTATTGATATCTTTTTCACATCAATCTCTAACACACAAAGTAATTTGATTGCCCCCATCATAAGCATGCCTTAGTTCTACATATGGTTATTCAATTTAAGCACTCACACTTGATCCAAATGGACTTTTAAAACTTGTAATGTAGGCCACGGTGAGGGGTCATGAAAGAAATGGATAAAATAGGCTTGAAGCATGTGTTTAAAGGGTTCAAAACCAAAGGATCATTTGATGCAACTTGGCATTTTGCCCCTACATCATTTCACTACCTTTTTTATTTTTCCATCTCATTCCTTACACAAAGGATTTTCATTACTTTGCCCTAATTTGCTTGTGGCATTTTTCTTTTCTCTTTTTCCTTTCTTTTGCTTTGCTTTCTCTCTTTGAGACCTTTTACGATCTTTTGTCTCTTTTTCTTTTTTCAAAAATACCTCTAATGTGAAGGATGATCCTTGGTCAGGATTTTAAAAAACTAAATAAATAATAGGCTCAAAGGGGTAGCAATGAATGGTTTTTCAAATGGTAAAAAAAATATGGCCATTTTTCATTTCAATTGTGAATACTTTCTTCAAACATCATCTATTGAACAAAAACAAGCTCATGGATCTGTATAAAAGATTACACATCTTTAAGACATATCTATTTCACCTCTAGCAATAACTTATTTTTTTTTGCTCAAACCATCTTTTCATATTAGAGTGAATGAATTTTCAAAATTAAATCCCAAAATTATTGTTATCATTGTCTAAATATTCATCATCTGAAATTTGAGAATGGGAATGAAAAGTTATGAAATGTGACAAAGCATGAAACAATAATTGAATGAAATAAAAAATACAATGAAATGCATATACTTGCCTTTTATTAAAATGATAGCAAATGAAATCCTATTGCCTAAAAGAAATCCTAACATTACTCTAAAAAAAATCCTAAAATGATAAAAAAAACTTTCAACCAGTCTTATCTTCATTTTCTAAAATTACGCCCTTATGCAATCGGGATCTTTATTGATATCTTGCCCTCTCTGATTCACTGTAACTCTCTAGGCCTTTTCTGATCCATGTGTTCTTGATTCTCACTTAGAGCATTGACATTATGATTAGGCAATGGATTACTATTAACATTAGGTGTTGTTGCTCTTCTTTGATCAAAACTTACCATCCCATCTTTGATTAACCATTGCACCTTATGTTTCAAAGTAGTATTTTTAGTGGAATGGCCAGCAATTTCATTGTGATAATCATAGTGAGTTGTAAGATCATACCACTTAGGATAAGGTGGCTTGAGTGACTCCACACAATTAAGGGTAATCAGGTGGTTGTTATAGAGCTCTCGATATAATTCTATGTAGGTCATGGGAATTAGATCGAATACAAGTTTTTCTCGAGTAGTTCGTTGCTCTCTTAAACCACCTATTAGGCTAATAGGATGGGTCTGAGGTTTCAAAGAAGGTTGAATGTTAAGGCTATATACATGACTTTGAGGACTAAAAATGGGCTGGTCTGTTGATGGATAAGATGGTAATGACGTAAGCTGGTATAGGTAGGATGATGTATTGTTTATAGCTAGATAGTATGGAGAGCAATCCTGTGGTGGATAGGATTGATATCCCCTGAATTATCTATTAAAGCATACAGTTTGAGCTTCAGTCTCCTTCTTTTTGGGTGCTTTCTTGGTTTTTCCTTCTTTTAGCTTATCATTTTTAATGGCATTCTCAATGATTTCGCGTGAGATCACCATGTCAGGGAAATTCTTTGTGGCATTCTCTATCATCTTTTCATAATAGAGAGATTTCAAAGTACTAACAAATAATACAGTGGTCTTTTTTTTAGTCAAATAAGGTTGCACCTAAGTAGCCATGTCCCTCCACCTCTCGGTGTATTTTTTAAATGACTTATTTTTTTTCTCCATATTCTACAAAGATAAACGATCAAGGGTCAAATCCACGATATGTCGATATTGACTGATAAAGTTATGGGCCATGTCACTTCAAGAACGGATGTGAGTTCTATCTAACTGGATATACCGCCTGGCAGCGGAGCCCGTAAGGCTATCCTAAAAGACATGCATTAATAGTTTTTCATTATGAGCATAAGCTGCCATATTTTGATAGTACATGGTAATATGAGTCTTTGGGTACTTCATACCATCATATTTTTCAAATTCTGATACTTTGAACTTAGGAGGAATGATCACATTAGGGACTAAGTAAAGCCCAATAGTATCAATAGAACCATAGAAACCAATTCCTTCCACAACCCATAGCCTTTGTTCTAGCATACTGATTTTTGAGTCTTTTTGAGCTTCGACTTTTACATTTTCATTCTTTTTTTTCTTTCAGTTCATCTAGATCAGAAACTTGATTTGGTTTTACTATCTTTTCAATAAAGACAAGATTCACATAACTGTGGTAATGCCTTGGATTAGAGGCTGACGACATTCTAGGATATGTAGGATATGTGAATTGTTGTAGCGAAACCTCTTGTGTAGACTGGGCTTGAGGTGGACCAAAACCAGGTGGATATAGGAGATCAATCACTTTTTGTGATGTAGGGCCCTGTTTGCTTGTGTTCTCTTCTACCTGTTTCCCTTATTTAACTTGTTTAGAGCATTTAAAATCTTATTTAACTTATTTTCAAGCTTTTTCTGGGCCTTCTCTAATTTTTCAAATCGATGAGAGTTTTTTTGCTCCATTTGTCTAGCACTGGCTCTTGTGTTGTATCGATGAGTGGGGTTTCTGCTAGATGAAGCTATCCTTGAACCTTAAGTATCAAAATTATATGATTATTAAAAATTATGTATTCTATGTATGATATGCAAAAATGTATGCATGAAATATACTAATATTTACCACATCATCAATATTGATAAAAGAAATCTCCATTTGAAACTTTATTAAATAAAATTTCAAAATTACATCATAATAAAGTCAAAACAATATTCTAAAGTCATAAATATCATCCTTTTATTTCTAATGCCTTCTTATAAACATCCTAGCTTGCTGGTAATGATTTTGTGCCTCATCTAGGAAATTAAGCAGTTGTTGTCCATGGACTCCTATTGTTGCACCACAGCCTTCAAAATTTCTACGTTTTCTTTCATTTTTGTTGCTTTATCTGCAGCAATGCATATTTGATCAAACAAATACCTTAGATGCCTTTTTTTTTCTGTGCACATGTCTTTCCATAACTCACTCTATTGAGCTTATTTCTTGTATTCATCAGACAAAGCTTCTACTTGTACTGTGCATCGATCCATTATCTCTTGTAGCATTTGGCTATGTCTATGTGCTCTAGCAGTGGCCTTTTGTTCTTTCTCTACCTTCACTTTTAACAATTCATTTTCTTTTAAAAGTCAAGCAAGCTCGGGTGTGACTGATGAATATGGCATGTCTAGATCATTAAATAAGGCTCTCTATTGATCTTTTCACTCTGTCAGGCTTTGGATTTTTAGTTCTTGAAGCTTCAAACTCTATTTTATTTCTAACTTCAATCGTTTGTTTTCTTGTTCGAGCTTATCTTTCTCAGTTTGGTGTTTTCTCTTTTTTGTTTCTGCCTTAAGCAAAGAATCTTAAAGAATAGGCTTTGAAAAGTAACCTATTTGTTCACTAGGAATCACAATGTTCTTTCCTTTCATTGCATGCCACACACTATATTCTAGGGTGACATCATAAGTAAACCTCCCTTGGTTAACCCTGATGGTTTGCTTCTATGCTTTCTTGATCTTTTCAACCATTCCATACGCCCTTTTATTAGTGAATGAGAACTCCCACTAGTTAAGTCCACAGGTTTTCAGAATGAATTGCTCACATCCGGATTGTCTTCTTACCAAAATTAGGGCATAAGTAACTGCACCTTATAGGCCTAATAAGAATACCCACGATTGATCTCCATAACTATATAACACTGTGTCATGATGCATCCAAGGTGTTTTCCAAACTATCCCTTGACTATCGAGAGCTCGAAAGTAAGAAACCCATTCTTTTTTTGACTTTGTTTGAGGCCATGTGCTATAACAGAACTCCTTAATGGGGATGCTAGAACAAAGGTATGGTTTATTGAATCAACTTTCTTTACATTCCATGTGACTTTTAATCCATACATAAAGCAACTATAGGCACCCATTAAATCGACCTTTACCATTTCTGTGACAAAAGTTTAGAGAATGAATGGTTTCTACCAAAATAGTCGGTGCTGCATTTACCTGGTATGCTAATTGATCAATAAAATCTATCACTGCGACATCAATATATCCGATGACTTTCAGGAAGATCACCAGTCTATATAAAGCTATAGCCATAGCCACTAATCCCTGATAATCATTTATATGCCCCTTGATAAAATCTCGTAAAAAACTCTATGGAATAGCCTTACTTTCACCTTTTATCTTGACACATACATTAACTTGAGGCAAGCTAAGTCCAAGCATTTGCACTAGCTTTTTATGATACCTCACCTTGTTGGACCAATAAATCTTGTCTGGGTTTGGCAAATCAAAACGAAGTAGGACTATATACTCTTCAATTGTGGGTACTATATTTGCTTCATTGAAAATGAAACACTTATAAGAAGGATCCCAAAATTGAATGATCGCTCTAATCAAATTATTGTCAACTTCCACTTGAAACAGTGAGGCTATGTCTCTATATCTATTCTTAAATGCCTCATGTCTTATTCTACTCATGTATTCCCAAACACTGCTTAGGTCAGATAGATCATTTTACTATAGATCGAGATGAACTCTTTCGGGTAATGATGAAATAAAATTCCTAGGCAAGTAATCTCTTTATTTTCTTTGACCTTCCTCTGACTTGATTTTCAATTGATGAACAGACTCATAATGGACTGATGTAGACTTTGGTTACATTTGGCTTTTCATGGATGTAAGTGGGAGGTCTGATTTATCGATAACTAATATGTGACAAATATTTCCTATATGCAAATGATGGTGTTAAACATGATCATGAAAATGATGCACGGAATGAAATGATATGATAATGCTAGAACATGAGAATGGAAATGATGCATAGAGAAATAACATGGAGATGGTATAGATGCACAAAATTAAGCAGACAAAATGGTTAGATAACAAACCGTTCCTTCTTGTGTCGTAATTTTAGGTTATATCTATTGATGGATAGGAAGGGCTCTATCTTAGGTTTGTTTCTTAGGGGTGAACTATATACAGGATTAGGCAATTTTGACCACTAAAAGGTTCTCAAATTATTCCTTACATCATTGTCCATCACAGACTAGTAAAGCATTCCAATCCTTACCCATTATAGGCTACCAAAGGAAAGGATTCAATTTGAGTGGAAGTATTTTGCTAGTCATTACGGAGATTATCATCTCATGAGAGCGTAGGTACTTTACTCCCCTCTAAGAGGGACGAAGCTTAGGCATAGAGCTCATATAATGTGATAGTGTGTGTGAAGGAACATATAGTTATCAACCCCATAAATCAAATAAGAAACAAAAAGGGAAAAATGTTAGTAAACAAATAACTTAAAACCATTAGATCAAAGGATAGGATAAATTCAAAAATTATGGCTTGACTCTCTAGCGTCCCCAGTAGAGTCGTCAAATTGTCATAACATATAGATTTGGAAATCTAGAGCTAGATTTATCAAATGAATGGAGTCACCACTAATCTTTTTTACTAGGTGTGATTGATCACCTAAGGAATCTATCATTTTAAGGAACTCCTAAGCTTGACTCAGGGTCCTTAAAAGAATAGGTTTGGGTCTACTAACCAGAATAGGGTTCGGGAATCGATTACATATGGGGAAGGTTATAGCACCCCCACTTGCCCATCCGAAGGATGGTACCATATTATTTTGAATTTATCATAAGGTATCGAGTCTAATGGTTTCAAATTTTAAGTTAAATATTGGAAACAATTTTTAAGATTCTCCATCAATCTAGTAGAACTCTTTAAAAAATATTTTCTCACCTCAAGAGTATTCAAAAATTCCATTTATTTCCTTGAAGAGGCTCCGTCATCGAAAAAAGGTTTAATTATTATTAGTCGAAAACATATCTAATTATTTCACCATTTGGGCCGAATTAAAAATATTTTTTCTTTTTGAATTTCTAAAATTTTTCACCATTTGGCCCTATTTAGAAATTCTTTTTATTTTTCTTTGAAAGGAAAATAATATGACAATTACTTTTATTGAAAATTTTCATCTAAATTATTCCACAATTTGGGCCAAATTTAGAGAAAATTTCTCACCTAGAGATTTCTTATAAATTTACCATTTGAAATTTCTAAAAATCTCATTTATGGGTAATTATCAAATATTTTCAATCCAAATTTTTATATGGAAAAGAATACAATTTTTTTTTGTATTGAAATTTCATCTAAATTATTCCACAAATTAGGCTAAATTTAGAGAAAATTTCTCACCTAGATATTTCTTAAAAATTTACCATTTGAAATTTTTAAGAATCTTTTCCTTGGGTAAATTGTATTTAATTTCAAAATTTTTATATTTGTATGCTTTTTATGTTTTTAATTTTTTTAATTTTTTTGTTTTGAAAATAAATATTAATTATTGTTATTAAAACTTTATCTAAATTATTCCACCATTTGAGCCAAATTTAGACAAATTTTTTATCTAAGAATTTTATAAAAATTTATCATTTAAAATTTCTATAAATTCCATCATTGGATAATTAACATTTATTCCTAAATTTGTTTTTTTATTATTTTATTAAAATAAATCATATAAAAAATACTCTTAAAATAAATAAACACAAAAATTTTTAAAAATAATTAAAAAAATAAATAAAAATACCAAAAAAAATGGAAACGGCTTGGCTTGCGGCTGGGATCGGGTCGGCTCAACAGCAGGATCCGTGGAATAGGCTGAAACATGTCAACGCAACGAGTGGGGTCTCCGAATAGAAACGCGTGGATCTTGGAGTTTACTAACACCAAAATAACGTCATTTTATGGCAGTATAAAAAGAAAATTTCAGTCTTTTTCAACAGATGTGTCTTTCTTCTTCTCTCTCTTCTCTTTTTTTTCTCCTCTTTCTTTCTAAACAGAACCCATATTTCGGTTAAAGTTCTATCAGAATTTGAAAAACATGTCGAAAACTTCAAAGTTGGTTGAAAAATTCGTCGAAAAACTTGATGTTGTCGAAAAATTTCATCGGATTCTGGAAAATTTTTGAAAATTTTTCAGAAAAAAAAAACTCCAAAAATTCAAAAAATTTCCCTAAATTCTTAAAAATGTTTATAACCCCATAGAACCCTTTTTTACCACTATTTGTTCTCTATTTCACCTATTTATTCTTTATGTCCTCCCTGTGTTTCTGATCTATGTGTATTTATAGGGATTCAATCTCAGAGTCCCTAACCAATCCAGATTCCCTTTCTGATTAGATTTCTACTCATTGAATTTTTCCAATACATGGTTTAATCCAACCATGATTCTTTGCTGCCCTTATTTACGATAGAAATCTATTCTCATTTTAATTATTATCTCCTAATTAATCAAGAAAAAAAAGATAAAATAAAAAATAACAATAATAAAATAAATAATAATAATAATAAATAATAAACGAAAAATAAAAAATAATAATAATGCTAATAATAATAATAAATATAAATAAAATAAAATAAAAAATATGGGTCTATCTTGCCCATTTGGGCCAGGCCCAATTGATCCGGGCCTGGACCAAATTGGGTGTCTTATTCAATCGTTCTTTATTCTCTGGCTTACAGTGTTATCATAGTTGTTCTTTATTTTTGAACTGGCGATATTGTTTCGATCATTTTTTATTTTTCGACTTAAGGAGTTATCCTATGGCTTGCGGTGTTATCCTAGTCGTTCTTTATTTTTTAACTTACGGTATTATCCTAATCATTTTTTAATTTTTGACCTATAGTGTTATCTTGATCGTTCTTTATTTTGTAACCTATGGTGTTATCTCGATCGTTCTTTATTTTTCAACTTAGGGTGTTATCCTAGTCAATCTTTATTTTTTAACTTGCAGTTTTATCTTGGTCATTTTTTAATTCTTAATAAAAAAAATATGAAACAAAAAACAAAAAACAAGAACAGGAAAAAAAACAAAAAGAGGTTTTAGAAGGCACATGTCTTTGCATTATTCTTAATCTTAAGAAAATTCAAAAAGGGATAGCTATAGACATCTAATTTTGTTTGAGATACTTTTTCTTGTAATATGGGCTTGCTTTTGCAATTAGGCTTGGTCGCAATTTTCGAGCCTAATTTACGGCCCACTTTTAAATGCTCTATATAAGGCTCAAGAATGGCCTGATGAAAGACTCAATCTAAAAAGTCCATTAATGGTCATGATAATAATAAGCATATAAATATGTAAAATTTAAAATTAAAAATTTAAAACTAAAAACTAAAAAATAAAAACCAAATATCAAAATATCAAAAATAAAAAAATACAATAGTAAATATAATAATAAGATAGTAATAATAGAGAATAAAGAAAAAGAAACAAAATTTGAAAAAAAAATATAAAAAGAGATTGGCTTGGCCCAAAATTAACTAAAAAGCCCAAAATAGAGGCTTGAATTGGCCACAAAACATGGCCCAAATTTAATGACCCATTCAGCAAAAAAATTTAGTGCTCACGTGAGGAAAGGACGATATAGCAGGACATAAAAAATTGCATGGGGAGGTGGAGTTTTGCTCTGCAAAACTCCTTGATGCATGGCAGTTGCAAGAGACGTGAGCAGAAGAGGCGGCGCCAAAAAGGCTAGCAGTTTTAACAAAAGAAAAAAAGAAATCACGAAACAAAAAGGAAAAAAAAAGAACGAGAGAAAACGTGAAAACGAAGAGGATAGAAATAAGGAGAAAATCAGAAGCTGCAACAAGAGGGAGTAGAAAAAAAAAAGGTGGGCAGCAAAGCAAAAACGGAAGAGCTGGAAAACTGAGGAAAAACAAGCAGTACGTAAGGCTGAAAGGGCTAGAAGAAAAAAGGTGGCTGCACGTGAAGTAGACAGCGAAAAAAGAGGAAAAGCTGACAAAAAAAATAAGAGACCAAAAATGATGAACCTGGACGGCAACCAAGTAGAGAAAAGAAGACTGTAACGAAAAAACCAGAAAATTTTTCAGAAGAAGCGGAGAAGAAAAAGTCAGAAAAAAAAGCGAGGGAAGGTAATAGTTGTTTTTTTCCTTTTTCCCTTCTTCGGGCATTCTATATGTAGTGCACAACCTTCATGCCTACCCTTCCTGCGCACATGCTGTTTGCAAAAGAAAATCAATGCTAGGTTTAGTTTGTATGTGTGTTTGTGTTCTTTCACTTTCCTTTTGCATGTGGTTTGTGTTTGAAAGATTTTTCATCGTTATACAGTTATTATTTTGTCTTTTATTCTTTCATATTGGTTAGTTAAGTTATAAGTTATGTTGCTAGCTGCATATGATATAGATTAATAAACATAGAAGGCAATGTTTCATAAAATTGGAGGTAAAAAATGCCTTGCATGCGATAGCCCTGGGTTTGTTTACTTTCGGTCATCTGCATGGGCTTAGTGTTAATCCTGTTTTCGGTTCATTGCTTGTGAAAGTTTTAAATCAGACGTTGGTCCTCAGCTTACTGTCATTGGGACTTTTGGGCACTGCTTGTATCTATGTTTTTTGTTTCATCCCATTTGCTGTGTTATTTGTTCATTCCTCATGCATGGGTTTGTTGTAAATAAAGCTTGTTTTTCTCCTTTCCTTGCTTGTAATTTCCATGTGCAACCTGTCTATGGAGACTCACGGCTTGATTTCATCCCCATGTGTTTTGGTTGATCTTTTCTCCTGTACAAGGTTTACATGCAAAGGTTTACGTTACTTCATGGATGCTGCTGTTTCATTTTAATGTTTCTTTTTTTTTTTCACTTATTGGGTTAATTAAATGTTTTTTTGGGAGCTAACATAATAATAATAATAATAATAATAATAATAATAATAATAATAATAATAATAATAATAATAATAAGATATTGAAGGGAATTAAAAATAATTTTTTTAAAATCCCTGTCAAGATATTGAAGGGAATTAAAATTTAAGTTTTAAAATTTAATAATTCTACCTAAATGTTGAAGAATTATTAAGTAGTAAAAAATAATAAAAGATTAATAAATTATAATGATAATAAAATTGTTAATGAAAAGGGAGATAAGAGAAAAGTATAAAAATTCAATTTTTAGAGAAATTATAAAAAGTGAGCTTATATAGAAAAAATATATAAAAATTAATTTTTAAAAAAATCATAAAAACTAGATTGCTCCAAAAAATTTGTCTAGATGTTGAAAATTTTTTAGATAGGTTCGTAAGTCTATGAAATTTTAATTAAAACTTTAAACTGCAACTTTAAACCAAAACTTAAAATTTGAACCTTAAGGTCGAGACTCTAAATAAAACCTTAAATCGAGACTCTAAATTAAAACCCTAGGTGAGCCCTTAAACTTTAGGTAAAATTTTAAATTGTAAACGAAAGCCCAAAACCATAGGTAAAACCCTAAACTTTAGGTTAAGCCTTAAAATCCTGAAGTGCCAAAAATCCTAAGCTTTCTAAGGATTTGCATGAAAACCTTTTATGAAATAATCTATTCCCGAATATCGTCTAGATGATGGGGTATTTAGAAAATTTTGTTTCATTCAGAATTTTCATATATTTCGCAACTCAAAATAAACTCATTTTGTTAAAATAACAAGTATAAAAATATAAAATAATAAAAATAATAGGACGGGATTTTAAATATAAAAGTCATACCTAAGCTTTTCCTAGATGTTAGAGACTTCAAGTGGTCTTTTTATATTTGAAAACTCAATTTCTAAATTCACATTTGATCATTATTTGTATACATATCATTTATATGTTAAGGTGCATAGTTATAATGCGTATATATGTTTGTTCTAATTTTTTATGTTTAATATTAATTATTTTATTTTTCATTTTTTTAACTGCATAAAAAGTTTTCTTAAACTTTTTAGTTTTGAACAAATAAAATTACAATAGCATTCTATGAAATATAATTGTTGCTACTCTGCTTAGATATTGGAGAGTCATCAATGATTATCATTTACAAAAAATGTTATTTTATTATTTTTGAAGAAATGTTATGATAAATCTTAGATGGAAAGATTATCTTTGAATTCTACCTTTATGTCGAAGAATTTGAAGGTATTTCTTTAATTTGAAGATTTTCATAATATTCCTAAATAAAAATTTTTTAAGCTAATTTTATTTCTTAAAAACGAAGGGAATTATAATTAAATTTCATATAAAAAAATCATTTTTATCTAGAATTGCAAGTAGCATATAATTAATTGTTACCAATATTTTGGGCACTGTGGGGGTGTTAATCTTTCTCCACATGTAACCTACTATTGATCCCAATTTTATTTTGGTAGACCAAAACTGTCTTTGTAATAAAGTTTTAAACCCATTTCATTGTTTTATTAAAAAAATAAAATTTTTGGGTGGCCAATCACACCCTAAAAAAGATTGGTGGCAACTCTTCGTATTTTTCTCTATTCTCGATTTTTACATCTAACGATCAAGTCTTCAATTTGATACTTTATGACAGGTAAAAGGAAAAAAAATAAGGTTTTTGGTGATGATATCAAATTTTTGTTCAAGTCTCGAGGGTGATATCCGAGTATTCAAAAATCCATATTTCATTCAAAAATTGATAGTGATATCCAAGTGTTCAAAGTCCAAATTTCAAATTCAAAACTCAATATTTCATTCAAATCTCATGGTAATGTTCAAGTATTCAAAGTCCAAGTTTTCAAATCTTGATGGTGATATCCAAGCTTTAATCAAATTCACTAGGTAGTGATATCTTATTATTCTACTTTGAATTTTGTTAAAATTTTCTTGGTGATGATATCCAAACGTTCACTAAAACTATTTCGGTGATAATATTTGAGGTTTGATTAAATTCACTCAGTGGTAATATTTAAGTATTCGAGTTTAAATTTCATTTAAATTTTCTCAATTGGAAAATCTAAGCTTTCATTAAAGCTCTATCGATGGAGATATCTGAGCTTTAATCAAATTCACTTGATGGTGCTATCCGAATATTTAATTCTGAATTTTGTTAAAATTTTTTTGATGGAAAAATCCAAGCTTTTATTAAAACTCACTCGGTAGTGATATCTAAGCTTTAGTCAAATTTACTTAGTGGTGATAACTAAGTATTCAAGTTTGAATTTTATTAAAATTTTCTTGACAATGATATCCGAGTACTCTTTAGTGTTGATATTCAAAGTCTTTTGTATTTTCTTTATGGTGATATTCAAGTTCTATTCGATAGCGATATTTGAAATGATTTGCATTTCCTTGACCATGATATCTAAGTCTCTTTAGTGGCAATATCAAAAATCATTTGCATTTCTTGAGTGGTGATATCCAAGTTCTCTTCAATGATAATATCTGAAGTGGTTTATATTTTCTTGGCGGTGTATCCAAAGTGGTTTATATTTCTAAGTTCTTTTCGATGGAAATATTTGAATTAATCTTATATTCTTTTTTAGGGTGATATCCGGGAACCTTTCAATAGCAATATCTAAAGTCATTATACATTTTCCTTGATGGTGATATTCGATGTTCCATTTAAATTCATGGATCTCTAATAAGAGAAGTTTGTCAAAATCTTAAAATAAAAAAGTTCAAAAATAAAAAATCCAAAAAATTCAAAACATAAAAAAAAATCAAATAAAAAATTAATATATGAAATGAAGGATCAAAATTTGCTAAAAGGAGTGAAAGAGGCTTGATGGAATGCTAAAGAAAAGAGGAAAAAAAGAACAAATAAAGGATTCCTAAATAACTAGAGATCACATTTAAGGATTTAATCCCCTACCATTGAAGCTTGAAGAGGAAATAAGACAAGGAAAAAAATTGAAAAAATGTTGAATGTAGAGAAAGATTTCATAATTGAAAATGTTTGAAGCCATGTTTGGAATTTGACAAATGGAATTGATCTTGAGAACTCACTCACCATATTTTAGAGCACATGGTATGATTTGATAATTGCATAATGCTTGTTGCATATGCACAGTCATTACATTCATTGCATGCATTTCTTCAACAAAAGAATTTTAACTTTTTATGAAAAACTTTAAAGTAACAATGTTGCTTCCTAGTCAAAAGAATCCCTTAAGAAAAAAAATGTTTCATAAGATTTCCAAGATTTCCAAATATAGTCATTAAAGTTCTAAATAGCAATTCTCAAAATTATTTGATATTACGTGAAAATTCACAAGTCACTTTTAGACTTTAGCTTAGTCTAGGTCATGTCATTTGTCGACTTCAACTTAATTTAGGTCATGTCATTTGTTGATTTTAGCTTTGTCTAAGTCATATCATTTTTACACTTCAAGTTATTCTAGGTCATTTGTAAACTTCAACTTAGTCTAGGTCATATCATTTTTCCAACTTTAGCTCAATCTAGATCAAGTCATTTTTAGACCTCAGCTCAATTTATGTCATGTCATTTTTATACCTTAACTCAATCTAGGTCATGTCATTTGTAGACTTGAATTAGCCTAAGTCATATCATTTTTGGACTTTAACTCAACCTAGATCATGTCATTTTAAAACCTGAACTTGGTTAAGGTCATGTCATTTTTAGATTTGAGCTTAGTCTAGGTTATATCATGTTTTCAACTTCAGCTTAGTCTAGATCATGCCATGTTTATAAATTAGCTTAATCTAGTTCATGTCATTTGTTGACTTAAGCTCAGTGTAGGTCATCTCATTTTTCAACTTTAGTTCAATATAGGTCATGTCATTTGTTGGATTTAGCTTAGTCTAAGTCATGTCACTTTCAAATTTCAGCTCAATCTAGGTCATGTCATTTATCGACTTCAATTTAGTCTAGGTCATGTCACTCGTCAACTTTAGCTTAGCCTCAATCATATCACTTTTAGACTTTGGGTCAATCTAGGTCATTTGTAAACTTCAGCTTAGTCTAGGTCATGTGATTTTGTCAATTTTAGCTCAATCATTTTCCTTTCTAGACTTAGGCCTAATCTAGGGTATTAAAAAAACAAAAAACAACAAAAAAAGAGAGAAAAGATAAAAAAAAAAAAGATAAAAAAAGAAGAAAAAACTAGTTAAGACTTTAATCTTAGACAAAATTCACGCAAGAACTCAAAAGTGGAATTTCAGCATTAAATAGGGGCATAACTATACTTTCACATGATTGCAAGTCCATGATAACTTGTGTAGGTGCACATGCATAGGATTACTACGGGATGATATGGCATTTAAAGAGTTTTCTTATTAGTTAAGGAAAATGATGTGGCAATTCTATTTTCTTTTCCTATTTGGAGTTAGATTTATTTTCTTAGTGAGAAAGTATTTCTAATTCTACTTGGAGTAGGATTTTGCATAGGTTATAAGTACAACTTGTATAGGCATTTAGCAAGCTTTTTGGAAAAAGCTAATTTTTAATTTTTCTTCAAGAATTTTAGCCAAGGCATGGAATAGAAGATCAACATCAAGATAGAGGGATTTGAAGTAACTTTTTGGAAGCTAAATATAGTAAGGTCAAAAATATACTTTTTTGATTTGGCATGATTCTATTTTTAATAAGTTTATGCATAATATAAGTTGCTACATGATAAGTTATGGTATATAAAGATGTAGAAGCATTCCTTTAAAAGTCTTTATTAAAGAAGCATTCAAGGATTAAAGAGATCAAGTCCAACCAAAACTATGTGAAGTCTTCTTGGAATCCTATCTTCAGTTGAATGCTCTAGGGGATTTTTAGGCCTATAAATACATGATTTAAGTGTTAGGAAAATGGTGTACAAGGGTTAGGGTAACAAGCCAAAGCACAATTGTCTTGTTTTTAGTTTTCTTTAACATTTAAACTTTTGGTTCTTAAGTTTTTTGGTTTTTTAGTTTTATGCTTTTTCATTTCAATTTATGCACATTATGTTAAGTTTACTTGAATTGAATTCTGGTTTAAAGCTTTTTTTTTTCTATTCTGTTTTACTTAGTTTTTATACAAATTGGTTTAAAAAGTGTTAGTTACAATTGATTTGGATTTTAATTTTTATAATTTGTGATTCTATCTTTAAGCCTTGTTTAATTCTTATGGTTCATGCGATTCTATCTCACCAATGGCCTTTTTCAATTTCATCTTAAAGAGTTCATAGTCATGAGTAAGCATGCAAATCTTAGTTTCCTTCACTTGATTTGTACATTCATGAGTGATGGCTAATTTGTCCCAAATTTCCTTTGCATTGTCACATAAGAGAACTTTATTGTATTCACTAGGATCTAATGAACAAAAAAATGTATACATTGCCTAAGCATTGAGTTGAGCCATCTTGAAATCATTTGCATCCCATTTACTTTCTTCTTTGATGACTTCTCTATCTTTCACCTTTTTCTTTAGGATGAAAGGAACATTTACAACTACCTTTCATACTTCATAGTCATTGGCTTGAATGAATATTCTCACCCTAGTATTCTAATATGAATAGTTGTCACCAACAAAAAAAAAAGGTCTCATAATAGAATGCTTTTCATTACTAAGGGATGTGGCAACCATTTCAATTACCATGAAAGATATTTCTTGTTGATTTTCATTTTGATTAAAGCTTTTTTTATGGTTTCTCTTCACTCATTACAACAATATTTTGTGCCATTTGAATCACTCATTGATTGTTAGACCTACAAAATAGAGTACTAGCTCTAATACCAACTATTAGCTCAAAGTATTTAATAAACAAGAGGGAGTTGAATTAGTTTATTAGAAATTTTGACAATTTGATTACCAAATTAAATAATGATCATAAATATGTATTTCTAAGCAAATAAAGACAATATATATATATATATGCACAACAAATTAACTTGAAAAGCAAAAGAGTCGAGATTGAGAGTCAAACATTGAAAATTATAGGGTTTTGGTCTTTCCACAAGGCATCTATATCCTTTTTCTAAGCCTCAATTCATAAGGAGCTCAATCCATTATATAAATGTTGAATGTTACAACCAGCCCTTCCAAAGCTGGATATCAACAAATAAAACTTTCAAGGGTACACTCTCCTTCAAGGTTCCAATCTTAAAGGTAAAGACAAGTGCTTTGTAAACTTAAAAACCTTTCTAAGGTTGAGTGTTTGTTAATTTGAAGTACAAAAAATATATATAAATAATAGCAAGAAGATGTGAGTACAAGATGAGAAGTTATGCTCTTTTACACTTTAATTTCCTCTTTAATGCTTGAAAAAAAAATTAATAGAAATAAATTCTCTTAGCTCTTAATGGCCCATAATCTGGTGGGAACTATCCCTTTTAAGAAGCGATTGATCCATTTTAGCAAAGTTTGAATGTGTAAAGTTTTTGTAAGAAAAACCAATCAATCCATTTTTGTAAGATTCAAGCTTGAGATCTTACTATATAAAAAAACAATTAATCCATTTTTGAATGGATCGCTTGCTTCTAGGTTTTAAACAAATATTTTAGTTTTTGTGTAGAGAGCTTCAATCTTATCCACAAAGAGATCGATCATTCTTTCCTAATTTTATATAAAACATATTTTTAATAAAGAAGGGAAGTTTGTTTTGAACTCAAGTCATTTTTCATTAAAAAAAATTATTGGCAAAATTTTCTATTTGAGTTCAAAGCAGTTTATCCTAAATTTTAGCTTTAGTGTCTTTTCATTTCAAATTAAGTATCAATTCAAGGCTACCATTGTCAAATAAAATAGATTTTTCCAAAAAGTAAAGGGAATTTTCATCAAATTTTAAGTTGAAACCATTTTTTTCCAATACCCAAAAGATAATGTAAGATTAATTGGTACCATTTTTAAATGAGTGCTGTGGGTGCTAATCTTTCCTCATGCATAATTATAGATATCTAATTTTGTCAGAGCAAAATTTAGCCAGTTGTGAGGCTTTTAAAATCTGACCCAATTCGAATCCAACATTTCTTTAACTTTGACAAGTTTTCAAAATCAAATTTAAAATCAATTTGACCTAAATGCCCTAGGGTTAAACTTCATCAAACTAGCTCAAACAAAGTCAAATTTGGTTAAAATTAGTCAAATCGTATCGAACTCAGGTCAATTCTCAAAATTCATAATTAAATGAGATTAATGAGCTTTAGGAATGAAATTGGTAATTTTAATGTACTAAAAAACTTTGATTACACATCAGAAAGGGTAAAATTATTAAAATGTCCTTAAAAGATATTTTTGTAATTTAACTTTTTTGAAGTCAGTTTTTTATGAAAACTTTCAGATTGTGTTTTGACATTATTTGATAATTTTTTGTGCATTGAAAATCCTTGATCTAGCCATGAAAGATGTGAAATCACTAAAATATCCTTTAAGGGTATTTTTGTAATTTGATCGTTCTAAGGTTGGTTTTCCACGATAAGTTTAAAATTATGACTTTATATTGTTTTATGATTTTTAGTGAATTAGAAACCTTAATCGCACCTTGAAAAGTATGGAATTACTAAAATACTTTTTAAGGGTATTTTTATAATTTGACCTTCCTGAGGTCAACTTTTTGCGAAATAGTTTGGATTATGTTTAGAAATTATTTAATGATTTTTAATGCATTAAAAATCTCAATCGCATCTCGAAAAGTATGAAATTACTAAAATGCCCTTTAAGGGTATTTTCATAATTTGGCCATCTCGAGGTCAGTTTTTCACAAAAACTTCAAGATTATAATTTCATATTATTTTAGGATTGGTGCTTTAAAATCACAAAAACAAAGAAAGGATCATGGTTTTCTAAGAAAATTACATAGAAAGGTGAAAACTTTAATAAGGGCAATTGTCTTTTTACACTATTCTAGCTACACCAAAAGCCTCATTTTTTGTTGGATTTATCATGAACCATTGATCATTCAAAGGCCTCATTTTTTACTTTAAATTTCATGCATTTCATCATATACACATCTTAAGAGATAATACATGCATTCTATTTCATGCACATCGTAATAAATATAAATCCCTCAAATAAAATATCTACTTTAGTGGGTATCAGAAGGGCGAAAATGAGAGATCAATTAGAGGCAAGGATTAGTGCATTAGAATTCACTCAAAAGGAATTTGGACACAAGCTTCGAGAGATGAAATAATAGATTGCTCAATTAGTAAAAATGGTTAAAGGTTATGGTAGGTTAATTTTGTTTCTCCTCAAGGGTCATTGTCATTTCCAATTCAATCAAATCAAGATCAATCGATCCTAGCTAGGTTTAACATCTTTCAAAAAGATACCAATGCATATGGTGTCTAAGTGAATATCAAAGTTTGAATAAGGTCAAGAAAAGAAAAAATGAATTGGCCATATGAATGACTGTACTTAAAAGTATGATTTCCAAGATAGAGTCACAAGGTTTCATAAAACCTTCACCAATTATCCTAAATCCAAACTTGCTTTTAAATCCTCTTAGTGTTTGTTTTCAACTTCCTCTTCAGATGTCTAGGATTAGACTTTCAAATTTTATACAATTTTTAAACATCCCACACCTGAATTTATATTTTTAACCACTTATTGGCTTCACATTACATAAACACCTGTTTGACCTATAATTCTTTGACCACTAATTCAACCAATATTATAAATTCCTACTTCTGCACTTCCAGATCAATCCTTCAAATGAAAGACAAAAAAAGACAATACTTAACTCAACCCCATTCTTATGATATATACTTATTTGTACCTTTGTTTGGTAAAGGCCTACCTCATTGCTCCTGTCCATACCAAACCTCTCAAATCCCCATACCCCAAATGGTATAATGCTAATACTTATTGTGATTATCACTATGGTAAGGCAAGCCACTCCATGGAGAATTACACAACTTTAAAATACATACTGTAAGGTTTGATCAATGCTGGCTTGCCAAATTTTTACACTAAAATGAAGCCAAGTGTTTATGGGAGTCTTTTGTTAAACAACATCGGTATAACAAACAGTACTATAAGGAATAGCAAAATTAGTCAAGACCAGAGAAGTGCAAACAAGGTTAACCTGATAGAAAATGAATCGAAATGTTTAGTTGAGACTAATTTTGTTCTAAATAGTCTAATCCTTTAAAACATGGAAATAAAGAGTGGCATGATTAAAGGAAGTGATGTAGATGATGGTGAAAAAAGTAGTGCTTATAAGAAAAAAAAAACAAAGCTACAAATGGCCACACATAAAGGGCAATTTTTGGAAGGCCTCATCCTATATAACCCTGATCATTCTTACCCAATGATAAATAGTGCTTCACAAAGTTCTTATCTTTACCAAACTAGCCTTCAAGAAAATCCTTAAATGATTATTGGTAAAACTGTCTCTGCTACACCAAAAAATACTTATAAACTAGTGATAAACCAAAATGGGCCGAAAAATGATCATAGAAAACTGCTAGTTCCCATTCTTGATCTTTTGACTTTGCTTGTTAAAAATCAGTACCTCATGCTTGAATTGATGAAAATGACTCTAAATCCATTAGCAAGAAGTTATGATCTCAATGATAAATATGCTTACACATGGGGGTCATTGGACATTCAATAGAAAAATGCAGGCAATTGAAAAAAAAGATTGATGATCTTATCAAGAATGATATTTTGACTTCAAAATTCATGGAGCAGTGGAGGTTAGTTCGTTCAATCAAGGTTAGTGGCTATGATAGTTGAACAATGAAAGAGTTAAGGATCAAAGCTCTAAGGATTGGAACACCAAATAAAGTAGTTTTTTTTTTTTTTTGTGAACGTTAAAGTGGGTTTGAATGTTTGCTTTAAATGATTAGACTTTAAGTTTAAGTTATTATCGATCATATTGTCTCATGAATTTGTGAATATTGTCATTGTCATGATGTATCGGTCTAAATACTTTATCGCTAGACGTAAAAATTTGAAATCATGGAAATACGAGGAGTTGCCACGAAAAAAATTTACTTTTTCGATAAAACAATAAAATGGGTTTAAAGTTTATTAAAAAAATAATTTTGGTTTATGAAAACAAGATTGGGTTTGGGAGTCAGTTATGTGTGGAAAAAGATTATCACCCCTATAGCACCCATAAAATTGATACCAATTTTGGATAAAAATAGTTTTTATATGAAATTTAGTTATAATTTCCTTCATTTTTAAGAAATAAAATTATTTAAAAATTTTTATTTACAAACGCTGTGAAAATCTTAAAATTAATGAAATACCTTAAAATTTTGCATAAAGGTAGAATTTGAAGACAATCCTTTTGTTTAAGATTTACCACAATGTTTCCTTGAAAATAAAAATAATATTTTTTGAAAATGATAATTATTGATGACTTTCCAACACTTAGACAAAGTACCAAAAATTATATTGCCCGAAATGTTATTTTCTATTTATTTATTTATTTACTTTTGAAATTAAAGGTTTTTTACAACAATAATTAAATAATTAAATACCTAATCATAAACATCAATAATTAAAATAAACATATATATAGGTAATAAATGCAAATATAAATGTAAATGTGTATCCTAAATGACTACGAGATACGAATTCAAGATTGGGTTCTTAAATATAAAAGGACTACTGAAAGACTCTAACTTCTAGATAGAATTTGAATGCGATGTTTATATTTAAAATCTCATTTTATTTTTATTCTCATTCTTTATTTAGTTTTACTATTTTAAAATATGAAATTTTATTCTTAACAAAATAAAATTTCCTAAATACCCCATCATCTAAGTAGCATTAGGGAATAGATTATTTCATGAAAAATTTTCATATAAATCCTTAAATTTTATGATGGTTTTGAGGTTTTGCTTATATTTAGGTCACAAGTTTTTATATAGGGCTTCAACTTAGGCCTGGGGTTTCGAATTTTATTTAGGGTTTCTAAAAATCTACAACATCTAAGCAGACTTTCGGAGCAAATTCGTTTTTTATGATTTTCAAAAATTAGTTTTTTTATTTTTATATATTTTTTTGTAAAAAAAATTTATTTATTATTTTATTTTTATTATTTAATAATTCCTCAAATCTAGGCGAAATAATTATTTTTTATTTAAAATGTGATTTTTAATTTCCTCCAACATCTAAGTAGAAATTTTAAAAATTTTATTGTTATTTTTATATATTTGTTGCTTACTTTACGTATTATTTTTAAGAAGTATGATATAATTAATAAATTTAAAATCCATGAAGAATAAATTACATCTGAAGTAATGTACAACATGGAAATTAAATTACATAAAAGCTAAAATAAGCATAGAAATTTAACTAATAAAAAATTTAAACACATATGAATTTTAAATTATACTCAAACATTATAAGAAAAATGTGCATGGGTGTGAATATCATGATGTATACATCAAAGTAAAATTTTTTAAAAGCAAATGAATTCAAGGCCTCATGCTTTTAGAACCTTCGTTTATTAATTAAAAAGAAAGAAAATCTCAATTAAAAAAAAAAAGAACATTGCTAGCAATAAGCAACACAGTCTTTGCAAATAAAAATATAGATTGTTTAATGGTTAGAAAATATATATAAAAAACTACTTGTATATCCCAGCAAGATTCGAAATATGCATGATGAACAACATAATCCCATGGGCTACAAACATAACAGGGAATCAAATCTATTCTATCCACCCTAGCAATGAACAAAAAAAAAAACTAAAACTTCAAGTCTCTGCAGAGTCTTTAGATAGTGGAGATTAGTTAATATGAACAAATTGGAGCTTCAAACTCCACCAACTTCTTTTATAGCAATAGGGAAATCTATGTTGGGCTAAAAGCCTCCAATCCAATCACACCAGCGAAAGCGAAATCAAACAATAAATCAAACACACAAGAGACAACAATTTAACGTGGTTCAGTCCAACTAACCTACATCCACGGATGAGAAACAAGATCCACTAGTTGTAGAGAATTACAAACATACATCAAATCATCAACCTCACTTAATAATCAATACTCATAAGACACTCTCAATCTCATCTAGTCCTATGAAGTATTCTAAACCCAAACAAACACAAACCCAAACCCTTATGCATGCTTTCAACATAACCAAACACATACCCATATGCTCCCATATATCATACCTAGGTGGACCCTCTCAGTCTCCTCTAGTCCGCTCACAAACAAACATACACACCCACAAGACGTAAAGCCCCAATACTCTTATGGGGTGTCTATCCCACAAAACCCTACAACTCTCTTACATCTTTTTCTCATACCTAACTCTGTAGAGATTTCACATATTTATAACCATACAAACTTGCCCATTAAGAATCCCTCTCATCTTAGAATTCTTTTCCTATAAGTCAAACTTGCCTATTAAGAATCCCTTTCCTTTTAGAATTCTTCTCTTGCAAGTCAAACTTACCTACTAAGAATCCTCTTTCTCTTAGAATTCTTCTTTTGCAAGTCTTCTTGTCCATCAAGCAATATCTGACAAATCTTAAACAAATCTCTAACAAATCTCAAACAAATATCTTATGGGATTTGAGTCATTATTCCCAATAATCTATAACCATACAAGGACATGCTTTAAGCATTCCATGCAGCAAAGAAAACAAACACAACTGGTTTTAAAGAAAGGAAACCAAAAAAGAACATGAAAGGTTAAAAACCTTAGCTTCTGCAAGCCATTCTCATATAAACAAAACTTTAAACTTTAAGCCTTTTTTTTAAAAATTTTTTACAGACCATTCCTATTTTATAGAAGCTAGGAGAAAGAGTTTGAAACCTGTTTCTTTTCTGGTTATCATTTTTTTGTCCTCTTCTTTCTCGTTTCACCTCTTTGCTTCTGGTTTAGTTTCTTTTCCTACCGGCTCCTTTTGCTGCTACTCTTCTATTTTCTGTCAGTTTTTTGCTGTCAGCTTTTTTTTTTTTTTGCTTTAATTTTTTTCTGGTCTTCTTTTCGCCAACCGCGTGCTTCTTAATGGTTTCTACTGCTTCTTTTTTTTTTGGGTTCTCCGTCTTCTGTTTTTTGGGTTTCCTTTTCTGCTTGTTTCTTCTTCTCTGCTACTATTTTCTTTTTGCAGCTGGTTTCTTAATTTTTTAAATTTTTTCTGCAGCTTCTTCTTCGTTACTGCCCGTTTTCTTTTTTCTTTTTTTTTTTTTTATGCCGGTGCATCTTTTTTGGCGTCCACGCTAGTGCCTTTTTTTCTCTGCTTTCTGTTCACATTTTCTACTTGTTTCCTCCTAGTGCGCGCCCAGTTTTTTTTGGTCAGTTTCTCCTCTCTTTTTCCCGCTGCCTGTTTCCTCCACGCCTCCTTTGTTTACCCTTCTATCCCATTATTTTTTTGCATCAGTTTTTTTCCTTGCTTCTTCACATACACGACATGCATGTTTCTTTTCCTTCTTCACATGCTAACTCCTTCAAACCGTGCAATCTCCCCACACTTTCCCCACACGTTCATACAGAAAATTTTTGGTTTTGAAACTCCTCTTCATGTCCCATGCATGATGTTGCTGGCTTTCATTTTTTTCATAGCTTTTATTTCCCTAATAGGGACAACCGAATGGTCCATTTCTTGGCCATGCCTTGGGTGGCTTTCATTCTCTTATTTTCATGGCTTTGATTTCCCAAATAGGGCTAACCAAATGGCCCATTTCTTGGCCCTGTTTGGGCTTTCAAATTTGTTCTCTTTTTTGTTTTGGGCTATTAATGGGCTTTTAAGAATGGAGCTTTATCGGGCTACTTTATGTATTATTTAAGTTAATGCAATAAGTCTTTCTATGGGCTCACATTAGGCTTAATTTCAAACCATTTAAAAATGGGTCGTGCAATGAGCTCAAAAAATGATAATCAAGACCCAATTACAAAAATAAACTCGGATTAAAAAGATAAAATTTCTTAAATAAAATTAAGTGTCTACAATTGTCCCTCTTTACGTATTTCTGAAGATTAAGAATAATGTAAAGATATAGACAATAATTTTATCCAAATTCTATGTCTTAAGGTAAAATTTTTTTTGTTAGTGTTGTTTTTTTTTTTTTAGTTTTGTTGTTGTTTTTTTTTTTTTTTTTTTTAGTTTTTACTTTTAGTTTTAGTTTTTTTTGTTCTATTTTTTTGTTTAAGTTGAAAATTCACAAATTACGAAAAATGATTAGGATTGATACATAAGTTAGAAAACAAGAATGATAAGGACTGAGCCACGAACTAAAATTAAAGATGACTAGGACTAAGCTGTAAGTTAAAAAGTATAAGATAACAGGGACTGAATCGTAAATTGTACAATAAAAGACAACCAGGAATGAGTCACAAATCAAGATACAATGATAACTGAGACTAAATCGCGAGTTAACAAATAAAGAGCGGCTAGGATTGAACTACAAGTATGGGAAATAACAAAGATCAGGACTGAGCCGCAAACAAAAAATAAAGATGACTAGGACTAAACCATAAGTCGAGAAATAATGATGACCGGGACTGAATCACAAGTCAAGAAATAAAGAATAATTGGGATTGAACAACAAGTTTGGGAAATAACGAAGATCAGGACTGAGTTGCAAATAAAAAAATAGAGATAACTGAGATTGAGCTACAAGTCGAGAAACAACAATGATTGAAACTGAGCTATAAGATGAAAAATAAAGATGACTGAGTTTGAAAAATAAAAATGACTATGACTAAGCTGCAAGTCAGGATACAAAGAATGATTGGGGTTAAACTGCAAGTTAGGAAATAAAGATGATTGAGATTAAACTACAAATCAGGTGACTGAGACTGAATCACAAATTAGGTAACCAGGACTAAATTGTAAGTAAAAAAATAGAGATGATCGAAAGCCACAAATCAAGAAATAATGATGATGGGACCAAGTCACAAGTTAAGAAATAAAGATCAGTTAGGATTGAACCGTAGGTTAAAAAATAAGGATGAGCAAGAATTGAACTATAAGTAAATAAATGAGAATGACTGGGATTGAATCGCTAATCAAAAAATAAAAGTGACCAAGGAAAAATTTTCTTTTTGTGGCTAATGAAACTTTGTTGTGAAAAACATTCTGATTCCATTTAATATCTTATTAGAAAAACCTTCAACATAATTTATCAAAGGAATGTTTGCAATATATGTGACTAATATAATGAATCTAAATGGTAAAAATGCAATCAATAATTTATACCGTGAGTTTCTTTATCATATTAATTCAATGTTCAAGATTAGTTCCACTTTTTTAAACTCTAAAGGTTGCCCCTAATATCTTTCCATTTTATTCCTTTCTCTACTTTTTCTCCTCCCTCTTTTTTTGTTTTTTTTTGACAAATACCTTCTATGACCCCTACTTATTTGAAAGCTTCCTCTAAATTCTTTCTTTTCGATCATCTTTTTTACCAGTCAATTGATTCTTGTTTTCTTATGCTGTTATTTTTCATTCTTCTTTTTTGAGCAACACATAGGTCTATTATGAGCATTATCAGTAATTATCCCAACTTTGAGTGATAAATGTAATGATTTCAAAGTTCAAAGTTCATAGTTGAATATGGACTTTAATCAATGATGGAAAATTTATTTTTGCTTGGAATGGAAAAGATAAGTTTATTAAAACATAGAAGATTGGAAAATTTAAAATGTATTTAAGGAAATTAAATATAATTTCTTTAAATAATGAGCATTTGACAAGCCAAGTCAAATCACACCAAATCTTTTCTCAAAACTCATTACACTTGCGATTTTGCTAAATTTAAACTCTTAGAACTAATTCTTGCCCCGTGACTTATAGCTAATGGAAACTTACCCCAGACTTATTCCTTTTACCCTGTCTCTGATCTATCTAGCTTTGTACTATTTTAATTTGCCTTTGCATGATTTCTCATTAGCTCCTCATTCGTTTAAGTCATCTTTTCAGGTTTTTAACTTAAACGACTCCCTTTTGGTTCAACTACCCTTTCCAGGTTTTTAGTTAGAATCTTCTTCTTTTTTTTTCCTTTTTTTTTTCCCATTTTTTCAATTTTTTTTCTTTTTCTTTAAGCAAAATATTTCTTTACACCATTAAAATTTACTAAAGTTGGCAATTTATCCCTATCCATTTTTGGTGGAGCCTCTCCAATTAGGTGCCAACTTTCCTTTATTGTCATGTTGATTTGGTAAGATCTTCTTTAAGTCCTATTTGTCCATGAAAACATCAAGGCTACAATGTTTTGTCATGCGCTCATATAATCCTCTTTAGTACATCTGTGCATGATAAAATGCTAAGAGCCTTTTCTTTTCTATGAGGTTTAATTGTTTGAAGTGATCTCAAACCAAATCTTTCTCATCCAATTTCACTTCTATCAATACTTATAGAGAAGGAATTTTCACTTTAATCAATAACAATGCCTCAATCTTTTATACTAATAAAAATGGGGTAGCCCTTGTTGAAGTTTGGATTGACGTCTTATAGGCAAGCAAGGCAAATGTTAATTTTTCTTACCGATCTCTATATATGTCAGTCATATTTTTTAGTATCCTTTTTATAATTTTATTTACAGCTTCTACAACACTATTCATCTTTGGGAGATATGGTGTTGAATGATGATACTTTATTTTAAACTGTGCATATACCTCTTTCATCATTTTACTAATTAAGTTGCTAGCATTCTTAAAGATAATCTTTTTGAGAGCCCATATCGACATATTATCTCTCTTTTTATAAATTTGCATACCACTGATTGTGAAACACTAGCATAAGAGGTTGTTTCCACCTATTTTGTGAAGTAATCAATTACCATGAAGATGAAACAATGCCCATTTAAAAGCTTTTAGAGTTATAAGCCCGATCACATCCATTCCTCAAATAAAAAATGATAATGGAGGTGCCAACACATGCAATGAGACTGAAGTAGAATGAATTTTATCTACATAAATTTGGCATTTGTGACACTTTTTAGCATAATTGATGCAATCATTTTCCAATGTAGATTATTAATAATTTGTCCTCAATATATGTCTAGCCGTTATATGTTCGTTGGCATGTATTCCACAAATACCCTCGTGGATTTCTTTTAGTATCTTTCTTGCTTCTATAGCATTTACACATCTTAATAATATCTAATATCGACCTTTCTTCTATAGGATTTTCCCATCGAGCACCAACCCTACTTTTAATCATTGAATAATCCTTTTGTCATTCTCTGAGGCCTACTCGGGATATTCTTGACACTTAATAAGTTATTATATGATGTCATGATACCGAGGGCAATGATCTACTATTTCTTCAACATTTGAATAATGGATCAGTGAATCTTAAATTTGTACTATAATTGGTTAGGTTCTCATATTGGCATTTAACTTGAACATCGTAGCCAAAGTAGCTAATACATCAATAATATGATTTTTTCTCGATGAACGTGTTGAAATTGAATCTTTTTTAACTACTTAATCAAATCAGCTATATGCTTTTAGTATAACACCAATTTCAGATCCCTAGTCTCTCATTCACCTTTTAGTTGGTAAATTTTCAAGGATAAATCTCTATATACTTCTAATACATCAATCTTCTTTTCAATGGCCATTTGTAATCCTATGGCACATGCTTCGTATTCAACTACATTATTTGTCCAATTATAATCTGGTCTTGCAATGTTAGAATAATAATTCTCTTATGGGGATATTAATTTTATCCCAATGCCATGCCCCATTATATTGGATGCCCTATAAAAAAACATCTTCCATAACTTTTTCATAGGCTTTTTATCCTCCTCTTGTAAGATTGCCATTAAATCTTCCTCTAAGATGTCAAACTTTATAGGCTCATAATCTTCTATAGCCTTATCAATAAAAAATCAACTATAGCACCTCTTTTTATGAATTTTTGAGACAGATACACAATATCATATTCTAAAAGTATGATTTTCCATCTAGCTATTTTGCTTGAAAAAGATGGCTTCTTAAACATGTACTTGAGGGATCTAACTTTGATATAAGCCAAGTTGTATGATAGAGCACAGACTGCCTAAGCTTGCGAGTAGTCCACACCAACACACAACATATTTTTTTGAACTGGGAGTATTTAGCTTCATACTCCCTAAACTTTTTGCTCAGGTAATAAATAGCCTATTCTTTCTTGTTAGTTTCATCTTTTTGCCCCAATACACATCCTATCAAATTATCTTGCACTGTTAAATATAAAATTAATGTCTTCTTACAATGGGTAGTACTAACACGAGTGGATTTGTCTGATACTTCTTAATTTTTTTGAAAGCATTTTGACATTCTTCATCCCACATGCCAAGATTGTTTGTATGCAATAACTTAAAAATTGGATTACATTTTAAAATAAGCTTGGATATAAAATGAAAGATATAATTGAATTGCCCCAAGAAGCTTCTTGCTCTTTTCTGCATGTGATGAGCTGTTAAATTCTAAATGGCTTGAAGTTTATTAGGATCTACCTCAATACCCTTTTCACTAACTACAAATTCTAGCAATTTTTTTAACTTAGCATCAAATGTACATTTGGCTGGATTCAACTTGAGTTGATATTTTTACAACTTTTCAAAGAGTTTTTTAAGGTTTATCACATGATTTTCTCCTTCCCTAGACTTTGCTATCATATCATCAACATACATTTTTGTCTTTTTGTGCATCATATCATGAAAAAGAGTAACCATTACTCTTTGATATATGGCACCAGCATTTTTAAGCCCAAAAGGTGTAACTGTTAGCAAAATATACCCCATATTGTCATAAATGTGGTTTTTTCCATATCTCTCAAGCCATTTTAATTTGATTATATCCAGAAAACCTACCTATAAATGAGAAGATAAAATACTTAGCAGTTTTATCTATAAGGGTATTGATATTCGGTAATAGAAAGTTACTTTTGGGCTAGCCCTATTTAAGCCACTATAATCTACACACATTCTCATTTTTCCTTTTTTTTTTTAAATTGGGACTATATTGGTTACCCATTATGGATATTTGGCTATTTCAAAAAAACTCACATCAAACTATTTCTTTATTTTTTCCTTTATTTTTAACATCTTCGGCTTCATACATCTCAATTTCTATTGTACTAGTCAACAGTCTAGCTTTAGAGGTAATCTATGTTCAACAATATCCATACTAAGCTCAGGAATATCATGATAAGACCATACAAATATATCTATATATTCTTTCAACAAGTATACTAACTTTTGCTTTTTCATTGGTGGCGATGAACCAATCTTAACTTTCTTCTTATTCGTTTCATCTCAATAGATCTATGGTCTCTTGATGAGGCTTTATGAGTTTCTTTTCTTGCTCTATCCATTTAACAATTCATAAGGTAAATCATAATCTTCAAAGTCAACATCATCATCAAGCTCACTAATGTCAATTGAATTTTCAAGATCAAATCTAGTATTATTGTCTTGTTCATCCATAATGTTCATTATTTAAAGACCTAAAAATATGTATAATCATAAGGAAATACAGGTTAATTAGGCAAAAGTAAAAAAAAAAAAAGCAACAAAGAAAAGAAAATGGGAAGATGATATATGTGAAATGCATTACATTCATTACTTAAGCTAGGATAATTAAAAACTAGCCCATACATTTAATTTGGCATGCTTTTAGGCAAAAACAATTGGAATTTAAAGTTTAGATGTCAAAGGGTAACAACAACAATACATCATTTTCAATCTTCTAATCCTAGAAAAGAAAATAAGAACATTTTCTCTTCTTGCATCTATTCCACACCTTCACTGATTTAAACTTGAAAGAAAGCTTTCTCCATTTTAGCAATTGGTTCTCCTTTTTCCACTCCTGATGATCCTAGATAGACATATCTGCCAGAACAAAATGCCTCATACAAATAAAGGAATACCATTCCTACATCAATTGAATCATACTTTTTGAGGCATTCCATTCTCTTTTCTCTCTTTTTCATTATCATTTTTCTCTTATTTGTAGTAGTAGGCTTGAAACCTAAACCCTACCTCTCCTTATATTCAATTATAACTAGTGTTTTCTTGATTCCATGTAAAATTGCTCCTAAACCTTGTCTAGCTCGCCAACCTTTGCCGATGGTTTACTTGACTACCATGTTTGTGGTCTTTGACAATTAAGGCATAGGTATCTTTGACCATTCTCCAACATATGTAGCACTTACTATCTCAAAAGCTCTAAATGAGTATTTGGGTGTTTTTTCAATAGGCTTGACATAAGGAGTAGTCAGAGTTTTAGTTACCAATAAGTCTTTTTCACCATCCAAACACATTTGTTTTTCTTTAACAATAAACTTTACCTTTTGATGCAAGAATAAAGGTATAGCCCCTACCATATAAATCTAAGGTTTTCTAAGCAAATAGCTATACAAGGGCACAATGTCCATAACTTGGGGCTGAACATTAAAGGTACATGGAACAATCTATAATGGAATTTCAATATCATTAATCACTTCCCTTCATGCCCCATCAAAAACCCTAACTATCATTGGCTATTTCTCATGTGTGACTAATCCATTGATAACTTTAAAAGCATGGTCATAAGCATCACATTAATGGATAACCCATTATCAATAAGCATTTTAGCCATAGTATGAGTCTTGTACTTAACAGTAACATGGAAGGCTTTGACACTACTTCATCACTTGGGAGGTATTTCATCATCATTAAAGGAAATAAAATTTGGGGCTATAATATTCCTTACCATGTGACCAATATTTTCTATAAAAATATAATGCTCAATATATGCCTAATTGAGTACCTTTAGTAAAGCATTCTTGTGTCGTTTAAAGTTTAATAGTAGTGATAATAACGAAATATGAGATAACAAGTTATTCAACTGATCAATTACACTGTACTCACTATGCTTGATAACCTTGAGAAATTCACAAGTTACTTTTTCAGACACAAGTTTTTTATATTGAACTTCTAGATTTGTAACAATAAGATCCGATTCTCTCTATATTGTAACCTCTTCTTTTTCTTTTGCTTTTTCTTTCCTAACCTTTTCTAGCATTTCAAGTGTGTAACAATGACCACTCCTAGTCATTCCTCCTATTCTTGTTATATTCATGGTGTATTCATTCTTTTTGTTCTCCAAGCCTACTTCATCACCAAACCCTTTAATCTTCACCTCACAATTATAGTTCCATGAGACTGACTTATCACTCTTATAGGGACAGGGACTAGGAACATAGATTATTAATGGTGCTGTAGGGAAATGGACTGGCTCTTCCAAGCTAGCTATGTTTTATCATCATAAAATATGATAAGGGGTTTTGGAGTAAAAGGTATTTATGATCCATTGCCTATCATACTCACATTACTAACATTCTTTTCAACATAAAATTCAATTACCTCTTTATCTATCAATTATTGTAACATCATCCGAAACCCTTAATAGTCTTGCATTTCATGCCCTACATTTCTTCCATGATATTGACAATCATGGTTATCATCTATACTGCTATTATCATCAACTACAAGCAAAATTATTTTTTTCTTAACCAAACAATCAAAAACTTTCTTCATTGAGGTTTCCCCGTCACTAACCAATCTTTTTACTTTCAACCCCTATCCATCTGATACTATATTAGTATTGCCCCCAGTATGATTAGGAAGAGGGTTTCTACCAATGTTAGATTTAGCTTTAGAGTTAAAATTCAATAAACTTAATTTATCAACTCCTACCCTATGTTTTAGAGTTGTGTAATTTTCAGTAGAATGACTTGTTACACCAAAATGATAATCACATTTGGCATTTGGGTCATACCATTTTAGGTATAACGACCTTAATGGCTCCACACACTTAGGAGCAATAAGGTAACCTCTCATCAATTATGGATATAGGCTAGTATATGATATAGGAATAGGGTTAAACTAAGGTTTTTCTCAATTATTGCTATTTTGTGGATTCTTTTGGCTTGAATTAGTTGGTTGAGTTAACATTACAAGAGTAAAACTTGGTGGTTATGTATTAAAATCTAGCCTATATGGTGACTGTTAGGATGGTTAATAGTGGTACGATTGCTAGGTAGCTTGATTGGTGGTCGAGTAATAGGTGGGGAACTATGGTCTTCGATTATAAAGAACAAATGGTTAGAATAAGGGACTTCCCATAGACATAGCATGTGTCTCTTACTTTTCTTTTTCTTTGATTGGCTAACTTCTTAGTGTAAGCCTCAAGCCATTTAATTTTGCCTGTTTTGATGGCATTCTCAATCATTTCTCCTAAAATCACCTTTTCAAAGAAATTCTTTATAGCATTTCCTACCAATTTGTCATAATATAGGGCTTTCAATGTACTAACAAATAGCATAATAATTTTTTTTTAGTTAGCAATGGTTAGACTTGAGTCGCTGCATCTCTTTATTGATGCACATACTCATTAAAAGTTTTTGTTGATTTTTTTTGCATGTTCTATAAAGATAGCCTATCTGGAGCCATGTCAATGATATACTTATATCAAGCTATGAAAGCTTTGGCTAAGTTTTCCATGAATGGATCTAGCTCTGATCTAATTGGACATACCATCTTGTTGTTAATTCAATTAAACTATCTTGGACATAGTGTATCAAAAGCTTATCATTCTAGGTATGGCCTACTTGTTTATGACAGAACATCATAATATGAGTAAAAGGACATTTAGTTCCATCAAACTTCTCATAATAAAAAACCTTGAATTTTGCATAGATAACCAAATCAGGCACCATACTGAGTTCATTTGTATCCATGCTCTCAAAAATGTCATTCTTTTCCATAATTTTAGTTTTTCTTCATATAAATCATACTTACTTTTCATTTTAGCACTTACTACTGATGTAGATATGTCGCGTAACTTTTCTTATTCAACAAGATCATCTAAATTTGGTACTATGATAAGATTGATAAGACATTGACATTTACATGTACTTTGGGTTGACTAACAGAAGGTCTAACACCAATGTAAGGTTAGGGCTGACTAAAAGAAAAATAAGATAATTGTAAGGTTGTATGATGGGTAGCTGCAAATGTATTCCTCGATAAGTATGAACTTTAGGTGGAGTGAACCTCGAAGGATATACTGGTTCCTTCATATTAATGCCATCCTTTAATCTTTATATGCTAGTAACTTTTTTACCTTTTAGGTAGTTAATTAACAATTAGCTCAACTCGGATATCTACTCTTGATGTTCAACAATATTTCCATCACTCTCTTCCTTATCTTTTTTTATGTCTTTTTTACTTTTCCAAACCTTGCTATATTCTTTTCTTCCATGATTCAAGAATTAGAGCAAGTATTATACTAGTGTGAAATTGCTTATGTTGACTTCTTTGGCTTCATTATCCTTGAACCTCTATTTATTAATCATAAATTAGAACGCATGATATAAACATTATTGTTATCATGATTATTATCTTTATTTTTATTTTTATTTCTTTTATTAATTTACATATATACAATGAATGTAATGTAATGCAAATGATGTAAGGCTTTGGATCAATCTAAGCAAAAGAAACATTCATTAACCACATAAATCTTTGTACATCAACTAATCATTCACGCATTAAAACCATAGAAACACCTACCTTGAGCATACTGCTTATTAGCTTTACATAAAAAACTCAACAGTCACTTATTTTAATCTTGAGTTAGTATAATCTCTCATTCAAGTTCTTCAGCTATCTCCACCATTTCATTGGCTTTTTACACAACCTTGTAAATCTAAAAAGTTAGGTGCTCTATATATCGTTACCTTCCTAAACTTTTCACTCTCTACATTTCTCGAGCCTCCACTTCCATATTATAGGTATACGCCCAATGATTTTCTATTTCTTACCATGCGATCAAAATCTTATCTATGTGGCTTTGATTCTTGACCAGCTAGATTTCCAAGCTTATCAGCTCTTACTCTAAAGCTTTTTTTCTCTTTTTGCAAATTAAAATTCCTATAATGCTCTTCTTTTAATCTAGCCTTTAGGTTTTCATTTTCCTCTTGGCATTTGGCTTTTTTTGTAGAGACTTCAAAAAATTTATCTTTTCATATATGTTGTTCTTTGGTGAGTGCAAAGACTACTTCTTTGTTTTCTCAAGCTCTACTTTTCTAGTACTTTATCATCTTTTTTAGTTCTTTTACTTCCTTTTTGGATCCCTTTGAAGGTTTAATGTCCATTTTCAATCTCTTATTCTCTTGATTAAGATCTTATAAATTCTTTTTCAATACTTTTTGTTCTTTGATTAACTTTTGTAATGTATCATCTTTCATCTTCAAATCATACCTTAATTAGTTAACTTGATCTATCATCGTTATCTTATCTATTTTCATCTTCTTCCTTTCAATCTCAAACTCTTGTTGGGTGATCTCAAAAGCTAATAATACAGGTCTGATATGGGTATAGGCAACTGATTTGAAACTTTTACTGGTAAAGGCTTTACTTCATTAACTCTCTTCATTCTCTATGCACGATACCTTTCTGTGACATTATTTACATATTTGGCCAAGTTCATTGGATTAATTTGCTTTTATGCCTTGATGACCTTTTGAACCTTTTTCATATAACTGGGTGCCCTATAATCAAACTCAAGCAAACTAAGTCCATGAGTCATAGGGACGAACTAACGAAAATTATATTACCTCTAAATCATAAGAGGTGTGTAGCTCACTACATCCTAAATTCTTAACAATGGTAACCATAGCTCGTTTCTACAACTATATAAAATGGTTGTGGGAAACATCCATGGTGCTCTCTATGTTACATCCTCACTAATAAACTTTAGAAAAAATTACATCGATTATCCTTTCATCCAATCCCTTCGTCGTTCCTTAGTGACAAACTCTTTTATTGAAAAAAATGAATGGAGAAAAGCCAAAATGATATCTTTCTTTTCCCTAAAAGTGACTTTTGATCCAAACAAAAAATAAATTAGCACATCATATGAATCGACCCTTACCTTTCTTTCTATAAAAGTTTAGTGATCTGATGGTCTCTACTAAAATGGTAGGCCAAAGATTTTTACTTTTATCTAATTGCTTGAAGAAGTCAACCATAGATGCTTCTATGCATCCATCTTGGGGAATATCATTAACCATACATGACCAAAAAAAATAAATCTAGCCATGATCATTATCAAGATACTTCCTTATGTGCTCTAACAGAAAGGATGATGAAATTGTCTTAACCCCATTCTTTTCCTTTTTGTGCTTCTTTATTTCCTCGATCCTTATTTGTATGATCTTTGCTAATTTCTTTTTACATAAGGTGGTCTTTTTCTCTTTCTAATAGATCTTGTCTTAACTGGCAAACTTTATCCAGAGTAGAGATGAGTACTCCTCAATTGTAAGGGTTAAGTCAAATTGGTTGAACACAAAACACTAATAAGATGGATTCCAAAATTATATTGTAGCCCTAACTAGTGACTCATCAATCTTCACCAATATGAGCAGTGCCACATCTTTTTTTTTTTTTTTATGAAAGACTCATTTTTTACTCCCTACTATTACCATATGGTTTCTAACTTAGCTATGTCACTCTGACTCAAATCCATATGAATCAATTATGGAAGTGTAGAAATATAACTGATCCCTAAGTAATCTCCTTCTTTTTCTTGGGCACTTTTCGAATGGCTTTCAACTTTCAAACAATTTTTACAAGAGGCTGATGCTACTGATGGCCCATGATAGCTTTTTTGGTTGTTACTGACCTAAAACAAATACCCTTCTTAAAATGCAATGCCTATATGATGTATACAACAAAATTAAAGACTATACAACTGAAAGGAATCAATAATCCAAACAAATAAATAAAAAAGAAAACAACCATATAATTTAACAAAATAACATAATATATATAGTGTCCTAACTTTGGTGTTTTCTAAAAAGGTAGCATGGCTTTACCCTAATCAGACACCCTATGGCTCATGATATGCTGGGTCTAAATTTATTCGTCTAAAGTTTCCCAAATCAAACCTTACATCATCATCCATTACAGACTAATAAGGCATACCAAACCTCACCCATTATAGGCTACAAATATAAAGGGTTCGATCTAAGTGGAAGTGTTTCGTTAGCAAATGCATAGCTTATCATTTTAGAAGAACGTAGCTACTTCACTTCCTTTTAATAAAGATGGAGTTCGAGTTTAAAGCTTATGTAGTAGCATGTGAATAAGCAAAAATGCGCAAGAGAATATATTAATCAAAATAACATAAATAAATTATAAATAACAAAATCAAAATAAGATCATAACTAACATACAATTTATTAATTAAAATTTTTTGAAAAACTTAAGATAAAGGGAATTAAAATCAATATCAAATAAAACAAATTAAAACTAAAACTTTTGATAACAGATGATTAAATTTTTTTTAGCCTGACTCTCAAAATGTCCTCAATAGAGTCGTCAAACTGTTATAACATATCGATCAAAAAACTCGATTGCTAGACGTAAAAATTTGAAATTGTGAAAATATGGGGAGTTGCCATGAATCTTTTTTAGGGTGTTATTGGCTAACCAAAAATTTTACCTTTTTAATAAAACAATAAAATGGGTTTTGAGTTTATTAAAGAAATAATTTTGGTCCATGAAAATGGGATTGGGTTTAAGAGTCAATTATGTATGAAAAAGATTAGCATCCCCACAACGCCCATAAAATTAGTACCAATTAATCATGCACTATTTATAACTTTGGATAAAATTATTTTTATATGAAATTTAATTATAATTCTCTTCATTTTTAAGAAATAAAATTATTTAAAAATTGTTATTTAGAAATGCTGTGAAAATCTCAAAATTAAAGAAACACCTTAAAATTCTTCAATATAAAAGCAAAATTTGAAAATAATCATTTCCGTATAAGATTTACCCCAACATTTCCTTCAAAATAAAAATAATATTTTTTGAAAATGATAATTATTGATGACTCTCCAACACCTAAGCAGAGTACAAAAATATTCCTTGAAATATTATTTTCAATTTATTTATTTATTTACTTTGAAATTAAAATTTTTTAAAACAATAATTAAATAATTAAATACCTAACCATAAACATCAATAATTAAAATAAACATTTTTATTGGGGCAAATATGAATGTAAATGTGTGTCCTAAATAACGATGAGATGCGAATTCAAGATTGGGTTCTTAAATATAAAAAAACCACCGAGACTTTACAACTTTTAGGTAAAGTTTGAGTACGACTTTTATATTTCAAATCCCATTTTTATTTTTATTTTTATTCTTTATCTAATTTTATTATTTTAAAATATATAATTTTATGAAAATTCTTAATAAAATAAATTTTCATAAATATCTCATCATCTTGGTGATATTCAAAAACATATTTTTTCACGAGAAATTTTCATATTAGTCCTCAAATTTTATGATAGTTTCGTGGTTTTACTTAGATTTAGGCCTCAAGGTTTTATTTAGGGTTTCAACTTAGGCCCGAAATTTCATATTTCATTTAAAGTTTTATTTAGGATTTTAATTTTAGAGTTTCATCTAATTTACGAACCTTTCTAAAAATCTCTAACATTTAGACAGACTTTTGGAGCAAGCTCACTTTTTATAATTTTCAAATTTTAATTTTTCTATTTTTATATAATTTCTTTTTCTTTAAAAAATTTTATTTATTATTTATTTATCTTTTATTATTTTATTTTTATTATTTAATAATTGCCCAACATCTAGGTGAAATTATTATTTTTCTTAAAAAATAATTTTTAATTCATTCTAATATCTAGGCAAGGATTTTAAAATTTTTATTATTTATATATATATATTTATTGGTTACTGTTATTATTATTTTTAAAAAACATGATGGAATTAATAAATTTAAAATGCATGAAGAACAAACTACATTTAAAGTAATATACAACATGGAAATTAAATTACATAAAAGCTAAAATAAGCATAAAAATTTAACTAATAAGAAATTTAAACAGGCATAAAATTTAAATTGTACTCAAACAACATGAGAAAAATGTGCATGGGTGTGAATATCATGATGTATACATAAAAATAAATTTTTTTAAAAGCAAATGAATTCAAGCCTCATGATTTTATAACCTTTGTTTATTAATTGAAAAGAAGGAAAACTCCAATAAAAAAAATTGCTAGCAATGAACAACACAATCCCAGCAAATATAAAAATCATAGATTGTTTAATGGCTAGAAAAAAATATAAATGAAAAACTACTTGTATATCCCAGCAAGATTCGAAATATGCATGATGAACAACATAATCCCATGGGCGACAAACATAACAGGGAACCGAATCTATTCTATCCACCCCAGCAATGAAAGAAAAAAAACTAAAGCTTCAAGTCTCTGCACAGTTTTTACATAGTGGAGATTAGCTAATATGAACAAATTGGAGCTTCAAACTCCACCAACTTCCTTTATAGCAACAGGGAAATCAATAACCATACAAGGACATGCTTTAAGCAATCCATGCAGCAAAGAAAACAAATATAACTGGTTTAAAGAAAGAAAACAAAAAATGAACATGAAAGGTTTAAATCCTTAGCTTTTGCAAGCCACTCTTATATAAACAAAGTTTAAATTTTGTTTTTCAGACCATTCCTATTTTATAGAAGCTAGGAGAAAGAGTTTGAAATCTTTTTTTTCTTCTGGTTATCTTTTCTTCCTCCTCTTCTTTGTCGTTTCACCTGTTTGCTACTGGTTTAGTTTCTTTTCTTGCCATCTCCTTCTTCTGCTGCTCTTCTATTTTCTGCCAGTTTTCTTCTTTTTCTTTTTTGTTTTTTGCTTCAATTTTATTTCTGGTCTTCTATTCGCCAGCCGCGTGCTTCTTCACCATTTCTGCACCTTCTTTTTTTTTTTTTGTTCCGCGTCTTCTTTTCTTTGGGTTTCCTTTTCTGCTTGTTTCTTCTTCTCTGCTACTGTTTTCTTTTTCCTGCTGGTTCCTTTGTTCTTTATTTTTTTTTCCGCTGCTTCTTCGTTGCTGCTCGTTTTCCCTTTTTTTTTTTTTATTTTGGTGCTTAATTTTTTGCTTTCTCCTCTTTGTTTGGCTGCTGCCTTTAGTTTCTTTTTTTTTTTTCTGCTTATCCGTTTTTGGCTTCCACTCTAGTGCCTTCTTTTTTCCCTGCTTTCTGTTCACGTTTTCTGCTTGTTTCTTCCTAGTGCACGCCCAGTGTTTTTTGGTCAATTTCTCCTTTCCTTTTCCCGCTGCCTGTTTCCATCACGCCTCCTTTGTTTACACTTCTATCCCATTATTTTTTTGCATCGGTTTTTTCCTTGCTTCATGATATGCATGTCTCTTCTCCCTCTTCACGTGCTAACTCCTTCAAACCGTGCAGTTTCCCCACACTTTCCCCACACATTCATGCAGCAATTTTTTTGTTTTGCAGCTCCTCTTCATGTCCCATGCATGGTGTGGCTGGCTTTCATTTTTTCATAGCTTTTATTTCCTAAATAGGGCCAGCCGAATGGCCCGTTTCTTAGCTTTTGGGTGGCTTTCATTCTTTTTTCTTTTTCATGGCTTTGGTTTCCCAAATAGGGCTAACCAAATGGTCCATTTCTTGGCCATGTTTTGGGCTTTCAAAATTTGTTCTCTTCTTTTATTTTGGGCCTTTAAATTTTATTTGTTCTTTTTGGGCCAAGCTTTCTGTTGTTTTGTTTATTTTATTCATTTATATATTTATTTACACATTTTATATTATTATTTGGTTTTTAATTTTTTAATTTATTTATTTTGTTTAATGGCCAACAATAGACTTTAATCGGCTTTTAAGAATGAGCCTTTTATCGAATCACTTTGGGTATTATTTGGGCCAATGCAATGGATCTTTTTGTGGAGCTCACATTGGGCCTTATATCAAACCATTTAAAAATGGGTCGTGCAATGAGCTTAAAAAATTATGAATAAAACTTAATTACAAAAACAAATTTGAAAAAAAAAAGATAAAATATTCTGACAAAATTAGGTATTTATAATTATTGGAGTTTTTCTAATTTCTTTTAAATTTTGAATTTTTAAGATTTTTCCCGAAAGGAAAATAGGTCAAAAAATTATTGGATTTGAATAAAGCTGACATAATTAATTTTCAAAGTCATAAAAATAGAAGCCTTTGGATAAGTTTGAATTTTTAAGTGCATGGTATAATAATTCAAAAAAATAAAATAGGACAAAAATAAATAAAAAAAGAATATTAATGGAGCAATAGGGTGAAAATCTTACAAAAAGGGCAATTTAAAGCAAACCTTGAAGGCCTTAAAGCCATTCTTGATACTAAGTGAGATAAACACTAACCAGTAATAACCTAAACCCTTTGAAAGATCCAAAAATATCAAGGGCCCCAAAAGTCTTATATGTATAAAATGGGTATTGATTTTAAAAATTTGAGCCTTTTTTCCTCATCTTTAAATGACCTTCCAAAATTTTGATCCCATTGTAGCTGACATTCAAAAAGCCATATCTAGAAATTAAAGAAAATAGTGAACATGTTTGGTTTTCAATGGATTCATGCTTTCTAGAAAAATTTATATTTCATATGTGAGCTTGCATGGAAAAGCATATGCCTCTTTTATTCCTATTAAATGGTGAAGTTCTTTTGAATGAACTGAAACCTCTATATGTTGAACCATTCAATCAATTTGAACAGAAAATTTTTACATCTAATAGGGAACGTCAATTTTCAAGAGACTCAAAATGTTACAATTTGTTTAGAAATTTCATTCTCTTTGACTAAGGAATTTAATTATGTGGGATAATTTGTTGACCATTTTAAAAATTGTGAATAATCAGTCACGTATTTTTGTGTAAAATAAGGAAATCAAGTTTGGTTAAAAAAATTATTGAATTATGAATCTTTAGACTAGTTCGGATTTAAAAAAAAAGAAGAAAAAATGTGTTTTTCATTGAGAAATTAATGATGTTGAAAAGGAAAGTGAAAAGTAAAGAAAAAAAATGTTTTCAGGACTAATGGTGTGTCTTCTTGCATTCACAATTAAGTCCAAAACACATGTTGCATGTTTGTGTGTAAAAAGTAAATATAAAAGAAAGTGTGTTAAAAATAAAAAGAAGATTAGAAGAACCTATCCAAAAGCAATGAAAGCAAAAACTAGTAAAGAAATAAGATGGAATAGGTGAAGGAATAGGAGATTGAGAATTTAATTGGATGGAAAATAGGAGATAAGCAGAATTGAGAAAGAATTTTTTTTTTTTGGAAAAAAGAATATTTTTGGTGTTTACATCTATGTTGGGGTACAAACATCATGAAGTTCTTGCATGGGCATTGGCATTTATGAAATGAAGTTTTGTGGTTCTAGGGAGTACTTCAAAAAAATGTTTTTGAATTTGCAAATTTGCATTTATATCTTTGGGGCATTCATATCATGAAATCAACATTTGTATTGATAAAAGGAATTTGCATCATGGAAAAGAAATTTGCTAGTAAAAAAATGTCATGCATCTTCTTAGGTACATTTGTGTCATGAAAAGAAAATTCACATTTATATCATTGTAGGGTTATTTACATGAAAAGAACATTGGCATCTGCATGATGAAAAAGTCACTCGCATTTGAATTAAGTATTTGCATCATGAAAAAGTTCTATTATAACATGAATTCTTGCATTTGCATAAAGACATTTGCATTCGCATCATTTGTTGGAAATAAACATTTGCATTAAGATTGCATTTGCCAACTTTGTAAATATTAAAAAAAAAAAAGAGAAGTCTATCAAAGAAAAAAATCAAAAAAGAAAAAAATCTCCCAATTCAAAAAACAAGAAAAAAAAAGTCTACTAAGAAAAAGGATAGAGGAAAAGAGTTTAAAAAAAAAGAGAAGAAAAATAAAGAAAAATAAAAACAAAAAAAAAAGATAAGGGGAAAAGAAAAGGAAAAAAGCAAAAAAAGAGAAAAAAAAATTTATCATGGAAAAAAAGTAAAATAAGAAAAAGAGAAAATAATCTAAAAAAAATGACAAAAAAATCTAAGAATCAACAAAGAATTTACAAAAGATAAGGGGTTTTTAGAAGAAATGAATAAAAAAAAGTGAGATATGATAACAAGTTGGGATTTTAAAAAAAGTAAATGTCAAGAAGTTTTGAAAGAAATCAGACTTAAACCTAGTCTAGCTGGCATAGAGAAGAATCAAGCCCAGTTTAGCAAGTATCAAGATGAATTAAGCATAGTTTAGTTGGTACCTATAAAGATTTAAGCCCAGTTTAACTGGTACTAAGGAGAATTTAGCCCACTTTAACTAGAGCCAAGGGCAATAAAGGCTAGTTTAGTTGGCACCAATGAGATTTAAGCTCAATATAATTAACACCCAGATTTATGCTTAAATTAGCTAGCACCAACATGAGATGTGAGTCCAGCTTTGCTGCCATTGATGAAGTTTAAGTCCAGTTTAACTAACACCCAGATTGGCTAACATTAAGATAAGATCATTAAGCCTAGTAAAGTTGGCACCAATCAAGAAAAGGTTTTAATCATATGAGAATATTGTTTGATTATCAAGAACTTACTTAGAACCAGGAACTTGAAAATCAATTGTGGTTATAAAAGTTTTGTTACCATAAGTGTGAGCACATGATATAAACAAAGTTACTTAAATCACATGCACTGTGTTCCTTGCATTCATTATATACATTGCATGAAGAATGAACTTGAATTCAGAAAAGTAAATATGTCATTTGGAAGATCAACATTTTTCAAGAAAAAACCAAAGAGAAGAAACAATTTTTAGGGAAAGAAACCTTTTTAAAGGTTTCAAATACAACCAAACTTTCCAAAAATGAGGTTTTTTTTTAAAGCTTCCTAGCCTCTCCTTAGAGGATTTTTTCAAAATTGAGAATTATAAGTTTTCTAGCCTTTCTTTATGAGAGCTTTTCAAAATTAGGATTTTTAAAATTTCCTAGCCTTTCTTTAAAGGAGTTTTTCAAAATTGAGATTTTTAAAGTTTCCTAATCTCTTTTTAAAAAAGCTTTTCAAAAATGAGTTTTTTAAAAGTTTTATAGCCTTTCTTTAAAAGAGCTTTTCAAAATTGAGATTTTTAAAGTTCCTATCCTTTCTTTAAATAGCTTTTTAGAATTGAAATTTTTAAAGTTTCCTATCCTTTCTTTAAATAAGCTTTTTAAAGTTTCATAGTCTTTCTATAGAGGAGTTTTTCAAATTTAAGATTTTAAAGGTTTTAATCATATGAGAATATTGTTTGATTATCAAGAACTTACTTAGAACCAAGAACTTGAAAATCAATTGTGGTTATAAAAGTCTTGTTACCATAAGTGTGAGCACATGATATAAACAAAGTTACTTAAATCACATGCACCGTGTTCCTTGCATTCATTATATACATTACATGAAGAATGAACTTGAATTTAGAAAAGTAAATATGTCATTTGGAAGATCAAAATTTTTCAAGAAAAAACCAAATAGAAGAAACAAATTTTAGGGAAAGAAACCTTTTTAAAGGTCTCAAATACAACCAAACTTTCCAAAAATGACGTTTTTTTTTTAAAGCTTCCTAGCCTCTCATTAGAGGATTTTTTCAAAATTAAGAATTATAAGTTTTCTAGCCTTCCTTTATGAGAGCTTTTCAAAATTAGGATTTTTAAACTTTCCTAGCCTTTCTTTAAAGGAGTTTTTCAAAATTGAGATTTTTAAAGTTTCCTAATCTCTTTTTAAAAGAGCTTTTCAAAAATGAGTTTTTTAAAAGTTTTATAGCCTTTCTTTAAAAGAGCTTTTCAAAATTGAGATTTTTAAAGTTTCCTATCCTTTCTTTAAATAGCTTTTTAGAATTGAAATTTTTAAAGTTTCCTATCCTTTCTTTAAATAAGCTTTTTAAAGTTTCATAGTCTTTCTATAGAGGAGTTTTTCAAATTTAAGATTTTAAAGTTTCAAAGCCTCTATTTAGAGGAGTTTTTCAAAAGTTAAGATTGTTCTTAAAGTTTCAAGAGCTCTGTTTAAAGGAGTTTTTCAAATTTCATATCTTTAAAGTTTTTAAAACTTTTGATGGCATAAAAACATGAAAAAAAAAACACAAAAACAAAACAAAAAACGAACAAAAAGAATAAGAAAAAGAAAAATAAGAAAACAAGCAAAACCAAAAACCTTTCAAACCCTGGTCTTGGATAACATTAATGTTTGTCGTTGCATTATTTTTTATGCTTAGAAATATGCAAAGAGGAGTAGCTATAGATTTCTACTTTTATATGAGAAAATCTAGCTAATTGTAAGGCCCTTAAAATCTGACCATATTTAAATCCAATATTTCTTTAACTTTGACAAGTTTTCAAAATCAAATTTAGAATGAATTTGATCTAAATACCCCAAGGTCGAACTTGGTCAAACAAACATCAAAATTTGTCAAAATTATTTAAAATCAGTCAAACCAAATTGAACTCAATTCAATTTTCAAAATTAATAACCAAATGGGAGTAATGAGCCATGGGAATGAAATTGGTGATTTTAATTCACCACAAAACTTTTATTGCACTTCAGAAAAAATAAAATTATCGAAATTTCTTTTAAGAGTATTTTTGTAATTTGACATTTTTAACGTCAATTTTTAGTGAAACTTTCAAATCATGTTTTGAAATTATTTGATGATTTTTTTTGCATTGAAAACCTTGATCTGGCCTTAGGAAGTCTGAATTACTAAAATGCCCTTTAGGGGTATTTTTGTAATTAACATTTTCAAGGTTAGTTTTTCGACAAAGGCTCTAGATCATGACTTTATATTCTTTTATGATTTTTAGTGAATTAAAAACCTTGATAACACCTCGAAATATATAAAATTACTAAAATACCCCTTAGGGGTATTTTTCTAATTTGACCTTTTTGAGGTCAATTTTTCACAAAACACTCTAGATCATGTTTTGAAATTATTTCATGATTTTTTAAGTATAAAAAACCTCGATTGAACCTTAAAAGGTGTGAATTTACTAAAATGCCTTTAAAGGGTATTTTCGTAATTTGGCCTTTTAGGGGTCGATTTTTCATGACAACTTCTAGATCTTAATTTCATATTATTTGAAGATTTTGGAGCATTAAAATCACAAAACAAAGAATGGATCATGGTTTTCTAAGAAAATTACATAAAAATGTGAAAACTTTAATAATGAGCAAATGGTTGTTTCACACTATTCTAGCTGCACTAAGAGCCTCATTTTCAGTCGGATTCATCATGAACCATTGATTATTTGAAGGTCTCAATCTAGGGGTGAAAGGTGATTACTTGAAAAATAATCTTGGAGGAAGGCTAATTGCCTTTGGATGCAAAGTTGATCAATGGCCCTCAAGCATTTGCATGGCATAAAAATTTATCATTTAGGGCTAAGAAGAAGAAAGGAGGTAGCTTGAAAGTGGTACGAAAAGGAAGAGAAAAAGGCAAAAAATATAGAAAAATTTTTGGGAAGCATTTTTAGGTATAATTTCTACCATTTTCTTCATTACATTACATATAATTATCCATTAGTTTTAATATTATTTTCCTATGATTTTTCTGATTTTTTGTGATAAAACAACTCCCTCCATAGTTTTTTTCCTCAATGACTCCAAGCTTGATCTAAAAATTTAACCAACTAATCAAAAGTTTGGATTAAAACAAAAAAGATAAAGGAAAACAAAAATCCACCGCTAATACAACCTTAGAAGGTTTTACCAAGCCTCCTTTCTCCATGGCCAAACCTTTTTTTGGTTTTCATTAAGTGTTTTCCTTGCTTTAAATAATGTGTTTATATGTTTTGAGTGTTATACTATATGTAATTTGCACATTTGTTGGCTATTTTAGTAGCTTGCATGATGTGTTTGGTTAATGTTTATGTTTCTATGGTTTCCTCTTAGGTAGTTTATTACATGTTTGATGAAATTTCATTTATGATAAAAATTCCTTCATATGATAGTTATCTAGGTGTTTGATGTATGTTTTAGTTAAATATAAGATTGAATGATTGTTGGAAGCTATGGAAGGCATTTGGCGAAGCTACCCTATGCTTGGCTGAATATCTCCTTTGTATTTATTGGCTAAATGATGCTTATATCATATGTGTTTGCTTGCATTTTTGGTTTGTTCTTTATGTTTGCATGTGTTTTATGAAATCCTCAACGAAAAAGTGTTGAATTGGTAAACTTTTGGTGAATTTGTTATGTTTGCATGTGTTTTAATTCAAAAAAAAAAAAGGTGGAGACATATCTTAAGTTTTTAGCCAGCAATTTCTCCATGAAATGGCTTGGCCAAACCTTATTTTGTTTCTTGAACCCTTGGTGTTTGATCCATTTTACTATGTTTATTATATGGATATTTAGTTTCTAATATATCTGTAAATATGCCAAAGTTTCCAATATTTTTGTTCCATATTCATACATATCCTATGTATCAAAGTTTGCATTTTTATCAATAGCATTTGGTAATTTTGTTACATGCATTCCCCTTACAAACCCTAAACCTTAAACCTAAACCTAAACCCTAAACCCTAAACCCCAAACCTAAATCCTAAACCTTAAACCCTAAACCAAACCTTTAACCCAAAACCCAAGTTCTAAACCACCTTAAACCAAAATGCAAAACTCCAAACCTAAAGCCCAAACTTAAACCCTAAACCTAAACACCAAACCTAAATCCTAAACCCCAAACCTAAACCATAAACCAAACCCTAAACCTAACCCTAAACCTAAAACCTAAACCCTAATCCTAAACCCTAAAGCCAAATTCAAAACCTAAACAAAACCCTAAACCCTAAACCAACCAATCCCTAAAATCCTGAACCAATCCACAAACCCAAAAAAACCAACATTTGATCCACTTCATACATTTGCATCTCATTTTACTTTATTGTTACATATATCCTTGAATTGTCATGCATTTATATTTTGTCATATGTGTTTAATTATCATGCATGCATTATATTTTATAATGTTCATGCATACTATTCATATATTTCATAAATAAGGTTTTTCAAGAAAAATGTTTTAAAATAAGATAATATCTCAAGAAAAAATAACCTTTGAGATCTAGCCTAAATATAGGGGGGACTCTCAATGGTTATTATTTATGTGAGGGATTATCTCATTTTCTATGGGGCAATTTGGAAACCCTTAAGTTAAGGATTTTTTTAAGTTCTTCCTATATAGAAGGGTGAAGGAAATATCTTGATACTTAGGACATTTTTATATTGATCCAAAAATAAATTATTTTTGCTTTAAAAAAATAGAAAAATTATTTGCTTTCAAAAGAAAAGGAAAAAAAGGAGATTCATTTTTGCAATAAGTCATTAAAAGTAAGGAATTAATTTATAAACATTGAAATAGGACCATTTTTGCCAAAATCTAAGGATAACATGCAATCAATTGATACTATTTTCAATGGATGATATAGGGGTATTAATCTTTTCCTACAAGTAATCAACTCTTGGATCCAACTTTGATTTTCACAAACCACAAAATGCTCTTTTAATAAACTTTAAACTTGTTTTAAATGTTTTATTAAAAGGATAAAATTTTTGGGTAACCAATCACACCTTAAAAAATATTGGTGGGGACTCTTGGTTTTGATTTCTATTGAAAAAGCTTTTTAGCCTCATTTTTTGGTTGTTCCTTAAATCTAACAGTCGAGTTCTCGAACCCATACATTGTGACAATAATAGAACTCCTGAACCCAACTCTGTTGTTAAAAATCAAAATATCTTTTTGATAAATGTTAAACTTGTTTTCGATTTTATTGAAAAAATAAACATTTTAAGTAATCAATCACATGTAACAAAAAAGATTGGTGGTGACTTCATATTGTGATTTTTTAAATTTTATCCAAGTGGTGGAGTTTTTTGAACACACACGTTACGACATGCAGAAGTATCTATCGACTTACAGTCTTGCATGTTGAATCATTCTAGAATTTTCTTAATGTATTGTTTTTGTGAAAGAGCTAACAACTTCTTGGAACAATCTCTCATGATTTTTACACGTAGTATTGAGTTGCTTCACCTAGGTCCTTCATTTCAAAATTTGAGGACAATCAGTATTTCACCTAGGTGTATACTTCTTGTCATTGTCAACCAACAGTATGTCATCACATAAAATGATAAAATCACAAATTTATCTTTATCTCTTTTGATATGTTCATAATGGTCCTCATTAATCATGATAGAATTATTTGAAATTATTACTTAATAAAATCTAATATACCACTGCCTAAAAAACTATTTAAGACCGTCAATCCATTTTAATAGCCTGCACACTTTGTGTTCTTAACCTTTGTTAATGAAACCTATGGGTTGTTCCATATTGAATTTTATCTACCAATTTTCCATTTAGATAGGCATTTTTTATATCCATTTGATGTAACTCCAAACCTAAACTGGCTACAATGGCTAGAATTAAGCGTATCATGGTAAATCTTAAAATAGGAGAAAAAGTTTCTTCATAATCAATTCCTTTTAGTTGAGTATACCCCTTTGCTACCAAATGGGCCTTATATCTTTCAATTATCCCATTTGACTTATGCTTGATTTTGAAAATCCATTTGTTCTAAATCGTTTTGTGTCATTTAAGAATATCAACCAATTCTTATAAATGGTTTGATCTCATAGACTCCATCTATTCTTCCATTGCTTTCATCCATTTTTTTTATAGAGAATGAGAAAACTTTTTTAACATTTCTTGGCTACTCTTCATATTATGGGATAATTAAGAATGTTTCTCCTTCTATGTCAAAATGACATCGAGGAATATTTCCACAATTACTTCCCCTAACATGTGATTTCTAGTAAACTAATTCACCAAATTCATTATCTTTAGTCATATTATTATTGGTTTTTGATCAAGAATATGCATTAATTGATTCGAAACTAACAAATCATTTACTTCTTTAATCTCATAAATAGAGATTTCCTAATTTATCTCACCTCTTTTTGGAAAGTCAATTCTAAAAAACCTGGTGTCCCAAGATTCAAATTCAATTATACTTCTATTTAACTGAACATCTATGAACACATATCCTTTTGAATGCTTAAAGTCTCTTACAAATATACTATTTTTGCCTTAAGAACCTAGCTTGCCATGTAGATGAGCATCTCATATACATAGACAACTCAACCCCAAGGTCTTAAATTTCTAGATATTAGCTTTTCTACCTATTCTTAACGGGTAGGTGAAACTAGTTAGAAGCAGATAATAATACATTACCCCAAAATGTGATTGGCAAATTTTCTTGGGCCATCATAGACCTCACCATTTCTAAAAGAGTTTTATTTATTCTCTCCATAATATTGTTTCGTTATAAAGACTTTGAAATAGTTAACTGCATATCAATACCTTTTTTTCCACATAGTTTTCTGAATTGATCAACCAAATACTCATGTTCTCGATCCATTCTTAACACCTTAACGTTTTTGCTAATTTAGTCTCTACCAAGGTCACTTACTTTCTAAAACATTCTAACGCTTCAAACTTGTGAGAAATTAAATAAACGAACCTGAAGAATATAAAATCATTAATGAATGTGATGAAACATTAACCTCCTTTTTGTGACTTTACATTCATTAGCCCATAAATGTCAAAACATATCAACTGCGATAGAACTTCATCTCTACTTCCTTTACCAAATGGTTTTCATATCATTTTCCTTGCTAGACAACTTTCACACAATGGTAGATTAACTTTCTCAATAAGGCCTAATAATCCCTTTTTTTTTCTAATCTATTCATTCTTTATTGACCAATATGGTCAACTCTAGTATACGAAATATTCACATCAATATTCATGTCAAAATCAATCATAAGGGAAAGGCTTAGATTATTATATAGAACAATATCTAACACAACAAAACCATTTAATAAAAATACAAATCCATAATAAGTTATATCCAAATATAAACTCAAATTAGTACTTTTAAAGTTCAAAACAAATCTAAACTAAAAAGAATAGTGATAGAAATCAAATTTCATCAAATAATGAAAGCAATAAGTACATCATGTAGGATAATGGCTTTTCCACCATGTATCCATAGCTTACAAGAGCCAATTCCCCTTATTTTAATCTATGAATTGTTTTCTACATAGATCTACATAGATCCATTTTGTTCTATGTGGAATCCAATAGAAATCCATAAAGGCATTCTTATCTTATACTAGCCTACAAGTGCATAGGTTGCATCCAAGTAATAAAATGTGTGAGTAGAGTACTGTTCCTTCAATAATTAAGTACCAAAATGATTCATTCGACTTTATATTTAGAGATTGAAGTGAAAACAAAACAATAATGACGTACATGTAAAAGATTATTATAATGCTAAACAAGATGGAAACTTTCTAGCAATAGTGGTGGCTAAATAGAAAAAGAATAAAAAAGTACAATGTTGCAAGGAAATGCAAATAGAAACCAAGTAAAGAAACCAAATGCTTTTAGGACAAACAAAATTGGCCCAATATAAAGAATGTTTAGAGCAAATGCAAGTAATGTAAAAAGAAAATGCAAAAGCTTAAAGAGTACTTGAAAGTAAATTTGAGTGCTTGAAATATATTTATATAAAGAAAGTTTGAAAACAACTTAAAATAACTTGTATTGAATAAGAGTTTTGAAAAAGAACTTTGGCTAGTCTATCACCCTAGTTGAATGAAAGTAAAAGATTACAAGTGAACCAAAACTAAAAAGGATAGAGAAAATGGAATGAGGGATGGGGGGATGCTTTACAAGTGAACTCTATTAATAGTACATGACTTTGGCTATGGAGATGAACTTGGACATTTTCACTTTAAACTAAACTCTTTTGAATTTGGAAATGTAATTTTGAATTTGAATGAGGTAGTCAAATAGATGAACCTTCTTATACAAAGTGGAGCTTGTGTAACCATATAGAACTCTTAGATTAGTCCACTTGTGACACCCATGCTTAGGTGTTCATAACATGTTAACCATGTTTTGAAATAAATATATGGTATATTTAGTTTGTTTTTAAATTTGCTTGCATGATCTTTTTGATTCTTTCAATTAGTTTAAAATTTTTTTGAATTTGAAAGAGTCATCTGGCACCAATCTTCTTGCTTTGACTAAATATCTTACTTACCTTAGGCTTCTTAGTTCCTTTTGGTTTGACTAAAAATGTGGGCTGAGGTTTTCTTCCAAAGTTTGCCACCTTTGCATGGTTTGTAAATTCTCACATGCATGGTTGAATGGTTTTTGTAAGCTTCCCAAGCTTTGGTGAATGTTGCTTATCACCCTTGCATGCATTGCATGGTTTTCATGCATGGCTATCTTTCTTGTCACTTTTGCATAGTTTGCATGGTTTTTGCCATTTTCATCCAACTTGTCTAATATCTTCATACAAACCTAAAAATAAAAAATTTAACACATTAAGGCATAAAATGGATTGAATTCATAAAAAGTTTCAAAATTTAAAGGCAAAGGTAACTTATAAAAAACTATAATTTTCATAGTCATCACACCCCCACACTTAGCTTTTTACTTTTCCTCAAGCAAAATTCTCAAATTAACTATGCTAATAACCAAAATAGAAGTATTTAAAGTTAAAGTCTCATAAGTCATCGGTCATGCACTATTGCATAAAGTAAGGATAGTTATAAACATAGTTAGACATAAAATTTATTCAAAAGTAAGCTCTCAATTTCTTGCGACTTTCATCTATGTAAAGTTAATCTATCTCTAATCTATACAGGCAATATAAGTAAAGAGTATGTAAGATATGCCATTACATATTAATCTAAAGATATAGCACACTTCATAAGTTTACTTTCCCTATTCCCCCACCATTAATGTAGACTTACATACTTGACTCAAGATCAATAACTCTTTATCGGCTTGTAATGTAAGGCTTGGGTTAAGGTAGGAGAGAAGATATCTTAGGCTTGAAAACCATTTGCTTACTTTTGAAACTTTTCTTGAACTTGAGAACTTTTTAGACTAATCAAGGTTGAGACACCTTTATTTGGATATATATATATATATTATATAGCCACTTTGGCCTTTGCATATTTTATTTCTTTCTTCCTATGCCTCCTTACCTCTCAAATATAATTAGTTGTCTTATTTTGTCCCTATTCCCCCACCATTAATGTAGACTTATATACTTGACTCAAGATCAATAACTCTTTATCGGCTTGTAATGTAAGGCTTGGGTTAAGGTAAGAGAGAAAATATCTTAGGCTTGAAAACCATTTGCTTACTTTTGAAACTTTTCTTGAACTTGAGAACTTTTTTAGACTAATCAAGGTTGAGACACCTATATTTGGATATATATATATATATATAGATATATATTATATAGCCATTTTGGCTTTTGCATATTTTATTTCTTTCTTCCTATGCCTTTTTACCTCCCAAATATAATTAGTTGTCTTATTTTGTCCCTAACGTACATAAGCATAGTGGGTTTGGTGAGAAAAAGATAGATAAATTATAGAAAAGGCTTGAGCTTATTTGGTATGGGTGAAACAAGGAAAAAGATTATAGGCTCAAAGTAAGGTACTAAAGATGATTTATTTATATGAAGGCTTTAAAAGGCTCAAACTATCTAAAGATAGCCTAAATCACTTCTCAAGTTAGGTACAACCTAGGATTTCGCTTCAAGTGTTAAGTAGGAAAATTCTAAAGTTATACTCATGCCTTAAATTTAACTTTATATTCACATGATTTTTCACCAAAATTGATGCATGTCAAAAATCATGACTAAAATGCACACAACATGAAAATTAACAGTTAAAAGATAAGTATACTAATGATATCATTTCATGTTTTCACTACATTCATACTTGTCCAAAAATTATACTTAAGTAACTTATGATCAACCTATGAAAAATTAACTAAGATCGCATTAGCATGATTGTAAACAAATTAACTTGGTTTGAAAACAAAGATTTTAAGGATAACTTTGAAAAAAAAATTGAAAAACTTTTTGCACAAGGTAGTTCCCTTCCACTCACTTGAATTGCATATTATTTCAAATGAAATAGTTTAAAAAGTTAAGGAAAATGAATACCTCCTTTTCTTTGCTTCTTGAGGTCAAATCTTGTAAACTTTTTTAGGCTCATTTAAGTCATCCTCATTTCTAAGAAAACAAAACAAGAACAAACAAAATCAAAGCATACCTATTTGAATAAAATTAAACAAATAATAGAGAAATTGTAAAACTTGGGTTCCTTCCAAAATAGTGTTAGTTTTGGTTAAGTTGGACCATATGTAAAATCCAAAGACTACCAATTCTCCTTCGATGGTATTTTTCTTTTTTATTTTTGTTTGGCAAGTATCATATAGACGAAATGGGTCTTTAGAGTTAGGATCTTTCTCTTAGTAGGTACAATATAAATAGAATGGGTTTTTAGAGTTACGCTTATGGACTTGTCTTTTTCTACTTGGTTTTGTTAGGAATCCCTATGAACTATTTTTTTTTTAATTCCAAGTAAGACATTTTGTACATATCTACTTTATCTTTAAGAAAACCTTACCCTCCAATTTTATAAGTAATTCTTTTATCTTTGAATCATAAGGTTACTCATAATTATACGCATCTATTAAGGCTCTTGAGGTTGCTAAGAAGGATCTAATTAAAAAAATAGGGGCTTTTCATCACCATATCTAATATTACAAAGTTTATAGGAAAAGCATATTTACCCATTTTAACAAGAATTCTTCATGATTCCTTGTAGCCTTTTGGTGGATCTATCTACAAATCTAATACTGAAAGTTATAGGTTTTAGTGCACCAGCTCCAAGCTATATAAAAATGTTCATGGGCATTATATTAATACTATATCCTAAGTCGTATAAAGCTTCATTGAAAAATAAGGGACCAATGAAACAAGGTATGCAAAAACTCCCTAGATCGTTTAGCTTGGTGGGAAACATCTCTTGAACTGTTGGGCTACACTCATTAATAAGTGTAACTTTCTTTAACTCCTTGAACAATTATCTCCATTTGGGCTTTGGTGATGACTAGGCCACTTCGAATGTTCTCTTTATAGTAGATATCCTTAGAGTTAGCTTCATCATCTTCACTTTTTGTTCCTCTTATTAAACTTTTATGTTTGGATCCAAACTTCTCAAAATTTCTCTCCCTACTTAGAGTAGGTTTTCATATTCTATTTGAGCTTTTTTTTCCTTTATTTCTTCATTAGGCCTTTTTTAGGGCCTGTAGGTCTTTTTCAGGGTTTTTCTTGATTTCATTTTCTTTTTTTACTTTTTCAAATTTATCTTCCTCCTTAAAATCTTCTTTAGAAATTCCTACAAAACTCGGCAACTAACCACCATAGGCTTATTCATTAAGTTTTCATCATTGAAAAAGAAGATTTCTTCTTCATAAAAAAAATGGCATTGCACACATCCTTACCCATTTTCTTGGGGTTGGACTTGGTGTTGCTTGGCAAGGATCCTATTAGGTAGTTCACTAAGGCATTGGCTAATTAGTCCATTTGGATTTTTAAGTTCTTAATGAATGCAACTTTGTTTTGTAGGGTGGTGGTTTGGTTTTAGAAAATTTGTGAGAACATCTCTTCTAAGCTGGGTTTCTTTTTTTGGGGTGGATTTTAGGGTTGTTGGCGAAAATTGGAAGGTTGGGTAATGTTTTGGTTGTTGTTCCAAGAAAAGTTGAGGTGATTTTGCTAACTAGTATTGTAGGTGTTGTTATAACGATTGTATGGTTGCTTGGTTTGGGCAACATAGTGGATGGTTTTAGTCTTATATTGGCACTTATCAGAAGAGTGTGGTCCTTCACAAATTTCACAAGTCAAGTATGGGTTTTGAATGGCTTGGATAGGAGCAATGATCGATTGGGTTCCTAATGCTTTTACTTTTTTTTATCAAGGTAGCTAATTGAGAAGTAATGGAAGCAAGGGTGTCAAGTTCATATGCCCAGAAGTTTTCTTGTAGACCATTCTTTAGACACCTTATTGGTAGTTTTTGGCTACCATTTCCTTGATTAGTTCATAGGCCTCTTCAATGAATTTGCTCTTTAAGGTTCTAATTGCACTTAAATTTTAGCTTTTTCATGCTCAATTTTAGTGTAATTTGACTTATATTTTAGCTTATTGTTTGTCATTTATTGAAAAAAAATACTCTTAAAATCACAATTTTCTTATGTGTAGGTGTAATCAAAGAAAATGAAGAATTTTGGTTAATTAGGACACAATGTGGAGGATTTTGGTGCAAATGGCCTTAATTAATGTCAATAGATCACATTGACACTTAAGGAGTTCTTTTTTTTTTTTTTTTACTTTCCTTCATTTTATTTTAACCTTGATTTCATAGAATTTTTTTTAGAAAAAATTGTGATAGAAATACTTATTAAATGTTGGAAATTTTTTTACAAAAAAAAAAGTTAAAAGGTCCAAGAATTATGGATGTGGTTAAAATGAAAAATATGAAAGATGCTTATATGGCACATTTGAGGGATTTGATTGGCTACTTAAAACTAACTTGGAAAAAGGTTCAAACTAGCTTAAAAAGAACCAAGAACCAGGGGAGAAAAGATAGAGCCTACGTGCACCATAATTAGCTATGTAGAAGCACCCAGCACACACCATCAGCAGCCATGCAATGGCTTAGATGAGCACCAGCAATGAAGGCTCCAAAAAATGTTTTAGCGCTTAAAGTCCCCCCATTTGCCTATAAGTAAGGGAAAGGGCTAGTCTTAGGGAGAACTTGGAGCCTAGGCCATTAATTTTTTAATTTCTACATTTTAATTTCTGTTTTCCTAGCTTCCAAACAACTTTGTTCTTCAATTTTCTTCATTGCATTTTACTGCTAATTTTCATATTTTAGTGTATTTTCTTCTAGTCTTTTCAAATCTTGCAATAAAATTTGAAGAATTAATCATTTTTTAGCTCTAAACAGTGCATATACCTTTACTTTTGCACTTATTTGTTGAATTGTTGAGGTTGATATTCATTCGATTTTTGCAACCTTATCAAAACTTGTTAGTTTTTATCTAATTTTTTTTTACAGGTTCTTAAGATACATCATCTTATATCAAATCTAGCTTGAATCTTTAAGTAAAGATTTCCAGATAATGGTTGGAAGGAGCGGTTGGAACAAATGAAGTGCCAGACATGGAAATTCTCTTTGGTGTGGATGTGCTCTCCTCATAAAGCTCTTTTGGTCTCTTTTCTTCTTAGATCTATGGTCTCATGTTTCAGTTGACAAATATTATTTTTTTCTTTGATTTCACTTAAGGATAAATGTTGTTTGGATTATTCATTGGTGAATATAATTTATGGAGAAATAACAGCAAACTATTTTGAGTTTTACTTTGTTGAGTTGTTTTTATGTTTGATATTTATGATCTATGTGTCGATTCTTGCTAGAAACTTATCAAATTTGATATCCTTAATGAAGTTAAAGAGTTTTTACAATTTATGATCAATTGGTAAATTTTTCTTTTAGATTCATTCAAATTAGTTCATGTACTACTTGACAGATTTCTTGCTTATCAATATTTCACTATTTCCTTTAATTTCTATTGCATTTTAGATTTGTTCTCTACATCATTTACTTGCTCTCTTAATCACCATTTAAAAATAGGTTCCTGTTGTTTAGTTTAGAAGAGCAACTTATTGGAATAACATGCTTAGTTTCATTTACTATTCACATAAGACATTACATGCGTAAAATTCATTGTTTGTTCATTTACTGTTCACTAGAATAACATAATTCAGTTTCATTTCATTTACTATTCTGTTTCCATTCATTTGTTTGTTCAAGTTTGTTAAGACATCTTGCTTTTTCATTTAGCTCTTTATTTGTCCATACAAAATGCACTTAGACTAAACTCATGTATACATTGTAGAAATTCAATTTTATTGCGTGTTTAGGTGCAAATTAGGTGCCTTCTGTTTGCAAATTTTTATGTTTTTGCATTCTTCATATGAATATGTAGAAAGTTAGTCATATAGGATTTGCATAGTTTAAATATTTTATTAGTAAAAAAAGAAAAAAAAAACAGTCTTGGTTTGCATTTGTTTTTATTTTTTTACAAAGTTCCTTTTCCATGTGATTTGCATGTTTAAATTCACTCTCTTTTAGATTTTGTTTAGGATCCTTGATATCAGTGGTTCATTTAGGTTGTGTACTGAAGATTTCAACATCATTTTAGAATAGTTTTAGTTGTAAAGTCAGTATAGGAAGTTCATGATAATTGTTATTTTATAGTTTGCATTAAAGTTTATTTCCCTAAAGTTTCTTTTAGAATTTTTAGTACTATTTTAATGTAAATATGTCTTTGTTTTGCACATTTCATTTTTAGCTTTGCATTATATTTTTCAATTGCATTTTATTTTTATTTAAATTTTTTTTTTTAGTTTTTCAATTGCATGTTACTTTCTTAGGTCAATTTCTTTTATAATTTGTTTTCTTATTTGATTTTCAAGTTTAATTTTGTAGAATCATTTTTTTTTATAATTATTAATTGAACAAACCAACTTTAGATAGGGAATGGAATAATTGGTAATTAAGCTAGGTGTATTTTTTAACTAATCCTTGAGGGATCGACACTTAGACTTTACATTCTCTATTATTACTTGATGGCCTAAATGCTTGCAGATTTATCCTATCAAGTTTTTGAAGTTGTTGTTGAGGATTAGGTTTAAAAAGTCCTAGGTTAATATTGACTTTCACCATACTCTACTATAGATTGGTTCACTTTAGTGTACATACCTTTGGCTAAAAATTAGATTTGCTTCATTTCTAGGTGTACATATTTAGAGTTTTTTTTTTGTTAGAGTGGTTTACTAGTCTTAGTGTTCTTAAGGCCTATGTAAGCATTCTATTAGGAATCATGAATTGATCCCTATAGATCTTGAGCTTGAGGTTACTTGTAGAAGAATTAGAAGGGAAAGATAAATTAATCCAACCAACACCATGGCCAAGTAAGACATTAGAGCCCTTAGTGATTATGTTGTACCTAATCTTCATGGTTTTCAACCTAGCATTAGGATGCTAGCCATACAAGCCAATAATTTTGAAATTAAACCTACAATCATCTAGGTGATATAGTAGTCAGTGCAATTTAGTGGTCATTCAAGTGAGGATCTAAATACTCATCTTTGGGACTTCTTGGAGATATGTGATACATTTAAACATAATGGTGTTACTAAAAATGCCATAAAGCTTAAGTTTTTTCTATTTTCCCTTAAAGATGGAGCCAATAGTTGGTTAGCCTTGATGCCTCCAGATTCCATTACCATTTAGGATGACTTAGTGTAGAAGTTCATGGCTAAATTTTTTCCTCCACTCAAGACAGTTAAGCTTGGAATGAAATTACTACATTTTTCCAACATGACTCGAAGACCTGGTGTGGGAGAGATACAAGGAGCTCTTAAGATGGTGTCCACACCATGAACTACTAAAATAGATGGAGATTCAAATACTTTGTAATGAGTTAGTTCCTAATAATAAGACATTCTTAGATGCTGCATCGAGAGGTGCTTTAATAAGTAAGACTTCTAACATAGTTATGATCTGATTGAAGATATGGCAACTAATAATTATCAGTGGTTTAATGAGAGATAGCATTATAGAAAAGCTTTGAGGGTGTAAGAGCTTAGTGAACTTATAACACTTAGTGCTAAGGTAGATTCCCTAGCCAAATCTGTAAAGTTTTTACATTGTAAGGTTACATGCCCATAACCTAGTCCTCGTTATTCTAGGTTTACTCATACCCATAATTCCATAGCTATGTGTGAGGTATGTGAGGTAAGACACCTCAGGGAGTCATATCTAGATATTCATTCAAAGTCAATTTCATTTATAGGATAGAACTAGAGATAGCCCAACAACCACTATTCTTCCATATACAGCCTAGGTTGGAGGAATAATCTTGTTTTTCTTTGGAATCAGCAACAAAACCACCATCCTACATTTTTTCAACCTAGTTAGGCACCATTACCACTAGTACCATCACCACCATAGCATGCTCAATTTTCTAGACCACTTTACCCATTAGGCTTTCAACAACCACATTATAAGTAGCAATTTTCACAATAACACTACACACTTCCATATCCATCTATACCACCCTTAGATAACAAGACCTCATTCAAGGATCTTTTATGTTCTTTTATTAGAGCTTAGACTATATCCATAAAAAACTTAAAGATCTATATTGGTTGGCTAGCTACATTTTCTAGTACCTGACCTCAAGGCACCTTACCTAGTAACATAAAAGTTAACCTAAGAGGGAAGGGAAAAAGCACTGCAAAGCAATCAACCTTAGGAGTAAGAAGCAAATAGCTAGTGATGAGGTCCAGATAGGGTAGATAAGGGTTCTGATTATGATGAGCTTGATAGGAACCTAATTCATAAAGCAAAAAAAAGTAAAAAGAAAGATAGGGGTGTAGTTCTTATTCATATCCAGTTATCACAAACACCATTCTTGAGTGCTATACTAAGCTCACCTAGGCTTATTTCTCTTAGAATTGAGCCATCTAGGCCTTATATTCTTTTTTCTAAATGAGTTTAGAAGTAGAAGAAAGATAAGCAATTCTCTAAATATTTTAAGGTGTTTAAGAAACTACACATTAATATCTCATTTTCAGATGTAGTTAAGCAGACACCTACTTATGCAAATTTATAAAGGATATTATCTTTCATAAGATAAGGCTTGAAGACTGTGAGACATTTACATTCACCAGTGAATGTATATCAGAGATTCAATAAGGACTACCTACTAAGATTAAAGATCTTAGTAGTTTTATAATTTCTTATACCATAGGTAATATGTCTTTTGACAAAGCTTCATGTGGCCTAAGTGCTACCATTAACCTAATGCCTTGGTCCATTTTTTAGAAATTAGGCATAAAAGAGGCCAAACTAACCTCAGCTACTCTACAATTAGCTAACAAGTCACTAAAATACCCTAAAAGGATAGTATAAGATGTTTTGGTCAAGGTAAAGAAATTCATTTTTCCTGCTGATTTTATTATGTTAGAAGTGAAGGTGGATTGTGAGATCTTAATTATTTTAAGAAGACCTTTTTTAGCCACTGGGAGGGCATTGATAAATGTTCAAAAGGGTGAATTGAATTTACTGGTACATGATCAAGAGGTTCGATTTAATATTTTTAAGGCTTTGAAGTATCCGAATGATTTTGAGAAGTGTTCTAAAGTAGAGGTAGTCAGTAGCTTGGTTCATGATGTTTTACACCTAGAGCATCTGATCTCACAATTTAAAGATTCTTTTTTCATTGATGAGGTAAAGGATATGGATTTGAGTGATGATAATGATGATGATGATGCGATTTTGATGATCTTTACTGATTGATATGCACCACCTCCTAGAGCTAAGCCTTTAATGGACATAGATACTCTCCCTAGAATAATTAAACCTTCGATAATGGACCCATAAGTTCTTGAGCTTAAACCATTACTCTTACACCTTAAGTATGCTTACTTAGGTGACAATCACAATTTGCCTATGATCATATCAACATCCTTGATTGATGATTAAGAGGAATGACTTCTTTCAGTCATACATAACCATAAGCTAGCTATAGGTTGGTCCATTACTGACATTCAAGGTATTAGTCCATCGTTTTGCACACACATATAATTTTCATGGATGATGGATGATGAATGATGGATTCAGGCAAACCATTGAGATGTAACAGAGGTTGAATTTGGCTATGAAAAAAGTGGTCAAAAGAGAGATTATTAAATGGTTAGATGTTGGGATCACATATCTGATTTTGGATAATGCATGGGTCAGCTCGATTTTGTATGCCTAAGAAATGTGGGAGGACAGTAGTGTAGAATCAGAATAATGAGATGATTCCTATAGGATTGTTATCGGATGGCAAGTTTATATAGATTACTAAAAGCTAAATAAGGCGATAAGAAAGGATCATTTTCCTCTGCCTTTTGTTGAAAAAATGTTGGATTGAGTATCTAGACATGTGTGTTACTATTTTTTAGATGGATATTCTGGATACAATTGGATAGCTATAGCTCTCGAAGACTAGAAGAAGACTACTTTTACTTGTCATTTTAGTACCTTTGCCTTTAGGTATGTATGATGGTGATTTTTTTGATATGGTAAAAGACTTCCTGAAGGTATTCATGGATGATTTTTTGGTCTTAAGTGATAGCTTTGAGGATTGGCTTGATCATTTAGCTCGTGTTTTTGACAAGATGTGAGGAAACCAACCTAGTGTTGAATTGGGAGAAATGTCATTTTACAGTTAGAAAAGGAATAATGCTAGGTCATAATGTTTTTATTGTAGGTATTGAGGTTAATAGAGCTAATATTAAGGTTATAGAAGATTGCCACCTCCAACTATAGTTAAGAGTATTAGGAGTTTTCTTGGACATGAAGATTTTATAAGAGATTCATTAAAGACTTTTCCAAGATTTCCAAACCCTTTTGCAGATTATTATAGAAAGAGGTGAAGTTTAAATTTGATGATGATTGCTTGCATGCTTTTTAAGTGCTTAAAGGGAAATTAGATTTCACTCTAGTCATTATAGCACCCAATTTGTCTCTACCATTTGAGCTTACATACGAAGCTAGTGACCATATAGTAAGAGCTATTCTAGGTTAGAGGATAGGAAAGTAATTTTATATTATATACTATGCAAGCAAGACTTTGATTGTGCTCAATTAAACAATGCTACTACTGAGAAAGAGCTATTAGAGTTTGTATTTTCTTTTAAAATGTTTTACTTTTATCTCATAGGCTCTAAAGTCATAATTTATACTGATCATGCTTTAACTAGATATCTCATGACCAAGAAGGATGCAAAACTTAGGTTGATTAGGTGGATTCTCCACCTACAGAAGTTTGATTTGGAGATTATAGATAAGAAAGGATGAAAAAACCACATGGCTAACCATTTTTCTAGGTTAGATAATGGCAGCTTTGACAATGACTTGAACATTGGTGAAACTTTCCTTGATAAGTAGTTGATGACATTTCAACATGATACCTTGGTTTGGTATGCTGATTATGTCAATTTCATTATTGGTGGAGTTTACCCCTAAATCTATCATTCCACCAAAAGAAGAAGTTTTTGCATAATGTCTGGTATTATGTTTGGGATGATCCTTATTTATTTAAACAGTACAAGGATCATATTTTAAGGTGATGTGTCCCAATGGAGGAAGTTGATGATATTCTGAGACATTGTCATGCTTCTAATTATGGTGGATACTTTGGATGATAGAATGCTACAACTAAAGTGCTTTAATTAGGATTTTATTGGTCCATTTTATTTTGAGATGCACATTTGTTTGTTCATATGTGTGATCAATGCCAAAAAGTTGGGAACATATCTAAGAGACATGAGATGCCCTTGAACCCGATTTAGAGGTTGAGATCTTTGATGAATGGGATATAAACTTTATGGGATCTTTTTATAGGAACCATTATATACTGATGGCTATGGATTATGTTTTGAAATGGGTAGAGGCAGTAGCTTTACCTACTAATGATGCTGGGGTAGTATTTAACTTTTTAAGGAAAATTATATTTTCTAGATTTAGAACTTTTAGAGTCATTATTAGTGATGAGGGATCCCATTTTTGTAATAAAGTGTTTGATGCATTAGTAGCAAAATATGGGGTCACTCATAAAGCTGCCATTGCTTATCATCCATAACGTAATAGTCAAGTACAAGTCTCAAATAGGGAAATCAAGACTATTCTTGAGAAAACTATGAATCCGAGTTGTAAAGATTGGTCTAAGAGATTATATGATCCATTATAGGCATATATGATCACCTTAAAACTCTAATTGGGATGTCACCCTATCAGTTCATATATGGGAAAGCTTGTCACTTGTTAGTAGAGTTAGAGCAGAAGGCATATTGGGTTATTAAGAATTGGAACTTGGATTTAAATGCTATAGGTGAGAAATGACTTTTATAGCTGCATGAGCTTGATAAGTTCCACTTGCATGCTTATTATAGATCTCAGTTATTTAAAGAAAAGAAGAAAAAATGGCAAAACAAGTTAATGCATTTGAGCTCGATCAAAATGTTTTGCTATTTAATTTTTGCTTAAAGCTTTTTTTTTAAGAAACTTAAGTCAAGATGGATGGTTCCATTTGTGGTGACATGAGTATTTCCCTATGACACTACTGAGATTATGGATGATGTGAAAGTGCTATTATTGGGCATAGATTGAAGCACTATTATGGAGGAGATGTTGGGGGAGTGATTAAAGTAATGCATTTTCAAGATTGATTCTCTTGAGCTTATAGTTTAGGCTTTTGACTTCAAAGAAAGAGCTTATTGGGAGGCAACCCAAGTTTTATTTTTCATGTTATTTCTTTTTATGCATGCTTATATATATATATGTGTGTTTGCATGTTTGTTCTCTTATACATATTCAATTTTAATGATTTGTACATAGTTGTTTCTGTGTTCATTTGGTTTTTGTACATATTAATATAGTTTCTTTGTTTAGTTGTTTTTTTTAATTTGTAGGCTTGAATGATAGCTTTAATTGGATACACTAGTTTCGGCCAAAGCTTGGATGGGACATTCAGCCACCAATCCTCTATGATGGTACATGAGTTTTCTTGTTCCTCTATTTTATGCTATATTGTTGATGTTTACACATTAAGGACAATGTGTTATTTAAGTTTGGGGGTATTGGGAAAGTTTTCAAAAAATTTTTTTAAAATATTTGAGTTTTCCTTAAGCTTGCCTTGAAATTTAGCTTAACATGTAGTACCATTGAATTTTTATTATGCTTTCTTTGAGTAGTTACGCACAAAGCCAATGATAGGTAATGATGGATAATGAATATAGCTTTAGGAAAAGATTGAATATGTGTGAAATATGAGATGATACTTAGGTTTAGAGAATTCTTGAATAAGGTATTCATTTATGAGTGATGTTTTGAATATTGAATTGCATTTTTTATCTAGTATTGTTTATGTAAGCATGAGATTGTTTTTTGCATTAGTCTTTAGAGTTATGCTTCATGATTCTAAAATTTGTTTTGATTATCTCTCGAAGTGAAATCTTAGAGGACATATGATGAGGGAAATGATATAAGCCATCCTTGGATTGTTTGAGCCTTTCAAGCTAACCTTGACATATTATTTCCGTAGTCACCCTATTCGAGCTTTATGATTCCTTTTCTTTATTTTGAAACCACATTACAAGCCCATAGCCTTTGTTTTGATATTTCCTATCTTTTTGGTTCCTTACCCTATATGCATTAGGACATTCATATGCATTATGAGCTATGCATCATTAGGGCAGAAGGGCTGAGTTTGGAAAGTTTGGGAAATAAAAAAATAAAAATAAAAAAAAGAAAAAATAAAGCAAGCTTGCAAAAAAAATTAAAAAAAAAAAACAATAAAGTATTTAAAAAGCAAAGAAAAGAAAAAAAAATGGGTACAATTAAATTTTGGGAATGATTCCTTATTCAAGCTTACCTTTCTTGCCTTGAGAGATTATTGATGAATGATCCTAGACATATAATGCATTGTTAAGGTACTTGAGCCTAAATGACTTTTATCATACCTTGACCTTAGCCTTACATTATAAGCTTAATAAAGTCCTAAATGATCCCAAATTATGTGTTTATCTACATTAATGGTGAGAGAAGTGATACACAAACTTATGGAACGAAAACATGCTTTATTGATCCTTGTTATTAAAATTTCATGTTTTGCATAACATTACTAGATCTCATGCAAGGAAGTGAGAGAGATGTTTCTTGCTTATGGAACCATATTTAGGAATGATCTTAGCCTAGGTTGATCCTTCTATATTAGCATTTATTCATGATTTTATTTAGTTATGTTCATTGATCAATCCATAAAGCATTATGTAGAATGAAGCATTGAAAGTATAGTGCGATTCTTGTAGACACCTATTTGTGTCTGGGCCCAATTAGGGCCTATTTGTGTCCCAATTTAATTGCGTCGGTCCCTTTCATACTTTGTTATTCTAATATATTATTAATATCATTACTTATTATTATTATTATATTATATTATATTATTATTGTTATTATATATTTATATTTTTTTCTTTTTTTTCCAGTCCTTTTTCTTTTTTTTTTTCCTTTTTTGTTCAAATTTGCATGTGGACAGGAAAGCAGGGAATCAGAATCTGACCCTTTGGTCAAAGGCTTAATTGCGAATCGAATTGCTAAAATTTTAAGACCAAAAATCACACTGGATAGAATACAATCCCAAGATTCAAGCCTGAGATTGATTCTGTCCATTTTCTTAAGTTGATCCTAGGATTGCCTAGAAATTGGACTTATCCTATAGAAAACAACATGCAAAAACACAGAGAAAAATTAAGAGAAAATTATTGGAAAAGTTTTGAAAATTTTTGGGCAAAAAAGGTTCTGAGAGATTAATTCTAGGATTTAGGGTTTAATTCATAGTTCTGGGTGTAATTCTAAGCTTCTAAATGTGAGTTTAAGGTTGCAGAAGGTTTACAGAAGGTTTAAAGCTATCTGGGAATTTTTCTGGATTTTTTTGGATTTTTTTAATTTTTATGGGTTTTTTGAAGAACTTTGAATTTTTAAGCAAAATTTTTTGGCGAAGGTTGAAGTTTTCGACGAGATCCTAGCAAGCTTTCTAGAATTTGGCACGTTTTCCAAAAATCAATGGATTTTTCAATTTTCGATTGAATTTCAACATTCTTAAAAACTGATTAGATTCTCAGTTTTCAGTTGAATTCATTGGTGGGTTTTCTAAAGAGAAGGCAGAGGGAAAATCAGCTAAAGAGAGAGAAGGGAAAAGGCTTTTAAAGGAAAACTCTAAAACTTAACTTTTATACAGCAACCAAACGACGTTGTTTCGAATAAGCTAGGATCCATGCATAGACCTGGTGACCCACGTGCAGACCTACGCTCCAACCTGACCCAATCTCAAGTTTTTCTTTTTTCATTTTATTTTATTTTATTTTAAACCTATTTTTATTATTTTTTTGGTTTTATTTTTTAAAAAATAAGAAAAAAGTTATTTTTGCCACTTTTATTACAAAAAAAAGAAAAAAATTTACAAAAAATATAATTTTGCAAAAAAAATGATAAAAAATCCTTTTAATAAAAAAATAATTTTCAAATAAACAAAAATAATTTTTATCATTTAAACTATTGGAGGATTGCTTTGAAGTAAGCCCTACCAAACTATTAAGAGGTTTTACTAATTTTTCTAGAATAAAAATTAATAAATCCGATGATGGAGCCTTTTCAGAGTATGACACTAGTCTCCATGAATACTCATGACATGAAAAAATTATCCTAAATTGCTACCAAACTATTAGGACAATTTTAGGATTAATTTTTAATATTAAAAATTTGATAAATTATAAAAATGATCAAGGCTTGGATAATTTGAAATCAAACTGATACCATTCTTTGGATGGGTGTTGTGGGGTGCTACAACCTTCTCCATGTGTAACCGACTCCTAAACCTAACATCTATTTATGCATATCAGAATATGTTTCAAGTGGCCAATCACACCTAACCAAAAAAGATTAGTAGAGACTTTCATTTATCCATGTCTAGCAGTAGGTCTATGGATCTATAAGTTATGATAGTTTGACGACTCCACTGGGGACAATAAAATTCAAGCTAGTCAATGACTTCTTATTATCCAAGCTTTGCTAAATAAATTTGGAATTATTCCATTTCATTGCTTATATCTGCTTTATTATTTATTTTTCTTATGTATACCTGCTTATTTATGTGTTCATATTTGCTTAGTTTTTTATTTATTGTATATATATATACCTATTATCCATTTGCATGTCCATAACATAAGCCCTCTACCTAGTCTTTACCTTTAGGAAGGAGTGAAGTACTTATGCCTTCGTGAAATTTCATGTCTCTGCATGGGCCTGCGAAACACTTCCACTCAGATTGAACCTTTTCCCTTTTATAGCCTATGATGGGTGAGGATTGGGGTGCCTTACTAGTCTGTAATAGACCATGATGTAGGGAACAATTTAGGGACCTTTCAGAATTAACCCAAACCATATATAGTCAACCTTAAGAGCCCAACCATAGATAGAGCCTTATATTCCCACTTATTGTAGATAATCCAAAATTCAAGGGCATGTTGTTATCTTATTTGCTATGTGATGTTTACATTATGTTTTGTTGAAGTGACTAACTAAATTTCTTTGTCTTTTTTTATTTCTTTTCTTTTTGTGTACATTCGTAAACATATTTACAAATTACATAGCATTTTTACCCCAAAGCTATTTCAATAAAAGCCCTCATGGATTTCGCAAAACATCATATTTGCACCTCATCTATACTATTCAAGTGTGACTCTCCCATAGATGTGAAGATGAAATCAAAAAAGAGGCAGCTAGAAGAAAGAGACTGTTTGCCACCTAGTCATGTCCGTACATTATCAGAATAAGTCCATCTGCTCCTCAAACATAATGATCTAAAAGGTTTATCAAACATATGGAATAGTATGACCCCTTTAAGGCAAGAGGCTTTTTGCAAGAAGTTTGGGCACATTGCATATCTCATGTCAGTGAAGGTTGACTACTCATTTATCAATGAGATGGTACAATTTTGGGATCCTTCCTATTAGTGTTTCATATTTAATGAGGTTGATCTAGTACCAATAATAGAGGACTACTCAACTCTAGTGGGTATGCATCTACTATATCTAGATAGAATGTACATGAAGAAACATAAATTAGAAAGTCGTAGGAAGCTAGGTTAGATGCCAAAAGCAGGAAAAGAGGTCATAGATTCATACATTCAAGAGAAAAGAGATCACAAGGGTATTCCGTGAGAGGTTCTTCGAGATTTATTGTCAAGCATCCAGATAATGATAAGGGAATGAATGCATTCGCTTTAGCCATATATGGGTTAGTCATTTTCCCTAAGGTCTTAGGCCACATTGAGATTGAAGTGGTGGATCTATTTGAGTAGATTGAAAATGAATGTAATCCTTCACCAGCTATCTTAATAGAAACTATCAGATATCTGAATTTTTGTAGGTAGAATGATAAAACACGCTTCATGTGCTACATACCCTTATTATATGTATGGATGAAGAGCTATTTTGAATGCAAGAAAAGTACCTTTACCAAACTTTATTTCTACACCCAGAGTTCGATTAGGAAATTCTGGCAGAGCACTTGGCCAGAAACAAAGACTTAAAAGAAGTGGAAATATATGCTGCAAGGGCTTACAGCTATTAAGTAAAATGGTTAGCACCATGGATGGATAGGGAACCTATGTTGTATCAATGTGGAAATGAGACAGGGGTTCCCCTTTTAGGTCTATGGGGGTCAATAAGTTATGCACCATTAATGGTAAAGAGACAGCATGGAGCTGAACAGTTTATTCCTATGACCTGAAATCTTAGCCAGTTTGGCTACTCATATGGGGAGCCTAAAACTTTCTAGAAGATTGATGGCATGATTAAGGCTTGAAAAAAAACCCAAGAGAGTAAGCCCAAGGCCATTCACAGATAGAGTCACTCAAGGGTATCTGATTTGGAGAAATAAAAGGGGTCAAGAGATTACATTTATGCCTTAAGATCCTCACCTGCCAGTGGGCCAAAAGTTAAACAATAAGCTTTCAGAGTTAGAGCATGAAATGGAAAAAGAGAAATTGAAGCAAGAAAGTTTAAAGCTGCAGGAAGAAAAGAACTAGTGGTAAAATAAAATTGAAAAATTAGAAATCCAAGTCCATAGGATCTCTAAGGAATACAGCAAGGCCCAAAAAGTTATTAGGGAACATAATGATACCCTTAAGGAGCTGAAAGAGCTACGATAGGAGCACAAAAGGTTACGCATACAGGTATAGGCCAAAGAAATAAATACCACATAAAAAGTTGGCCTATGAGAATGAAGAGTTAAAGAAAAAGCATTACCAAATAAAAGATGACTTTATAGAAGTTGAGTAAGAGAATCAGATGCTTGCAGATTATATTTTGACTTTGACATTAAAGCTAAATGAAAAAGAAATCATGTTAAGACCCTCATGGAAAGGCACAAAAAGTTATCCTATTAGATGTGGTGTGGTAAAAGAGAAGGATTAGGGAGAAAGAGATATATAGAGCACTTCGGCAAGGCCGTAATCAAAGCAGGTGAGATGGTAAAAAAGGCTAAGGCACTGAGAGCTTTAATTAAACAAGTATAAGATCATAGATAGAGGTTGTTAAACTTCATTGAGGAGGCTAAGGATCAGTATGAGCAAATTAAACATTTTTATAAAGGGATAGTACTAGATTCAATGTAAAACAGACTTCTGTGGAATAAATAAAAATTTCCTTTTGTTGGATTTTTTTAAAGGGGAAAATATTTTCTTTTCTTTTTTGTTCTTTTTCATGCATTTGCATCACACTTATTCATGCATTCATTATCATAACATCATCATTAAATTTTCAATTGTGGTACTAAGGTGCAAGAATAGCTACACATCAATACAATACTCAGGCTCGAGCTAGAAAGATAGAATAGGACAATACAAGTCACCTTAAAAGGATAGAAAAAGCTCACTAGAGGGAAAATTGAGCAAGATTCTGGACGCCTTAGAAAAGGTGAATAGAGGAAAATCAGTGGAAGAAGACACTCCATAGGAAGACACTGAATCAGTATATCCTCCTGGCTTTGGTTTGTAACAAACTCAAATTACCCTAATATTCCAACCTCAACAGATAGCTTTTCCAAAGTATAATTATCCAGGAATGACCTATACACCAGATCATGAGAATGTCCAAAGTTATGATAATCCTATTTTTGCCAAAAAAATAGCTGAGCCCATTCAACTCCCTATTGCAAATGAAGTAAAAGAAAAAGACCAGCCATAGACAGCTGTGCCCTTAGAAAGTTTTAAAACTGATCAAGCCATAAGCATGCTTGAAGAAAGATTGAGAGTTGTAAAGGGAATGGATTTCTATGGATCCATGGATGCAGTGGGACTTTGCCTAGTACCAAACGTAGTAATGCCACCAGAGTTTATAATACCAGAGTTTGAAAAGTATGATGGTACTAAATGTCCTATCACACATATCATCATGTACTATTGCAAAATGGCGACACATGCTAGTAATAAAAAGCTACTTATACATGTATTTCAAGATAGCTTAACTAGGTCAGTAACGAGGTGGTAAGTTCAGTTAGATATGATCTACATAAAAACATGGAAAGATTTAACTTGATCTTTTGTTAATTAGTGCCCTCATATCATTGACATGGCTTCTGACCATTTTTCCCTACAAGCAATGGAAAAAAAAGGCATCTAAATCCTTCAAGCAATAACGCTCAAAGATGGTAAGATGTAGCTACCCAAGTACAACCTCCCTTAATGAAAAAAACAATTATTGTGTTATTTGTGAACACTCTAAATTTGTCTTATTATGAGAGGATGATTAGAAATGCGACTAAAAACTTTGCTGATATGGTAATTTTGAGAGAGATCATTGAAAATGCCATAAAAAATGGTAAGCTTGAAAAATGTGAGTCTTTCAAAAGAGCACCTAAAAATAAGGAAAGTAAGACTCAAGTTGTGAGTCTTGAAAGATAGCAATTCAAAAATTACCCTCGACCTACCTACCCTACATACCATCACATTATGAGCCATACTTCTGTATTTTCTTACCAATCAAACACCCGACCCTCTTCTCCATCTTCACCAAGATCCTCTACATACCCAGTCAACACCACCAGTAATGCCAGAGAATCACGAATAAGGGAAAGACCCACTTTTGATCCTATACTCATAAGCTACACAAAGTTATATCAAGAGCTCTATAAAAACCATTTAATTACCCCTATTCCTACTAAGCAACTTGAACTCTTCTACCTCAAATGGTATGATTCTAATGCTCACTATGACTATCATTTTGGAGTAGCAAGATACTCTACTAAGAATTGTTTGCCTTTCAAGCATAGGGTGCAAAGTTTAATTAAGGAATGGTTGATAAGCTTTGACACTAGTAGGAATTCAACACCCAATGTCAGTAGGAATCTCTTGCCCAGTCACAAAGTCAATACTTTGGATGTGGGTGAAAAACATGTGAAAAAGAGAGTAAAAGAACTTAAGATACCATTCAACCAGTTGTATGAAGTCTTATGTAAAGCTGAGATGATACAACCAATAGTTTCATACATTTATGTGGAAAAATATAGCTCAAATAAAAAATGTAAGTATCATGGCAGGGCATCAAAACATTCAATCGATGTCTACAAGAAATTCTATGGTGAAGTTCAAAAGTTGATAGACTCTTACCAAATAGAGTTATATGAAGAGTCAAGAGCCTCAGAAGACATTGGGGTGGCTATGATAGACAAATGGGTGCTAAAACCTATCACTATACGTTGTAAGAAAAAGTCACAATCAGTTGGCATAAGTTTGTTCCCAAACCAGTAACTCTCAAAGTTTCACGCCTATTTCCTTATAAAGATAATAAAGTGGTGCCTTGAAAATATGAATGTGCGGTGATGCCTTAAGGGCAATAAAGGCTAAAAGCTGAAACTGCTAATATAATAGGAGTAAAAGGTATAATTAGAAGTGGAAGATGTTATATTCTAGTAACCTTGAAAAAAAAAAGAGAAATAGATTGAACTGGAGACTTCAAAGAAAGATGCCTTAAAGTTTGTGCCTAAAAATGAGGCCTGTGAGTTTTTGAAGCTAGTTAAACATAGTGAATATTCTGTGGTGGAGTAACTAAATAAGATGCCCACTAGAATTTCTTTACTATCACTTTTTTAAATTTTGAACCACATCACAATGCTCTATTAAAGGTATTGAATCAGGCTTATGTAGCCCATAATGTATTTGTAGAGAATGTGAATAATTTGGTAGAAAATATAATGGTGCCACATTATATCTCTTTTAACGATGATGAGATTTTGCTTGAAAGTAGAAGGAGCACCAAGGCCTTACACATCACTGTCAAATGTAAAAGCCATATAGTAGCTAAGGTCCTTATTGATAATGGATCACTTATGTCTACTCTAGCCAAGCTACCTTTTGATATGTCCTATATCTAAAATAGTTAGATGATGGTTTAAGCTTTTGATGAGACTAGATGAGAGGTCTTGAGGGATGTTGATTTACTTGTACAAATTGGGTCGTGTGTCTTCAACATAAAGTTCCAAGTCATGGATATCTATCTATCATATAGCTGTTTATTGGGAAGACCATAGATTTACAAGGTGGGCACTGTCCCTTCTTCATTGCATTAAAAAATCAAATTCAATGTAGAATGACAATTGGTGATTGTGGTTAGGGAAAAAGATTTGTTGGTAACCTAACCCATAAATGCCCCATATGTGGAAATGATAGAAGAATCATTGGAGTGCTGCTATCGATCTTTTAAACCTATTAATGTAATGGGTGAAGGATTTAAATTTAGTCAGATTATGATTAATTAGATGGTTAACAAGGGTTGGAGTAAAGGGTTCGACCTAGGCAAAAACTTTTAAGGGATAAGAGAGATTCCTAAGATTAAGGATTACAGCTAAAGATCTAGATTATGTTATGAGATTGAGGAATGGCAAAACAATAACAGAAGGGCAAAAAAAGAATCAATGATCTTTACCTTTTTGAATGAAACTTTCATTCCTTGAGGATACATGCACCAAGAAGTTGAAGAGAACATAAAAGAAAAACTAAAATGGGAGGAAGCTTTTGCCAAGTTGTCCATTAACATGATGGGTGATGAAAGTCAAGATGAGGAAACTTTGGTTTACCCCTGCTTGTCGAGATATGAATTGCAAAATTGAAAAGTCAGAATGCCTATTGTTGCCAAACTTTCTTCAATGTAATCACCTATCCTATTTGCTTATGCCCAAAAGCATTGGGATGAACTCTTATGTTTGGGCCTTTTATTTTCATTATGTCAATAAAAATAGGAGCATGCATTTTGTTCATCTCTTTCATTCCATTCATCACCCCATCAAAATTTTTTGCTAATATTTTTTATTTTATTAATTTTCAGGTTCTCAAATGAATGTGAAAATAATCATGACAATAATCCATGGTTTAACTTTGAAAATTCAATTAATACTAATGAACTTGATACTAAAGAAAATTCTAAAAAATACACTTTGTCTCTAAATTTAAAGAGGCTAATTGAATGGGAAGATAAATTCATTGAGCTTTATTAAGAGGTGGTAGAATTGATCAATTTAGATGATGCTAAAATAAGAAAGAAGTCAAGATTGGCACTTCACTCTCAGTGGTTGACCGACAGTAGTTAGAGGATTTACTTCGAGAGTTTGTGTATGTATTTGCCTAGTTTTACCAAGATATACCTGGACTCAGCACTAAAATAGTAGAGCATAAGTAACCATTAAAGCCAAAAAATAAACTAGTGTAGCAAAAACTAAGAAAAATAAAACTAGAGATGCTGTTGAAAATCAAAGAGGAAGTTAAAAAGCAATTTGATACAAGCTTTTTGCAAGTGGCTAAACATCCTGAATGGGTAACTAATATAGTACCTGTTCCCAAAAAGGATAGAAAGGTATGAATGTGTGTAGCTATCAAGATTTGAACAGAGCTAGCCTAAAGGATAACTTCCCTTTGCCTCATATAGATACATTGATGGATAATACAACCTGATATTTAGTGTTCTCTTTTATGGATGGATTCTTCAGCTATAATTAGATAAAGATGGCCCAAGACAATATGGAGAAAACCACATTTATCATTATGTGGGAAACTTTCTACTAGAAAGTTATGCCCTTTAGATTGAAAAATGTCAGGGTAACTTATCAAAGAGCTATGCTGACCCTTTTTCATGATATGATGCATAAGAAGATTGAAGTGCATGTGGATGGCATTATCACTAAACTTAAAAAAAAGAAGGATCATGTGGTCAATCTCAGGAAATTATTTAAGAGGTTAAGAAAGTTTTAACTCAAACTGAATTTGACTAAGTATATATTTGGGGCCAGGTCAAAGAAGTTGTTGGGATTTATAGTTAGTGAAAGAGGAATAGAAATTGACCTAGACAAAATTCAGGCCATTTAGAATCTATCCCCTTTAAGCACACAAAAGGAGGTTCGAGGCTTTTTAAGCCGATTGAACTATATTTCTCTGTTCATTTTTTAACTTACTTTCAAATGCGACCCCATTTTCAAATTTTTTCGAAAGAACAATCCTGAGGAGTGGAATGAACAATGTTAATAAGCCTTCAATAAGATCAAGCAGTACTTATCAAATCCTCTGATATTAGCATCTTTTGTTTCAAAAAAACTATTGATTCTATACATAGTGGTATATAAGGGATCAATGGGCTGTGTGCTAGGCCAACAAAATGATTTCAGTAAAAAAACAAAGAGCTATTTATTACCTGAGCAAGAAATTCACAAAGTATGAGCCCAAGTATTCATCACTAGAGAAAATGTGTTGTGCTTTGACTTGAATTGCTAAAAGACTCAGGTAATACATGGTCTACTACACAACTTGGCTCATAGCTAAATTGGATCTTATTAAATACATCTTCAAGAAACCATCACTATCAAGAAGAATTACAAGATGGCTGGTGATGCTTTCTGAATATGACATAGTATATGTAAGCCAAAAAGCAATCAAGGGAAATGTCCTTTTTAAATTCTTGGCTGACAGAGCCACTAATGATTATGAGCCCATGAAGCTTGATTTTTCAGATAAAGAACTAATGACTATCTTAGAGTTAGAGAAAGATAATGATGAGGAAGAGATATGGAGGATGTATTTCGATAGGGCTACCAATGCCATAGGATATGGGATCGGAGCAGTCTTAATATCTCCAAGAGAGCACTACTATCCTGTTATAGCAAGATTGAATTTTAACTACACCAATAATGTAGCCAAATATAATGCTTGTGTTATGGGGTTGCATGCTACATTGCACAAAAAAGTTAAAACATTAAGGGTGTTTAGGGATTCAGCTCTAGTTATTTATCAACTAAAAGGTGAATATGAAATAGGGATTCCAAACTCATCCCTTATCACAAAAACATCCTAGAGCTATGTAAATAGTTTAAAGTAATTCAATTTGAATACTTACCTCAAAAAGAAAATTAAATTGTAGATGCCTTGGCTACCTTGGTCGCAATGGTATAAAATTGATGATATTATAGAGATTTAGCCTATCAAATTAGATATCAAAGACATGCCAGTACATTATGCCAACTTGGAAGATGAGAATGATGGCCACCCCTGGTATTATGATATCATGCAATAACTAAGGAATTAGTAGTATCTAGATCAAGTAATAGAAAGTGACAAGAGAGTCTTACGAAGATTGGCTATGGGATTTTTTTTGGATGGAGAAATTATGTACAAACGACGTAAAGACCAAGTGTTATTACACTATACAGGCACTTTTGAGGCCAAAAAGATTATTGAGGAAGTTCATAATGACGCATGTGATGCACATGCAAATTGGCACATAATGGCAAGACAGGTCATACGGGTTAGATATTATTGGTTAATAATGGAAAAAGATTGCATCGATTATGCTAAAAAATACCATAAATGCCAGATTTATGTTGATAAGATTCATGCTTCACCCAGTGTTTTAGAAGTTATAGCATCACCTTTTCCATTTTTTATGTAGGAGATGGATGTCATTGGTCCTATCACACCAAAGGCCTCAAATGGGAATAGATTCATTTTTGTGATGATTGATTACTTCACTAAATGGGTCAAAGCCACTTCTTTCATAACTGTGACAAGATCAGTAGTCTAAAAATTCATCAAAAGAGAAATAATTTATAAATATGGGCTTTTAGAAAGGATCATCTTGGATAATGCAAAGAATTTAAATAGTAAGATGATGTAAGAAGTATGTGCTTAAAGAAGTATGTGCTTAGTTCAAAATCAAACAACATAATTTAGCTCCATAAGGCCCAAAAATGAATGGGATAGTAGAAGCTGCAAACAATAACATCAAAAGGGTTCTAGAGAAAATGATTGAAACATATAAGGACTGGCACGAAAAATTACCTTTTGCTTTACATGGGTATGAAACTTCTATACACACATTTACTAGGGTAACTCTTTTTTCCCTAGTATATAAGATGGAAGCTATATTGCCAATAGAAGTAGAGATCCCATCCCTAAGAGTTTTAAAGGAAATGGGATTAGAAAAAGTTGAATGGATTCAAGAGCACTATGAGCAATTGAACTTTATTAAGGAAAAGAGATTGATGGCACTTTGCAATGACCAATTATACCAAAAGAGAATGATAAGAGCTCATGACAGAAAGGTCAATCCTCATTAGTTTCGAGAAGGAGAGTTGGTGTTGAAGAGAATTATTCCAAGTTAGCATGTGATAGAGAAAAATGGACCCCGAATTGGGAAAGACCATATATGATAAAAAAAAGCTTTTTCGGGAGAGGCCTTAATCTTGTCAATGGAGATGAACTTTTTGGTCTTGTTAATTCTAATGCAATAAAGAAGTACTTTGCTTGATATCTTAAAAAAAAAAAAAAGAAAGTTTAAGTTGAAAACCCGAGAGAGTGGCTTGAAGTCAAAAAAAAATAGAGGGTTTAAGTTGAAAACCCGAAAGGGTGACTTGAATCCAAATGAAGACATTCAGGTTGAAACCTTGAAAAGCAACTTAAATTGAATAAAGTATGGTGTCACTTAGAAGGCATACCAGGGACAACAAATTTTAAAAAGCTTTAAAATGTTGGGGTATCATATCTTGATTGAGTTTTTGAAGGAGATCCTAGATTTATTATCATGGTTATCTGATTATTTGTCTGGGGCATTACTACCTCGAATAGTTGCTTCTATACATTTTCTTATACCATTATTTGTAATTTATTGCTTATCCAAATAAATGAAAGCCATCTCCTTGTTCTTTCTTCGTCTTATATAATGCTAATACATTTATCATGTCTCTTTATACCTTGCCATGAATGAAAGAAGTGCATAACTTGCATCCCACACTTTAAAGTTAAGATAATGATTTAATAATTGAACAAAGTCATAAGAAATTGTGTGTTACTTTGAAGAATTAAAGGAGACAAAGATCGAAGATGAACTCTTCCAAAATAAGAGAACAAAATGGCTTCTATAACGCTCTTGGGGAAAAAGATAACTATTTAGGCTGATGCCAAATATGTGCATTTAGGTTGATGAAAGATGATTTATTTGCCAAAGATGTGCATTTAGGATGGTTTCTTAGCTAAAATGTGCAGTGAAGATAAATATTCAAGGTAATGAAAGATGGTTTCTTTACTAAAGAGGTGTGAAAATAAGAATGCAGAAGCCTTAGTACCATAATTGATGTTTCATTCGCATTCTAGATAGGACATGCACTTACATTATTCATTCACTTGATCTTGGCACAGTACAGATCATTTCTTATGATTCGTGATTTAGTCCTGATCATTTATTTTCGATCTCAACTCGATCCTAGTCACTTTATTTTGACTCATAGTTTTATCCCAATCACATGATTCATGGTTTCGTCCCGATAATTTATTTTCGACCTTGACTTGGTCTTAGTCACCTTATTTTGACTCGTAATTTTATCCCAATCACATGATTAGTGATTTCATCCTGATTATTTATTTTCGACCTCAACACGGTCCTGATCACTTTATTTTGACTTGTGATTTTATCCCGGTCACATTATTCATGGTTTCATCTTGATCATTTATTTTTGACCTTGACTTAGTCTTGGTCTCCTTATTTTGACTCGTGGTTTCATCTCGGTCACGTGATTCGTGGTTTCATCTCGATCATTTATTTTTGACCTTGACTCAGTCTTGGTCACCTTATTTTGACTCGTGGTTTCGTCCCGATCACATGATTCATGGTTTTGTCTCGATCATTTATTTTCAACCTTGACTCGATCATGGTCACCTTATTTTGACTCATGGTTTCATCTCAGTCACATGATTCATGGTTTCATCTCAATTATTTATTTTTGATCTCGACTCGATCCTGGTCGCCTTATTTTGTGGTTTCGTCCCAATCACATGATTTGTGGTCTCATCCCGATCATTTTTTTTACCTTGACTCAATCCTGGTTGTTTTATTTTGACTCATTGTTTCATCCTGGTCGTATGATTCGTGATTTCATCCTGATCATTTATTTTCCACCTTGACTCAGTCTTAGTCGCCTTATTTTGACTCGTGATTTTATCTCGATTACATGATTCATGGTTTCATCCTGATCATTTATTTTTGACCTTGACACGGTCCTAGTCATTTTTATTTTGACTTGTGGTTTCATCTCGGTCACATGATCTATGGTTTCATCCCGATCATTTATTTTCGACCTCGACTCGATCCTGATCATTTTATTTTGACTCATAGTTTTGTCTCGATCACATGATTCATGGTTTCATCTCGATCATTTATTTTCGACTTCGACTAGGTCCTACTCACTTTATTTTGACTCGTAGTTTCGTCTCGATCACATGATTTATGGTTTCATCCCGATCATTTATTTTCGACCTCGACTCGGTCCTAGTCGCTTTTATTTTAACTCATGGTTTCATCCCAATCACTCGATCTTGGTTCAGTCCAGGTCATTTTTCAAATTTACAGATCATTCTTGATTCGACCCAAACAGAGTGGGTGTCTAGATCTTTACAACATCTCTATCTGACAAAGATGTGCAAAGAGGGACAACCATAGATACCCATTTGTGTCCAGGTCCAATTGGGGCCCATTTGTGTCCTAGTTTAATTGGGTTAGTCCCTTTCATAATTTGTTATTATAATATATTATTATTAATATTATTACTTATTATTATATTATATTATATTATTATATATTTATACTTTTTTCTCATTTTTTCCAGTGTTTTTTCTTTTCTTCTTTACTTTTTGTTCAAATTTGCATATGGACGGGAAAACAGGGAATCAGAATCTAACCTTTGTCAAAGGCTTAAAGATGAATCGAATTGCTAAAATTTTGGGATCAAAAATCACGATAGACAGAATGCAATCCTAAAAGTCAAGCTTGGGATTGATTCTGTCCGTTTCCTTAAGTTGATCCTAGGACTACCTATAAATTGGACTGATCCTATAGAAAATAACACACAAAAACACAAAAAAATTGAAAGGAAATTATTGGAAAAATTCTAAAAAATTTTGAGTAGAAAAGGTTTTGAGAGGTTAATTCTAGGATTCATAATTTAATTCATAGTTCTAGGTGTACTTCTAGGCTTCTAGAGGTGAATTTAAGGTTACAAAAGGTTTAAAGTAGGTTTAGAGCTATCTAGGAATTTTTTTGGATTTTCTTGATTTTTTTTAATATTTCTAGGTTTTTCTAGGTTTTTTGAAGAACTTTGAATTTTTCGACGAAGGTTGAAGTTTTCAATGAGATTCCGATAAGATTTCCAAAATTCAGCACGTTTTCCAAAAAATCAATGGGTTTTTCAATTTTTGGATGAATTTTTCAACAACAGTCTCAGAAACTAATGAGATTCCCAATTTTCAGTTGAATTTGCTAATGGATTTTCTAAAGAGAAGGCAGAGGAAAAATTGACTAGAGAAAAAGGGAATAAGGCTTTTGAAGGAAAACTTTGAAACTTGACTTTTATACTATAGCCGAACGACGTCATTTTGAATAAGCTAGGATCCATATGTAGACTTAGTGACACTTGTGCAGACCCGCGCTCTAATCCGACCCGATCACAAGTTTTTATTTTTTCATTTTTTTTATTTTTTTATTTTTTTATTTTTATTTTATTTGATTTTATTTTTAACCTATTTTTATTATTTTTTGGTTTAATTTAAAAAAACAAAAAAAAATGAGAAAAAAGTTATTTCTACCACTTCTATTAACAAAAAAAAAAGAAAAAATAATTTTTAAAAAAATAATTTTGTAAAAAAATGAAAAATGAAAAAAATGATGAAAATCCTATTAATGAAAAATAATAAATAAAAAAAATTTTTCAAATAAACAAAAATAATTTTTATCCTCTAAACTATTAGAGGATTACTTTGAAGTAGGCCCTACCAAACTATTAGGAGGCTTCACTAATTTTTCTAGAATAAAAGTTAATAAATCCAACGACAGAGCCTCTTCAAAGTAAGAACACTAGTTTTTATGAATACTCTTGAGGTGAGAGAATTATCCTAAATTGCTACCAAACTATTGGGACAATTTTAGGGTTAATTTTTAATATTAAAAATTTTGTAAATTATAAAAATGATCAAGGCTTGGATTATTTGAAATCAAATAGGTACCATTCTTTGGATGGGCGTTGTGGGGGTGCTACAACCTTTCCTATGCGTAATCGACTCCCGAACCTAACATCTATTTTTGTAGATCAAAATATGTTTAAGGTGGCCAATCACACCTAACCAAAAAAGATTGGTGGCAACTCCCTTTCATCCATGTCCAATGATAGGTTCATAGATCTATACATTATGACAATTCTTGCTCAATCTTCTTTTACTTGAGGACAAGCAAAAGCTTAAATTTAGGGGATTCGACTTATATTTTAGCTTATTCTTTGGCATTTTTTCACAAAAATACTCTTAAAATCACAATTGCCTTATTTGTAGGTGCAATCAACAAAAATGAAGAATTTTGTTTAATTGGGACACATTGTGGAGGATTTTGGTGCAAATGGCTTTAATTAATGTCAATAGGTCACATTGACGCTTAGGGTATTTTTTTTTTTACTTTCCTCACTTGATTTTATTTTAACCTTGATTTCATAGAATTGTTTTAGTAAAATTTGTGATAGAAATACTCATTAAGTGTTGGAATTCTTTTTAACAAAAAAAAAAAGTTGAAAGGTGCAAAAATTATGGATATGCTTGAAGTGAGAAATATGAAAGAGGCTAATGTGGCACATTTGAAAGAGTTGATTGGCTGCTTGAAACTGATTTGGGAAAAGGCTCAAATCGGTTAAAGAAGAATAAAGCACCAAGGGAGAAAACACAAAGCCCAGGCACACAATAATAAGCCATGCAAAGGCACACAACGCACACCATCAATAACCATGCAGTGGCCTGGGTGAGCACCAGTCGTGAAAGCTCTATAGAACTTTTTAGCACTAAAGGTCCCTCCCCTTTGCTTATAAATAAGCCTTAGGGAGAACTTGGAGCTTGGGTCTTTAGTTTTTTATTTCCTACATTTTCTTTTCTACCTTTCTAGCTTCCAAATAGCTTTGTTCTTTAATTTTCTTCATTGAATTTTACTATTAATTTTCATATATTAATGTATTTTCTTATGCTTTTTCCAAATCTTGCAATAAAATTTGAAGAATCAATCATTTTTTAGCTCAAAAACAATGTAGATACCTTTACTTTTCCACTTGTTTGTTGAATTACTGAAGTTGATATTCATTCAGTTTTTGTATTAAAACCTTATCAAAACTTGTTAGTTTTTGTTTAGATTTTTTTCTACAGGTTCTTAAGATAGATACCTTCATCATATATCAATCTAGCTTGAATCTTGATGTAAAGATTTCCAAATCAAGGTTGGAATGAGTGGTTGGAACAAGTGAGTTGCTAAACGTGGAACTTTTCTTTAATGTGGATTTGCTCTCCTCGTAGAGCTCTATTTGTTCTCTTTTCTTCCTATATCTATAGTCTTATGTTTTAGTTGATAAAGATTGTTAGTTTTTCTTTGATTTCACTTGAGGATAAATGTTGCTTAGATCATTGAATGGTGAATCTAATCTATGGAGACATAACAACATATTGGTTTGAGTTTTACTTTGTTGAGTTGCTTTTATGTTTGATATTTGTGATCTGTGTGTGGCTTCTTACTAGAAACCTATCAAAGTTGATGTCTTTAATGTAGTTGAAGAGTTTTTACAATTTATAACCAATTGTTAAAATTTTCTTTTGGATCCATTCAAATCAATTCATGTGCTACTTGACAAATTTTACGCTCATTAGTATTTTTTTTTTTTTAATTTCTGATGCATTTTAGATTTGGTCTCTGCATCATTTACTTGTCGTCTTAATCACCATTTAAAAATAGGTTCCTTTTGTTTAGTTTAAAAGAGCAACTCATTGGCATAACATGCTTAGTTTCATTTATTGTTCATATAAGACTTTGCATGCATGAAATTCATTGTTTGTTCATTTACTAATCACTGTAATAGAATAACTCGATTTCATTTTTTTTACTATTTTCTTTCATTCAATTGTTTGTTCAAGTTTGTTAAAGCATCTTGCTTCTTCATTTAGCTCTTTATTTGTCCACACACATGCATTTAGACTAAACTCATGTATACATTATAGAAATTCAATTTTGTTGCATGTTCTGGTGGAAAGTAGGTGCCTTTTATTTGCAAATTTTTATGTTTTTACATTCTTCATATAAAACTATAGAAAGTTAGTAGGATTTGCATATGTTAAATACTTCATCAGTAAAAAAAAAAAAAAAAACAGTCTCAATTTGCATTTGTTTTCTTTTCAAGGTTCCTTTTTCATGTGAATTGCATGTATTAATTTGCTCTCTTTTAGATTTTGTTTAGGATCCTTGATATTGATGGTTCATTTAGGTTGTGTATTGAAGATTTCAACATCATTTTAGAATAGTTTTAGTTGCAAAGTCAGTCTATGCACAAAGTTAGTATAAGAAGTTCATGATCAGTGTTGTTTTGTAATTTGCATTAAAGTTCATTTCTACAAAGTTTAGTTTTAGAATTTTAAGTACTATTTTCATGTAAATATGTCACTATTTTACACATTTGATTTTTAGCTTTGCATTCTATTTTTCAATTGCATGCTACTTTTCTTAGGTCAATTTCTTTTATGATTTGTTTTCTTATTTGATTTTTAATGTTAATTTTGTAGAATCATTTTTTTTATATAACTATTAATTGAACAAACCAACTTTAGATAGAGAATAAAGATAAACGTTAATTAAGCTAGGTATCTTCTTTAACTAATCTTTAAGGGATCGACACTCATACTTTACAATCTCTATTATTACTTGACAACCTATGCACTTGTAAAATTATCCAATCAGGTTTTTGCTCTTACAATTGAGTCTATACTTGTCCTTGTTGATAGCGTCAACCCATTGTAGAAAATATGCACTTGGAGCCATTTTGATAGCCTATGATATGGACACTTTCTTAGCAACCTTTTATACCTTTCCTATAAATCATATAGTCACATAGGTCACATAGTATATATGACTTAAACAGGCATTAAATGCAAATAAAAAAAAAACTGTTTTACATGGTTAATCTAGACCAAAATACTACAATGTATGGAAACTAAGACTTATGAACTAAGATGCTAAGAAAATGCAACCCTACCTAAGGAATTTGTAAAAACTATTTTACTAGCACAAAATAGACAAGAAAACAACCAAGAAGGTGTAGGAAAGTTTTGCTTAAAACTAACCAAAAATGCTTTAAAAAAATACACAAGTTGGAACATAAAACATAAGTAAACTATGGATCTAGTAAGCTAAATGCAATCAAAACTAACCCTAGCTACATATAATGTGACAAACTATGTTATAACTATTAGCTTTTTAGGTGAGATGGTGATCAAAGAAAGAGATGAATTGGATTTTTTTAAATTCTTTCCAAATAATGATTTCAAAATAATTGAATGAAAAATTAAAATCAACATCAAAATATGATGCAAATGACAACAATTTATATATCTTGAAGTAAATATATTAAACAATGAAAACAAAGAGATAAGGATAGAGAAACCAAATACAAAGATTTATAAAGGTTTGATCTTTCTCCACAAGGCACTTACGTCCTTTCTTCTTGGTTGTCCACAACAAAGCTTTAATCCACTAATCTTGAATTGAAAATACAAACCTATCTTTTTCTCTCTATGGCTTAAGATAGAAACCTCTACCTTTTGTAGTATTTTACCCAATCTCACTACAAAACTCTAAAAAAGATACCTTACTTCTTACTCTTTTCCCATTTTATATATCAAAGGTAATTTTGTAAACAATAGAACAACCTCTCTAAGGCTAGGTGTTTGCCAAGTTTAAGTACAAGGAAATGATGAATACATAACAAATATGATTTAGATACAATAAATACAAAGATATAGACTTTAAAGCTCTAAAATTCTTGATTTCTTTAAGAGAATGAATATATGACTTGTTTAATCTTACTCTCTTGATTTATCAGCTTTTTAGTGTGTTGGAATGCCCAATTTATAGAGAAAAATGAGCAAATAGCCATTGGAAATGGTTGGGAAATGAAAAACCATGTTTTCCTCATTTGAAACTAGCCGTTAGAGCTTGTTTGGACAAAGGGATCAATTGGTTTCGATAGGGGATCAATTCTTTCTTAGATTTTACTCAATGTTTTACCATTATAGCCTAGGGGATCGATTGGTTTTGGTACCTGATTGATTAGGTCAACCAAATTTTATAGACTTAATGATTCTAGATGAACAATACCACTGGTTGTCTTCTATTTTGCACTCTACTCACCAATTTAATCATATCTTGAGTTATACAACTCCAAATCAAAAACCACTTGAAGATTTAGAAACTAGACTTAAAGGGCTTTATATCCATATAAAATTCATCATCTAATTCATTGTATTCAAATTATAGTGAATTTTCAAAACTACCATTTGTGCAGTTTTTAAACAACTGCATAGTATATAGTAAAAGTTCAAAATCTTTTTTGTGAAAATTTGGATTTTGATTTTGTTTGATCTATTTGAAAGTAGACTCAAAGAACTTTCCAACTATATAAAATTCAAATATTAAAACTTTGTGAATTAATAAATAAAAAATAAAAACAAGTTCAATGTTTGAAAACTTTATTCTTGTAAAACAACTTTGTTAAGTTAATCTATTTTTCAAAACGAATATTATCAAAATTAAATTAACTCCAAAATGAATAAATTTACTTTAAAAACAACAATTGGACTTTTATTTAAGCTCAAATAAATCATGTTTAAAGATACTTTTGATTTAAGAAATAAGAAAACATAAAGAAAGGTTTGTTTAAACTTTGAAAATCATAGTATTTACTTAGTACCAAAATAATAAAACTTAAAAACATGTATTAAATAAATTTTTTCAAAATCTTGATCAAACTTATTTAGCTTAATATTTTGTCATTTCAAAATAAGGATCAATTCCAGGCTAATGCATGAAACAACAAACCTATGTCTAAGACATTTAGTCAACCATGTAATAGACACTTAAACAATTTAATAACATAATAGAAGCATAAAAGCAATATGTAAACAGCAATAAAAACTAAAAGACAGAATATAAAAATTGGACAGAAAAATTAAAGAGCAAGAAATAAAAAGTGCACTTAAATAAACACATAAAGGTTAAGCTTATAGAGCCCTATGATGTTTCCATCAAATTAGCTTCCAAAGCCATACTTCTCAAGTTTCAAATAGCTCTAAATACATACAAGAAGTGCTGCAAAAGTAAAGAGAATAAAAATTAAAATCTAAAATTAAAAATTGGCAACATCAAATGTAAACTGAACTTGAAATATAATAAGAAAATTCAAGAAAGTTTCCATGTTTGCAAGGATAGGAAATTAAACAAACTAAATAAAAGTGATGTAAAGTAAACTAGAAATAAAAAGAAAATAGTATCTCAAAAAAGATCTGTTTGGCCAACAAGTGTGTTGCCAATAGCTTTCGAAGAGATACCTAAACTAAGAAGAAGAAGAAAAACTAAACAAGCCTCACACAATCCTCCTCCCTAAGCATAAGTCAAGCCCTTATTAAATACATGCAAATAAGATGAAATAATTCCCCAAAAAGTCATGGCAAAATCAACAAAGACTGCCTGCTAGTCATGTTGAAATAGGAAAACACAAGAAGAAAAATCATGTTCTAAGCAATCAAGTTTGGCTTTCCCTTTTTGTCCCCTTAAATGTCCTATTTTGAAACCTTATCCTAGGTCTTTCTCAGCTCATAAATGGTTTATTAAGCCATACAAACCAGTAGTAATGCTTGACTTTTATTTTTATTTTGTTCCTACTTATTACTTGACTTGCGATTGGTTCCCCTTGCTTTCTCTTTGTGTTTTTTTTTTTTTCATAACCAATTTTCTCCATAACTAATTGTCAAATAAGGAGGTATAAAGTCAAAGAAAGACTAGCAAAAAAGCTACATCACCAATGACTTTACAACCAAAGAAAAATTGCAAACTCCTTATCAACCAATTTTAAGATAGGTTCGGCTCCTTTTTTTCACTCATTTGTCAAATCTTTTTGGTCAAATTATAGATTGTTTGGCTTCCATTTTGTTATCATTTAAGCTTTAGTCCAAGCTTGAAGCTCTTCTAGTAAGCCTTCATTTTTAATCCAAGTTAGCCACAAGGTGTCAAGCTTTAATGTGTCTCAAGCTGTTAATCTTTGGGCTCTAATAAAGGGAGCTAAATACCACCATTTTAGCTCTTTCTTTGCTCGGTTAAATAGTTGGTATCCCTCTTTAAATGTTCCTTGGCAGCTTGCTAAATTTGCTGTACACAAAGTAGTTTAATTTCCTCTCCATGCAACATATGAGTTGAAGTAACTTAGCATCCTTATCTATTTATTCCATTGATCTACCATATGATGAGCCATGCATTCCACGTAAGTGTGGTCAACTCCTTTCATGCATATACAATATGGAATCAAGTAAATTTCACCTTGTCTTTTTAATTTTCTAATTTTCTACACATGAGACAATTAAATACAATTTGGTAGATAAGTAAATAAATTTGCTAAGAATCAAGCAAAAATTAACTAAGTGTCACAATTAATTAAATCAGTTCATGATAATTCTATAAAAAAAATTATCAGGTTGTTTGCTCTCTTCTAAGTCATCCTTAATGTTCTTTTAGTTTTCTTGTCAAGCAAAGCTAAATCAACAATTCTCAACCTACACATACAAAAAAAAGATCAAACTAAGAATAGCAATAAAAGTAAATATCTAAATTACAAAGTGAAAAAGTTGGTAATGATGTTGGTATTGGAGCACCAAAATAATCATTGGCAATAACACCAAAAACTTGATTGATGCTTTTTAGCCCATTAGTGCATAGGTTACATCCTAGTAAAGTGTGTGAGTAGAGTATCATTCCCTCAAAAATTACATAATGGTGTTGAAAGCGAAGTGCCAAAATGAGTCCTTCAACTTTATATTTAGATGGATCAAAAATGGTTTAGAGATTGAAATGAAAATAAAATAAGAATGATGTAAATATAAAAGGTTGATTGCAATGCTAAACAAGATGTAGAAAGATTACAAAAACTAGTGAAACTGAAACTAAAAAGGAGTAAAAAAAATGGAATAAAGTATGAAGGGATGCTCTAAAAGTGAACTCAGTTTCTAGTACAGGGGTTAGGTTGGGGAGATGAACTTGGATGGTTTCACTTTGGCCTAAACTATTTTGAATTTGAAAAAGTAATCTTAAATTTGAATGGGGTGGCCAAATAAATGAAGTTTCTTGTATAAGGTAGAGCTTGTGTGGCCGAATAGCACTCTTAGATTGGTTCATTTTTGCCACCGATGCTTAGGTGTCCATGACATGTCAACTACACTTTGAATTTTGAATGAAGATGTGGTAGATTTAACTAGGTTTTTGAATTTGGTTACGAGATCTTTTTTATTCTTTCAATTAGCTTAAAACTATTTTGAATTTGAAAGAGTCTTCTTTGAATAGCTTGCTTAGCTTAAGCTTTTTTTTTTTTTTTTTTTGGCCTAAATATGGGCTGAGGTTTGCTTCCAAAGTTTGCCACCTTTGCATGGTTTATGAATTATTTCATACATGGCCAAATGGTTCTTGTAAGGTTTTCAAGCTTTGGCTAAATGGTACCCATCACCTTTGTATGCATTGCATGGTTTTCATGCATAGCTACTTTGTCACCTTTGCATGGTTTCATGGTTTTTGCCATTTTCATCCAACTTGTCTAATATTTTTATGTAAACTTGAAAATCAAGAAATCAACACATTAAGGCACAGAATGGATTGAATTTATACAAAATTTCAAAATTTAAAGGTAAAAATAACCTATAAAAAGCTATAATTTTCATAGTTATTAGTGGGCCTTAAGTTTACAATCCATAAAAAATGTGATTCAGTCATTTTAACAATACTAGAAATTAGTATAGTACTTTTAGAATTATGTAAAAATACTTTAAGGGCTTGTACCTTCTTCGACTCATTGTATTCATGAGCAAAGTGACCTATTTTGCCATAGTTAAAACATTTAACTCTCACTTTTGTTCTTCTTAAGATGACCCAACTCTGAATTTGTTTTTTTTAGGATGAGCTTTAGGACCCTGTCCTTTGTTGATTTGGCCATTTTTTGGCCTCTGTAGAGCTTTCTCATTGTTCCTACCATGTACCATACATTTGAAGCCCAAAGTTTCTTTTAAATTGAAATATACCATATAAGCATCAACATTAGCCTTAGATGTTTCCATACAAACTTTCTTCAATTAAAGATGATGGGAAACATTATCGAGATTTTTATGTTCTCATTTTGGGTAAGGTGCACCTTCATGTGTTCCCAAATCGATGACAAAACATAGATGATAGCTTGAATGTATTGTTCATCTATCAAAGTGTGGCCAGCCTAATTCAGCTTGCTTATCATGTTTGACATCTCTTTCACATGCTACTTTAGATTATGATTATGTAATTTCTTGTAGGTGTCAAACTTGATAGTAAGCTGCTTTAGTTTGGTAACTGAAGTTGCACCAAATTTTACTTTAAGGCACTCCATATTTCTTTGGCTATTCCATGATACTGAAACTTGGCATAATATCATTCTCCATACTGCTAAGTAACGTAATGCTTGCAATGGAGTTTTTCTTTTTTTTAGGCCTTATAAGCCTCTCAGTCCATCTTGTGCCAAGGCATATTCCCTTCTTAGGTTCATCAAAGACATTGTTCATAACATCAAGAACCTCTTGTTCTTCAAATACATATTGGATTTTCATACCTCAAATCTCATAAATATCCCCCATTCAACTTCTCACCTTTATTGACTCAACAACAATGTTCTTAGAAGCAAAAGCCATTTCATAGTATAATTCTATATTCAAGAGACATAAGCACTAATTAATACCTACCATTGCACACTTCTCATTTTGCCACAATGTTAGAAATGAAACAATGAAAACTGTTCAGATAAAAATAAAACCAAAAGGTCATTATGTTCATAATCAAATTCCTTTTTTTAATGTGTTTGATTATTGACTTGTTGATTTCATTATGCAAAATCAATCATTCTAAGATAGCAAAATTCAATTATATTAAAACTCCTACTAACAATAAGGTTAACCTATAATCAATAATATATATTGATTTCACACAAACAAGCTTTACAAAGCATTGACCAAATCCATAAACATGTTCATAAATATATATATATATACATATGCTAAATGTTGGCTAAACCATTCTCCTAATTATTTATAAATGACTTATGGAAGAACAAGGATGGATTTCACAAACTCTTTTGACAGTTTTGCATTCACATTGGTCATTTATGTAGGTTTAGGAATTTTGTGTTTCCTACGATGAAAACTTGCATAGACTAAAAGGGTCACATTCTTCTTTGCCCCCATTCTTATGTATTCTTTCACAAAGTTCTTAATTAATGTTTCATATTTAAAATCACTCTCCAAAGACATATAGATATTTTAAAGAAGATTCGTTTGCCTTAGAGTAAAACATTTACTCTTTAGCATTTCTTATTTTGATCTAATCATTTCTAATGTGCAAGCAATCGTACCAAATCAATTCTTAGATCATATCATTGATCAAGATGACATAACTCTTAATATCATCATTTGAATCCATTTAGTATTGCGTTAATTCCAATATCAGCATTATGACTCTTAAAAATTGAGCTTGTGTCCTCATAATAATTGGAGTCCTTACAAAAATAAAAATGATTTTCTATAGCTAGATACAAGAAAAATTCATGAATCCATGAGTCAACACAAGTTTAAAAAAATTAAAACACATCTCAATAATTTTTGTGTGATTTGTCCTCCTAAAGCAACCAAAGACAAAACAATTATAAAAAGGAATTTTTTTAAATGTAAAGTATATTTTTAAAAAAGAAAATATATTGGCATTCAAATGCTTTTTTATTGTTAAAAAAATAATTTTTTTTAAAATGTGCCTAGGACATTCGAATGCTTTGAGTCTGCCATTTAAATGCTCTATTGGAAATAAAAAAAAAATCTAATCCAAAAGGTAGAACAACAATGGCATTTCTACTTTCTTCCAAGAATTATCACACAACAAACTTATACAATTTCACATCAACTCTTATTGATTTTCGTAAGCACACAAGAACATATCAAAATGTTTTAGTGTTTTATAAAGAACATGCAAAAATAAACTAGAACACAAGCCAACCTGGTTCAAGTACTAATGAAAGATAATCTAATGCAAGAAATATGTATGAATATAATCATATATACTTGCTTGCTTAGCGAAAGCTGAAGTGTGATCAATATATAGAAGTGATTCTCTAACTTGAGTCACTAGTCATTGAATAAAATCACGAACAAAAATTGTTTGCTTCAACAACATAAATCCTTTACACCAAATGCAAGAATTCTTTTTAACATTTATTGATTGCTAAGCTTTCTTTCCCTCTCTTTCTCTCATTATTTTTCTTTTTTTGTGAGAAATGTATTTTTTTTTACTTTCTTTAATGGCTGAATGCCGTTCGCTTCATAAGAGATAAGAGACAACCATTCTTTGCACTAATAATAAATTGCTCAAGGCAATTGCTAAGCAATTGGAGTGCATATGTCACTCATTAAAGGTGGACTTGACCCTTAATACTTACAATCTTACTTGGAAAATAAAATCTTACCCAAATTATTAAAAGATAAGATTTTATTGATTTAAAAATATAAATATTTGAAAATCTTAATGAATCCATTGATGGAGCCTCTTTAGATAATAACAGTAATCTCTTTGAATACTTCTAAAGTGAGAAAATGTTCTTAAATTGCTACCAAACTATTTGAGTAATTTTAAGAACAATTTTTAATATTAAAAAATTTGGTAAGACTTTTAAGATATTTTAGGCTTTGGAAAACATGAAATAAATTGTACCATCCTTTAGATAAGCATTTTGGGGGTGCTATAACATTCCCCAATAGTAACTATACTCTTGGACCTTGCTTGGTTTCGTAGATTTAAATCTACTCTTTTAAAGAATTTGAGCCAAGCCTAGGATTTTTTTTTTTAAAAAAGGGGATAGATTCAGTTAGATGGTCAATCACATCTAAACAAAAGAGATTTGCAATGACTCCTCTTATTATTTATAACAATTGAGTTTTCAGACTTATATGACACTCACCTTATGAAAACTTTCACCATTCATAAGCTCACTAACTTGTTCACCAAGTAAACTTTATCACCAAGCAATATCTTCAATGAATCTAAAAATATTCCAATTAAATGTTTAACAAAATATTTTAGAATTTGAGTCAATACTTTCAACAATTTCTATATTGACCTAAATTTTATCAAATCATCCAAATTAATGCTAGAAATACTTGTCTCCTCCAGCAACGTAAGTCTTATACAATCTTCTTTTGATACCATTTGTTATGGTATCAAATTCACATATATCTCAAACTACACTTTAATACAACTATTAGGTCAAGCCTTAACCAATCAGCATCTTAGCAAGTGGAAGCATAATTGAATAATAAATCATTCACACAAGAGACAATAATTAAAATAGTTTGACTCTTAATTAACCTACGACTATAGATAAGAGAAAACTTTCACTCATTGTACAAAATTACAAACAAATCAACAATTAACAATCTACTTAAGCATTCACAGTCAATCCCAATCCAAACAACCACTCAATAAACACAAATCAATCTCAACCCAATGTATAAGCATTCTTGCTCAATCATCTATGATCACTTTTGCTTGGTCTCTACCAATTCCAAATCAAATATTCACATACATGGGTACTCTACAGTTGCCTTATAGAATGCCTACACTCCTAACTCCATAAAAACCCTATAATTTTCCTTAGACTTCATTTTTTTCTCATTATTCATCCTATGAAAACTCTCATGATCTCTGAGTCACTAACTTGTCCATTAAATAAATTTTATCATCAAACAATATGTTCATTAAATCCTAAAATATCTTAAATAATATTTTTTTATTTATGATTCAATAATTGTTTTAATACTATAAATGATGCTTCACTCAACTTTGCTTGCATAATTTTTTCATAAAAGGTGTCTATTACAAATAAAAAATATGATTACAATAAAATAACTTTTTTTATCCACTAGATAAGGGATAAGAGTGGGGATGGTGGGATTCATATTAAATGTGTAAATGACACATTAGTACTTACAAGGTACTTGGACTCGATTAAGATAAGACTCGAATTCAGCTCAATCATTGTCAAGCTAAGCTCGAGCTCAAACTCGAGTAACTCAACTTATGTAGCGAGTCAAATTCAAACATCCTAATGCTCAACTTGAATAGCTTGCAAACCTAATCGAGCTGTCATATTTTAATATATATTTTTATTATTTTAATAAAAAATTACTATTTAACCCTTATATGTAGTTCAAAGTTCAAATACAAATAACTGAGTTTAAAGCTAAACATGAAAATCAAGCTTGTTTTTTATTCAGTAAAATGAGCCTAATCGAGTAAGCTTGAGTAGCTTGATTTTTCTTAAGTCGAGCTTGAGTTTAAAAATTAAAACTCAATTAAGCTTGAGTCAAGTTTTAAGAAGCAACTTTGAGTTGAGCTTAAGTTCGAGCTTCTCATTATATCAATTCAGTTAGGCTCAATTAGACCCCTAGTTTGAAGTCCTACATTACATGTTTTTCTTAACCTTCTTAGTCATTAGGTCAAAAAACTGAAGACACAATCAAATAACTTTCAATATCTATTAAATAGTACATTATTAGAAGAAATTAATATACATACTAATAAAATAAACAAACTAATATAAATTGAACTAAACTCACATATTGTAAGACTTAAAATCTAAAGATTTTAAAATCTCTTTTTACCATTACCATTGAGATAAGACTTTATTGATAATTTTGCTTGGATAATTTGTTTTGTATTATTGTGACTTATTCATAGAGTGACTTATTCACTTTTGGATAATTTGTTTTATATTAACTATTAAACCACAAGACAAGTTCATATTTCATTTGTCCAAACGAGTTGGTACAATTCCATAGGATAGACTTGTCTTCAACAATAATCTTATCCCATCAATTTTAGGGTTTCAAAGCCTTATAGTTGAAACTTAAATCAAATTCATCTTAATGTTGAATGTCTAATAAGTTTCACATACACTGACATAGTGCATAGTAATTTAAATTCAATTAATTGAACCCAGGAATGATATTACTATTAATTAATTAACAGAATCATATCATTTGGTTTATATATCTAATTTAAGATCATGATTAATTTAGAGTCTTTTCCAGCCTAGGGTTTTGTAAGAGAGTTTTTCCAAGTCTTGATAGTTGCAAGAATCTATAATCTTAGTATTTTGGATGGAGGCTTGTATCTAAGTATCTAGTGGTCTTTATGGTTTAAAGAAGAGTTGAGTTCTGTGTTAGGGAGGAAATGGTAGAGGAGTTAAAAGATATATGGTCAAAGTTTACGCTCACTAAAGAGGAAAAAGAAATTATGGAAATAGCAGATCTAATAGATGACATTGATCATTCAAAAGAACTATAGGTGGTAGGAAAGTTATTAAATAGTAGAACTTTTAATAGGAAGGCCATGATCAACACACTCAAGATGATATGGAAACTTTCAAAAGAGATGAGAGTGACGGTGCTGGAGACTAACTTGTTTATCTTCAAATTTAGCATAAAGAATGATGAAATAAAAGTGTTGGAAGGATCATTATAGACTTTTAAGAAAAACTTGATTGTCTTCAAAGACTACATTGGAGAATTATGACCATCAGACTATAAATTTGATAAGGTAGATTTTTAGATCAGGGTTTCTAAGCTAGCTCTAAAATTAATGAACAAAGACATGGTAAAGAGAATTGGTAACAAGTTGGCTATTTTAAAGGAGTTGACAACAACGATCTTTTGTCATCAAATAGAGCTTTCTTGAGACTAAGGGTGGAGATAGACATCACCAAACCTCTAAAAAGATTTATATCAATCTCTAGAAAGAATAAGGATGTTGGGATGTGAGGTAAGTTAACGTACAAAAGACTGGCAAATTTTGCTATGTATGTGGGATGCTAGGTCACACAGAGATGGAGTGTGAAATGGATGTGGAGGATAATAGTGAGGATAAACACTAAAAAGATTGGCTTAGAGCTTTTCCAATTAAAAGAGTAAGCATCATAATGATAGAGAAAAACTTGAATGTGAGACATCACCAGTGCCATACAAAAAAAGGATAAAGTTAGAGGGACAGTAACAAACTCAAACAGTGGACATGAACGAAATTAAATGAAGAACAAAATGGTATAAATGGAGGAAGGGTGGATAGTTGAATAGATGAAAAAGGAAAAAGTTCTGTTCGAGAAAACATTAATGATAGAAATAAAGCTGTGGGAAGTGAAAGGAAAATAATGAGTGATCTAGGGGACAAGGGAAAAAATCAATGGATGAAAGAGACCGAGGAAATCTACCAAGCCATAATCCAAATGAATCCCAACAAACCACTTAGACCTAGCAGTATGCTTGTATTATTTTTTAAAAAATATTGGCATCTTGTTAAAAATGGTGTCACCAATTTTTGTCTGTCTTGTCATAAGGGTGATGAAGACATTAATGAGATTAATCATACTTATTTAGTTTTTATCCTAAAAACCTAAGATCCCAAAACTATTACAAGATTTAGGCTTATTAGCTTATGAAATATCATTTACAAGATTATCTCGAAAGTTTTAGTAAACAAGGTTAAAGAAATTCTTTCTTATTGTATTAGTGAGGCTCAAAGTGTTTTTGGTCTAAGTAGATTACTATCTGACAATATCCCTATGAACTAATACACCATTTGAAGAATAAAAATAGGGGAAAATGAGGTCTTTTGCCTTGAAATTAGATATGAGCAAGGCGAATGACAAAATGGAGTGGAATTTCCTAAAAGCAGTCATGAAAAAATTAGGATTCCCTTTAAATTGGGCAGCTAGGATTATGAGATATGTATTTTCTATTTTGTATTATCTTATTATTAATGGTGACATTACTAATGAATTCTTTCCAAAAATAAGGCTTCGCTAAAGAGACCCCCTTTCCTTATATTTATTTTTTTTTATATAAAAGGGCTATTAGCAATCTTAAGAAAAATCAGATGTAGAAGTTGTTATATAGAGCCCTGGCAAGCCAAAATGGGCCTTAAGTTAGTCACTTATTCTTTGTAGATGGTAGTATTCTCCTTGGTCTAGCAAATAGAAGTAAAAGCAAGAGGGTGATACATGTCCTAAAGAGATATGAAGAAAGCTTAAGGCAAAAGATAAACTTAGAAAATTGACATTCTTTTTTAGCAACAACACTACAGAAGGGCAAAAAAAAGGAAATAAAAAGTTGTTTTGGATTTCTAGAAAAAAAAAAATCTTAACAAGTATTTGGGATTACTTACAATGGTAGAGAAGGATAAGAAGAGGGTATTCAAAGAATTGAAAGACTGGATAAACGCTAGAATGAATGGGAGATGCTAAATAATGCTATCCATGGAAGGAAAAAAAGTGTTTACCAAGTCAATACCATAGTTAATTCTAGCCTATGTTATGAGATGCTTCATACTACTAAAATCATTGTGTGATGAATTAAACAACCTGATTAGCAACTATTGGTGGAGGAATGACAAAAAGAAAAAAAGAATCCATTGGTAAAATTGGAAAAAAATGTGTTGGTCAAAAACAAATGATGGTATGAGGTTCAAATAAATGAGAAACTTTAATAAGGCTATGCTGGCTAAACAGAGGAAGATGATCTTAACTAACCCAAACATACTTGTATCACAAAATTCTTAAAGCCAAGTATTTTTCATGAAGTACTTTTCTAGGGCCAAAACTTAGAGCTCATCCATCATTAACATGGAAGAGCATTTCAAAAATAAAAGCAATGTTGAAAAAAAGGCTAAGATAGCATGTTGGGAACAAAAAATCCATACATATATGGATTAATTGATGGCTTCCATTCATAAAGAACTTTAGGCCACAACTACCAATGAAGGCTAATGAAGATAATGAATTTAAAGCTAACTTGATTGATGACCAAACACATTATTAGAAATAGGATCGTATGCATGCACGATTCACACTAAAGAAAGTTTATACAATATGTGAGATACCATTAAGTAAGATGGACTAGCTTGATTGCTTAGTATGGCATTTTGAGAATAAGGCATATATACTATGAAAAATAGATGCAAAATGCTACGTAAGCTTTCTAAAGAAGATGAGTCTGATGTAAGGACATTTGAAAAATAAACAAAAGGGGAAGTTGTATGGCCATTAATTTGAATAGGTAACATTCCAACAAAGATCAAATTTTTGAATTGGAAGGCCAGCAAAGGATTTTTGTTAGTCATGGTGAATTTGATCAAAAAATAGATCCTTGTTCCAATTGTGTCCGAGATGTGGCAATAAGGAAGAAATTGTGCTCCATGCAGTGAAAGAATGTAACTAGGTGAACAAAGTATGGGAAAATCTAAACTTTAAATAGGACAAGGAAGTTAAAGGCAAAGGTGATGACAAATATGAAAGTAGAATAGCTTTAACTATTCATGATAGGGATATAAGCAATCTAGAATGATCAAAATAGAGAGATTCATGGGGAACAACAAAAGGACTCAGTGATGTTTGCAACATTTACGAGGCAATAAATGGCAAAAATTTATGCAAGCTTAATAGTAGAGCTTAAGCTAATAAGCACGACAACATAATAGATGGAAATTGACAATCTAGAATGATCAGAACAAAGAGATTCATGGTGAACAATGAAGTGATCCAGTGATGTTTATGACATTTGTAAGGGAATACATGGTATAAATTATGCAAGCTTAATAGTAGAGCTTAAGCTAACAAGCACGACAACATAATAGGTAAATATTGATGGGATGATTGACAAGGTGAACAAATAGGGATGAATAGAGGTGATTGTTAGAGATTGGAAAGAAAAAGTAATAGTAACAAGCCACAACAATTTGCCTGGGGTGACAAACCCTTTCTCTACTGAAGCTAATGTTAGGCTAAATAGCACCAATCCAATTACACCAATGGAAGTGAAATCAATTAATCAATTAATCACACAAGAGACAATAATTTAACATAATTTGGTCTAACCAATTTATGTCCACAGATAAGAAATAAGATCCATTAGTTGTAGAGAATTACAAATATACAAATCATATCAACCTCACTCAATGTCAATACTCAAAAGACCCTCTCAATCTTTTCTAGTCCTATGAAGTATTTTTAACCAAAACAAACACATATCCATGTACACTCATGCACCATACCCATGTGGACCCTCTCAATCTTCTCTAGTTCACTCATAAATATTCAACCATACACACCTATAATATGTAAATCTTCAATAGTCTCATGGGGTGTTTATCCCATAAAACTTTATAACTCTCTTACATTTTTTTCTCATATCTAACCCTATAAAGATTTTGCCTATTTATAAGCATACAAACTTGTCCATTAAGAATCTATTTCTTTTAAAAATTCTTCTTATGTAAGTCATACTTACCTATTAAGAATCTATTTTCTCTTAAATTTTTTTTTTTTTTGCAAGTGTTCTTATCCATTAAGCAATATCTAACTAATTTCAAATAAATCTATTATGGGATTTGAGTCATTATTCCTAATAATCTCCACTTTGACTCAAATTTCATCAAATCATCAATATTTATACTAGATATGCTTGGTTTCATTTATAATAAAAGTCTCACTATCATCTTCTCTTATGTGTCTTCATGCTTCACGTAAATCGATTTATCAAAGCATGAACTCAAACTCTTCTCTTAAATTGAGCTCATCTAGGCTTACCTTTTTCTATATCTCAAACCTTCAGCTCTAATACCACTTGTTAGGTAAATAAGGCCTTAGTCTAATTACACCAATGAAAGCAAAATCAAATAATGAATCAATCACACAAGAGACAATAATTTAATGTGGTTCGATCTAACCGACCTATATTTACAGATGAAAAATAAGATCCATTAGTTGTAGAGAATTACAAACATACAAATCATATCAACCTCACTTAACAATCAATACTCATAAGACATTCTCAATCTCCTCTAGTCTTATAAAGTATTCTCGACCCAAACAAATATATACCCTTGTGCACCTATGCACTATACTTATGTGGATCCTCTTAGTCTTCTCTAGTCCATTCTCAAACATTTAAACATACACACTTATAAGATGTAAATTTCTAATAGTTTTATAGGGTGTTTATCCCATAAAATCTTATAACTCTCTTTCATATTTTTCTCACATCTAACCTTGTAAAGACTTTACCTATATATAAGCATACAAACTTGACCATTAAGAATCATTTTCTTCTTAGAATTCTTCTTCTACAAGTCTTTTTTTCCATCAAGCAAAATCTAACCAATCATAAACAATTCTGTTATAGGATTTGAGTCACTATTCTCAACAACTAATGCAATGGTTTGTATTTGACTTTGCTAAAGATTTGGGACTTCATGCAATAATGCTTGAGGGTGACTCTTTGATAGTGATAAATCGTTTACATAGATGAAATAAAGATTTATCGCTAATAATAAACCTGATAAAAGAAACTAGAGCAAAAATTATAAAGTCCAAGGAATGCAAAGTGAAACATGTTACAAGAGCTAAAAATGAGGTTACCCACCCTTTTGCAAAACAAAGTCTATTAGTAAATGAAAGGCAGTACTAGGTAGAAAACTATCCCAGTTTCCTTCAACCTTTTATGGACACTTATGTGATTTTCTTATTCATTAAGGAATAGATTCTATCCTATTTCAACAAAAAAAAATCATGATTAATTTACCATTAAGTCAAGTTTCTTTTGGCATCATAGAGTGACTTATTCACTGTGATTATTAGATTATTATGTTTGATAATTCATAGTAATTTATTTATTATGATTAAATTATTGTGTTTAATAATAACTCAAGAATTTATGTGATAATGATTTTATAGTATCATGTTTGATAGAAACTTACTCATTTAAAAGAGAGAAATTTTTTACTAAATGAGTATGATAGTCAAAATTCTTTTTAAGATAAATTTACTCTCCTAATGGTAGGAAATCAAAACACGTTTCTTGAAATTTGTAGTTTTTATGAGAAAACTTGCTTTTTAGTCATTTTAATTACAAAGTAACTTATGTGACCATAGTTTTTAATGTGAACATGGCAATAATTTTGAATTATATTTAACAAAATTAGTTCGCGCCTTATAATTTTCTATAAGACAAATGATTTTTGTTTCATAAATAGGTCATTTTATAAAAATTGAAATTGTTTCCTGTTAAATAATCTTCTGATTGATAATAATATTATTTTAGATATTTTGTATTCAATAATCTTTTTTATGCAATATGATAATCTAAGATCATTAATGATAAAATTACTTTATCATGATAATTAAATCTTTATTATAATTTTAAAAGTGATATAAAACATTGCCTTAAGTTGTAATCATATTTTGTGTTAATAGAATATTAAACCTTTAATTTTAGGGTTCAATTTTGATAGTTTAAATTTTAAAAAATACCTTAAAAATGAAAGATAAATCAAAAGTAAAAATTAAACTGAAAAAAGATTTAATGAACACAAAAAGATAAAAATACTAAAAAAAAGTCTTTAATCTATTTTTTAAAATAAATTTTTATGTTTTTTTATATAAGCTTTTGTTCTTTAATTAATATACAACTAAATTCTTATTTTAAACAAAAAATAATTTATATTAGAGACTTATTTAAGTGTGAAATAAAAGTTAAGAACTTATTTAAATATAAGTTAAAAGTTAATAATTTTTTTGAGTGAAAATTAAAATTTAAAAATTTATTTGGATGTAATAAAAATATATAAATTTATACATATAAATAAAGTGAAAGAGTTATTTAGATCCAAAATAAAAATATATAAATCAATATTCATAAAACATTCTTAATCTCCTTTAGTCTTACAAAGTATTCTCAACCCAAACAAACACATATCTATGTGCACCCATGCACCATGCCTATGTGAACCCTCGCAGTCTCCTCTAGTCCACTCACAAACATTCAAACATATATACCCATAAGACGTAAATCTCATGTAGTCTTATAGAGTGTTTATTCCATAAAACCTTGCAACTCTCTTACATATTCTTCTCACATCTAACCCTATAAAGACTTCATATATATATATATATATATATATATATAGGTGCATACAAACTTGCTGATTAAGAATCATTTTCTTCTTAAAATTTTTCTTATGTATGTCAACTTGCCTATTAAAATTTCATTTTCTCTTAGAATTCCTCTTCTACAAGTCTTCTTGTCCATCAAGCAATATCTAATCAATCTCAAATAAATCTGTTATGGGATTTGAGTCATTATTCCTAACAACGAATGCAGTGGTTCGTGCATTGGACTTTGCTAAAAATCTGAGACTTGGCTAAAGATCCAGGACTTCATGCAATAATGCTTGAGGGTGACTCTTTGATAGTGATAAACCATTTACAGAGATGGAATAAGGATTTATCTCTAATAGTAAACATGACAGAAGAAACTAGAGTAAAAATGGTACAGTCCAAGGAATGCAAGGTGAAACATGTTACACGAGCTGAAAATGAGGTTGCCCACCTTTTAGCAAAGCAAGGTCTATTAGTAAATGAAAGGCAATACTAGGTAGAAGACTATCCCAGTTTCCTTCAACCTTTTATGGACACTTATGTGATTTTCTTATTCATTAAGGAATAGATTCTATCCTATTTCAACAAAAAAAAATCATGATTAATTTACCATTAAGTCAAGTTTCTTTTGGCATCATAGAGTGACTTATTCACTATGATTATTAGATTATTATGTTTGATAATTCATAGTAATTTATTTATTATGATTAAATTATTGTGTTTAATAATAACTCAAGAATTTATGTGATAAAGATTTTATAGTATCATGTTTGATAGAAACTTACTCATTTAAAAGAGTGAGAGAAAATTTTTACTAAATGAGTATGATAGTCAAAATTCATTTTAAGATAAATTTACTCTCCTGATGGTAGGAAATCAAAACACGTTTCTTGAAATCTGTAGTTTTTATGAGCAAACTTGCTTTTTAGTCATTTTAATTACAAAATAACTTATGTGACCATAGTTTTTAATGTGAACATGGTAATAATTTTGAATTATATTTAACAAAAGTAGTTCATGCCTTATAATTTTCTATAAAACAAATATTTTTGTTCCATAAATAGGTCATTTTATAAAAATTGAAATTGTTTCTTGTTAAATAATCTTATGATTGATAATAATATTTTTTTAGGTCTTTTATATTCAATAATCTTTTTTATGCAATATGATAATCTAAGATCATTAATGATAAAATTACTTTATCATGATAATTAAATCTTTATTATAATTTTAAAAGTGATATAAAACATTGCCTTAAGTTGTAATCATATTTTGTGTTAATAGAATATTAAATCTTTAATTTTAGGGTTCAATTTTAACAGTTTAAAGTTTAAAAAATACCTTAAAAATGAAAGATAAATCAAAAGTAAAAATTAAACTAAAAATGTATTTAATGAAAACAAAAAGATAAAAATACTAAAAAAAAGTCTCTGATCTATTTTTTTTAAATAAATTTTTATGTTTTTATTTTATTCAAATAAACTTTTATTCTTTATTTTATATACAAATAAATTCTGATTTTAAACAAAAAATAATTTATATTAAAGACTTATTTAAGTGTAAAATAAAAGTTAAGAACTTATTTAGATACAAATTAAAAGTTAATAAATTTTTTGAGTGAAAATTAAAATTTAAAAATTTATTTGAATATAATAAAAATATATAAATTTATACATACAAATTTAAAGTGAAAGAGTTATTTAGATACAAAATAAAATTTAAAAATTTATTTAAATATAATAAAAATATAAAAATTTATTTAAATAAAATAATAAAATTTATAAAATTTTTGTTTTTGTGCGAAAAAGAACAAATTTCTTAATTACAAATTTTTTGTTATTTTAATCAAACAAATTTCTTAATTGTAGTGGCTGAGATCTATCCATGGACCCCACCATTCACTCTCCCCCGTTAGTCCAAACTTCCAAATCCATTGTAACCAAAAAAAGAAAAGACCTTCCAAATCCATAGTTCCGTCAGCAGCATATCAAAAACAGGACAGCCCACAGAAAAAAAACACAGCCATACAAAAATGCCTTTCTAGTACAAAAACACCATTCTTTTGAAGCAAGCTTCCTTCCGAGAGATTCTACAGCCTAGTTCTAATTGTTTTCTGATTTTCACGATATTCCACATCCAAAAACAGAATACCGAATAATAAACGCTTCTTAAAAGCAAAACCCAAAAAAGCCAAAAGTGGTGGCGAGGAAGTGGTGAATGGCAAGAACCAACAAATACTCCTCCATTAATTTTAATCATGTTCTTGAGAAAAACCTGACCTCCTCCAGCTCCAATAATTCTCAAACCCATCATCAAAACCAGTCTTCTTTTCCATCTTATTCTTCCATCTCATCCCACGCCAAAACTCATGGGCGCATGCTCGTCCTAACCCGTACCTCTCCCAAGCCCATTTCAAATCATCCTATTGACTCCTCAACACCGCCTAAACAGCCTCAAGCCCGGTCAGCTCTAGCTCCCGATCAAACACCGCTCTCTAATCTGGTTGATGATCAGATTTCTCTGCGTCCTCTGGGTCGAACAGGTTCTGTATTATCAGTTCCGGATCAGGAGAAGGAAGTTATATCGGTTTCCGGGTCTTCGAAACCGGATCGATTTGTTCCACCACATCTTAGGCCGGGTTTTGTGGGAAAAGAGGAGAAGCTTCAACCGGAAGTTTTCTTGAAAAAAGAACATAAGCATTTCGGCTCAGGTGGTCGGTACTCAGAAGATGGGCGGCCTAAATCAAGTGGTTATGAGAAGATAAGAAAAGGCGGTGAATCAGATCTGAATTTGATTAGTCGGGCCAGATCTAGTGGGAATCGGCCCAGTTCTAGTGGATAGTATGTTTGATTTTCTTATTGAATTTAAGGATAATTAGAATCTTAACCAAGTTATTATGAAACAGATAAAATCCAATAAGTTAACTTCACTATTCACTGGCAGGCCTTAATCTTCTTTGTATAAATATAACATATCATTGGCTTAAAATAAAGAATAGCTCTAGATATTGTATTTTTAGACAAGGAATTGACTGTTTTGATCTTTACTGATTTTTACGTTATAAACCCTATTTCATTGTCTTCTTTTACGCCTGATAAGTACTTTGTTCTGATTTAATTTTTACAAGGCAGTAACTCTTGTTATTTTTTTTCTTTTATTTCTGCTGTTGTAGGATGACTTTAATTAGTGGATTTGACAGTTAATGAGGGCAGTCTAAAATTTTAGTTCTTAAGTTTTCATATTTTTTGAACATTGTCTGGGTTGAAGTTCTGATTCTCTTTTGAAGTCAAAAAAGAAGATCTTGCTGGATTTCAATAGTGGAGTGAGCTTCCAGGCTTATAATGTTGCATTATAATGGTCTTTAAATAAACAGCATTATTGATGGCGAATAAAAAAAAATTATGGTTTAACTAATAGGGCTGTGTATCCATTTAGTTGTGAGATGGATTGAATTATATTGTTGGTCAACCTGGATTTATTGGGATTGCAAAGATAGGATTATTTGAGGTTTATTTGCGTGATTGGAGCATTTTAAAGTCATGGTAGCATAAATGAAAATCAGAAGGGGTGGAAAAGGGAGAATAAAGATAAATAGCGTTGCTTATCATTGAGTTTCACATTTTGAATAGTTTGTGAGTCTAACTTTTACAAGACCGCAGATTCCCACAGATAATTTTATAGTTTTTATAAGACTTGCTGGTGGAAACAACAATAATTGTTGGAATTTTTCTAAAGGAAAGTTTGTTGTCTCTTTCCATCATTTTCATTTCCTGTTTCTTAATTATTGGTTAAATTTGAAACTAGAATGTACATGTAGGATCTACGAAGTTCATGCCACCTTTAGCCAATTGAGCCATACACCCTAAAACATTTTGGTCTAGGTATTTTCTGAAACTTGTAGGTTTTAGAACGTTTAAGTGTTTGATGGGTTGCAGAAATGCTAGTTCAATTCTTACTTTTTACCAAAACAAGGGGGAATGCATAGTAGGTTCTGTCAGCCATGTATATTTTTTGCATTTTTACATGAATATAATTGTGAGTTTACATTTTTGTTAACTATAAGTAATATGGATTTTGGAAACTGTAAGTTGAGATATTTTACTTGTGTATATCTGTTGTTACAAGAACAAGGGGGAAAGCATAATTGTGAGTTGCACCTCTCCATCTGTTGGTGAATGTAGCTGTGATTGTGATTTGTTATTGGATTGACATTTTACTTGTTTATATCTATAAATTGCCAACTGAATAAATGCCCTTGTGCAGAATTGTTCTGAAGAATTTGTTTCAAAGATGGAGGTGGAACTTTCTTTGAAGGTATAGATGGATGCTTTATTGTGAATGGCTGCTGTCTCTGTTGCTCAGTAAATTGCGTTATTTTTTCAAAAGCTTGGTAGAATCTCATTTTGTGGAAATTAAAATACAGTCAGGTGGCACTTATTGGGTGGGTTTCTAAACTCAAATGATAGAAGCACTATGAGGTGTTCTATTCAAAAATAGAGGTTTGAGGACCAAAGTCCCTTCAGATCTCAGAAATTAGCTGGCCGTTAAGAATAGATCTAGGTGCCTATGGAATGTAGAATTTACTTTTGTTTTTTCTGTTCAGCCACTTTAACTCTTATGGATGGGCTGAAATGTTGCCTCTCTCCTTATTCTTTGTCTTGGTTGTACTTTGAACATTTTTTCGGTTTCATATACTTTTATTTAATGCTTCTCCTTTTTCTATCAAAATTTGAGGTTATAGCTTTCAGATTTACAATGGCAGATACAAAGGCAGCTGCTCCCAATGAAATCCACGAGCGCAATGTCGTTGTACCACTTTGAGGTCTTGTTCTTTAGGGTCCATCTCTTTACCTTTGTTGACTTGTGTTTTTGGTGTGTTTTGATAATGGTTAGACTATTTACTTATTAAAAGAAGATAAAATGAGTATTCCTGGAAGCAATTTTTAACCCTGATGCCTAATTAATTTAAGTACTGTTTGGTATAGGGTGATTATTTCAAAAATTATGGTGATCTATAAATGGTGATTAATTTATTATGCTTGGTAAGCATCAGGGATCTAACGAGTCGGAGTGATTAGATACTGTCTTTGAGAAATGTAATTTCTATACAAAAGGGAAGGAAATTTTTATTATCAAAATGGAATGAGATGTAAAATTAATAATAATTAATTTTATCTATTTAATATGTAAATTAAAAATTTACTGTATTTTAAAAATAATTAATTTTTATATTTTTAAATTAATATTTATTCTAATAAATTTAAAAGAAATAAATTTAAAAGTAATTTGAGTTTTTTTCTTTTTTACTTTTTTTAATATTTTATATAATATAATTTTTTATTTTTTATTATGAATTTAATAGATTGGTTTTATTTTTTTATTCAAATATTTTTTATATAATTTATATTACAAAAATTAATTTATCTATAAATATATATTTAATAATTTAATAATTTGATAATATTTTATTATAAAATAAAATTATAATATTTTACAAATTATCTTTAAACAATTTTAAAATTATTAATTTGTATAATTATTATAATATGCATAATTATTTTGGTATTTTTAAATGAAATAATATTTAATTTTTAATAATACTAATATTTAATTTCAAAGAATTAATAATTGTTAATTAAATAGAGGGATTTGAAATCACTAGTTTTACAACTATATTGGTAATAAGATTATTTTGTGATTATATTATTATGGTGGTTTTACAAAAAGATACCAAATATTATCTTATATTATTTGGAACCCAAAAAGCAAAAAGTATTGTAGGAATTTTTTTAAAAAAGAAATAAAAAGTGAAAAGAAAATGAGTAAATTTGTATATTTTCTTCAAATTATATATTTTATGTGTTGAAGAAAAATATTTATTAATTTAAATTAACAATTTTATTTACAAGTTTAACATGGGCTTCAACTCCAATGCTAATGGTTCCTCAATAGATGGTTTAAGATTTTGAGTAGATGACCCCAACTTGTTGTCTCTTCCTGGTCCAGTGTATAGTGTTATAAGTCTAGTTTCTTCAAAATTTACTTAGATTTTCACCTTTTTAGATGTCTTCACATTAAAAATCTGCTCTTGATCATGCATTCTCATTGGAAGTTTCTTTTTTTTCATATCAATCATGTCTTTTCCAGTTTTCAAGAAGGGTTTTCCTAATATAACCGGTAGTTTAGCATTTTCTTCAATATCTAAAACTACGAAGTTAGCTAGGAATGTTAGTTTTCCTATTCATACCATTAAATTTTTCACTATGCCTTTAAGATGTTTAAGGGACCTATCGGCCAGTTAGATAGTCATTATGGTTGGTTCAAAATCTCTTTCACCAATTTTTCTAAAAATAGATAAAGGCATTACGTTAACTCTTGTATCAATATCACACAATGCTTTTTTCAAAATATTGATTACCAATAATGTAAGGGATCGTAATGCTCTCTAGATCTTTAAGTTTTGGTGGTATCTTTTTTTGCAAAATAGTACTATATTCTTAAGCTACTACTATTGTTTTATAGTCTTCCCATCATATATTTTTGGATGAAATCCCCTTCAAAATTTTGGCAAACTTAGGCATGTGTTCAGTGGCTTGGTAAAGAGAATAGTGACTTGTAGGTTTTTAAAGATTTTGGCAAATCTTACAAATTGTTTCTCTTTTTTTACCAATATAAACTTTATGGGAATGAGATTGTTAGATTGGTTGATTATGGGGGTTCTCTTTTCGTAGGTGATTCTTTGTTTTTCATTTTCTACAATCACCTTCTCAATTGGTTCTTTGAAGGTCATCTTTTAAGTAACTGGTTGCTCAGCCAAAGTTTTCCCATTTTTCGAGGGATGGAAACTATCTTTTCATATACTAGATGACTCATAGGTTTTCAGCTAACTAGGTAATTTGTAGTTCTAAACTCCTAATAGATTTAGCTTGATCTTGTAAGGTAGCTTTTTGGGAAACTACTTCTTCAAGGATGGGTGATTTTTCATGGGTTGGCTAATGTTAGGCAAATTAGACCATTTTCATTCTAAATTTGCACTTTTCACTAGCATGAGGTTTATCACAAATTTCACAAAACACAAATGGGTTTGGTATGGCATTAACAAGGGCGATTTGAAATGGGGTTTTTAAGATTTCAATTTTCTTAGTCAAATTTGCTAATTGTGAATTTATGAAAGTAAATGCATCAAGTTCATACACACCAGCATCTTTTTTGTGTACTTTTTTTTCCATTTCCCATTGATAGTTGTTGGCTACCATTTCCTTAATCAATTCAAGTGCTTCCTTAACAGTTTTGCTAATAATAGCTCTTTTAGCCACTGAGTCTAATGTAATTCTAATGGATGGTGTCAACTCATTATAAAAAAATTGTATTTGTAGCCATTGAAGGAGACCATAATGTGGACACTTTCTCAATAGCTCTTGGAATCTCTCTCAAGCATCATAGAGATTTTCACCATCAAATTGCATAAAAGTTGTTATTTTTTTCTTTAGCTTGGTTGTCTTAGTAGGTGGAAAGAATTTAGCAAGAAACTTTTGAACCAAATCTTCCCAAGTTGTGATTGATCCAAATGGTAAAGAAGTTAACCAACTATTTGCCTTGTTCTTGAGAAAAAAAGAAAAAAGTTTTAGTTTAATTGCATCACTTAAAACACCATTATATTTAAAAGTATCACATAATTCAAAAAAATTAGACAAATGAAGATTTGAATCATCGCTTGGTAAATCATCAAATTGTATAGAAGTTTGGATCATTTAAATAATAGAATGTTTGATTTCGAAATTGTTTGCTTGTATGATAGACCTTTTTATGGATGGATGAAAACCATTAGCATTAGGGGCAGCATAATCCCTCAATGTCCTCTGACCTTCATTGTTTGCATTCACTATTTGAATTAGTGTATGTGTTGTTATTTGCTCTCTTTTTAAATGTCTTAGAGTTCTTTTGATTTTTTTTTTTTTTTTGTTGAATGGAGGTAGGTCAACATTTTTAAATCTGAGCATACAAACAAAAAAGATCAAAGCAGTTTGAAACAAGTGAAAGTAAATGTTTAGATTACAAAGGAATAAAAAATCATTATTTAAATTGAATCAAACACCGTTATAATCCTTGACAACGGTGCCAAAAAGTTAATTGTTACTTTTATAATACTTGCAGTGCACACTCGTAATCAAGTAATAAAGTAATGAAATATAGTATCGTCCCACAAGGATTATAGAATTGAATTGTTAGGTGGCTTCAAATACCAAAGTTGACAAATTAACTCCTTATATTTAAATTAATGAAAACTTGATTTGATTGCTATTAAAGAAAACAAAGAAAGAAAGATTGTATATGCCTAAATTTACTTATCCACCTATCACTTGAAAAGTATTTTGATTTGGTTGAATGAACTAATTCTAGAGAATAAAATATTGAACACTTGAAAATAAGAGAGATTTGAGATTGTTGGATAGAATAAAAGCATAAAAGAAAGAATATAGCAAAGTTACATGAAAATTGAAACTTAGAATAGGAACAAGAAAAATAGCCAAAACTTGTAATAAAGGAAAGATTGCTTAAAACAACTTGTAAACCAAAAATAAATAAAGATTTAAAGAACTTGATCTTGAAAACAAAAGAATGATTGTATTGAAAAGAATTTAAGAAAACTAAAATTATTGTAACGGCTAATATGTCACCTTAGCCTAATACAAAAAAACTAAAAAAAAAAGAGAGAAGAATAATGTCAAGTAGGATGTTGTGTGAGACGTGAAATATAAGAGCTAGCCTCTTTATTCATAGATGGAGGGTTTAGCTGTGAGGTAAAGATTAAGATTACAAGTATAATTTTATCTAAACTCCAAAGAATAAAACTCATTTTAATCTTGTAGTGTTGGCTGAACATTGAACTTTTGAACTTTGAAGAGTCTTGGCCGAACATGCTTCTTGAAATACAATCTTCTTGAAATACAATCTTGACCATTCATCACATTTGCATACATCTTGATCTTATAATCTTTAAGAGTTTCGTCTATCTTGAATTCTAAGACCTTGTTGTTTTTCATCCAAACTCTTAAAATTAATCTTGTAAAATGTCCTGGAAATATAACTTTTTAATGGTGATCAAAAGAGCCATGGTTGAATAAAAACTCTTTTGGCCAAACGCTTCATAAAGTCCTTGATTAAAAGTCTTCAATTATCATACATGCATGTTGAAGTCCTCTTAGATTTAAGAAAATCGAATAGAAGTCTAATTACCACTAGGTTCTACTTCAAGTTGAATTTAAGAAACCTACTTAAGTAGAATTTGGTTACATCTTTAATATGCATGGTCAAATATTATAAAAATATATCTTGTTTGAATCTTGCATGGATTTTGCATGAAAATAAATAAAAATCCTATTGCAAGTAGAAAAACTTAAAAATCCAAAAAATGAAAATTAAACATTCCAAATTCAAGCAAAATTTAAAATTTTCAACTAAATTGAACTCATAAATCTCTATATATTTTAGCTCTATCACCTACCTACTATAATTAGTTAAAATTACTACAATGCCCCTCATTCCAAAATTACAAAAATACCTTTTTCAATAATTGATAAAAAATTACTATAATGTCTCTAATATTATAATTATGGAAATGTTTTTATGAGTACTTCATAGAAAATTGACATGTGATTTTTTTTTTCAAAATTACTATAATATCTTTATTAAATTATATATATATATATTAAATTTTAATGTAATATAAAATTAATTACATATTAAATTATTAAAAATCATTGCCATTGTTTTATAAAAATTTGACATGTAACATTTTATTTAAAATTACTATAATACTCCTATTAAAATAAATATAAAATTTTAACATAATGTAAAATTAATTACATATCAAATTACTAAAATATATTTGCCATTACTTCATAAAAATTTGACATATGGAATTTTGTTTGGAATTTGCTATAATACCTCTATTAAACTACTTATTAAATTTAAATAAAATATATTAAAATAATTCCTGTGAAAATTACTATAACGTCCCTTTGTTTATTTGATAGGATGTTGATAAATATCCAAATTTACTATAATTATGTATTAAATTTTAACATAATATAAAATTAATCATATATTAAATTATTAAAATACTCTCACAATTACTGTATAAAATATTTTATTAAAAATAATCAAAACTGAATGATCAAGTAAGCAAGATAATTATACTTTTTATTAAAATAAAATATTAAATAATTTATATTTTAAAATAAAAAATATTTAATCCCCAAAATAATGGATTAAAGAGGTGCATAAATAGCCACACAATTTGTGCTATTTCTTACCACAAAAATTTAAAACTGGGTTGTGAATTACTTATTTTTTACAACGTAAAATGGGCATAGTCCATAAGGAAAGGACTTTGGTTTGAATATCTTTTTAAGAGCTCCCTAATCATTAAATAAAATTGTTGGGAACTGTGAATCACACATTATTTGTTGTTGTGAAGCTTGAAGGAAGCCTTTAAATACCATACCTGACAATTCTTCTCATTGGATGCAACCCATATTGGTAAGTAATTATTTGAGATATTTGGCTCATTTTAGGTTAAGTGTTAAATTTTATGCGATTATAATAAGTTTCACATAATAGATTTTATATTTGACGGCCTATATTTTTTTTTTTTTAATTTTGGAGTTTTTCACATAAATTCTTATGTTATGATTATTCTTATTTTTTATTTTTATATTATTTTTTATAATTGTTGTGAAGATAGATCTTAGTGTTAAATTTGAAATTTTCTCATAAATTGTGGGGTTCCAAATTCCTAATAATACCATATATATTTATGTCTTCTTATAGTCTATAATACTCTCTTCATTCTGATTCAAGTGATATTTAAGAGTAAAACAGAAAAAAAAATGTTAAAATATTAACTATTATTTTCCCAATTATATTTTTATGTGAGATAATTTTAAAAGAAAAAAGTAACTATGTGAGTGGAATAGTTAATTATTTTAACCAACTACTTCATGTATAAAATAAAATTAAACAATATAAAATAAAATTTTATTACTTTCGAAAATGAATCAATTAAAAAGCGTCAAAATAAAAGAGATTTCCACCAAGTTTGTTTAGGTTTTAGCTTACGGAAAATGTTGTGAATGTAAATAAACCAAGCTTATTCATGCTTACGCTACGCATATAAATCTAAACAAGTCTTTAGCAAGTTAATTAAGTTCTAATGATTTCATAAACACTTTGGTTTTCTTGCAATAATTAAGTTACTAATTGTACGTACTCGTAAATTTCTTTGAATTACTATAATGCAAAATGGTAATTGGCAAGAAACTTAATGAAATACAAACCTATAGCAAAACTGCATCTGCGTGTGGAATTGCTTCAAACATGTCTCCTCCTACATATTTCAAGTTTTTAGTGTCCTGCAGGCCTGCAACAACATGTGGAAGATCAAAATCGATGCACTGCAAGTGTGGGAATGCATCGGCAATAGCCTTGGCCACAGGTCCCGTGCCACCCCCAACACCCATCAATGAGGTCAATCCCTCAACCACTCCCTTACACTTGTGAATCAAAACGCTAGCAACTAATCGAGCGTCGCTAGCCATTGCTTCATTAAAGATATGGTTAATCTTTGGCTCGTTGCCACTATGGTCCCAAACTGTCCTCCCATGAAAGATATGGAATGGGGTCGGATCATCATTTTGGAACCAAGCGCCAAGAAATTGCCAAGGCTTTGTTAAAATAGGATCAAGAATAGCTCTTAAGTAAGGGGTTACGCTCAAGGGATCATCCTTGAGCAGGAGTCGCGAGGCATTGGTAAGAACATGCCCTTCTTGAACATTTTGGGCAACTTTTTGTCGTGCAAGGAAGCCAGAGTGGAACTAATATGCGCATGAGCCTGTAGACTTCAGGGGCTTTGGTTGCAGTGATTCGCAGCGCCGCAACCAGCTCGCTAATTGTCATAGGCTTGCCGTGGTTGTGAATGATATCCGCGATGCCTAAGTCAATTGCACATTTTAGGGACAAGGAATTAATGAAGTTGAAAATATGGTTCCAAACATCAGCATCATGCTCCCCATTGGATAGACCCTTTTAATTAGGTCTGTTGTGTTCCTATCGAACTGCGCTATATGGACACAGCAGGAACAGGATAACCTGCTGACTGATTTCAGTGATATAATATTACTAATTAATTAACGTTTGAAAAGAAAGGCAACCACCAGGATAAATAAAGAAAGAAATTGTAGACGGAAACAGGTTGCATTGAACGTCAATTAATTTTCAACGGTAATTATGGTTAGTTAACACCCACTTGATTCGAATACATTTAAAAAAATAATAATTTAATGAACTATTGATATTTTTAAGAAGAACAATGGAGCAAAATAGGCCTGGAAGCAACAATAAACTACTTAATGATCAGTAGCCATAAATCCATAATCTTAATCTCATGATATGATCCCCAATCATATTAGTGCTGTTGTTGCTAATTATCCTAGAAAAAAAAAATTTTCAATTCGAAATGCTGCAGCTATACATATACATATATATAAAATATAGAAGAGGAATCAATTTGTATCTTATAAAATTTTTTTAGTTTTATATTTTTTTAATTATTAATTTTAATAGATTTAAGAGATTAGGAAAACAAATAAAAATAAAAATTTATTTTATTTTATTTTATTTTTTAAATTTATTAAAATAATAATTAAAAAGTTATATGTGATTCCACCTTTAAAATATAATATAATATTATATTATATTATATTTTTTTGAAAGAGTTAAAAAAGAGAAAATAAAATATATACAAGATGGTCGTTGGGGGCCAATATTTGGCAACCAACAACTTACCGACGGCTCTTTACACATTGGAGTGGCACGGACAAGAATGGCTCTTCTGGGCCTCTAGCGATCACAATTATGGTGAGTAGAGAGCTATTTATGGGTTGAGACGCATGCTGAGTCATATCTTAAACATAATTTTCATGTACGAACTTGATTTGAAATTTGATTTTATTAATAAAATAATGTTTAATATATTTTAATAATTGCAATGCTACTATATATAAAGGTTCTTTTGCTTAAAATTCAAGTTTTGCCAATTGCATTATGGCATTAACACCTGGACAACAATCAGATATGTGTCTAAATGTTTTTTGACATCTAGCTTAACATCCAGCTAAATTTAGTTTTTGTTTTGGATAAAAATCTAAAATGCAAAAAAAAAAAAAAAAGTTCTAAGAGGCATTAAAGTAGACAAATAAAGGGAAAAAATGCAAGTTTTTCATGCACATTTGTGCGTTGGTTTAACAAGGCATCCATGTTTGAATTTAAGAAGATTTCTTTTATTATCAGATCAGGTAGGGAAGGGAGGAAGATTGCTGGAACCCTCGATGTGTAGACTTTTGAATTTGTTGTGATCGGGGGAATTTAGGATAGGGCAGTGTTATGACAAAGTTAATCAAATGGGATTAAATGAAATGATGACATCAAATGCTACCACAACGATAGTGGTTGTTTCAGCAATCCAGAACAAATGCCGGTATAGTTGGGTAATGGCGAGTTAATGTCCCCTCAATGAAAATACTCCACCTAGATCTTCGAACCATAGTCTATGGCCCAACCTATACCCACATGGGGTGTCTACCAATCCACTTCTTTCGAGAGTATCGCCTTTTTCGACAAGGGCTTCAAAGGATTTGACGTCAAGGAGGTTCTTCAGGCGACCATTTCCCCCACCTTTGTTGGTGAAACTCATAAAAGCATCACTGGTGAAGCAGCTTGGAAGCAAACCAAAGGAAGGATCGATCCCTGAGGATCGCGGAACTAAGCCAGAGTAAGCGCTGGATAAGAGCTTTGGTTATGACAAGAATTTTGGAGCTAAGTATGAGCTTGGAAAAGAAGTAGGACGAGGACATTTTGGTCACACTTGCTTTGCTAGAAGTATAAAAGGTGAGCTCAAGGATCAACCTATTGCTATTAAAATCATCTCAAGAGCTAAGGTACAATGCTCTTTCTACTCTTTTACCCTAGTCGTACATTATTCATGTTTACATGCTCAAAAGGCAAGCTTTAATTGTCTTCTTCTATTCTGTCATCAAAGGAAAACTAATTGAATATATTCGTTTGCAGCTGATTACAATTTTGATCATTATTTCTTTTCTCTTTGGTTTTTGATATGCTCTCAAGGTATGCCCATGTCACTTATCATCAAAAAGAGATTGTTTCATGTTTTTCTTTAAAATGTCTGTTTTAATAATGAGGTGTAATAATACAGATCTTGAATAGGAGGTACAAATATGTGTAAGAAATGGTAATTGTGACTCAGGGACAAACATTTGGATTTTGATTTTGAGCAATCAATGTTGATATTGAGTTGGTTTTGGTTGTTTTAAAATGTCGTGCACATGAGGGCAATGAAGGAGGCATTGCATGTTTCAATAGCTTTGTGTGCATAGAATATGAACAGAAAAAGGTCTTGGAGTTTTGCAAGGCATGTCTAGAATAAGAGAAAGCTAGGAGTTTGTATTTATGTGGGTGTTCTAGGATCAAGAAATCATTATCAATGGAGAAAGTAAAACAAGTTATTAATTAAGCAAAATTGACAAGTTCATTGCTTTTTATCCCTTTGCTTTGGAATGTTACTGAAATGGATTATCATTTCCAATCATCTCCTTTTTATAGTAGGAAAAGTTGCAACCACCTGAAATATTAGTAGTGAATTGTACTTCTTTGGCAAACACATCTAAGATTTTTAGTAAGGTATTGTTATTAAGACTTCATCAACATTCAAGTTTTGAATTTTGCAAATGTTTGCCTGATGATTACCTTGGTAGATTCTTGGCAAGCACCAATCAAGGAAGAAAACTTTGGTCTCAACATTACATTTACAATATTTACAAAACCTCTATTCTAATAAGCAGGCACCATCTAGCTCGAAGATGATATGAGAAACTACCTTAACTAGCTTAAAGCATCTTTATTTCCCCTTTCCTTTTGCCTTAACCAAAATTATGAATTTTTGCAAGTTAATTATTGCCGATGAGTTGGATTATTTGATTACGAAGGACAAGGCAATACTTCATGATCTTTTCATACCAACAACTTTTCCACTCTCTAGATGTATATTGATAGGTATCATTCATTGCAAGTATGTCATATGCTCATTTCTATATGTAGATATCCTATTTTGTTTGGAGATTTTTTTTAAATTCATTGGGTTTCAATTTTTTATTTTGATTGTGAAATTGGGTTTAATCGAAAAAATGAATATTAGATCCAAAGATTAAGCCCTAAATTTTATTTGTATTTTAATTTTTTAGTTTAATTTTTGTTTTTTTAGTTAAAAGAGGCAAAGTCAATTAGTAAAAAAAAATAAAAAAAAGAAGTAAAAAAGAAAAATGTGAGATTTTGCATGAAAAATCTTAGATTCAATTCAACTTTTGGATTCTATCACAGATTTCAACTTTAATGATTGAATAATTTTGGAAAGAATTAGAGCTCAATTTATTAAAATGAGAAGATTGCACAGAGAATAAAATTTGGAGAGAAATCCTAGATTCATTGAATTAATTTCTTCTAAATCAAAAGAAATTCAATCTCTATATAACAACCTTTAATTTAGGACCAAAAAGGGAGTGCCTAATAGCAATTCACTTCAAGATCAAATAGAGATCATTGAAAAGAGAGAAACTTTAGACAAAGTTTTAGATCAACAAGGAAGAAACAATCAAGCAAAAAATTTTTTTACAAGATCTTATTGGAGTTTTTGGAAAGAAAGCTAAGATTTAATAGAAAATATCAGTTTTTAAAAGGTGAAAATTTATTGGAACCTATGATCCATTGAGTAATGTTTGCTTTCTTTTTTTCTTTGTGATTTTTGCATAATTTTTTTAATATTTAATTACTTACTCTAATTTTTATAGTTGTTACATGATATTTATTTTTTGAATGAATTTGCATGATTAATATTATATTTGCATGATAATTTATTTGCCTAATATATTTGTTTGCATGATTAATATATTTATTTGTGTGATTAATTAATATATTTGCATGATTATTAATATATTTATTTGTATGATTATATTTAATTTGATTACATGATTATTAATATATTTAATTGCTTGATTATTAATATATTTCTTTGCATGATTATTTATTTAATTGCATGTTTAATTGCATGATTATTAATTTATTTATTTGTATGATTGCATCATTATATATTTAATTGTATACTTGTTTGCATGATATATATTTAATTGTATGTTTATTTGCATGATTTACATTATTAATTGCATGATTATTAATTTATTTATTTGTGTGATTGTATGATTATTAATATATTTAGTTACATAGTTATTTATTTATATATTTATTATTATTGCATGATTTTATATTTATTGCATGATATGATATTGTATGATTAATATTATATTTGAATAATACTTGATTGCTTGTTTCTATATTTATTGTGTGCATAACTATATGATTATATTTAATTACTAATATATTTGTGTGATTATATTTGATTTGCATGATATTATATATTTACATGGTTGTTATTATTGCATGATAATTAATATATTTGCAAGACATTCTTGCATGAATATTTTAGCATGATATAGGTATGATATTATTACATAATATTTGGTATAATTTATAATATATTTGCATGATAATTTTTGCATGGTATGATTTAATATTTATTGCATGATTGCTTGATATTTTGATAGAATTTTTGTATCACCATATTTTATAAATAAATAAAAGGATTGGAATTGATTTATTTGCATGATAAAAATCATCTTTGATTAAGGCATAGGTAAGATAACACATTATTAATTTGGTACCAATTTTAGGTGTAAAAGGGTGCTAATATCTTCCCTGCACGTAATCGACTCCCGAACCTTAATTCTGATGATGTAGACCAAAACTTATTCTTTTTGGGGACCCTTAGCTTAGGCTTATGATAACCTTAAAGATAATAGATTCATATAGGTGGCTCATCACACCTAACTAAAAAGGCATTAAGATAGTTTGGCGACTCCACTAGGGAGATTAGAGAGTCAAGCCGTTAGTTAGTAATTTGTTATCTTAAGCTTTGCTTTGCTGGTTTTATTATGTAATTATTTGTGATTTTCATATTACTAACTTAGTTGTTATTGTTTTCTTGTTTCACAAATTTTAATTTTTTATGTGCTTTAATTTATTTAATTATTTGGTATGTCCCTTTACACATACCACATTTGCATTCAGGCAAAATCTTTATACCTCGATTTTACCCTTTATTAGGAAGGTGCAAGTACCTACACTCTTATGAGGTGATAACCTGCGTGTAAGCTAGTGAAAACTCCTACTCAAATTAAACTTTTTTTCGTTTGAGCCTATAATGGTAGGCAAAGATTGGGGTGCCATGCTAGTCTATAATGGATGATGATGTAGGGAACAATTTAGGTGTCTTTAGATTGCCAAGCCTTTGAACCCAGCATTTACATGAACCCTAAAAATCCAAACCTAGGTTAGAGCCCTACCTTCCTTTTATTAGAAAAAAACCTAAATAAGACACATGATAAAACAATTATTATTCTTGTAAATTTATGTTATTCCAGGTATATATTTTTACATACTAACCTTTTATATTGTTCCTTATATATATATATATTATGTTATTCCTTGTATATGTTAACTAACCTTTTTTTTTATTTTATTTTGCATGCATGCATCATTAGATTTACATAAGAAGTGATTGTCACAAAACAATCTTAACAAAGAGAATCTTAATTACATCCATGGAGAGCTTATCAAAGTTTCCTATGAGCCTGAGAATGAAGTCTGAAGAAGCTCAACTTAAAGAAGGTGATTGTTTGCCAATCAATTATATAACTACTCTGCTTGCCAAAATCCATCTCAACCTTAAATGAAATGATCTTAGTGATTTAGTTAGTATTTGGAATCGATGGAGTGTCACTATTAATGAGACTTTCCAAAATAAGTTTAGGGACCTTGCAATACTTCTTTAAGTTCCTATTGATGATAAGCTTATTAAATCGATGGTTCAGTTTTGGGACCTTTCATATCACTGCTTTGTGTTTAATGAGGTTGACATAGTGCCAACTATTGAAGAATATTTAATTCTCCTTCGGTTGGATCTCCCTAATCTTGATAAGGTATATTGAAAAATAAAAAGATTGGTTACCAAAAAAGCTTACTCAAATGATGGCCGTAAAAGTCCAAACTGTTGATACTTGGGTAAAAAGAAAAGGTGAAAGTGTTGGTATTCCTTGGTCTATTGTTTGTGACTTTATATGCAAATATTTTGGCACTGAATGAGGAATAGATTTGATCGCATTGGCTTTTTATGGGATGATGGTATTTCTAAAAGTAATTGGCTATATTGATATTGTAGGGGTGAATTTCTTTGATCAACTTGGTTATCAAATCAACCCTATTCTTACAATTTTGGCTGAGACCATTAGATTTTTAAATCATTGTCATCGAAATAGAGAGGGTCGTTTTACTATATGTGATCAATTGTAAACCATTTGGATGAAAAGTCATATAAAAAATAATGGTGGTAAATTTCACAAGCTATATTTCACTGCAAGCATTCCTATCAAAGAATTCTGTGAAAATGAATGGCCAACACAAAAATCCAAGGTAGCATTGATCTTATTTCTACGTAAGCTCACTAGCTAATATGTGATATGGAGAGCTTTTTAGATGCCTTATAGACCAATGTTATATGGTTGCAAAGATAAGCTTTGGGTTCCTCTCTTAAGCCTTTGAGGTGCAGTGAGTTATTCTCCCAACATGGTGCAAAGACAATATGGCTATGAACAGTTTATCCTAGCCATTTTCGAACTTAGTAAAATGAAGTTCTCATATTTTGAAATTGATGCCTCCATAAATATAGCCAAAGCCTTGCAAGGTTAGAATTTGCCTTAAATAAAAGATAGGAGGAGATGTTCAAATGAGGTTACCCCTAAGTAGTTTGTGTGGAACATTAGGCGAGGTAAAAATATTAAAATCCTTGAAGAAACAACTCTAAATGGCCCAATGAAATCATCACCTCTTAATCCTCTATTAGTAGTCGAAACCGCTAAAAGAAAGCTCCAAGTTGAAAAAGATGAATTAAAGCTTCAAAACAAAAGGTTAAAATAAGAGTTAGAGGGAAAAATGGACAAAAAGTTAGAGCACTCAGACAAGACAAGGATGAATGGAAATTTTTTTTTTTTTATCTTAACATCACACTATCATCTACCAATCGTGAGTTAGCCTAACTTTTGAAAGAAAATAAAAAATTACAAGCAAAGATGCAAGAAAAAGGCAAAACACTCGTCAAGACACAAAAGCTCATCCTAATATTCAGTGAGGCAGTGGTTGAAATTGGAATACAAATAGGTGTTATGGATGAAGAATGTGAGCAAACAAAGAAGGCATATATGAGAAAGTATAACCAGTTGGGGCGCTAGCTTGATCAAATTACCATGGTACTTATAAAGCTAAAGACATAGTAAAAAAAGGTTGAAAAATGGAAAATAAGGGTGCCACCAGTGAGAGCACATGGCCAAAAACTATTAGATTTCCTTAATGAAATGCAATGCCAATATCGACAAATTAGGGATTATTTTCTACAATAAACTGTAGACTTTTCATGGATTTAATATTAGATTTGGTTAGAAATAACTTTCAATTCAACAAAGATTTTCTTTGCTAACCATTTTTTATGTAAAAAATCCTTTTTATTGCATTCATGCATTCATGTATTCATACATAAACATTTCTTCAAAATGCATGATAATAAGTCATTCTAATTTTTAAAAAATTGTGAAAGATCAAGATTCAAAGATAACTCAATCTTCAAACAATCTGAAATGCTACAATGCTAGATGTCAAGTAAGGATCATGGAAGAAGAAAACACTCTTCACCTTCAAAAGCTAGAGAAAGCATAAGAAGAACTGAAGGGGTAATTGAAAACTATTATCGAATTATTGAAAAACATGAGCAAAGAAAAGAAAGTGGTGAAAAAAAGTGGTGATACAAAATGAGACTGATCTATTATATCCTTCTGGTTTTGGCCCATTTTTAGCACATGCATCATAAAGGGCCCAACACCAAATTTCATTCATTGCAAGTTATCTTTACGTACAGACTGATATGCTGACAACTGTTACTCATGCTTTTAATTCCTTTGTTTTTGACATTAAGACATTTAATCTTGCACAAGTTCCAAATCTTAACGATCTTAAAGAATAAGAAAAGCTAAAGATAGGCTCTATTGAAACGAAAGAAAGTTCTAGTTCTCAAAAGATAGATCTCATAAAGAAGTGGCTTAGAGCCATTGAAGGAATAGACTTTTATAGGTTAATAGATGCTACTAGATTATGCCTAATTCTTGACGTCGTGATTCCACTAAAGTTTAAAAGGCCTGAGTTTAAAAAAATATGATGGGACCAAATACCTTATTATACATATTATGATGTATTATCATAAGATGGTTGCATATGCTCATAATGAAAAGTTGCTTGTTCATGTTTTTCATATTGATTTAGCTGTTAGGTGGTATGTGCAACTAGATAGATCTCGTATTCGTGGATGGAGAGAACTTACAGAAGCTTTCATTGCATAATACAAACACATTATGGATTTGGCACCAGATCACACGTCTATACAAAGCATGCAAAAAAAAGATATTGAAAGTTTCAAAGAATATGCCTAGAGACAGAGGGATATTGCTACTCAAGTTCAAACACTACTTACTAAAAAATGACCACAATCTTATTTGTCAATACTCTTAAGGCTCCTTACTATGAAAGAATTATTGGAAATGCCACTAAAAATTTCAATGATATGGTCATTTCTAGAGAGATCACTGAAAATGCCATCAAGAATGGAAAGCTTGAAGGTGGTAATGCAAAGAAAAAGGTTGTGTTTAAAAAAAAAAAAGAGATGCTCAAGCTGTAATTCATGAAAGGCAACAAGTTGGAGGTTTCACCCTATATTATCCTTACTCAATATACCAACCTTACTACCCAACCATCAACAATGTCTCTCTAAGTCTTTATGCTTATCAACCAGTCATACAATCACCCAACTCTCAGCCAATTGCTCAACCTAAGAACGAGTGAAAAGAGAAAGAGCTCTTATAGATCCAATTCCTATGACATTCATTGAGTTACTTCCTCAACTCATTAAGAACTATTTAGTCACACCAATTTATTCAAACTTACCTTAAGTGGTATAAGGCTAATGCTACTTATGACTATCATCCAAAGATTGTTGGCAATTTTATAGACAAGTGCATAACATTGAAGTATAAATTGTAAAGTTTAGTAAAAAATGAATTGGTGAATTTTGATCAAGAAACAAAGACATATGTCATCAATAACCATTTGCTTAACCATATTAAGGCATAATTTAAAAGGAGTTTTTACAAATGTTTGACACCCTAGGAACTTTAAGAAATAATGCAAATTTGGAACATTTGAGTCTTTTATTTATCTTTCATCATTTTAATAAAGTGACAAATGTATTTTCATTATATTTCTTCATTTGTTCCATTGCTTTTATATAAATGCCTTTCATATTTCACCCACTCCCATGTTCTAAATGATGAATGTTTAGACAATCATAACAATAATTAATGATTCAATTTTGAAAGCATCATTCATACGATGGAATAGATAAGTTGAGACTCTTAGTCTGTTGGGATCATTGAAGCAAAAAAGGACAAGTTTAATGAAATGAAACTAGAATGGGATTTTGATCATTTATAGACAAAAGTGATGTAATGTGTATTTTTTGTGATTGTTCGCTAATAAGTTTACTCTTAGTCAATAAATGTTCTTTATTAAGAGTATTCATATTTGAAATTAGAAATTATAATCTTTCTTCTACCCTTCACACAAGGTATAAAATTATTCATTTGCTATCCCATTTGAGCCTATTGAATTTTTTTTGGAAAAAACTCTAACCAAATATCACCCTTTACACTGGAGGACAAAGTTTAAAAAAGGTTAGATCATAAAGAGAAAAACAAAGAAAAAGAAAGTGAAGGTCCATAATGACTTTAGGGTAAAAAAAATACTTTGGTGCTCAGATCTTTCCTAAAAAATGATGAAAATTACAAATCAAAAAAATGTAAAAAAAAAAAGAAAAAAAAAAGGAGAATTGATGAAGAATGGGGTAAAAAGCTAAGCTACTCCATATGATAATAAATGATCTTTTGGTTTATAACCCTTTGAATTAATTTTGAGCCTACTTTATCTATTTTTTTCATAACTCCCTCACTATAGCCTATGTCACATCCCTTAAAGTCTATTTTAATCAAATGTGAATGCCCAAATAGGAGAATTATAAATTGAACTAAAATAAACTTGTAATGGGAAAATTGGGAATTTTGATCGAAATGTCAATGATGGATTAAAGGAAAAGAATAAATAAGAAAGAAATGATGTGCAAAAAAAAATCAAAAAACAAAAAAAAAAGAAAAAGAGGAAAAAGGAAAACTTAAACTGAAAATTTGAAATGGCAATTTAAGTAACAAAAAAGAAACTTGAAAAAACAGCTTGGATGAGGATCCCAAGAAATAGGGATAATGCTTGAATTGATGAAAAGTCATAAATATCATGGAATGAGCTTTTGAAAAAGAATTCAGAATTAATTTGTCTATAGTTATTTGAATATTTATTATCTTAGATGTTGCTTACCATTCGCAGCATTTATCTTGATGATTCATCTTGAAATGATTTTTTGCCTATTTATTCTTTACCATATTTGTTCTTATAATGAATACCATTTCTTTGATTTTTCTTATTCTTCACCATTTATTTTTTCCTATGATGAATTAAAGAAATGTGATGGATTACATTTGGCATTGAATTGGTATGATAATGAATGAATAAATGACTATTATGAAAGATCCTTACATTATTTTGAAAAAGTTGGAAGTGACTGGGGCATATTGAAAATAAAATGTGAAAAATGAAAGAAGTTTAAAATGATGTTGATCTTTATGGCTTACAAATGAAAAGAAACATTCCAAATGTTAAGATCAAATGATGAAGCTAATGAAGAATAGTTTTGGGTCATAAATCAATTCGTACATTTGCTAGCCAATTCCAAAAAAATTAAAAAAAAATATGATGAGAAGTTGAAAAAAAGACATGAAGAAGAGTCTTAAGATCCCATCGAAAGAATGAAATTTTGGATTTTGATGATATAATGGATGAGACTATTCGATGATGCATGATAGCTTTTGTTGAAAATCACAAATGTTAATGAGTTAAAAGTAGTGAGAAGATAAATCAAGAGTTTGAGAACCTTTTGATTTACCACAATTGAAAAGATAAATGAATTGCATAGCATACATTGCATTCACCACATGCATTACATGCATGCATCATACTGAGAATATTGCATTCATTCATGGCATTAATTATGCATATTTGAAAAAGAAAAAAGTTTAAAGTATGAAATTGGGTAGGAATTTTGCATTCAATTGTTGTATTCATTATATTCATCACATGTTGCATATATCATTGCATTTATTACACTAATGCACTTAATGTTTGGAAAAGAAAGATCAAAGTTTAAGTTGTGAAATTAGGATGGAATTTTGAAAAAACTTTGGCTCATGCATTCCTTGTATGCATACATTGTGTTCATCATATTTATCCCATGCATCATGTAAGTTTGAAAGGAAAAAAAATTAAAGTTTGAATCTTGAAATTGAATTTGAGAATTATGGAGAATCTTTTCATTCATTGCTTGCATTCATTGCATAAAAGTAGGAAGGAAAAACTAGATGAGGAAATAATTTTGAGAAGAGATATTAGAAAGCAATCAATGATGATTCAGATGAGATGCAAAAACTCAATTTAAGGCAAGATTTTTTTTAAGTTTCAATTCCTCTATCAGGAATGAGCTTTTCCAAAGGTAAGAATGATCTCATTTTATTTTTTAAAAGTTTCAAAGCCTCAGCTATGGGGAGCATTTTATTTTTCAAAAGTTCCAAAGCCTCAATTATGGGGGAGCTTTTTATTTTTTTAAAGTTTCAAAGCCTCAGTTGTGGGGGAGCATTTTATTTCTTAAAAGTTTCAATGCCTCAATTATGAATGAGCATTTTATTTTTCAAAAGCTCCTAAGTCTCAATTGTAAGAGATCATTTTATTTTTCAAAGTTTCAAAGCCTCAATTATGGAAGAGCATTTTTTTCTCAAAAGTTCCAAAGCCTCAATTATGGGGGAGAATTTTATTTTTCAAAAGTTTTAGAGTCTCAGTTGTGGGGGAGCATTTTTTTCAAAAAAAAAAAGTTTCAAACCTTTAAGAATGAACCTTTGCAATTTTCATTTTTAATTTTTCTTAACCTAGATAAAATGGATATCTTTTGTCCTTGTACAATTCCTGTTTCACAAGAAATGCACAAAAAGGGACAACTGTAGATACCCTATTTTGTTCGCAAATTTTGTGAAATTCATTAGGCTTCATTTTTTTATTTTGATCATGCAATTGGGTTTAATCGAAAAAGTGAATTTTAGACCCAAAGATTAAGCCATAAATTTTATTTGTATTTTAATTTTTTAGTTTAATTTTTATTTTTTAGTCAAAAGAGTCAAAGTCAATTGGTTAAAAAAATAAAAAAAGAGTAAAAAATTAAAAAAAATGTGGGATTTTGCATGAAAAATCTTGGACTCAATTCAGCTATTAGATTTTATCTTAGATTTCAACTATAATGGTTAAATAATTTTGGAAAGACTTGAGGCTCAATCTATTGAAAAATGGAAGATTATATAGAGAATAAAATTTGAAGAGAAATCTTAAATTCAATTGAATTAATTTCTTTTAAATCAAAAGGAATTCAATCCCTATATAAAGACCCTGAATCTAAGATTAAAAGGAAAATATCCAAATTGTTGCCCCTCGTGGCCTATAACCTAAGCTACATTTTCATCATTCTTCTTTGTATTAGTAGTCTTATTTCTATTATCTCTCTGATAAGCACCACGTCGGTAAAATTTTTTGTGACATGACCAATGAGCTTACCAAAGTATAGGGCTTGAGGGGCATTAACAAACAAGATAGTTGTTTCCCTTTCGGTCAGTAGTCGTACTTGGGCCGCAAGGTCCCTCCATCTATGGGCATACTCTTTGAAAGTCTCAATAGCCCTTTTTTTCCATATTCTACAAGTTCAACGTATCCGATATCATGTTTGACAAATGTTTATATTGTGCTATAAAAAGGTTGGCTAGATCTTTTTAAGGATGAATCTTACTTCGATCTAGTTAGACATACCACCTTACTACATGCCCCATGAGACTATCTTAGAAGCAATGGATTAGTAACTTGTCATTATGAGTATAGCTCGTCATATCCTAGTAGTTTATAGTGATATATGTTGAAGAGCATTTTGTTCTATTATATTTCTCAAAATCTGAGTCCTTAAACTTTGACGAAATGATGAGATCAAGCACTAAGATTAGTTTACTGGCATCGACACTCTCTTACATGTCATGCCCTTTTTATTTCCTTTAACCTTTTTTTCTAGAAAGTTGTACTTATTCTTCATCTTTATATTTTCTATCGGTTCTGACACCCTTTTCAATTTCTCCTTTTTTTTTATTATCATCTAAGTTAGGTACAGTGATAGAGTCAAAAGGAATGGTCCCGAAATTGAAGTTTTTCTAAATTGGTGATGGCTCGATAGAAGTACCAACATGCTGTTGATAAATTGTCGATGGTGCTTGAGTAACATGAGGATTCTAAACAAAGGGATATGTGAGCCCCATATAAATTGGTTCTTTAACAGTTGTTTCCTCTCTTATCTTATGTGTTTCAACAATCCCTTTTTCTTTCACAAGTCCTACCAGCATTTGTTTAATTATGCAAACTACTTATCCACATTTTGCTACATCTCCTTAACTGTTTCTCTTGTTTTCTCCTATGCCATTTCTATCTTTTTAGTCTACTTAGCATTCTCATTCTCCATTATTCTTAATATGCATTATCTTTGAACCTTTTATTAATTACCTAAAGTCAAAAGTGCAAGATGTGAATTTTATTATTGACCTTAAGAGATAATTTAAAAATCCCCTAATATTTAGTTAAGATTTTAAAGATAATTATTTGTTTCGAAGGTTTGGTGAAAGTATACTTGCGATCACCATTCTTTGTCTTTAGCTAGCATGAAAAATGTGTTTAGAAAAATGATGCATGTTATGCATGTCAAGCTTTATTATTATTGTTGAAAAAGAGCTTAAATTCCCATCCTATATTCAAGTCTGGTTCTTTAAAGACATTTTTTTCGCCTTAAAAGTTTGATGAAAGTATATTTACATCCATCATTGTTTATCATAAGCACCTTTAAGCATATTATTAAATACAAACAGGGTTATTCATTTCCTAGATAATTTAAATCAAAAGAATTTTTCATTCATTCCAAAAATTCCAAATCTATTTATCATCCACCATCAAAGCACTAAGGTTGTAAAAGTGCCAAACTTGCTTATGTTGCTCCTTCACCTCATTTAAGAAATCCAAAAAAGGTTGATTCTGACTATTAATGGGGGTGACGCTTTACCTTAGGGCTTTTACCTTTTTACTCACTACCTGGCTTGCCTGACTGTCTTGCGAATCTGACTATTTAGGTTGTCAATGTACGCTTGACTTTCTTAGCTCTTGGCCTTCTCTTGCTTTCCAATTTCTATTAAACAAAGGATCCACTTATGACTTTGAAATGCCATGAAAATTCTCTTGATAAATTGTCTAAAATGGATATCTCCAATGTCTTATGACAAACAATAATGCATAAAACAAACAAAACAAACAGAAACATAGAAGCATGGAAAAACTAGTAAAAGGGTAAGGAGTGATGAGACATGTTCTCATAAAATGCAATGCATGTTTTCAAACCTAACCATTCATGAATCTATATGCATGACATGCAATTACATACTATATGAGTGCAAGAAATGCAATGTCTTGTTATAAAGGTAGTGAGATATGTTCACTTAAAGTGCCATTTGTAAAGTGTATGCTTTAAAAATCCTACCATTCATGAGATATGCATAAAATGCAATGACATACTATATTAGTAATGAGATGTATACCTATGACTGATGCAATATATTTATATAAAATACAATGACATATTATATGCATGAGATATGTTTACATGAAATGCAATGTATGCATTATGCAAATCTAATGAGGTCAATACTATAATTAAGAATGTGATGAAATGCATATACTATCTATTAAGATGTGTATGAGATAGATACATGTACTATCTATTGTGATGGGTATGAAAAGGAATGTATGTATTGTCTGTTGAAATGTGCATGAAATGGAATGCATGTATTATTTGTCAAAGAGTGCATAAGATGGAATGCATGTACTATCTTATTGTTTCCAATCATTAAAACATGAGAATTTATGCAAATAAGATTAAATGAAATACAAGGAATGAAACAACATTGACTCTCTTTTTTTTTTAGAAGGGAAAAAATTAAAGAACACAAATTTTTTTACTCCATACAGAATGACTAGGATTCAAAAGTTTTGTTATTTTTTTTATTTGGCCAATAAACAAAAACTTTCTTCCTTTTTTTTTGAAAATTTTTTTTATTTTATTTTTTGGGCTTTTTTCTTCCTTTTTAGGTTTTGTTGGATAGTAAAAAGAAATTTTATTTTAAAAAAAATTCTAGAAGACACATTTTGAACAAATATGAAACGAATCAAATAGTGTGCCAAAAGATTTTTTTTTTGAAAAATGCTTATTTTTTTTCAAAATTTCAATCTTATTCACACTATTATTACCCTTAGATACAAAGAGAGTTTCTTTATGTGACTTATTTAGGGTAATTACTATAAAAGAGGTGGACATAGCTCTAACTAAAGCTACATTCCTAAAGTTCACTATATACTAGGTCTATATTTGATGCGTCTAAAGGTTCTCAAATTATTCCTTACATCATCGTCCATCATAAACTAATATGACACCCCAATCTTAACCTATTACAAGCCATGATCGAAAAAGTCCAATTTGAGCAAGAGTGTTTCACTAGTCATTATAGAGATTTACACTTTATGAAAGTGTAGTTACTTCTTTCAAAAAATGTTAGAGTCTATGTATAAGGCTTATACATGCAACGCAAATGTGAACATGTATGAAAGAACAGACAAACCTTTTAGATTTTCCTACAAACAACCCAATCCTAAATGAACTATAATTATTAAAAATAGGACAAATAATAACAATTAAAAATAAAATGACATAATTAAGATATGCATGAAATGCAAAATACATACACATACAATCCTTTTTATAAAATTTTTTGAAAAGAAAGAAATCAAGACATTTTTCATTTTTTAATCTTTTTTTTAATTTTTTTAAGTTTTTTTTTTTTTTTTTGAAAACAAGAAAACCAAGATCAAAGAATTAAGATTAAACACTAATTATGACAATTAAATCAAAACTTATGATAACATGTAATTAATCTTTGGCTAGACTTACTAAAAATGTATCCCCAATGGAGTCACCAAGCTATCGCTGCGTTTCGAGACACAGCATGGTGACCCGAGCGCCAAACGAATAAGGAATGAGAAAAACATAGGGGCCTAAAAAGTATTTTTTATAACAACTCAAAAAGAAGTTGTCACAAATCTTTTTTAAAATATAATTGGCCACCCAAAATTTTCTATCGTTTTTAATAAAACATGTAAAAGATTTAAAGGTTTTATGAAAAAAACAAATTGAGATATGTGAAATCAAATTTAGGGTTCGAAAGTCGGTTACATGTGGGGAATGATTAACATCCTAATAGCTTTCGTCAAATATGGTACTAATTAACTGCATGTTATCCTTAAACTTTGGTTAAAAATGTCCTATACTAATGTTAAATATTAATTCCTCTTTCTTTCTTTTTTTTTTTCCTTTTTTTCTTTCTTTTTTTTATTTTTATTTTGAAAGACAAAACATTTTTAAATTTTTTCTTAAAAAGCAAAATATTTTATTTTTGGATCAAAATAAAATTTTCTAAGTATTAACATACCTTTTCCAGTCTCCTATATTTAGGTAGAGTTTTTAAAATATTTCTAACTTAACGATTTTTAAATTATCCCATAAAATTGAGATAATACCTTGCCTAAATAATAATCACCAAAAATTTCTCTATATTTACGCCAGATCTCGATGACTATATTTACTTGAGATGTTATCTTATTTAAAAATATTTTATTTTAAAAACTCAATTTGAAAACAACTACATGATATGCATGAATATAATAAAATGAATGAATGCATGAATGAATAATATGAATGCATGGCAACTTAAAAAAGCATGTAACAAAGTAAAATGTGATGTAAATACATGAATGGGGTTAAGGGTTGGTTTTAGGGTTTAGGGTATGTTTTAGGGTTTAGTGTTTAGGTTTTTAGGGTTTAGGGTTTTAGGATTTAAGGTTTAAGTTTTTAGGGTTTAGGGTTTTTGTGTTTTAGTGTTTAGGGTTTAGAGTTTAGAGTTTAATATAATTTGGGATTTCTTAGAATTAGGGTTTCATGGAATTGGGTTTGCATCAAATCATGCATGTGACAAAAAACAAATTGCAACAATACTACTAGTAAAAATGTAAATATCTTATGCATATGACATGTGTATGACAAGAGAACAAACTAATTACAAATCTATGCATTTACAAAACTACATTACAAACAGGATGTGTATATGCAAACATGTGAAAAATGAATCAAATACAAAATTTTTTCAAACTTTGAAAACATGTTCCACCATTGTTCTTCCTTGTAAATTAACTAAACAACCACAAAAAATCAACAAAACAACCTACTAAACTAATTCTTTTGTATAGAAATTAAATCAAACACATTGAAAACTTGATAAACCAACTAAAAACACAATCAAACACATATGAAACAAACATCATTTGGCTATGAACAAGGTTGGAAGCTTCAACCAAGCATAGGAATGGCTTAACCAAATAGTTCCTTGGCTATTCCCAAATCATACAATCATTTACTAAGGCAACTCATGAATCAATCATCACCAATATTAATCATTTAAAGATATTTACATCATGAGAAAATTTTTATCAAACATGTAATGAACGAAAATGAAAAGGATATCATAGGACCAAACATTCAAAGCCAAACAACATACCTATATAAAAAATAGCTAAAATTATGCAAATAACAAATGAACTTACAATTTAATCATGATATGCAACATTTAAAAGCAAGAAAGAATGAATGAAAGACCAAAGGAGGTTTAGCCATGGAGAAAGTTGCCCGAACCTTTAAAAGCCACAAAAGGTGGATTAGTGTTTTTTGTTACTTAACTTTCTAGCTTCAATCCAAATTATGAACTAATTGGATGAAATTTAGTCCAAGCTTTGAATAAAAAACACTATAAATTTCTTAAAAGAAAAACAAAAAAATGAATGAAGAACTGATGTAAAAATGTTATGAAAATGTAATGAAAAATTCAAGAAATTAAGTAGTAAAATTATACGTCCAAGCTAGCAAACTTCAAAGATTCTTTTTTCTCTTTTTTCACTTTTTTTCTCTTTTTTTTTTGCATTTTTTCAACCCTTTATCCTCTGTTCTTCCACTTTAATTCCCACCTAAGAAGAAGATGGAAACATCCCCCCATAATTAAATCTTAACTCTTAGATCATAAATGCATCCAATGGTCCAAGTTGCTCCATTGTTTTCTTTGTAAGTAGCAAGCTTTCACCATTGAATCAAGCTTCCCAAAGTCATCCTATAGTCCAAAATGCACATTGCCAAAGATGGGATTTTTAATGCTATTAAAGCCAAGTGAAAAAACCCTTATTACAAAGTTTTCGATTTCGATGCCATTTTCTTAGAAAACAATGTTCGCTTCTTCATTTTTATGATTTTAAAATACCAAAAATACTTTTAAAAAAATGAAATTAAGATATAAAAATTTTCATAAAAATCTGACCTCAAAAAAGTAAAATTACAAAATTACCTTTAAAGGGTATTTTAGTAATTTTACACTTTTTGAGGTGCTGCCAAGGTTTTTAATACATCAAAAATCATTAAATATTATAAAAACATGATCTGAAATATTTTGCAACAAACGTCTTGAGAATGTCAAATTACAAAATTACCCTTAAGGGGTAGTTTAGTAATTTCATAGCTTTTAAGGTATAATCATAGTTTTTTAAATTTTAAAAATCATTAAATAATATCAAATCATGATCTAGAGTTTTTTACGAAATTTTGACTTCAAGACGATCAAATTATGAAAATACTCTCAATGGATATTTTTATAATTTCACATCTCTTAATGTGTGATAGGGTTTTTAATGCAATAAAAATCATTAAAAAAAATTCAATTATGATCTAAACATTTTCACAAAAATTTAACTCCAATAAGGTTAAATTATAAAAATAACCCTAAAGCCATTTTAGTAATTTTTTATAGTTCGAAGTGCAATTAGAATTTTTAATGTTTTTTTTAAATCACAAATTTCAATTTAAAAAAACATTGATTCCAATTGGTTGCGAATTTTGAAAGTTGACCTAAATTTCATCTATTTTGATTGATTTTGACCAATTTTAACTTTATTTGATCAGGTTTGACCTTAAGGTGTTTAGGTAAAATTAGTCCCAATTTTGATTTTAAAAACTTACCAAAATTAAAGCAATATTGGATTTAAACTGGGTTGAATTTTAAGATCTTCACATATGATCGAATTTTACCCAGACAAAATTAGGTTTTTATAATATCAATTTTGATTAGGTAGTCATACACCTTTTCTAAAATGGTTTTTACCTCTTTTACCCACTTTTTGATCTCTTTCTCCTTCTCTATTGCATTTGTTGTACCCCTAGCATGATCGACTATGGATTGCCACCAACGTTCGACTTTGTTGGGGTGTCAAAATTCAATAACTCAACTTTCAAGTTTAAGACTGTACAATTCTCTATGGAGTGTCTCGCATTACCATAGTGATAATCATAGTGAGTATTAGCATTATACCACTTGGGATATGGAGGTTTAAAAAGTTTTGTAAGGATAAGAGCAATAAGGTAAGCTTTTATCAAGTAGGGTACAAGTTAGTACATGTTATAGGAATAGGGTCAAGTTGAGTTTTAAATTTTTTTTTTTTTCGTTTGAGGGATTAACCAAGAGGTGTAGAACCAGGAACTAAGTCAGTTTTGATCAAGTCATCATACACCTTCTCTAGAGGGGTCTTCAGCTCTTTTACCCATTTTTTGATCCTTTTTCTCCTCTCTACTGCATTTGTTGTACCCTCAGTATGATTAACTATGGGTTGCCACCAACATTCGACTTTGCTGGGGTGTTAAAATTCAATAACTCAGCTTGCATCAATCTTTTCACTTTGTATTTTAAGGTTGTACAATTCTCTATAAAATGTCTCACATTACCATAATGATAATCATAGTGAGTATTAGCAGTATACCACTTGGGATATAAGGGTTTAAGAGGTTCTATAAGGATAAGAGCAATAAGGTGGGCCTTTACCGAGTTAGTACATGTCCTAAGAATATGGTCAAATTAATTTTTACCATTTCTTTTCTTTGGTTTAAAGGATTAATTAAGAGGTGCAGAGGCAGGAACTTAGGACTTTAGCTAAATGGGTGGTCAGGTAATTGTAGGCTGAACAAGTGGTTGTGGAATGTAAGGCCAAGTAGGTGGTTGAGAATATGGATTCAAGTGTGGAACATTCGAAGGTTGTACAAAGTTTGAGATCTAATCCCAGACATCTGAAAATGAGGTTGAAAATAGACACTAGGAGAAGAGTTTAAGTGCAGGTTTAGATTTAGGGTAGTTGGGGAGGGTTGTATGAATCCTAGTGACTTTGTCTTAAAAATCAAACTTTCAAGCTCAATCATTTGTGTAGCCAATTCATTCATTCCTTTCTTAAAGTTATTTAGACTCTGATCTTTATCTGAAACACCAAGTGCATCAGGATCTTTTTGAGGGATATTAACCCTAGCAAGGACCAATTGATCTTGATTTGATCGAATTGAAGTTGATAAAGGCCCTTAAGAAACAAACTTAACCCTATCGCAACCTTTAACCATTTTTATCAACTAGGTGATCTGTCATTTTATCTCTCGAAGCTCATGCCTAAATTCCTCTTGATTCAATTCTAATGCACTAATTATTGCCTCTAATTGTTTTCTCATTTTTGCTTTTCTAATGTCCATTAAAAAGATACTCAATTTTAGGGGTTTAGAGAAAAAATCTATGCTATTATTCTTACTAAATGAATGTCACATAACAATTTTTAACTTGTGTGACACATAGAACATTTTTATGAATGCATGAATATGACAATGATGCTAGAGAATGTCATGAAATGCAAATATGCATAAGACAATGGATTTTCATATGTACAAGAACCAAAATGATAAAAAAAAAAAAATACATCACCTATAAATATGTATGCAAGAAATGCAATTTCCTATTGAGGGGTGGTAGGATATGTTCTTATGAAATGCAATTTGTACAATGCATGCTTTATAACATCTTACCATTCATGGATCCTTATGCATGAAATTTAATGACATACTTCATGAGTAATGAGATGCATACCTAGGACTGATGCCACATACTTAATAAAATGCATTGACATGTTATATGCATAAGATATGTTTACATGAAATGTAATGCTTATGTTATACAAACCTAATAAAGTTGACACTGCTATTAAGATGTGCATGAGATGGAATGCATGTACTATTTATTAAAATGTGCATAAAATGGAATGCATAAACTATATATTAATATGTGCATGAAATGCAATGCATGTATTATCTATTAATATGTGCATGAAATGGAGTGCATGTACTATATTTATTATTTCCAACTCCAAAAACATGAGCATGTATGTAAACAGGATCACATGAAATGTAAACAATAAAACAACATTGATTCTCTTTTTTTTTTCTTTTTCTAGAAAAGGAAAAATTCAAGAACACATTTTTTTAATTCCACACAGAATTACTAGGATTCAAAGGTTTTTTTTTTTTTCATTTCCTTTTTTTATTTAACCAATAAACAAAGAATTTAAGAAAAACTTTCCTTCTCTTTTCTTATTTTTTTTGGAAAAACTTTATTTTTGTTGTCACTTTTTCTTTACTTTTTCCTTCCTTTTTTTTTTTTTTGTTTTGTTGTATAGCAAAAACATACATATATATATATATATATTTTAAAACATCTCTTAAAGATACACATTTTGGACAACTATTAAGCAAATCAAATTGTACGTCAAAAGAATATTTTGGAAAGAATGTTTTTTTTATTATTATTCTTTTTTTAAAAATTTTAGTCGTATTCACACCATTCTTACCTTTAAATTTAAATTGTATCAAAGTTTTCTTCACGTGTCCTATGTTGGGTCACTTTTACAAAAAAGGTCAGTAGGGCTCTACCTAAGGCTAGTTTTCTAAAGTTCACTATATGTTAGCTGGAAATTGACATGTTTAAAGATTCTCAAATTGTTCCTTATATCATCATCTATCATAGATTAATGAGGTATCGTGATCCTAACCCATTACAGGCTTCGAACTGAAAGAGTTCAATCTGAGTAAGAGTGTTTCACTAGTTATTGCAAAGGTTTACACCTCACTAGAGCACAACTATTTTATTTTTTTTTCAATTTTTCCACTTTTTAAGAAAACATGAAAATTAAAATAAAAAAACTAAGATTAAACACTAATTAAGACCATTAAACCAACATTTAAAATAACATGCAATCAACATTTAGCTTGACTTTCTAAAAAATGTTTCCCCATTAGAATCGCCAAGCTATCGCGACGTATAGGCCCGAGAACCCAACCGTTGAACTTGGAGAATAAACAAATGAATAAAGCTAAAAAGTACTTTCAATAACAATCAAAACAATGAATCATCACCAATCTTTTTTAAAGTGCGATTAGTCACAAAAAAAATTATTTTTTTAATAAAACATTTAAAACGGATTTAAAATTTTATAAAAGAATACTTTATGCTTACGAAAATAAAATTGGGTTCGAAAGTTAATTACGTATGTGAAAAGATTAGTATCTCCCTAGCGTCCGTCGAAGATGGTATCAATTAATTACATGTTATCTTTAGATATTGATGAAATTGGTCCTATTTTTAATGTTTAAAAATTTATTTCACTATAAAAAAATTTTTTATATATTGATATTTGATTATATTGATAATCAAATTGCGTCAATAAAAATAAACTATACTGATAATTTTTGATACTGTTAGAATATATAATACACATATCGATAATTTATTCAACCATCAATATAAATAAATTATTTTATGTAATTATAAATACTAACAGTCAAAATTATTAGTAAAAGGTATTTATACTATCAGAAATAGTAATCCATGAGAATGTCCTTAAAGATATGCTCATGGCTATATCAAACCGTCATTATAAGGCATAATATACTGATGGATATCAAAAGCCGTTGGAATAAATAGATGTTGTAGTCATTTGTCTAGTATAAAAATTTTTGGCGGATTGGTTTTCTTGTTCGCAATTTTTTTTTTCCTCATCAAAAGTTTTGAACTTTATTTTTCCCCAAATAAAAAGAAAAGAAAAACCTGTTACAAAAAATTACTCTGTTTCTCTCTATCTAAAATATTGCGAGACCCAAAACATTGATCTATTAAAAATCAAATTTTGTAGCAGCTAATGCATTAATGCTTAGGTGTTCTTCAAAATGGTCAACTTTTATTCTATATACCCATCTCCACCTACCTATTTAGAAGTTAACCACCACCTTGAAATCATCATAAAGACTTAGCATCCCATCCAAAATGTCACAAAGCCACTAACGCATGGAAGCTTATCTTTTAGTTTTTTTCTCTTTTTATTCATATTAAGGTACGTGTTTCTTCTTAATTGATTCTATTTTCCAAATATTAATTTATATTTTCATTCCTAATGCGATTTTTTTTTTTTTTTTGCTTCTTACTTCTCAATCTTTATAAATTTCTCTCTCTATAGCGTTTGTTCGGGATTCTTTAAATGTAAATTTTTGGTGTCCTTTTGTCCATTGTTAGAGTGGCGGCGGATGCAGGTGGTAAAAATGGCAAAAAAAAAAAAAAGATGCTTAGAAATGGGCTTATTTTCCAAACATGGTTGCCTACCATAGGATTGGTTTTTTCCTTATTTTTCGAATTTTTTTGTTTCATTGATAGTTTTATATTTTGTTAATGATTGAAAATGCCTTTGAGATATCATTTGTTATAGTCTGATGCTTGAAATTCATAAAATTAGATTAGCAATAACAAAGTTGCTAAAACTATGTTGATGAAAAAGCCAGATTTGGATCTGTTAATGATTGAAAATGACTTCGAGATAACATTTGTTATAGTCTGATGCTTGAAATTCATAAAATTAGATTAGGAAAAACAAATTTGCTAAAACTGTGTTGATGAAAAGACCAGATTTGGATCATGGCTATTTTGATATAATGGTTACTTGGAATTATGTTTTTCCTATCCTAATAATATTATAGCATTCTAACCCGTGGATCATGGATTAAACTGCAAGTGGGTGATCTATCTATAATGAGAAGTGATGGATTGCCTTCTTGAATTCTGGAATTTTTTTAAAATATGGGTTGTTGTTGCTCTGACTCTGTTTTGAGAGTATTTTGTTGGATAGCTCTGATTTGAGTATATACCACTTGCCAAATTTCTCTTTGGTATGCAATTTTCCTTGTTGCCCTCTAATTTCTAAGACCAAGATGTATATCTCGACTATGGAACTGAAGATCTGAATTTGAATGTCGTGACAGAGTTGATATTGCAGTTCTCATCATGCTACTTACCACCTTGAGGTAGAGCACCGATCAACAAACTAGCTTCTTGACATGTATGTTTCACTATTTTTTAATGCAATGACTTATAATTGTTTCTTCTCTTTGGCTTTAGTAATTGTAAGTAAAACATATTTTGTAGTTCTATATCGTTTAATTCGCCTTCTATGGAGAAAATAGGTCTTGAATAAATGAAATGTGACGAGAAGAAACAAAAGCAAAAGAAGCATGCATGAGTGTCTTTGTTGTATAAGGAATATATATTGGTTCGATTTTTCCTCTAAAGTGGTAGAACTTATTTCTCTTTCAAATGGCCATATTCTACTGTTTTTGAAACCTAAGATCATTCTAGATTCTTGTTAGATTGTTGCAACCGGTTGTGACAATTTTAGTGCTTTTACCTTGTTATATATTACAAATTTTGTTATATCAAATAAGATAGCTATAATGAAACTATGGTTTGAATAGTTAAGGAACATTAGAGGAGGAATGCTTCTTTTTCTCCTTGTACTTTGCTACTCACGAAAGCACTCTCTTTCTAGCTTGCTTTAGAGCTAGAAATCCACTTGTTTGCTTGTCCTACGTAGACTGTGAGATATGTAGAATTTATGTGACATCTCTCTTGTATTAAAAAAATGAAAATAGGAAATATTTCTAATATACCCGAGTTGCTTTGCACAAAAACGTGGCATGACAAGTCTTCTCATCTATTTCTTGGATATGGAATCTTCCTTTCTTCTTTTGGTTTACTTCTTGACAGCAATTGAATGTATTATAGTACCAAATTACTTAATTTCTTGCTTATATAAATCTAGTATTATTCTTCATAGTTGGCGATAATCTTTTGGTATTAATTATTTCATACAAATTATTTTTAAAATTATTTTAGTTTTTTTCTTTTAACTTAATTATCTAATTGTGTTATGTTTTTTTTTTTTTTTATGCAAATGTTGTTTTAGAGAAATTTATGATGGGATCATTTACCTTTTACATTTTTTTTGCTTTAAGCATCAAGTTTGTAGACATTCAATGACGTTTGTTTTTATCTCGACTTATTAGTAAAATGATTTTAATTATTGATTTTATTCTTAGTTTGTGAATTATAAAATAATGTGTTTGTATTTTTTAATCCTAATGTTAGTAAATATCTAGTATTATAATATTTGTACTTTATATGAAATTGTACCAAATTATTATTATAAATAAATTAATATTAGTAATTAGAATTAAAATTCAAAAATAATATTTCTCGCACACTTAAATCATCTTTATTGATGGATTTATTGTTTAAAATATTTGAGATTATACCAATTAGCATTGATTGTCAGAAAAAATATAGCAATGAACCGATTGTCAGTATAGATAGAAATGCATAGGATTATGCCGAAGGTACTAATCATTGGTAAAAGATATAATATCAAACGAACTGTTAGTATAGGCAAAAAAGCTAAAAACGTATAATGGATGTTATACCAATGATTATATAATTATTGACAGATTTAAATTGTTGGTATAACTTTATTACCTATTTTAACTATTAAAAATTTGTCAGTATAGCTTTATACTAACAAAAGATATACTGATAGTTAAAAATTCATCGGAATAGACATTTTGATTGTTAGTGTAGGGTTTTTTTTACCTACACCAATGGATTATTAGGTTTTATTGACGATTTTATGAACGTCAATATATAGCAATTTTCTTATAGTGTTCCTTTGTTTATTTCAAAAATTGAATTTTTTTTAAAGAAATCATTTTTAGTTTTTCTTTTTTTTTTAAAGCCAAAACAATTTACTTTTGGATCAAGATGAAAATGTCTAAGTATTAACACACTTTTTCTACCATTTTATATTTAGCTAAGTAGAGCTTCAAAAATATATCTAACTTAAGAATTTTCAAATTGTCCCACAAAACTGAGATAATATCTTATATAAATAATTATCGTTAAGAGTCTCCTTATTTAAGCTAGATTCTCAAAGATTATGTTTACTTGAAATATTATCTTATTTTAAAATACTTTCCTTTGGAAAACCTTATTTATAAAACCAATGCATGTATGCATGAACATAATAACAACATATGATAAATGCATGATAATTAAACATGAATGATAAATTATGAATGCATGACAATTAAAGAATGCATGTGACAACAAAATAATATGAAACATGAATGGGATCAAGTGGTTTTAGGGTTTAGGGGTTGGTTTAGGATTTGGAGTTAGTTTAGGGTTTAGCTTAGGGTTTATGTTTTGATGTTTGAGGTTAGGGAATGAGTTTAGGGTTTAAATTAGGGTTTAGGTTTTAGGTTGGGGTTTAGGGTTTAGGTTTAAAGTTTGGGGTTTGATTTGGTTTTAGGGTTTAATTTAAGAGTTTGGGTTTAGGGTTAAGGTTTGGGATTTGGTTTTAGGGTTTAAGATTTAAGGTTTAAATTTAAGGTTTAGGGTTTAGGGTTTAAGGTTTGTATCGTGGTTTAAAGATTTAGGGTTTGCATGGTGGTTTGACATCTTGTATGGTGGTTTGGGGTTTAGGGTTTGCATAGAACATAATTATCAAAATGCCATTGATAAAAATGCAAACTCTAATGCATGGAATATGTATGAAAAGAAACATACTACAAACTTAGGCATTTTTACAAATATATTACAAACTAGACATGCATGCAAAATAGAAGAAAAAAAAAAGATCAAACATCAAGGGTTCTAAAAAATTTAAAGACATATTCCACCATTTTTTTTTTGAATTAAAACATATGCAAAAAATATAACATCACCAAAAAGTCTACTAATCCATCATTTTTATTCATTGAAGAATTCATCAAACACATAGCTGACATAAAGAACAAATCAAAAACACAAGCAAGAAAACATTATGCAAGCAACATTTAGCCGTTTGATACAAAAGGGATTTAATGGTGGAATTTTTCTATTTCTAGATCCTTTTTGTTTCAAATACAAACTATTAATTAGATGGTTGAATTTTTGGATCAAGCTTATGGTTATGAAAGAAAACAACCATGGAGAGGGTTGTTCTTTTTTGAAAAATTATAAAAATTATAAAAATCAAAGAAAGCTAACATGAAAAAACATAGAAATTTTCATGAAAATGCATGGTAGTAGAGATAGATTTATACCTTCCAAAGCTTTTCTTAAATTTTTCTTTTTTCTTTTTTTTTCTATTTTTTCTAGTTAATTTCCACCAACTTCCTCCTCTTTTTCTAGCCCTAAAAGATGAATAAATATCTCATGCAAAATATATACAAGCCCTTAAATGCCTTTTTTCATTTAATGGACATCTTTTTCCTTTTTTTATTTTACAAGGAATCACCTTTCACCCTTGGATTGAGCCTCTTAAGATCAACCCACGGCTTAGAAGGTTTATGGCCAAAGATTGCATTTTTAATGTTGCTGAAACCAATGTGAAATGACCATTTTATAATCCATTAGAAAGTTTTCATCTTTATATAATTTTCTTAGAGAATCATGATCCCTTCTTCATTCTTGTGGCTTTAAAGCACAAAAAACAAAAAAAAAACTAAAATAATATGAAATTAGATTTGAAAGTTTTCGTTAAAAACCACCTCGAGAAGGTTAAATTACAAAATTATCCTTTAAGGAAATTTTAATAATTTCACATCTTTCAAGATGCAATTAAGGTTTTTAATGCATTAAAAATCATCAAATAATATGAAAACATGATCTAGAGTGTTTTCGCGAAAAATCAATCTAAAAAATGTCAAATTACAAAGTACTTATCAAAAGTATTTTAGTAATTTACACATTTCAAGGTGCTATCAAGGTTTTTAATACATCAAAAATTATGAAATACTATAAAACCATGATCTTGAGCGTTTCACAAAAATTTGACCTCCAAAAGGTTAAATTATGAGACTACCCCTACGGGTATTTTGAATATTTCATACCTTTCGGAGTGCGATCAAGGTTTTTGATGCATAAAAAATTATAAAATAATATTTAAATGTGATCTGAAAGTTTTTACAAAAATCCAACCTCGAGAACGTCAAATTACAAAAATACCCCTTAAGAGTATTTCAGTAATTTTACTATTCTCGAAGTGCAATCGAGATTTTTAGTGCATTAAATTCACAAATATCAATCATATACCCTATTGCCCCATTTTGTTGGGAATTTTGAAGATTGACCCAAGTTTAATATGAATTAATTGATTTTGATCGATTTTGACTATGTTTGATTTTGTTTGACTAAATTTGACCGTAAAGCATTTTGCGTTAAATTGGTCTTCAATCAATGTTGAAAACTTGTCAAAATTAAAAAACATTAGATTTGAACCGGGTTAGATTCTAAGAGCTTTATAACTAATCAAAATCTGCTCGAACAAAGTTAACTATCTACGCACACCATTGAAATTGACATTAGTATTTAAATAATAAATTTTAAAAGAATTTTTTAAAAAAATAAATTTTTTAATTTCTTAGCATTAGTATTTTAAAATGCCATTAAATTCTAAATTTAGTAACGTTTGTATCATAAAATGTTGCTAAAATTAACGGCATTCTTATGATAAGAACGTCGTTAAATTAATGGCATTTTTATGATACAAATGTTACTAATTTAATAGCGATTGTCTTAATAAACATCGCTTAATAGAGCGGTGTTTTATGATATAAACACCACCATATTAGTGGGGTTTTTCTAATACAAAAGTCACTAAATTAGCAGCATTTTCCAGATACAAATTCCATTAAAATAGCGACATTTTATACAAATGTCGTTATTTTTTCTGACGTATGTATAACCGACACTCTTAGTGGTGTATTTTGCAAACGCTGTAAATCATTTAGTGGTGTTTATAACTGCCGCTAAACTTTGAAAAAAAGTTACTAAAGACCTAACCCCTGTAGTGTTTACACCATAGTAGTTGATCATTACGTCACTAAAATAAAAGTTTGGAATTTCGACATCATTATTTGGAGCATTACATTTGCATCATTTAATGAGCATCTGTATCATTGTTTGATCCATTACATTTGCATCTTTCTCAACATCTACATTTGCACAAGCACTGCCAATAACATGATTGATCATTATGTCTTATCAACTGCACTAAGTATCTTGTGTTAACTAGATCTAAACAACATAGAAACAAAATTCAAACGTCACAAAAATTTTTAAAAATGACTTTAGTTCCGTCCATGTTTTTTAAACTTTGGTTTCATCCAAGTCATTTTTGAAAAAAAATTCAAATTTTAAAAAATAACTTCAAAATTACATTTCTTTTTTATTTTGATTTTGCATAGGTCACTTAGAAAAAAAAATAAATCATTTGTAAAATTACATTTCATTTAAGACCTTTGGTTTCAACTAGATTATTTCTTTTTAAACTTTGGTTTCATTTAGGTAATTTCATTTAAGATCCTTGGTTTCATTCAAATCATTTCATTTTTAGACTTTGGTTTCATCCAAATCATTTAATTTTTAGACTTTAGTTTTCTCTAGGTCATTTCAAATTTAGACTTTGGTTTCGTCCAAGTCATTTCATGTTTAGACTTTGGTTTCATCTAGGTTATTTCATTGTAGATCATTGGTTTCATTCAAGTCATTTCACTTTTAGACTTTACAAGTTATTTCATTTATAAACTTTGGCTTCATTCAAGTCATTTCATTTTTAGACTTTAATTTTGTCTAGGTAATTTCTTTTTTAGACTTTTATTTCATTCAAGTCATCTCATTTTTAGATTTTGCTTTCGTCCTAGTTATTTTTGTAGACTTTGGTTTCATCAAGGTTATGTCATTTTTAAACTTTGGTTTCGTTCAGGTCTTTTTAATTTTAGAGTTTAGTTCAATCAAGACCATTTCATTTTTAGACTTTGGTTTAGTCTAGATCATTTCATTTTAAACTCTGATTTTGTTCAGGTCACTTTATTTTAAATTTTGATTCAGTCCAAGTTATTTCATTTTGGATTTGGGTTTAATCCAAGTCATTCACTTTTAGATTTCGATTTCATTAAGTTATTATTGTGAGAGGCGCAGGTTTCACCCCTAGTGTTTGCTTCAGTATTGAGATCTAAGGTTTAATTAAGAGTCATCAATCTATTTATTTATATTCTGAGAATCAATGCTAGTTTCAAGGTCATAGTTTCGCCTTTATCAAAAAATTTGGTTCGGTGATTGTAAATAGATTATTAGAGGAATCAAAGCTCTAAACCTTATCTATGATAACCCTAGTCTCTACTTATCCACTTCAGACTAGCACCTCGACTAGCTTATGGATTAAGTCGCATGTCTTTCCAATTATTCTTGAAATAAGCAATGCGGTATTGACAATTTATATGTCATGTGTTATTACATATGCATCTAGAAATATACATGTTAGTTGGCAACCTCGAGTGGTTTATCAACCATTAAATGCTGCAACCACTATTTTGTCAAACATTTCTATTAAATAAAACATTTCATGTTATATTATATAAAGCAAGAATATGTCATTAAAGAAATATGAGATGCAACCTAGTCTAAATGGCATAACATAATGACGGTTTATAAGATTCCTCAAAGACATATTTAATACATCCCGTTTATATACCTATGCTATATGATAGGATAATGTATGGCAAACTAGATATGGATTTACATGAAAAATATTCACCACCTTTAATACTAAAGTATATTCTAAGTTTTACTATATGACATACCATCATGCATTCTTAAGGCTACTTGATGCATGACATACCATCATGCATTCTAAGATTACTTGATGCATGACTATGGACTATATGTTAACATGTCCATAATTTAATGAGAGACTCGGAATGCCTAAGCATTTATAAAAAAATACCTAAGTGGATTTGCTTAATATAAGATCCAATATGCCAGCTACAAGTTTGGGTTTGTAAGTTAGGTTAAGTTGAGAAGAGTTTTGCCTAGACTAGAATTTTTTAAATTATCGAAAAGAGTTATAGTTAGATCAATACTCTTTGAAAGGATTTCAATTTGACTAGGACTTTTCACATAGAATTTTGGTGGAATTGAGGCTCTTTAAAAGGGCTTTGATGGAACTAGGATTTTTTAAGAGAGTTTTAGTGAAAGTGGGACTTTTTATGAGAGTTTTGATTGGATTAGGAATTTTAGGGCAAAGATTTTGTTAGACTGGGACTTTTAGGGTAGAGTTATGGTAATGAATGATGTATTAGAGTGATAGGGACAAGGTCATAAGGTTGGTATGAAAAAGATTTGTGAAAGTTAAAGTGGCAAGGCATTTAGAAAAGATGATGTCGATCGATTGACATAAGTACTGATTGGTTAGGTCGTGTTTTGGGTTATGGAGTTTACTGTTTCATCATATGGAGGTTCAAAAAGTTTTGGGATTTTGGCCAAGGGTCAAAGTTACTCCAAAGACTAGAGGTGATTGAATAAGACTTTTGGAAACTAGAAATGGATGTTTTGAGGAAAGTTCCTTAAAACTTTGGGAGCTTGGAACTGAGTTTTTCAAAAAGAGAGAAGAGAAATGCTTGAGGTGTGTTCAATGAAGAACTAGATAAGGCAGGGCTATTTATAGCCAAAGGTTAGGGGCGATTTAGGAATGTATGAAGGATTATCTCTACATCAAATAATTATCAAATAATTAAATCAAGGTAATTATCTAGGATTTATCTAAGAGATAATTTATCATAATAATCCCATTTAGCCTTGCCCACAAGTGCTAGCCAATCAGCTGAAGTGACCATCGATTAGTTGGATCTTATTTTTCTATTGACATAGGTTAAATTCCTTCCCACTTTATTTCCAACTCAAATTGGACTCTTCACAACCGATCGATGAATGCATGTGTCAATCGGTCGATTAGTGGCCTTTTCTTAAGCTCATTCTAAGCCTAAAGTTAATCCAATCCGTAATCTTGTTCCAACTTGGCCAAATCCAATCATTGTTAGGGGTGAAGTGGGCCTGTCGATAGTCTAGTAGGCCTTTTCTTGCCCAATTTTATTAACTCAGGAAATTAACTAATTGGTCATCAATTCAGGTGGAATTTTGGGTTCTTATAATTGTCAAAAAATAATAATAATAATAATAATAAAAAATAAGATTTAAAAAATGATAAAGTGTATTTGAGAAGCTTGTCCCTAACAACATTATTGTCTTTATTTTTACACAATTTTTATTTCACAAAAAATATATAAAGAAGAGTAATTATAGATACTCATAAATCATGATTTTTCGAGACAGTTTCAATTAAATTACGTTTTTTAATGCTATTACCTCAGGGTTTGGGATTCACGTTAATTCAGCATTAAATCAAATTTTGGTTTTTTAAATTCTTTTTAGTGGGCTTCAAATTTTATTTTAAGCCTTTTAATTTATTTTCATGTCTCAAAAATTATTAATTTAACTTTTGATTCATATTTAGACCTTTAAATTTGTCAAATTGTGTTTTTAAAAGGATTTTGGTCCAATAAAAAACTAGCCAATTGAAAATTATTATTTATTTATTCCTTTTTTCTTATTTTCTTTTCTTTTTCTTATTTTGTTTATTATTTGTTAATAAATTTTGAAAATTAAATAAAAACAAAAAAAAATTTTAAAATTTTTAAAAATTTAGAATCGATTTGAAAATCAGGATCGAAAAGCGAAGAAAAATTTGCAAAAAGTCATATAAAAAAGAAAGATCGAAAAAATCATAATTTGAAAGACAGAATCAAGAAACAAAAAAAAAAAAAAAAAGGAATCGGATATTCTTGATATCAATCTCTTCTATTCAATGAAAAACCATAATATTTTGCTCTAAATCCTTATGCGTAACTGTGCAATTCAGTCACAGTGATGGACATCAATCATAATACACAATTAAAACACAACAAAGTTTTTGTTTTGTTTTTTTTTTTTGTTTTTTTGTTTTTTTGTTTTTTTTTTCTGGTAGTCGGACTCTTTGAGAGTTTTTGGGTTTTTATAGTAGATAGAATATATAAAGGAGAAAGGAAAATTTTTGGGTCGCTTTTCACGACGACTAGGGATGTTTTCAGATGGTGATAGATGCAACTTTTGAGTTTAGATTTATAAAAAATTGTAGTTTGCGGCTTATTATTAGAAATCAAAACACATAAAAATTCATATTTAGTCTCTTCCACCTCATATCTAAACATCATTTTTAGAGTTGAAAAAGCTAGTACGAATTCAAAAACTCTCTCATGTTGACTCGTGATGGAATCCATATTGATTCGAATTAATCACAAAAGATCAAAGATTGAAATCCAAAGAAATTCTAGCTCGAAAAATTTGAATTTGTACAAATTTAAATTAAAAAAACCCAAAACCAACACAATTTGACATTGTCATGACTCGTATCCGTAATTATTCATACCAAAAATCAATTAGATCTAAATCATGTAAAAACCAAATTATAACTCAAAAATCCCTAAATTATAATTATATTAATTTATTTTTAAAAATAAATAAATAAATGATAAACATTTTGCTTAGCTAAAATTTTTATATTTTAAAAATTTTATTATTTATAATTATTAAATAATTATATCAATAATATATTATCAATAAAATTAATATTGAATCTTTAAATTCAATTATAAAAAAAAATAAGAATTTGAAACACTTTGACTATAAATATCCAATGTTATTATGTTAATGTCGATTGGTGTATATGAGTTTGTTTTTTTTATTAATTCAACATTATAATAGAACATTTAATCAATTAGGTAGTGTTTGATATATGTGGGATGATCACTTAAAAAGCCATAGTGATTAGATCACTATATTTGATAAGCATTTTGTGATCCTATATGTCAGTAATTTTAGATTATCGAAAGTAATCAGATCACTGTCAGGGAGAGTGATTTAATTTTTATGCAAAACTAAGATGAAATTTTATGTAAAATTAACAATAATGAATTTTATCCATTTAATATGTGAGTTAAAAATTTACATCTTAAAATTATAATTATTTTATATTATAAATTTTTATATTTTCAAATTAAAATTCATTACAACAAGTTCAAAATAATTTGCGCATTTTTTTACTTTTATTAATATTTTATATATAATATAATTTTTTTAATTTCTTTTATTATGAATTTAATACATTGGTTTTATTTTTTAATTCAAATATTCTTTTACAATTTATATTATAAAAATAAATTTACCTATCAATAAATATATTTATTAATTTAATAATTTTATTATATTTTATTATAAAATAAATAAATGTTACTAATATTTTACAAATTATTATATTTAAACAATCGTAAAATTGTTAATTTACATAATTATTACAACATATATGGTTATTGTCATACTTTTAAACAAAAATAAATTTTAATTTTTAGTAATACTAAATATAATAATTTTTAATCTTTAAGAATTAATCATTGTTAATTAAACAAAAAATTTCAAATCACAAATATTATTATCACTTTAATAATAAAATTACTCCAATAATTACATTATCATGTTAATTTTACAAAAGATACCAAATATGACCTTAGTGTATACAATTATATTTAATGTAGTAGTATTAATATTATGGCTCATGTACAAATCAAAAATAAAATAGATATATGGTTGAGCTAATTAATTGATCAATTATATATATTAAATATTTTTGTGAATAATAATTGATATTCTTTTTAATAATTATCTAACATTTGGAATTATAATTGGATATTTGATAATTGGTGAATATAATTATATCTAATGTTAATATAAATATTTTTAAATATTAAAATTAGATAAATACTTTATCAATTAGTTTTTACACATAATGGTTTTTAAAATTTCTAAATATTATTTAATAAGATTAAACCAATTAATTAATTAATACTATTTTAATATCTAGTATTCAATATTCTAATGATCATTTAGTCAATCAGTAGATACGATCAAATATAATATAATTATATTGATGTTTAATTTATATCCAATCAAAAAGCAAAATATAATTGAAAAAATCTTGAAAATTTAAAATACCTATTAAAAAATTATAATATAATGAGTAGAAAAGCTAATAATAGGGGAGAGCATTCATTGATTTAAACCAAACAAACCAATAAAAACGATTTTACATTTAAGTAAATTGGTTTTAAATTTTTTGGTTTAGATGGTTTAATCGATTTAATCAGTTGATTTACGGTTTTAAATCTTATAAACAGAAACGACAAACAACATATTTACCCTTACAGCATACCCTAATTCACGCCTCTGTCTTTCTCTCCAGCCTCTCGAACCTATCTTTCCCTTTAAAATCTAAAATCCTAAAATCTAAAACTCATTTCCTCTATTTCAGGCATTCTCCCTCACGCCTGTCTCTTTTCTGCAACGCCACTTGAGCTCCACGCCTCCACCATACTAGAAGCCACCTCTCACAATCACACCAAAAGCTGCCAATGATGCCTGAAGCCAACACATGATGGTCAGTTCAAACGCCCTTTCGTCCTTTCCCCTCCCCTTTTGCCAAGCGGCCCAACTAGCCTTCCACCACACAAGCTCTACGCCTTCAATTTGTTTTCTTCATCTCTCTCACATCTCTCTCTTTTTGAAGCTTTCCCATTTCCCTTCTTTTTCTTTTCCTCTCTCTCTGTTTCTCTTACCATTCAAGGTATTACCTGAAGTACCATTACCTTTGCTGCTACTACTAAAGAATAAACTGGGTTTTGAACTTGTTTGATGGCTAGGTAGCTGAAATTTTCATTCTTCTAAAGGCTTTTGAAATTGGGTTTTTTGGATGGAGATATAGTTTTTTGGATTTTCAATGAATTTTGTTTTTCATTGGATGGGAATTGGAGTTTTTGTTAGTTCAAGTTTAGCAATTTTAGTGAGTTGTTCTTTTTTTAGCATTTGAATTGATGTTATATTGAAAATTTTAATGTCGGCAGGAAGTAAGATATAGAATTGTGGGTTCAAGAAGCAACTTTTTTTCAGTCTTTTCATTAAGAATACTCTGTTTGGTAGCTTGACAAGTGGAGGAAATGAAAAGGAACTGATGTTTTCATTATTTCAATCATTACCAATCCCAGTATGAACTAAAAACCGGCTTTTCTAAATTTTCCACTCTCGTTTTACTGAATTAGGTTTTCATTTTGTCTTACCAATTAAGAAAAAGGAAATCATATTTCTCAAAAGTTGATTCCTTCTTCCTTATATTTTCTTGAGGCAAACAGAGTAACGTGAAAAATATAAAATGAAAATGATTATTGATGGATTTGCACACTGAAAAAAACAACTAAATCGACCGATTTAAATTGATTCGGTTTATATTGATTTTTAATCTTTTGATCGATCAATTCGGTTTTTATATAAATTAAATCGATTAAATCAATTTTAAAATTTTTATAAATGAATTAATTGAATTAACCGATTGCTTTGCCTAACTAATAAAACAAAAGTGAAAATTATAAAATTAAAATTAAATTTTGTTGAATTAAGTCACTAGGGCTGTCTCCGATGGTCCAATACTTAAAAAATAAAAAAAAAAACCATTAAGATAAATATTTAATGGGTTCTATTTGTAACTTGTCGAATCATTAAAATAAATTTTTTTATATAGCCCAATGCTTTGGATTTTTTTATTTTTATATTGAATTTATATATTTTTTTAATTTTTATTTGAACTTATAATACAGACCAAACATTAATAGAATATTCAAATAGAAAATTATTATATAATGTATATTTATAAATATTTATTAGTTTTTTAAACTTTTAACTTTAATATTTTTCATAAAAACAAAATTAATTATTATATTCAAAATTAAATAATAGTTTATTACTTATAACATTTCAAAATTATTTAAACCTATCCACACCTATCCAACTTAAATTGAATTAAATCCGAAATAAACCAAACCCGAAATAACTCGTTCAAGATGATCGAATCCCGAAAATATCCAAACCTGAAATGAACCCTAATCCAAATGATCCAAGATCAAAAACAATCCATCCAAGACCGAAGACAATCCAATCCAAACACGCCAGAACCCGTCCGTCGGTTGTCAATTTTTTTACTGCCTCACTGAATCTCAAGTAAATGTACGACACGCACGTATCATACCATCATACCTCGTAAAAAATGCAGACAACCATCCAAAGATTAGAAGGCAAATGAGTACTCATTGATTGTATATAACTAGAAGGATGAGAACAACAATCCAGAACCTAGCTATAAACATGCATAATGAAAGGGGGAAACGAATACTTGTCCCTTGACACTCTTTGCATCTACAATTAGCATTTACCTCCCTCCCCATGGTTAGAATAATGTCACGTATAGAGGTTTCAACTTTCTCTGTACATAAACCATCTTTAAGCAGTTAAGGGGCACCCAACACCTCAGCGAAGTATAGTCCATATCTAGCTTATGGTGTGATGCACGAGACGCACTTGATCGCTTGAAGAAGGAAAAAAGCAATGTTATTTAAGATAATGACTTTGTACTACTTGATCGCTTGATGTAGAATGACATTAGATCCCAAATGCACAACAAACTGCTCATTTATATGCCACGACAGCAAGTTGATTTTCTTAGCAAAGATGATTGTTCAGAAACACTATAACCATAATTCAGCGCCAGTCTTAATACTCAATCTATTCTTGAGCAGAACTGACGTTTTTGGTATCAGCGTTCTTATTAGCCTTCATCTTGCCCTTAACAGGAGTTCTGTCATCTCCAGGAACTTCAGCAGTGAGCCTTCCCATTTTCTTCCGCAGATCAGCAAGTGAATCTTTTGTAACTTTCACTTTGGGACTCTTCTTTTCATTGGCAAGCTTGAGCTCCAGTCTATATAAAGCAAAAGTATCACAACCATAGATCTCATATTCAAACAAGTGCCACTCATATTTGCCAGAAGGTTGTGGGTCCATGTAATATGACCTCTTCTGTCCCCCAAATTCCTTCATAACCTGCTTCCTTGATTCATGCCAACCACGTCCAGAGTAATCTGGTAAAGACCTCTGCTTTCTGTTTCCACTCTCAAATGCCCTCCTAGGTTTATCAAAGAAAAGCCACTCCCTGATTATTTCACCCTCGAGTAAAGAAAGATCAAATAACTCTGCAATACAAGACATTTGCTTGGTTATAGGACAGAGAATGAGAAGGACAAAAGACAGTAAGGTTTTTATCATCCAGGTCATATATGAATGCCAGAATTCCCAAAAACAAAAGAAAGCAGGGGAGAAAACCAGACACTATATTTCACATATGAAGCTGAAACACATCATACCACAAAATTTAATATAGCTCCAAGACAACAAAGAACATTAAAAAAAAAAAGACAAAAGCATGATAGCTTACCTGTAGCATTCCAAGGAGATTTCATGGTAGCAGCACCCTCACATTGAGGGATGCCAACATTCTTACCCAGCATCTTTGCTCGAACTGCATCTAGTAGTAAATTATCCTTTAAACTGATTCCACCAGGGCGTAGAATTGGAATTGTGCCAGGGGGGTCTTCATTTAGAGCTAGAGTAGCATGAAAACTGCTACAGTAGTCCTGGTACCAGTCAGATCCTTGAGCAGGCCTTGTACAATCCCAAAGAGCACACTTTGGCCCCATGAAAGCAGATGGTGGAGAGATATTTGGCAGTATGTTGAGGCTAGCATCCTTCACAAAATCTTCAGTGCCATTGGCACCAATGAGAAGCCCATGGCCAAATTCTTGCCGTATGTCAAATGGATGATAATCCAATTGATAATTTATGTCAGCATTACCAACCATTGTGGTCTCCAAAGCTGGGGTAGAAATTTTACATAAATCAATCCCTTGAAAACCATGTTCTTGTGGCTCATGATTCACTAAATAGTCCTGAGAAAGAAAATGTTTTCTATTCATCAGCTACTTCACGCAAACTTCACGTGAAAGATAAGCAACAAACCACAGGAAACTCACAAAAACCAACCAAACATGGACAGAAAAGAAAAAATTGTGATGCTGAGGTTCAAATCAATAAAACGCCATGCAGCATGTTCATCTCATTTCTAAATTATACTTGGACCATTAAATCAATGAATCAGTCAAAGAAATCTACACATCTGCATACTCTGCCTCTAAATTTCTGATTGAGAAGTGCTATACATGATGAACAAGTTATGAAACAGAAACACAATGAACAATTTACTTAAGTTGTGTCAAATATCCAGAAATCAAAGCCAGAAAGTGTGCTTAACTAAGCCATTGTCGCCAAATTTAATTTTAACAGAATACGGTTATTATTAAGAGAAAGAAAAATCAACATATAAGAGCTTAAATCTTTAACGCCAAAAAGAATATACATGTGTATATATATATATATATATATCTTTAAAGATAAAAAATTGTTTCCTTAATTTGATGCACTTTGCACATAAAAAGTAAAAATGGTCTGAGCAAGGTAATTAAGGAAGATGCATACCGATCAAATTCAATGGGAACAGGTTTATCAAAGAAAACTAAACTTTTGGCACTTAAGAGTTTCCAATGTTCCACTAGAGAAGGATAGCTCCACCTACCTTTGCTTAATAAAGAAATATATTAATTAAAACCAAACATAAAATACTTAATGCAGAATTTAATTTCCTTTATTTTCACGGTAATAATGTTATAGTAAGAAGTTTTGCTTTTTTAAAAAGCTAAAACAAAAGAATGAATCTCTTTCTCCATATTAACATCACACTCAGAGATAAAGGTCTCACCTCAGGAATTACAGGCAAATTACTGGGATTAGGGCTTTGAACATCAGTCTCAGGCTTCTGCATTGCTTGTCCCTTTAATGGACTAGTGGCATCATCTTCCTCCTCATATAGTTGCAACAACCGGTTTATATCATCTGAGAATGATCCAAGACTATCACCCTACAAAGAGGTTCATCAAAAATCACTTCATTTTTAGGAAACAGAATTTACCGCTGTTTTAATTACAGGAAACTATAGATTGATGCACAAAGTTTAAGTTAGTGTTGATAAAATATACAGATACAAACCAATAAAGAAGAGGTCGGGGATGGTGTGCAGAGCTCAGCTTTCCACTCACGAAGGTTCTGATAAACTTGCTCCTCTAACACTGCAACATCACCAGCTCGACCTTCCTTCCTAGCGGCTTGAAGATCAGTGAACCGTTCTTGGAGATAATTGAGCCGGTTCTTGGTATTGTCCACCATCAGCTGGTGGGATGCAGATGTACATTTGTTCTTTGAATTATTCTGCATTGCCTCTATAACCAAACCCTATTTAAACCAAAATGGATGAATTTAGAAAACCTAAAATATCTAAGAATTGCAACCCTTAAATCACCACGCACACACACACAGATATATATATATATATATAAACAAAACAATGATAAAACTGCGAACAATCGTATAAAACGATGGTTACTAAAAACTCTTTACCGCAGTGATCCCAAAATCACCTATTTTCCAACCTTTCAATTCTTTAAAAAAACAAAAAAACCCTAAAATACCAGAAAAAGTAATTTCCCAAAATTGAATACGAAAACCCCCCAAAATGATGGAAGCGGAAAAAAAAAACTAAATTTTCAAGTTAAAGGGATGAGATAAAGAAAAGAAAGAAAAACTGGGTAACGCATTTGATCTGTCAAATGCTTTCCCAAAATTACAACTTTGGAGAAAAAAAAAAAAGGAACAAAAGTAGAAAAAAGAAAAGAGAGAAGAAAACAAATAATTTACCTAGAGAGACTGAAGAGATTTGTTTGGTTCGAACTTGGAAGGATTAAAAGGAATAAAATTACATGAAAAAGGGAAGAAGAGTGAAGGACCAGCGCAGACTCCAGACAAGTAGAGGCAGCCCCGGCAAAATGAGAAAAGACTGGGCGACTGTTTATATTTACCTACTTGAGAACCACTCCAACTTTTTCTTCTATATGAAAACAGCTTGTCAACACCACTTCTCTTTTTTTTCGTCGAGCAATGGCTTGTCGTTTTCCTTTATAGGCACTTATCCCTGTAATCTAAAAAAAAATTTGTTTAAACTAAATATTAGACTGGGCTCGGTCGGATGGATTATTTTTCAACATATTTTTTTTATTGTTTTTAATATATTATAATTATTTAATAAAAAATAAAAAAAATTAATTCACACATCAAATATTAAAATTATAAAAATATTTAAATTTAATATTTCATATACTGTAGTAACAATTTCATTATCATTTTTTCCTGTTATGTTACAAGGCATTATTTGTAATTAATTATATGATTAAATGTATGATTTGAAATTTAATAGTTAAAATAATAAAAAAATCTTTTAACTTTATTATTTTATTTAAATAAACTTTTATATTTTTGGTATATGCTAATAAGTTTTTAAATTTTAATTTAAATACAAATAAATCTTTAACGTTTAATTTGTATCTAAATAAATTTTTAATCTTTATTCTATACTTAAATAAGCTTTTAATATAAATTAATCTTTTATTTAAAACAAAATTTTATTTAAATATAAATTAAAAAATAAAAAATTTTTAAAATATAAAAAAATATAAAAATTTATTTTAAAAAATAAAATAGATCAGAAACTTTTTTAGTATTTTAGCCAAATTTAATGTAAATTATCAATTTCATTTTTGTAAAAATGTCTAAAACAAAAGAAAGGAAAATAAGTTAAATATAATAATTACAAATTTTGATGAAATGGTTTTATTTAGTTTTTGTTTTTATATCTTTTATATTTGATTGTGATGCTTTAAGATTTTAATTTTATTTAATTATAAATAATAATAAATAAAAACTTTTCTATTTTAATCTTTTAGATGTTCATAACCATAAATGGGTGGGGCCAAATTTAAATTGAGTTTGAATATGATATCAACACTTTAAATATTTATTGAAATTCGGACAAATACGATAATTCAGACCTCAAATTCTATTTAAATTTGTTTAAATTAATAAATGATTTCAATTGAATTTTTTTAAAAAAAGTACAAGGCTGTTATTTAATATATTATTTTTTTTTTTTTTTTATTAAGCTTAGAAACATATATAACTTAACATATTTTCTAATATTTTAACAATAATATTATATATACTTATCTTTTATATAATATTTCTTTATACATTTGAAGAGGCTATAAAAAAAAAAAAAGAAATGCAGCCGCAGCAGGATGTTGTATTGTCAAAACAATATGAGAAAAGACTCGTCTTCATTTATAGAATGATCTACATAAATTTGCCAAAGTACATCCGCAATACTTTGATGATCACTTATATTTTGCCAACTGAAATCAAAAGCTGGGAGAAGTTAAGAGTAATAAGAGAAGAAGGGAGGGGACAGAGCAGGGTGGACGGCAAATGGTAAAGGAAAAGGAGAGGGCAAAGTTGTGGACTGGATTGAAATATTGTAACTTTCGCAAGGCATGGCAAAGTTATTTTACAATATTTTGCAAAGAATTTTGGCTGCAATAAAATACGATGGATTCACGGCAATGTCATTGTAGTGTTTTCTTGATATCAAACACTGCAATGTGTTTTTCACCTAATTAAATTTCCAAGGAATGTGGAGTGCTTACCTAATATCAAACGTAACCTTGGCGTGGCAAATATGTAAAAAATGAGTCGCAGCAACATTTTTGTTGATGGGAATCAAATAATGGAAATAGTAATTATAAGTAAAGTAGTAATCAAATACATTTTGAGGGTTGCTTTTTGCATCCCAACATTAACTTAACACATCTTATTATTTTTAATACTTCATTTTTTACTCATTATATTCCACACTCAAAATTAAAATTTACCAAAATATTTAAACATCTTGTCTCTTCTCCCTCAGACCTCATTTTCTCTCTTTTTCTTTCTAACCATAAACCCTAAAAATTTAAAGCTAAATTCAAAGGAAAATTTATCAATTTGAAGTTGAAAAGCTTATAATTAGAGATAAATTATTTATTTTTTATATTTTTTCATTTTATTTCGTGTTTCAGTGCTATTCAAAGTTTCCAAAATGAAATATAAATTTTTTAAAATAAACTTTTAAATATTTTTAAAAGTTTTCGGACATAATTTTTAAAAATCAACTTACCTTATGATCATCTCTAAATCTTCATTACTACAATTGTTTCTCTTCAATTTTTTTTTTTCATTTCTGGTAATATACATGATATTATAAATTTTAACAACAATATAATCTGTTACTCGGAAAAAAAAAAAAAAAAAAAGAAACTACTACTTGCCTAAAATGAAAGGAAGATAAGAGAAGAAGAAGAAGAGGTGTGAAGAATAAAAAAATAATTGATTGATGAATATTTACGTAATTTTATTAAAAATTAAATTTATAATAAAATTTTTTATATGTATCGAATAATTCTTATGATGCAAATAGACAATCCATTGGTTCATACATAAAACATGAGTTAGACATAATTAAGTGAAACACGTGTTAAAGAGTGAAGTAAAATATGAATCCAATTAACCATTTTTTCTTTTTCTTTTTTTAATAAAAATATCATCTATTAAAACACTTAAAATAATTATTTTGTTGGCTACTGGAATGATAAACTTTTTTTAAGAAAGCGCGATAATAAACCGCTTAAGCAACGAAAGTGTTGGCTTTATAATGCCCACAATATCTTCTTGCAAATAAACTTTTTAATATATTTAATGATTTGAAAATAAATGTTAATTATTAAATCAATTAAAATTTTGAATGATAAATTTTACTAAAATATTGAATAAGGATTTTAGATAATTTTATTATAAAAATCTATAAAAAAAATTTTGAAAGAATTAATATCATAAATGATTTCTAAATTATAATAAAATATTTAATATACATTTAAATTTTAAAATTTTTAATATAATATTTATATAATAAATTAAATAAACTAATCTGATAATATTTAAATAATTATTTATTTATCATATATTATTATTTAAAATTAATTATATCATAAATAATTATCACATTAATTAACATATTTTTAATTCATATATCACATTAAAAATTTTTTTAATTTAAATATCTATTAAATATTTTACTATAATTTAAAAACCATTCATGATATTAATTCAATTTAAAATAATGAAATATAAATGAAATATATTTACTTCACTTATTTCTCAATATATAAGACAAGTTTTTATTAAGCAATACATAAATTATATTGAAGCCCTAAATAGAAATTAAAATAGTCGAAATTGATTCATGCATTGCATTATCGCAAGCTAGATTATTACAATAATAAACCGTTCAAAGACGGTTTCAAAGACAGTTGGTTTCGGGGTAAAGAGTGGATACCCAAGAGTAGACCTTCTAGTTAACAGAAATTGGTAGGTTAACTTCCTATTAGTGCTGAACCGAAGACCAAGAGTTTGCATCAATCCAGTTGAAAGCTATGGGGCTCAGAAAAGCATCAGGAATGCCAAAGGAACTCACTAAAGCCAGCGCATGTGGTCGAAGTTCACTGCAGATTTTTGTTATTTCTCTCCTCACAGTAGCAGCGTTGTCCATTGATAGGTACCCATATCGGAGAAATGCAACATCTTCGAGACAAATTAAGGCATACAACGATCTCAACATACCTAGAACATCCTGTAGAAGAAAAACGTATAGACTCAACAACCTGGCTAATGCACAAAATGCTGCACGTATTTTCTCAAAACCTGAACCATGCTTTCAAGGTTTCAATTGACAAACATGAAAAGTTTCTCAGATACTGATCAATTCCTTTTGCAAATCCGGAAAATTTTACCCATCTGCAAATCCTATATATGATATCAATTTGTTCCATTTACCTTCATTTTTGGTCATATTCATCCCACCATATTCTGTAACTATGCAGTCACGGGCAGCTTCAAAAACCTAGAAATGGTAATTTGGCCAGCGCAGGTGAGGTTTGCCTTGTTTCAGGTTTGGGTTAAACCAGGTTTGGATCAATTAACTTGTCAAGCCAATTCAGGTTGGGTGAGTCAAATTGTTCATTCAGATAAGATCCAGCAACTTTTACAATACTAAAGACAACAAAAAGGTTCTAGTAGGTTTAAGTTAGATCATTTCAAGCTCAATCCATTGACTTCAATTTTGTTAGGACAGGTAGGGCTTTGAAAGGGCTGGCCAAGACATTCTAATCAGGCTCACTTTCATCAATTCTAGATTAGACCTAATATCAAGTGGATGCTACTGCTAGATGCTCATATGAGAAATATTAACTAAAATTCACCTTCAATGAACCAGCAGCTAGAGTTGCTTCTGCCTCAACAAATGTTTGAAATATTGATCGTTCTGAGAAAGCTTTGCCCAAGTCCTCTGCTAGCTGATAACTCTGAAGTTGAACAGTGATCCGACAATCAGACTAAAAGGTCGAGAAAAGGATAGCAATTTAGATAAACAAGTGCTTCCTCACCATAAGGAAGGCGTGCTTGGCTTGACATTGTGAGACATCCGCAACAAATCGATTCAAAAGATCTCTCTCCCTTAAACGCAGGGCATCCATCTAGACATATGATGGTGGTCAGAGATACCCCCAGATTTTAACATGGACTATTAAGAATAGCACAACTGATGCTAATGTTATATTACCTGGAATTGGCTGCATCTGAGGGTAGTGCTAGTAAGCTGTGATGGAATCAAGGGGCAGGGTTTGTTCATGTGTTCTAAACCCAGACCCTTGAAAACCTTGTTTCTCTTCTGAGCTGCTACATATTCAGCAAGAAGAGCCTTGCTGACCTGAGTTAACATGTTTAATCCATAAGTTTCACTATTTCAAACAGAGTTCTCAAGTAACAAATATAGAGTACAATTCTATTTTAATATTTATAATAAATATAAGCCACCAAAGTAAGCAATAAACTGTCAAGTTTGACCTCAGCAGATAACATGATGAAATTACGGTGGGCTGATCCTTAGGAGGTTATGAACACAAACCTTGATTTTTTTTTTCTTTATAAAATCCAATAAAAACCTGAAACACATACACAGGACTCATTTCCCATTTCTGCATGTCAATGTTTTCCATTTACTTTGAGTTCATATTCTCAGACAATTTACTTGTAAGTTGTAACCACTTGCCCTTGTCAAAGAAAATTTGTCAGGAACAAGAAAAATATATCTACCTGCTGCATCAAAATATTATTGTCCCCCTCAAAAGTGGATTGCACATCATATTCACCTTTCAAATGGCCAATACGGTTCTCAGTCTTTAGTCCCTGTCCTCCACAAGCTTCACGACATTCCTGAAGCATTCAACAATTGAACCTCTGTAATGACAGTTACAGTTAATATATTCAACTTAATCCACAATATTTTGTTGCGCACCTGCAGTATTTGCATGTTATTCCAAGTAAAAGTAGCTTTGAATGAACTTGAAACTACATGAATGGTTTTATTTGACTGAGATTTTCTCCTCACAAACAACAATTTCAAGTAATTTCCTGCAAAACTCATAGCATAGCTGCAGCATATAAAAACAAATAAATAAAGGAGCCTTTATCAAAAGCAGCAGCTCTATCTAAATTATCACTGGTTCCATCACAATCCAAGTAATTGCAGTATGTGTCCACTTTAGTACCAACATAAAAGTCCAATACCAAACCTCACAAGCTAGAACTTTGAATAAATTGACGATTAAAATAAATGCTAAGTTCTTATAATTGAGTTAGTTGACACACCAAATACAAGGACAAGGTGTTTGCATCCAGGATCTAATGTTGTGATGTTAATAAATATGCCAACAAGAAAAGATGCTTATTCAAGCACAAAAGGTCAGCACCCTATAGCATCATATTAAAAATATTTATTTAGCAGCAAAATAAATAACCTTTTCTTAATTTAAAGAAATAAAAAAAATAAATGCAATCACTCTCAGCGACTCCCACAGGTCCTCAAATGCTGATAAAACATACATTTTTTCTGCATATGCACAGAAAATAATGACTTATCTACCAAGCCAGTGAACAAAAATCTTTATGGTGAGTCATGCGACAAGCATTGTAATTGGAAGTTGTAAAACACAAACTGAACTCCATAAGAGCTTCTGTTGAATATATATTTCATAAGATAAACTGTAGATATACTTACGTCTTCGCAAGGAGAGGCAAGAGTCGTCGTTGATGACTTGGGTAATCAAGCAATAAGACCTCAGGTTCATTTGGTTTGAGAGAAAATGCCCGCCTTGTTAGCGCATACCTAATGGCAATAGCTAAACCAACCTAAAACGGAGAGCAATGATATGATATCAGTGACCTTTCCATTTGGTATTAGTGGCCTGCCACCCCACAGCCCAAATTTTAAAAATATGCAAAGCTCATCTGCCAATAAAAAAGGACAAGATGCTTTAAAAAAAATATCGAGATACCTTTGATTGGTAAACTGCAATAAGTGCAATATTAACACGACCTGCTGTGAGAGGGGCCAGGAATGCACCAAATCTCTGAATTAAAGCAGCAGACATGTAAGAGCCACCAATACATCATTACCAGCTAACAAGGATCCTGTTGTGGTACAATACACAGCTTTAGAAGCAGAAACCAGTCATCTCAAATAGGAGTACCTGATCTGGATCATTTATTGAACTTAGATATATTCCATCAGGTGAAACGTCAGCAACTGAATTTAACAAGTTCTCTCTGGGCACTCGAACATTGTCAAACCTGAAATCACATACGCAAACCTTTTAGATTAGAATTTTTCTAAGGAAACAAAAAGATTGATGAATTCAAGTTAAACTATATGTTTAGAATTACCAGATTCGACCGTTATCAACACCATTTAAACCAATTTTATGACCACAGTCAGCAATGCGAATGTTTGGACATACGTTACCATCAGCATCCCTGATTTGCGCTATAAAGGCATGAACCCCTTGATTGGTTCCATTGATATTCAGCTGTGAAAACACAATTGTGTGTGTTGCATGCTAGACAGAAAAGCAGCAGTAGAAGCATACCATGTCAGCATATAAGAAAAACTGAGGAAATGATCATAAAAACAGCTAAATGAAAATTTCACATGTGCAAAGGAATCTGAAAAGACAGTGCAGGGAGAGAAATGGCATTTGGTTCTAAGACAAGCTTACCTTGGCTGCCCCACCAATCCAATACTTCTGAGCTGATTCACAAGGAGTATTAATGACAAACTCCCCTGTGTTTGAATCATATGTTGTTACTGTTTCAACGCCACGAACCTAAAATTAATGATGCCAGAATAAATCAGGAAAAAAGTAGAAGACAGCATAAAAAATCACAAAAGGCTTGATTCCAGTTACTAAAGGATTTGACAACCGTTACATACATTACTTCCATGCCCCAACTCAGTCATTGCAAAGCAACCCTTGAAAAATAAATTCTCAGTGTCCCTCAGCCACTTGTCATGGTGGTGCTTTGTACCCAAAAACTGGATGGCACCACCCCTGCAAACATTTATGATAACAGCAGCACTAAGGTTCAAATTTCTTTTCTGCTACTTCAACCTTGTTGACTAAATTTTAACCTTAAACTTAAGTGAAGCGTAAGGAAGGTAACAAACAGCCCTTGGTTCCATTAAATTTCAAATTTCAATATGCTAAGACTTTGTTGGATTGTTACTTTTGACACTTATAAGTTATATCTCTTAGAGCAAAGTTGGAGAGCTGGTAAAGAAAATATACCAAATCATATTTGATTAAAATTTATAAAAAAAAAAAAAAGATAAAATGCAACAATACATTCAAATAAAATTATTCGGTAAAAAATTAGATACATTTTGTTACTAAAAAAAATCAAAATGATACTTTTATTTTTTACTTTTTTCCATTCAATTTTTTGTTATTTATTATTTTTATTTTTCACTTTTCAATTTTTATTAAAAAATGTAAATAATAAAGGCACGGTTATCAGCCGCTTACCAAACAAAGCAAGTAGTTTTTATGTATCCAATAAATCTAATTTTTAGATGCAAATGCAAAAGTAAGTAAAAAAAAAAAAAATCAAAAGAAGCATGCAACTCCACAGAGTTGCATTCCATTGTATGTAAAGCAAATAAAACAACAGGACAAAATTCCAACCCTTCAAAAAAAAAAAAAAGGGTAGATAACGCACCACAAGAAGAACTGAACTCCGAGCTTAATCGCGATGGAATGATCAAAGATACACAGAACCTCAAAGCAAGCGAACCTCCTCATCTCAACCTCTTCTTCTTTCTCAGTTAACCATCCTTTGAACACTCCTCTCTCCAGTAAATACATGATGCGCTTCCACGTCATCTCCCGCTGCTGCTCCATCGACTGATTATAGTCGGCCGACATAAACACCCTCCCTCCCCTCACTCTCGGGTTGAACAACTTGCTCTGCCTCATCAACCCGAACAGCCAATCCCGTTCCTCCACGTGGTGGCCGTCGATTAGCTTCCGCATCTCCTTGATGTCAAATGCGTAATTTTCGGAAAGTTCCGGGGGAGAGTAGTTTAAACAGGCGTTTGAACAGAGAGAAGGGGTTTGGGCGGGCGGCGAAGGACGGGATTGGAATAGGTGATTGGCTAGGATTTTGGTTCTTTGAAAAGCTCGATCCATTGGAGAATTAGAGTCTTCTTTTCTTTTTTTTTTTCTTCTTTAGGATTTACAGAGAAATTCTAGGAGATGAATAGATTAGTTGATCCAGGAAAAACTTGGAGAAAAAGATGGGTGTTTATGTTTAATTACGCGCGAGTGTTTTTGTAGATTACGCACTCGCGATTTGATTGGATGCAAGAACGGGTTTGACTGATAAATCGAACTAATCATCTTGGTTTGGTAAAAAAACGTGATCAACCACTCATAAAAAATTTAGATTTAGACTTAAATTTTTTTTTTATAGAAATCTGTAATAAAAAAATAATAAAAAAAAACTAAAAAGTTATTGTTGAACTAATTTAGCAGAATAACAAGTCAACTAATGGATCAGAATTATTATTCCTTTGTACCATCAAAAAGTAATTATTATAAAGGAAATAAAATTTTTAAAATTGTTAAGGAGGAAACTTGAAGTACCATTTTTATTTTTGATTTTTTAAGTTGAATTTTCAATTTCACCAGCCTTAACAGAAAACAAAAAGTAAAGGAGAGAGAAAGAGAGGCTAGCATCCTCGTCGACTGAAGCTGCAAAAAACCTTATAAAACATCAGATCCAACATGTTAAGGTCGAATCCTACCATCAAAAAGCAAGATTCGACCTTGAAATGGTCGGATCTGCCCATAGTTTCAAACCAAATCCAATCATCGACGGTTAGGAACAGGCGATGAACGAGTTGTATCTCAAAGCTTCAAACTTGGTGAACGGGGTCAAGTAATGCTTACTGTTGTCAGCACAACTTAAAAAAGAAGCTTCTCTACAGGTTTAAGGTTAAACTCTTCTGCGACTGAGGAATTATTCTGACTATAAAACTTGAATATGAAAATTTAATTTATTCTTCTCTAATATTTGGGCAATTTATTTTTCCTTTTTTTTTTGGTATCTTTTTGAGGAGCATTGTTGATGACAAGTTCCTTTGGTTTTGAATTTTGTTTTTCACCCCTGGGATTTTGAATAAAAAAGAAAATCCTCTTGGTTCTCTCTCTTTAGTTAAGACTGACTGAAAAATGAAAATTCAACTGAAAGTCAAGGGTAAAACTGGTACTGTACTTTCTTTTTTAACAATTTTAAAAATTTATTTCTTTTTTAATAAAAAAAATTATGATGTGGAAGCGAAAGATAATAACTCTGATCCATTGCCCTGATTTACAATTCTTTCAACTAATTTTCTCCCCATTATCATGGCAATTAATTTTTAACATAAATTAACAAATACTTGACTTTCTTGACAGATGCTTGATTGAAGGGTATTTTAGTAAAATCGATCAGACGACTTGCGACCTTTAAAAATTATCAAGTCAAAAAATTCTTTTAAAGCTGTTCAAGATGGTTAACGAAAAAAAAAATAGCAATTAAAAATGTTAAGAATCAACATAGAATCATCATAAAGACAATTCCAACAAAATTGAAGTTAATTAAGATTGAGTAAAGAAAAGTTTTATTGATTGAAACTTTGAATATAGGGAAATTGCATGAACTCAACGCTAATATACTTGAAAACAATTGATGATTGATCAAATGCTAGATGAACTTACAATAATCACCAAATAAAGCACTTTTGCGGTTGAAAACTGAATCCACTACAATGACCTGCTTACGGGGAGCTTGAAATGCAAAGAAAGCTCAAGGAAATTAGGAAAATGGTAGAAACTGAAGTTGTTGGAGTGCGTTGTTTGTGACCTTCACTGTATGGCAGCTGTCTCTACTTACAGAGCTTTTCCAATGGTCATCTCCTACGTTTTAGGAACCAATTAGGTTGAAATTTGGCTCAAGCAACAGCTCTACCGGCAAATTAGAAGTCTGTTCCACAAAATGAGCAACCGATCCCACTGTCTCCTCCTCTTATGCTAATTTTAGGTAGTTTGGTTGCTGACCAATTTTCCTTAACCGCTGTTGTCGCCGGTGCCTCATTATTCTGCCAACTAGGCTGAGTTGGCTGTTTCGCCCAATTTTCATGCCCTGTGACCACATATCTTTCCCAAAAAAATGCCATGTCATATGCCAATGGACAAATAGCTTCTAATAGCCGATGAATCTAATTATGCCATATGTCAATCTTTGGTTGGCTGACGAGATTCCAAGTCATTTTTCCTTTCTAGGTCAGACTCTTACTTGCCACATGTAAATCATGTATTGGTCGTGCCAATAGATTAAAAAGTATAGGTTAGTTAATATACGCCCTCTACAATAAGGAAATATATAGAATCACCATCATTTACGTATGGCTATATATATCTAAATATGTATTATGTCAAAAAAATATTATTGATAAATAAGTGTTATAAATATGATTTCGCCAAGAATGTGACTCTTTCTGACCTTTATTTATATACTAATTAATTTTGCATCGTGGGGATCACACGATTTCTCGAAAGAATAATAATCGTTTAAAACTTAAGCGTAAGCCTTAGCCACATACTATTCAAACAACCTACTTCAATAATTATTTTTTATTTAAAATTATCAAATTTTGGATAACCATTAAAATTATAAATTCAATGCTTTATTGATATATTAAATTCTTTTCATTTGCTTATATAAATTCAATACTTTATTAATTTATTAGATTACTTTTCATTTGCTTATTGATAAGACTTCTTTTAATATATCCTATCATTTTTGTCCAAATAATGTTCATAGAATTAATAGCATATTTAAAAAAAAAAGGCCTTTGCAATAATTAAATATAGAGATGTAAACAAATTGAATATCAATAAATTTCATTATATTTGTAATTTATTCATTTATTCTTTTAGGATTGTTCATGTTTAGCTTAAGTTCAAATCATTTTAATTTTTTTTTAATAATACATAATAGTACAAATTTTCAAAACTTATTTTCAACTTGTATTGACTTTTCTTTAAAATTAATTTGAATCGAATTCTAGTGGTTCAATTCAATTCATTGATTTTTAAATTTTGGTATTATTTTAATATAATTTGTAATATATTTAAATAAATTTAAATATAAAATAATTATTTTTATTTTATAATAATTTAAAATATATAAATTAATACAAATATATAATTTAATTCAATTTGGATGTTTTTGATATTTTATTTTTTAATCCAAAATCAAATTCAAATCTAATATAAACATTTACTATCTAAATTTAATTGAACTAAATAAGAAAAAAAAATCTAAACCAAGATGAATACTATGATTTCAAATCGAGTTTTAATTTTTTTTTATTTTTTTCACCCTAATTAAATGGGTAATATTATGGTAAAATATGAGTGAGGGAGAATGTGAAGTCGGTAAGGCTTAGGATAATATTATGGTAAATGAGTAACATTATTATTTTGTTATATTAAACAAAAACGAACTTCAAATTTGAGATGATTCAAACTCTAATTCAAAACGACTTAAATTTAAAATTATTCAAATTTATTTATGTGTTGTATTATTCCCTATATTATTTGTTACTATATGATATTTTGTAAAAGTAGATCTGAGTGTGGAATTCAATATTATTCAATTATAACACACTATTCATGTATACAAAAATAATGTTGGTTCAACATGTGAGTTTTGTTACACCTAAGTCAAGTAGTCAATGGACAAAGCAAGGTCAATGCAATTATACCCTTGGGTCGCCCAAACAGCTGCTTCATTTGTCATAAAGGAAGCACCTCGCCACTTGTTGAAGGAAAGACTCGTCAGGGTCCCACAGACATCAAATCAAAGCAATCACTTTAGAACTGATCACCTAGCATCCAACTTACCTAGGATCATGAAATACAACCAACGCCTACTTAGGATCATTAAATGTAACTAGTAACTACCCCCACCTACTTGGAATCATTAAATATGACCAAATCTCAGGCAACCCACTAACTTAAGCATTAAAGCGTGCCATAGAGCAACAACTTTGACGCCCTCTAATTGTTTTCTTTGGTTGCAGGTTATAGTTGTCTTTCTCTCCATCTTACCTCCTCCCTTCTAGCTAAGACATTCCAAAAACACCATCAATAATTGGCACCATATGTGGGAACAATAGCCATGTCTCACCAATAATGTTCTTAAAAAATGTTAACTCCTACCGTTAATGCCTTTACTCAACCTACAGCTGTTATATATGTAGCATTTTCACTACCAACTCCCCTTAAATTCCATTGCCAAACTTACTTTACTAAAACTCACTATTCTTCAATAATCTACTTTCATTAAATGACTAAGCCACACAACTTGTGGGTTTTTATCAAAACTTGATGGGAGTTTTATCTCCAAATGTAATATTAACTCCACCATTGGTCTATACCATTGCTCCGGGACCTTCAAACTATGTTTCCCAACTACTTATAACATAGATTCCTCTTTTACAACCTATTTATGCCAATCAATGGCCAAATATTCCCTCTGTGACTTCCACCATAAAAGTCTCACTCCTAGTGCCGTAAGCTTCTATGTACCAACTTGCCATTAAATATCCTACCCCAGATTTTTACCAAACCTTCATGGCTTAAATACAACATTTAAATGTCTAGGTGGCCATTCAATAAAGGCTGTTTCAACAATACCAGCAAGCCACCCAATAAACTTTTTAAAAATGACCCTACTTTAAAGAAAGTTTAACATTTTTAGTCAGATAACCACCACCACCACCAGGTTTAACCCATGCTGAAGAAACTTACCCTTTAACTTTACACGGTAGCACCCACTATAATGATCGTACCGTATAAAATCCAACACAAACCAAACACATGCAAACCCAAACACTAAAAACAAGCTAACTACACAACTTGCTGCCTTGTATAAAGAGTTAACCGACTTGAAAAAAGAGAAAAATAAAGATCTTCAATCGCTAAAAGACGATCATAACCCTCTTACTTCCATTATTAGACGAGCCAACATACCCTCATCCCTTAAGCTACCAAAATATACCTATAATGGAACTATTAACCTAAAAGATCATTTGGACCACTTCAGGACCTTTGTGGACCTGCACAACACTTTTAATATGGTGAAGTACAAGGTTTTCCCTATCATTTTACATGAAAAAGCTAGAACATTATTCTATTCCATGGTTCTTGCCACAGTAAATAGCTTTGATGCCTTTAATAGGTAATTTTTGGCACATTTCTTGAGTAACAGGGCTGTTGTACGCTTCTCTGTGAGCTTGTTAGCCATGAAGTAGAAACTTGAATAGACTTTACAACAATATTTAAAAAGGTTTAATATAGCCACTCTGGAGATCAAGGATTTGAATGCTGAGTGGACCATCTAGGTTTTTACTTTTGAGGTAAGACATGACCACTTGAGATACTGATTGACAAAAAATAAACTAAAGCATTTGTACCAACTACATGAAAGGGTAAAAAATTTACTGAAATTGAAAAGATTAAGGCCCCCGAAAGGGCTGAACGGCATAAGCAATGTCAAGAACATATGTGATGAGGGAATAAATGGATCAATTATCGAGCCAATGATTATACGATAACTGTTAGACCTATGACCGATAAAGAAGAAAATATTGGCATAGCAATAATAACAACAATAAAAGCTCATAAACGTAGTCTAACCAACACCAAAACAAAACTAGAACCCTAAATGCCATCATGCAACATCCCGCTTAAATGTCTAACTAAAGACCCAACCAAGTGAAAATTTTATCCAAATCTTTAAAGAACCAACGATCTCCGAAAAGACACGTAGTTACCATTCAACTGAAAGGTACTTCACAAATGAGTTCATAGCTCTTTAGAAAGAGATTGAAAGATTAAAAAGCCTCATTAATGCTCAACTTACCCCACAAGCCAACAACCACCCATTTTGCCAAAGCCATGAACAAATTACTTGTCAATAGGGTAATGATTCATCTCGCCAAACAAAAGAAACTCACCAGGAGAAAGTTATGGGCAAGCACCCAATCTAAGGAGTTATCCATGTCATTGTAAGAGCCACAGAAGATTGGGCTAATAGTAAATCTAAGCATAAATCTCATTTGTATAGTGTAATGGTAATTGATGTAGCACCCAAGAAGTAAAAAATTAAAGATTGGTAGGTGTAATTTTTAGAATATGATGCTAACATCCTAGTGGATAATGGTAAAGACCCTATAGTGGTCATAGCAACTATAGCCAACTGTCAAGTACAACAAATATTTATGGATAATAGTAGTGTAGTGAATTTAATTTAGTATTAAGCTTTCAAATAGATGGGATTTACATATAGAGATTTGAAGCCATTAAGGCTATTTTTGGGGTTTTTCAATCAATCTAATATGGGAAAAAGGTCCATTACCTTATCGGTTACGATGAGTGATGGCGAACATATAATGATGATGCTAGTAGACTTTCTAGTGGCTAATCAGCCTTTGGCATATAATGTAATTTTTGGCAGGCTTTTGATGAAAAAGGCCAAGATTATGATTGCCATTTATTGTTTAAAGGTTAAATTTCCCACACCTACTAGGGTGAGATATATGAAAACAAATAAGGTGACAACTTACCAATGCCATCTTTTGAGCCTCAAACTCATCCAAAAAGAAGATGAAACCATCAACCTACCCTCATCCTCACCTACAAATAACCCTGAGACATGTGCTTCCCTATCGATCCATGTTATAAACCCAGCCTTAGCCTAACCTTTAAGTGTTGACAACCTAGATGCATGAGGTAAAATTAAGGAATCTAAAGCTCGCCTTATCGAGAAAACTATATTAGTCCAACTTTATCCCTTAAACCCAACCTTCATAACCCAAATATGGTCTTTGTTAGATGCTAAGGTAAAAGGTATATTGCATAAATTTTTGTAAAAAAGCACTAATGTGTTCATATGGTCCGTAATAGATATGCTGGTATTGATGAGTGTATTATCACTCATCATTTAAATGTTGACCTAGTTGTCAAACCAGTCAAGCAGAGAAAGAAAAGGTTCACCCTGAGTAAATTCAGATAGTCGAGAAAAGTGGATAAATTATTGGTAGTTGGATACATCAAGGAAGTCAAGTATTCTAACCGGCTTGCCAATATAGTTATGGTAAAAAAGGTAAATGGTAAATGGAGAATGTGTGTAGACTTTACAAACCTAAACAAAGCGTGTCTTAAAGATAGTTTTCCTTTACCTTCAGTGAATAGGTTAACGGACTCTTCTGTAAGAAACAAGTATTTGAGTTTTGCTGATGCTTTCTTAGGGTATAATTAGATTAAACTTCAAGAAAATACATTCTTTATCATCAAGGATGATCTATTTTGTTACACGATGATGCAGTTTGGGTTGAAAAATACAGGTGCCATATACCAGAAGTTGGTGAATAAAATTTTTAAAGAGCAGATTGGGTAATCTCTGAAGGTGAAGGTGTATGTAGATAACATGCTTGTCAAAAATCCCTTGTTAGAGCGATATGTACAAGATCTAGCAAAAGCCTTTACCATCTTGAGCAAATACAATATAAAGCTGAATCTTACCATGTATACATTTGGTGTAGAGGTAGGAAAATTCTTGGGCGTTATGGTTTCTAATAAAGGTATAGAGGTGAACCCTAAAAGGATGACAACTATTTTGGACATGAATCCCTCATGGATTACCAAAGAAATACAGTGATTGACAAGGCAAGTGGTAACCTTTAATAAGTTTGTGTCTAAGTTCGCAGATAAATGTTTGTCATTTTTTAAGGTCTTTTGAAATGCCATCAAATTTAGATGAGATGAGTAGTTTTAGAAGGCCTTCAAAGAACTTAAGCAGTATCTCTATTCACTACCCTTACTTGCTAGTCTTATCCTTGATGAACCTTTTATATGTATATCTAGCAATTTCTAAAGAAACAGTGGGAGCAATGTTAGTTAAAGAAGCCAATAGGAACAAGTGCCAATATATTACACCAGTCAAACCTTACAGAATAAAGAGATTAATTACACAAGGTTGGAAAAAATAACCTTTGCATTGGTCATAATAGCTTGTCGATCGAGACTAGGGATGTAAATAAAGAGAGCTTTTGATAAACTATTCATGAACATATTTGGTTTTTGTTCATTTATGTTTGTTTATTAAGCTTAACAAATAATATTCAACAATATTTTTATTTTGTTTATTAAACAAACCAAACACAAATAGATGTCTGTTCTGTTCATTTATATTCGTGAACAAACTCATTTGAAATTTGTTTAAAACTTGCTTGTTTATTGTTTGTTTGTTGTTCATTTATAATAATACTAACAAAATTAAATTTTTATTCTTTATCTTTAAGGTTGTAAATGAACCGAATATGAATGAACAAACATATGCCTGTGGTTTGTTCATTTTATTTTTACATGTGTTAGTGTTTGATTCATGTTTGTGTTCGTTAAGAAAATTACTTTGTTCATTTATGTTCGTTCATTTAAATAATAGGTTATTTGTATTTGGTTTGTGTTTGTTCAATTAAGCTAAATGAACTTGTTTGTGAACATTAAACAAACATGTTCATGAATATATATAAACGAACATATTCACAAACAATAAACAAACCATAAACGAACCAAAATAAATTCAAATAAACAAACCCTAAACAAACATAAATGAATCCAAACAAATATAAACAAACATAAAATAAGTTAAGGTAAAGCATAAAAATGTAATTTTTTTAGTATTATTATAAACGAACAGCAAATAAACAACAAACGAATAATAAATGAATGGGTTTTAAACTTTAAATTAGCTTGTTCACAAACATAAATGAACCAAACATATTTTTGTTCATGTTCAGTTCGTTTAATAAATGAATATAAAAATGTTGTTTAAGATTATTTGTTAAGCTTAATAAACGAATATAAATGAACAAAAATCGAACATGTTTACGAATAGTTCATCGAAAGCCCTATTTATCTTAATCATATTTTATCGTTCGTTTATATTTGTTTGGGTTTGTTTATGTCCATTTAGGGTTTGTTTGTTTAAATTCATTTGGTTATGGTTTATTTATTATTCATGAACATGTTTAGTTATATATGTTCGTGAATATGTTTGTTTAATGTTCACAAATGAGCTCATTTAACTTAATTGAACCAAATATGAACCAAACGCAAACATCCTATCATTTAAATGAACCAAGCTTGAACGAATAGAGCAATTTTCTTACCAAACACAAACCAAGCTCAAACACATCTAAAAATGAACAAACAAATCACAAACATATGTTCATTCATGTTCGGTTCATTTATAGCCCAAACTATGACAATATTTTCAAGTACATGTCATAGTTTTGCTAACAGACCAACTACTCAAAGAAGTTCTGAATAAGACTAATACCTTAGGAAAAAAATGGAGTGTCAAGTTAAGAGAGTTTCACATTAAGTAAAAACCAAGAAAAGCCATCAAAGCCTAAGCTTTAGTTGACTTTTTCGCTGAGTGTTTGTTCATGAGGTAGAAACCTAAACTTAACCCCCATTTACACTTTCAAACCCCCAAACAGAATGGTCCAATTAGAATAATAAAAGACACAAAAGGCAGATAAACCAAGTGAGCCCGTCACACCATCCTCATAGCTTATTCAATGCCCTATAATAGTAGACCTTTTGCCAGAACACACACGATTATTGTACATGGATGGCTTGTTAGGAAAATATGCCTTTGGTGCAGGAATTTTGTTACTAAGCCTGAAAGGGTAGTAGTGGTAATATGGATTATCCTTTGACTTTTCTATCTTTAATAATTCAATTGAGTATGAAGCCTTAGTCACAAGACTAGAATTGGCAACAAGTTTGAATGTTAAGGACTTGATTGCATACACAAACTCCCGATTGGTAGCCCATCAAGTGAATGATGAATATAAAGTCAAGGACCTTATGCTTGTTAAGTACCAAGCAATCATATGTTAATTAAGTCAATCCTTCACCTCAATGATCTTGTAGTAGGTCATTCATGCTAAAAACACTAAGGCTAATTCCTTGTCCAAACTGGAGGCATCTATTGAGATTAAAGAGCATGAAAAAATTCTATTAGAGTTTGTGCCCACACCTATATACTTGCAAGCCCCACCAGTGTTGTGTATAAAATAAGAGGACAATTGGATAACCCCTATTAAAGTGTACCTCAAAAGGGAATAACCTTCCAATCACATAAAGTGTAAGAAGATATAAAAATAAACAGCATAATTTGCATTAGTGGGAGATAACCTATGCAAGAAAACCTTTTTAGCCCCTATTGTCAAGTGTGTCTCCCTATCTAAGATAGAATATGTTTTAAGGGAAATCTATGAAGAGATGTGTGGCCATCATGTAGGCTTGTGAGCACTAGTATAGAAAGCACTGAGACATGGCTACTATTAGCTTACAATGAAGAAATATTTAGTAAAGTTAGTTAAAAGGTGTGATAAATGCCAAAAATTTGCCAAAGTTCCTATACAACTAGTAAAAGCCTTTAATAAGATTTTTAGTTTATGACCATTTTCTCAATGGGGTATTGATGTTCTAGAGGCCATTTCCTATAACGATTGCCCAAAAAAAGTTCATGATAGTGGTTTGTGATTACTTTATGAAATGAGTAGAGGTAGAACCAATTGCCACCATCACAGTCAAAATAGTGGAAGACTTTGTCTAAAAGTATATTATATGTAGGTTTAGCCTCTCCCACACCGATGTGGTAGATAATTGAATACTTTGGGCAATCAAGATTACAAACCACTCAGCAACTAGGGAAATGCTTTTTTTTTTTAATGTATGGAATACAGGTAGTAATACCTACTAAAATGGACATAAATAAACTCAAAATAGCATACTTTGATCGTAATTAGAATGAAGAAGTTTTGAAGGCCAATTTAAATTTATAGCAAAGAAATTACGGATTTGGCTAAAGTTAAAATGGCTACTAAAGCTTAACAGGTCACCAAGTGTTATAACTCTAGAGTTAAATATAGGCATTTTTAGGTTGGTGATTTGGTACTTAGAAACTACAAAACTAATAAGCTAATAGGAGAAAGGAAAAAGGTATCCCCCAATTGGGAGTGACCATACAAAATCTTAGTTGTCATTGGGTTTGGAGTGTACAAGCTATAAGACATAAGGGGTAACCCCATACCATGGACATCTAAATAAATATTATATCTACCCAAGTCCTTTACATTTGTATAATAACTTGAATTAAATGTATTTACTTTCTAATACTTGTATTCTTTCAAATTACATATTTGGGCTTTCACCACTTTTTCTTGTAAGTAATTTTGTACAGGAAATGCCCTAATAAAGACAAATGGCACTCTATTGCTTTCTCAAAACTATATTAAGGGAGATGGATGGCATTTTACCACATTTCCCAAAACTGTCTTAATGAAGATGGATGGCATTTTATCTCCTTTCTCAAGACTCCATATCATAGTCCACTTTCTTATAGCATTAACGCATATGGGCGGGTGAACAAAGATCTCAATTCTTGTTGACACGCTCAACGTGCCCTAATGTGTTGAATTTTTGTGTTATGGCATATGGGCTAATATAGATTCCACTTCTTACTAACTCACTTAACATGCCCTAGTGCATCAAAATTTTGTATTAAGGCATATGAGCTAACATAGATCCCATTTTCTACCAACACGTTCAACGTGTCCTGTGCACCACTTTTTCATTGCATTAAGGCTCTGCGCCAACTTGTCTAATGTGCCCTAGGCTTCATGTCAACATGCCTAATGTACCTTATGCACCATTTTTTCATTACATTAAGGCTTTGCATCAACACACCCAATGTATCCTGTGTACCACTCTTTCATTACATTAAGGCTCTTTACTAACACATTATGGCTCTTCAGCTAACATGCTTAATACACTCCACATGTCATCTTTCTATCTCACCAGAATGAACATTATGCCAACTTGGTTAAAATAAAGTTGACACACCAAAGTTTTGACAACAAATCAACTACCTCGCGATAGGGTACTCTTTCTTATTATTTTTAATAAATTATTTTACCTTATTATTTTTGATAAGTTATTTTATCCTATTACTACATTGAAATATTTCAATATTTTTGAGGCAATGCTCATCTTTTTTGATCAATTCTCTTTGTAATACTCAAGGTTAACCAACAAGCTACATAATTACATTTAAAATTCTATCTTCTTGATAAAGAAAAGTTTAGTTCATAGTATTAAGTTATATTACTTTGTTATATTCTCTGAAGTATTTTGACCAATCACATGTGAACTCTATGATTTTGATTACATCACTAGGCTTGTCTCTCATGAATTCCTGAAGACTAATATTAGCACCATGTGTTACTCTGTAACTTGGTCTTTGATGAGAACTAGTACACTGCAAGACTAGTATATTGGAATAAAGTTTTAAGCTTAGTTGATTACTTTCTTAAGTAACTGTTGAATTTCTTACTCTATTAGCTTTGCATAAAGTATGATAATTGCTTGTTCATAACTTAGTCATTTGTTATACAAACACATGACCAAGTCATGCTAACAATCACCCCCAAATTATGTTAGTCAGAGCTACAATTATCCAAGCAGTGTAACTAGACGGGACACAAGTTATAAGAAAATTCATTTCACTCACGAGGGAATATGTATACATGCTTAACAAAAAATGAAAAATAAAAAATTACAAATCAAGGTTATCACTTAAAAAAATTAAAGTAAATATACAACAAAAAGCCTTAAAGGGCAAAATTAGCATTATCAGAATCATTCTCGATAGTAGAAGTACTAGGACCACCAGTAATAGGGGCATTAGGGGCCTCAGTAATTGGCTCTTCAATAAGTGTAATCATGGTCTTAACAGAGGGTGGGAGAACAACCACATCAGTAACCATCACACGACCAGTAGGAGCAACACCAGAGCTCTGGCCTCAGCATCATCTACAAAGGTTGGTAGGGCATTTGAATCTAGACCTGCAGCAATCACAGCTGGTTTCGTGGATGGCTCTACGGAGGCCCTCAACCTTTCTAGTGAGGCTCAATCTTCAATGTATTCCATGTTAAAACCTGTTAGAGGATCTTTCATCTCACGAAAGTCTATATCTTTAAAGTCCATGAGCCCTACATGCAATTGTACTTGGTATAGTGCAGACAGCCTATATTGCAATCCAACAATCACGCACATCTTCATCCATTCAACATCTTGTCTAGTAGCTCTTCTGGAGGACTTTGGTTTTGCATTCTCTAAGTTGACTTTCAACTTTGCCAATTCTTCTTTTACTAGCAGAGTGTGAGCCAACGCTTGATCTCTTTCTAATATAGCTTGGTTCCTTTCAGCCAGAGCCTGCCTGCACCCAACCAAAGCTACCTTATTTCCTTCTCTGCTAGACCCACTCGAGCTATGGCTTGCACCTATTCTGTCTTTAATTTGTCCCTTTCCCCCTCTGCATCATTAAAGTAGGCACTGGTGGTGTTTAGGAGCTACTCAAGGGCTAAGTTCTTGCTAGTTGCCTCAACATCTAGGCATCCACTGCATCCATATCCCTTGTTAAAGAAGCATTATGATCCTCCAGACCTTCGATAGAGATCTCATTCCTTTTTAACAAAGCAACCTGATCAAGAGCCTTCTGGTGTTTTTTTTTTTTTTAACTATTCTTTCTAGGACACTAGATAATCTACCAGATTCTTAAATTGCTCATGTATACTCATTTTAGTGGCCAAAGACTACATAAAAAACAACGAGCATATAAAAGTTAGCATTGTATTAGGTATTATAAACATATAGATTCATTTAATGCAATTCTTACTTCAGCAGCCAATGAGAGTTTATTTTGAAGGTTGTTGAGTGGAGAAAAACTTTGAGCCCTATCCCTGGTAAATCCAGGCAAGCTAGTAGTAACCCATACACAGGATGCATCAACAAGAAAAAAAGTCATAAGACTCAAAGACGGTAGCAAAGTCTTTAAAGCAAACATGATCTAACTCATCAGCAACATACCCAATAGTAAGGGCAGCTACTCTAAGGCCCGACTCAAATCCTTCAATAGTTACACGTTATATTATGGATTCTACAAATGCAGGAGTAGCCTCAGCTATTGTTGAAAAAGATAAAAGAGTTAAAGCGGGCATGAAGTAAGTGTAGAAATTGATGGAATAACCGATAGAATAGAATCATTAACTTTAGCTGGTGGAAAGGCAGAAGACACAGTAGCAAAAGTTTTGGCTAGAGCTACAAAAACCATTGCAGCAACTGTGACAAAGCTTGAAGTATCAATGGTAAGATGCGGAGGAAGTGGTACTCAAATTACAGCAGCAGTAGTTGCTGTAAGGCACTGAAACTTTTAATTGTAGGCCTCTAGGCAAGAGGTGGATTAGCAGCTAAAGCCCTTTTGACCTTTTGTCTCTCTTGGTTAATAACCTTTTGAAGTTTAGTCACATGGTCCATACCTACAGAGAAAAGGTGTAACAATTAGAATTAGTAGACAAATAAGCAATAAGTCATAGGAATAGCAGTATCCTAAGAAGGACCATTACCATTTGGCTCTCCTACACCCTCTCCCTGTCATTTTCTTTCTCATTCTTCACTCCCCTGCTACTCTCCTCCTCTTCAACTCTAGGTGCAAGTATCGGTGTAGGGTTGATGACAGACTTGGTGTAGGAACGGGCATAGAGATTGTTATAGAGATGGTTTCTATAGCACTAGTAGATAGACCTCTTGGGCGTGCATCCGACTCATTAGATTTTTTAGCTTTCACAGTCACTCTCTTCATTATGGAAATAACAATAATCATAGACATATGATATAAGTTAGTAATCATAAAAGTCTCAACAGCACAAGTGCAACTACAAACTCAACGAATTTGACACAACTTATATCTCTAGCCTTTGGGATAGGCTTCCTAATCTTTGTCTTGGATCGCATCTTCCTCCTTTTAAGCTTTTTCCTTAGCCAATTTCTCTTGAATAGTGGTAGATAAAGTCTGGTTCTCCCCAATGACAGTATAGTACTCATAACTTTTTGGGCCGTTGTTAACTTGTAAGAAAGTCCTTCAATGCCCGAACATGTTTATCTTTATCCCCATTCAACTCAAGCAAATCTCTCGCCAAACGGCTAGCGTATGACCATATTATTTTGAAAGGGAACCTTAACCCCTAATTCTTGTGCACGCTACCATAAATCATCAAGATATGTGTGGGCATTTGAAGGCAAATCTGCCACGACCACTCTATCCCATTTGAAGAAAGTATAGCAGCCACAACTCTCTCTTAACATGTACAGAGTAAGGAAGATATTCACCGATGGCACCCATCTATCCATTGTATAATAAATTAAATAGGTCACCAAGATAGCCCAAACGTTTAGCACGAGCTGGCTGATGGCTACATTGAAGGTGGCTAGCAATAGATGAAAGAACAAGTTCAATGGTAGATGGAACATATAGTAAAAATTGTGCAAGTTTAACCCTTTCATTTTTGCAAACTGCCTTGACTGATTGTGAAACCAGGAAGAGGTAGTGACACTATGTACACAGGATTACGACAATTGAACATCACGCGATCTAGCTTGCGCTCCATCATGGGCATAAATGGCATGACAGTTTTAACCATCTGAAGGCCATAAACTAGGTGCCAATTGGATCTACCTCCACCACCTTCTTACCCTTATCTCACCCACGACTTACAATGGAGGCACTAGTACCAATACCAATATTGGGGGCCTCACCCTTCCTGAACATTATACTGATAGTGTGGCGCCCACCTCTTTGATTGCCTTAGCCCTTACGGCCTCTATTTTTGCTACCCTGGGCCTCTTTTGGGCCCCTTAGTGTTTTCCCCTATTTCAGCCACCAGTGTTGGCAACCAAAGCCTTAGACTTCCCTTGCTCATTAGAACTCCTGGTCACAATGTTTCTCTTTGGTGCCATTTCAAATAAAGGACTACAAAAACCTTACTCATAAAAAGAAAACTTCCAAGCCGATGAGAACATGAAAAACAAGCATAGAGAATAAAACGCAAAAATTTTTCTTCCTTGGAAATAAACTGCAAATGTGAAAGCTAAATTTTTTCCTAACTCTTCTATTTATTACCCAACCAAAAGGTATGTCTAAAATGGCATCAATTTTGACACCTTTAAAATTGTACCTTTTAAAACCATTTTAGTTGATTTATCAGTGGTACAAAATTAATCCCATTAAATGTATTTGACCGCTTCTTATGTTTTTACAGTTGCTCCTTATGGTTCTGCCAACCTCCAAGCTCGCCTAGAAACAATTAATGCATCATAGCAGGACACATCAATAGTTGGGTTCGCCTAGCTCACCTATCTCTCCGAGGTACATCTCAGCACATTATTTGCCAAAGACGCTCACCTCACCTCAAAAGATGTGTCATCACCCAAAATTCGCCAAGCTATAAAGACCCTTCACCGAAGCATCTTTCCTTATTATTATTTTTTTTCAAGCTTTAAAAGACGGTTATCATAACGATTTTAAAAATTATTAGATGAATTTTAAAAATTAAAAAAAATAAAATTATTATTAATTTTTTTTATTAAATATAATCGATTATTTATTAAAATTTATTTTTTAATAAATTTTAAAATTAATTAAAATTTATTAAAAAATAATTTTAAAATTTATAAAAATAATTTAAATTTAAAAATCGATTACGTATAAAAAATGATTAATACTTTTATAGTATTTATTTAAAACGATATTAATTAATTATATATTATATTTTAATATTAACAAAAATGATTTTAATCTTAATGTTATAATACATAAATCCTTAAATTTATAGTTAGACTTAACAAATAAAATCATCGTTAATCCTTTTTAATTAAGTGTGATTGACCATCTAATAAATTTTTCCTTTTAAAAAGCTTCTAAGCTTGACTAATGATTTTTAAAAGAATAGGTATGGGTTTACAAACCAAAATAAGGTTCGAAAATTCGATTACATATGAGAAAGGTTATAGCATCCCAATATGTCCATCCGAATGATAATACTATATTATTTTAAAATTATCCTAGGATCTTGATTCTAATGGTCATAATTTTTTTATGTTGAAATATTAAAAATAATTCTTAAGACTCTCTCAATTTGGTAGAATTCTTAAAAATATTTTCTCACCTTAAAAGTATTCAAGAATCTTATTTGTTTTCTTGAAAGGGCTCCGTCGTCGAAAAAAATGTTTAATTATTAGTTTTATTTTTAGTTTTTGTCAAAAATATATCTAATTATTACATCATTTGAGCCAAATTAAAAATATTTTCTCTTTCAATTTTTAAAATTTTCACCATTTTGACTTATTTAGAAATTCTTCTTATTCTTTTTTTTTTTATTTTTTGTTGGATTTTTAAAATTTTCACCATTTAAGTCAATTTAAATTTTTTTTTTTGTTTTTGAAAAGAAAATAATATGACAATTATTTTTTATTAAAATTTCATTTAAATTCTTCCATAATTTGGGACAAATTTTAAAAAAATTTCTCATAGAGATTTCTTAGGAATTTATCATTTGAAAGTTCAAAGAATCTCATCATTAGATAATTATCACATATTTTCAACTAAAATTTATTTAAAATTTATATTTTATATTTTTGGTTTTATATTTTATATTTTTTGTTTGAAAACAAATATTAATTATTGTTATTGCAACTTTATCTAAATTATTCTATTATTTAGGGTAAATTTAGATAAAATTTCTCACCTAAGAATTTTATAAAATTTTTTATTTGAAATTTTTATAAATTTCATCATTGGATAATTAATATTTATTCTCAAAATAATATTTTATTTTTTATATTTTTTTAAATTTATTCATGCAAAAATACTTTAAAAAAAACTAAACACATAAATAAAAAATAAAATAAAAATACCAAAAAAATGAAACGACTCGTTTGGAGGGTTCAGCGTGACTCGGTTCTAAGCATAAAAAATAGCTCAAAGGCTCAACTTAGGGTGCGGCTCGACTCAACTCAGTAGCTAAGTTTGGCTGGGACTTGGGTCAATGGACCAGGTTACGATTGGGTCAGATCACCCACTGGCAAAATGCATGGATTCTAGATTCTTTTAAATGCTAAAATGTCATCGTTTTAGGGCGATATAAAAGGCAAAAGTTTTATTTCTCTCTTTCTTCTCTCTCTTCCCCTTTTTTCTTTCTTTCCCTATCTAGAAATCGAGGATTCCGATTGAATGTTGCACCAAAAACTGAGAAAAGCTGTTAAAAATTGAAAAATATTACCAAAAAATGCAAGTTTTATTGAAAATTTGTCAGAATCTGAAATTTTTTGAAAAACTTTCTAGAAAAAATTACCAAAAATTTTAAAAAGAAATTTCTAAAAGTTCTAGGATTGCTATTAGCTTTTCTAAACACTTTTTCTTACTTTTGCCTTTTATTTTTTACTCTCTATGTGTTCTTTGCTTTTAATCAATAGGTATTTATAGGGATCAATCGAAGAGTTTTTATCTAATCCTAATTCCCTCTTTGATTGTTTTAGTATTATTAGCAGAGCATCAAATTTATCCTATAGTCTTTGAATCCATTTGCAACTCATCGATCCTAATCCTTGGTGGAATATTCCCCTTTTTTCTATTATATTTTTTATTATTTTAACTTTAATTATTATCTTAATTATCATCATTATCTCCTAACAACAATAAAAAATTAATCAAGAAAAGATAAAATCTAAAAAAATAAATAAATAACATAATAAATAAATAAATAATAATTAAACCAAATCTTTAGGCTTAACCTGACCCCATTAGACCAGATCCAATTGATCCGAGATTGGACCAAATTAGGTGTATATAGTCGCCTCTCTTTGTGCATTTTCTGTGCAACAGGAATTATGCAAAGATGTAGACACTTTGCTTATGATCATGCCAACCCATTCACTTTTTTTCTTTTTTCCTTTTTCTTAATAAATTAGACACCCAAATTTACTAAATGACCTGAAACTCCCCTAAACAGAGGTTTACAACTTTTGAAGAATAAACAAAATTCCTCTAAACAAAGGCTCATCGACTTTGAAAAAAATAAATAAGGCTCCTCTAAACAAAGGCTCAACGATTTTTGAAAAATAAATAAAACTCCTCTAAATAGAGGCTCAATGGCTTTTGAAAAATAAATAGGGCTTCTTTAAACAGAAGCTTAACGACTTTGAAAAAAATAAATAAGATTCTTTTAAATAAAGGCTCAACGGCTTTGAAAAAAAATACATAGAGCTCTTCTAAATAGAGGCTCAATGACTTTTAAAAAAATAAACAAGGCTCCTCTAAACAGAGGCTCAATAACTTTTGGAAAATAAATAAGGCTTTTCTAAATAGAGGCACAACAACTTTGAAAAATAAATAAACAAGGCTCCTCTAAACAAAGGCTCAATGACTTTAAAAAAAATAAGGCTCCTCTAAACAGAGGCACAATAACTTTGAAAAATAAATAAAGTTCATCTAAGTAGAGGCACAACAACTTTAGAAAATAAAAGCTCTTCGACAATCATGTCCAAAAGAGTCATATATTGTATCTAAAAAATTTTAAGAGATTATGTCCGAAGGTTTTACAAATCATTCCTAATACTGAGAAATATCCTCTTCTAACGATTAGATTCTTACCTTACAAGTTTCTTTTCAAACGAGAATTTGAAACTCTTTCATAAAAAAGTTTTCGCATCTATCTTTTTCATGTGGGACCTTAGAATATCCCTGTTTCCTAAATTCATGCACTATACCTTCTCAAATGTAGTGTATGCTATGCACTGAACATTTAGAGATGCAATGCATGTTATGCAAATGTTGATTAATTAATTTTTCTTCAATCATGGTTTTCAAGCCTCTCAAGCTCTTTTCTTGGGCCCTAAACCCTTCAATCTGCAAGTACAAAGACCAATTCGATGTAATTCTTAATCATCCTTCTCATTTAACTCTTATTTTTCTATTTCAAGAGATCTTTTTCCTTTTTTTTCAATGTCCTTATCAAGAACTGAACATTTCATATCTGCTTTTATCACTCTTAATCTTTCCAAGGTAATGTAGAAATCTTTCATGCTATTATTCATTTATCAATCATGATTTCAATTTCAAAAAGCAAGAATGCAATCACACATTTCTTCTATTGTAAGTTATTAAAGAGAAAAAAGCATGAACGGTTGGGAAATAATAAAAAAACCCACGAAAAATGAAATGAAATATCTCTTATTAACAAAAATGATGGCACAACTTTGGCCAGTGTGAAAAGGAAAGAATTACAATGATAGATATAGGGAGACAATGCCTAAAATAAACAATCAGACAATTATAATAACATATTTTAGAGTCTTTTTGAAAAAACTTAACCACCTGATGCCCTCAACAACTTAAAGCTCATCAGAATATACTAGCCTTCGTACTGGTGAATTTTTAAATTCAATGCTCTATTTTTCTTATCTAAGCCACATTTTCAGGTTTTCAGCTTAGATAAACACCTTTTTGACTCAAACGGTCATTTTGGGGTTTTCGACTTGAGTCCATATTTTTTATTTTTTTCTTTTTTTTCTTAAATATAATATTTCTTCATAGCATCAGAATTTATAGGATAGGGTAGATCATCTCCATCCATCTCAGCTAATATCAATGCCTTACCTGAGAAAGCTCATTTCACGATATATGACCCTTCCTAATTCGATGTCCACTTTTGTCTATTATCATGCTGGTTTGAGAGAATTCTTTTCAAGACCAACTTTTTTTCTCGAAAACATCAAGATTAAACCTTTTTATCATGAACCCTCACCATTCTTCTTTGATATGATTAACCATGGTACAGCGCTATCAATCTCTTTTCTTCAATGAAAGTTAACTGGTCATAGCATTCTTGAATCAATTTAGCCTCTTCTAGTTCAATTTTCTTTAAAACCCTCAAGGATGGGATTTTCACTTCTACTAGTAATACAACTTTCATCTTATAAACTAAAGAGAATAAGGTTACCCCAGTAGAGGTACGTACTAATGTTCGATAAGCATGTAGCACAAATGGCAACTTTTCATGCCAGTTTTTATAGGTTTCAATCATTTTCTTAAGAATCTTTTTTATATTCTTATTTGTTGCCTCAACTGCCTTATTCATTTTCAGATGGTATAGTGATGAATTATGATGCTTGATCTTGTACTGAGTAGATTTTTTTGCATCATCTTACTAAAATGATTCTTTTTGAAAGTTCATATCTACAAATAATCTCTCTTTTTATGAACTTGTAGACCATAAATCGTGTCACACTTTCAAATGATGCTGCTTTCACCTATTTCGTGAAATAATCTATTATCACAAAAATAAACTTATGCCCATTAGAAGCCTTTGGGGTAATAAAACCAATGACATCCATGCCCTACATCGAGAATGGTTAGGTTGATGCCAAAACATGTAAAGCAAATGGTGGAGCATGAATCTTATCAACATAGATCTAGCATTTGTGACATTTTCGAGCATAGTCAATGTCATCATTCTTCATTATCAACTAATAGGCCATGTTCTCATGATCTATCTTACCATCATATGTCCATTCGTATGTCCCTTACATATTCCTTCATGCACTTCCTCAATAATTTTTTTAGCCTCGATCTTATTTATGCATCTTAACAATACTTGATCACAGGTCCTTTTGTATAAAACATCTCTATCTAGGAAGAAACTCATAGCTAGTATTCGAATGACCCTTTTTTTGTTTTTAATTGCTTGGATAAGGTATTGCTAATTCTTAATGTACTGCAAGATATCATAATACCAAGGCTTCCCATCTTTTTTTACATTAGAGCAATGAGTTGGCACATCTTTGACATCTAGCTTAATGGGCTGAATGTTGGTATTATCATTAATTTAGATCATTGCTACCAAAGTAGCCAAGGTATCAGCAATCAGATTCTCCTTTTAAGGTAAATGATCAAACTGAATATCTTCAAACTGCTTGTTTAACTTTAAGATATACTTATGATATGGGATAAGTTTCAAATATTTCATCTCTCATTATTCTTTTAATTGATATATAACTAAAGCTGAGTCTTTAAACACTTTTAATGCTATAACTTTTTTATCTATAGTAGCTTGTAAACCCATAACACATGCCTCATATTCAATGATGTTTGTGCAATTAAAATTCAATCTCGCTATTATAAAATAATATTGTTCTTCTAGAGAAATTAAAATTACCCCAATCCTATATCCCAAGGCATTAGCAGCTCCATCAAAATATATTTTCCAACATTTCTCTTCATGCTATTTCTTTTTTAGTCAAGAAACAGTCATCAAATCTTCATATGAAAATTCTAATCTCATTGGCTTATAATCTTCGATAGCATAATTTACGAGAAATTCAACTATAGCACTCTCTTTTATTGCTTTTTGGCATACATATATGATATCATACTTTGAGAGCATTACTTGCCATTTAGCAATTCTTCTAGACAAAAAAGACTTCTTGAAGATGTATTTAATTGGATCTAGTTTTGCTATAAGCAAAGTGGTATGATAGAGCATATATTGCTTGAGTCTTTTGGCAGTCCAAGCTAATGTATAACATATTTTCTCCAAAGAAAAATACTTGGACTCGTATTTTATGAATTTTTTACTCAAGTAGCAAATAGCTCTCGCTTTTCAGTTAGATTCATCTTATTGCCCCAACACACATCCTATTGAATTTTCATACACTGTCGAATATAAAATCAAGGGTCTCCTTAGAACAAATGGTACTGGTATCGGAGGATTTGATAAGTACTGCTTAATTTTATCAAAAGCCGTTTGGCATTTCTCATTCCACTCTCCAAGGTCATTTTTATGAAGAAGCTTAAAAATAGGATCACATTTATAGGTAAGCTAAGAAATGAATCGAGAAATATAGTTCAGTCTACCCAAAAAACCTCAAACTTCTTTTGGTGTGCTTAGAGGTGACAAATTTTGAATGGCTCATATTTTATTTGGATCAACTTCAATCCCTCTTTCACTGACCACGAAGCCTAGTAATTTTTCTAACTTTGCCCTAAAGGTACACTTAGCTAGGTTCAATTTGAGTTGGAATTTTCTTAACCTTTCAAATAACTTTATGAAGTTGGTGACATAATCTTCATCTTCTTGAGATTTTACAATCATATCATCCACATACACCTCAATCTTTTTGTGCATCATGTCATGAAAGAGTGTCACCATGGCTCTTTGATATGTTACCCCAGTATTCTTTAATCCAAAAGGTATGACTTTGTAGCAAAATATTCCTCACATGGTCACAAAAGTAGTTTTTTCCATGTCATCTTCAGCCATTTTTATTCGATTATACCCTGAGAACCCATCCATAAAGGAGAACAATGAATGCTTAGCTATGTTGTCCACCAGTGTGTCAATATGAGGTAAAGAAAAGTTATCCTTTAGGCTAGTCTTATTCAAATCACGATAATCTATGCACATTCGTACCTTTTCATCTTTCTTGAGAGCTAGTTCTATGTTAGCTACCCATTTTGGATACTTGGTCACTTGTAAAAAACTTACATCAAATTGCTTTTTCACATTTTTTTTAATCTTTAGCAGTATTTCAGGCTTCATTCAACTCAGTTTCTGTTGGACTGGTTTACATTCTAGCTTCAAGAGTAGTCTGTACTTTAGTAGTTTTGTACTAAGCCCTGGCATATCCTGATAAGATCAAGTAAGCACATCTATGAATTTTTAAAGTAAATTTTCCAAATGTTACTTATCTCCTGATAAAAGTGAAGTGCCAATTTTAACATCTTTTTTATTTTTCTCATCTTCTAGATTCACCAATTCAGTTATCTCCTAATAAGGCTCAATTGACTTACTTTCTTACTCAATCAATCTCATTAGGTTTAGAGGGATAACATACTCTTTAGAATTATCTTTGTTATCAAGTTCATCAGTGTTAATTGAATTTTTAAAATTAACCCTTTGATCGTTATCATGATTATCTTCCTATTTATTTAAGGGCCTAAAATTGAATGAAATGGGATATGTTGGCAAAATGTGTTTAGAAAAACGAAAAAATAAAGGCACTAGAAGAAATGAATGAAAATGCATCATTCCTAATCTTTATTAAAATAACAATAGATAAATGGCCAAAATAAGAAAGATCACCCCAATGCCTTAGGCATAAGCTATTGGGATGTACAATTACATTGAATTAGTCTCAAGGGTAAAAGGTATTTCAATGATACTCCAATTGTTCAGCTCATAATCTGGTGAACAAAGGCATACCCACTTTTCTCGTTCATGCCCCTTTTCATTTTCAGTAGCATGAATGGATAATTGAGTGAATACCTCTTCCATACTTTGTTCAAAATCTTCTTTTGTAGTTGGGTACATGAACTCTCTAAGCCTAAAGGTCTCGTACAAGTGTGAGATGGTCATTAGTCTTGCTGTTTTACTTGCTTGTCTTCTCATGACTTCTCATTTTTTTGCTTCATAGCTTAGGCCTAGCCTTTCACTATTGTCCATCATTGTTGGGGATTCTCTTATCCCCTGTAAGTTTTTGTCAAGCCTTACTATAGGATACTAACCCTTATTATGACCTGACTCATCACTATCTTTGAAAATTATTGGTTTTTAGGTTTTCTCCCATAGAATTGACTAGTTCAAAGGACTAGTAAGGACACTTCACTACTTCTTCAACAGCTTTCACATATGAGGCATTTAAGGGTTAGGTCACTAGCATGTCTTCCTCTTCAAATACCACTACCAATCAACATACTATATTAAACTTGATCTTTTGGTGTAGGGTAGAGGGAACAACACTTGTCATGTGAATCCATCACTTTTAATAGACAGCTATAAGAAAGAGAGATATCTATTACTTGAAATTTTACATTGAAAGTGCATGGCTTAATTTGTAAGGGCATTTTTATATCTCTCAAGACTTCCTGCTTGGTCTCATCAAAAGCTTGAACAATCATTTGGCTATCATTTATATATGAGTAGTCGATAGGTATCCTTGCCAAGGTTGACATTGGCATGACGTTGATAGCGAAGCCATTATCAATAAGGACTTTGGCTATGATATAGCTCTTACATTTGATCATGATATGCAAAGCCTTGGTGCTTCCTCTTCTCTCTTAAGAAATCTCTTCATCACTAAATGATATGTAATTTGGAATGGCCAGGTTTTCAATTAAGTAGTTTACATATTCAATAGACACATTATGTGTCACATACCTAGTTTAGCACCTTCAGTAAGGTATTTTGATGTGGCTTTGAATTCAATAGCAGTGATAATAATAAGATTCGTGTTGGTATCTTGTTCAATTATTCAACCACGGAGTATTTATTTTGTTTCACTAGCTTTAAGAATTTACAAGCCTTTTCTCTAATCTGATTTTTGACATTTTTCATCAAGTATCACTTTCGAATCATTTTACTCTTCTTCTACTTTAGCTTTTTCTCTTTTAGCCTTTTCCAGTATTTTTGAAGTATAGCATCTTTCACTTTGAGTGATGCTTCCCACACTAGTTATATTGGTAACATCAAACCTAGAGACATCCTCTTCTTACCTTTAAACTACTGTTTCATAACCATATTTTCAAGGCACAGTTTTATCATCCTTATATGAGAATAGAGCTGAAACTTTAAAAGTCACTGGCTTAGGAATGAGCTTATCTATGACTGACTTTGGCTTGTCCCTACAGTAAATTGTTACCGATTTTAAAAATAGTTTTACTGGCCTATCGATCATAGATACTTTAGCACTATTTGAGACCTCTCTCTTTTCATAGAGTTCCATCTGATATGAATCCATGAGCTTTTGTACCTCATGGTGAAACTACTCACAAGCTTTAATAAAGTGGCCAGTTACCCTATTATGATATTTACAGCTTGTACCTACTATATATGCTCTATGATAACTGTATGGACTCACTGTTTATATCATGTCAGCTTTTCATAAAGTATCAAATAGTTGATTGAAAGGTGTCTTAATATCTGCCATTTTTTTTTCAGATGACGTTCCTATTCCTTACTTAGAGCATTCATGTTATGATTAGGTAAAGGACTGCCACTAACGTTTAGTGCAGTTATCCCTCTTGTATCAAAGTTAATCATTCCATCTTTGATCAACCATTGCATTTTATGCTTCAAGGCATACAATTCTCAATGGAATGATCGATAATCCCGTAGTGATAATCACAATGGGCTATAAGATCATACCTTTTGGGGTAAGGTGCCTTGAGTGACTTTAGTCAGCTAGGAGCAATTAGATGATTGTTGTAGAGCTCACGATATAACTTCATATATTTCATGAGGATTAGGTTAAATATGAGTTTTTCATAAGTAGTTTGTTACTCTCTTGCACCACCTATTGGGCTAGTAAGATGGGTTTGAAGTCTTAAGGTAGGTTAAGTGTTAGGACTATAAGTGATAGTTTGAGGTCTGAAAGAGGGTTGATATGTCTGGGGGTAGGATAGTTGTGGAATTGGTTGATATAGGTAAAGATAGGCATTATTCACAATGGGATAGTATGAAGAGTAACTTTGTGGCTGGTAGGATTGGTAACCTTTAAAATGTTGTTTATCACAGCTCATAGCTTAAACTTTAATCTTCTTTTTCTTTGGGGCTTTTTTGGTAGATACTTCCCTTTCTTCTAACTTGCCGTTCTTGATAGTGGTTTTGATGATTTCACCAAAATCACCATGTTGGTGAAGTTTTTTATTGCATTCCCTATCATCCTTTCATAATAGAAAGATTTCAAAGTGCTGACAAATAACACTATAGTTTTCTTTTCAATTAGAGGAGATTACACTTGAAAAGCGCTATCCCTCCACTTTTGGGTGTATTCCTTAAATGATTCATTTGCCTTTTTTTTTATATTCTACAAAGACAAACGATCAGAAACTAAGCCTATATATGCCAGTGTTAACTGATGAAGTCACGAGCTATATCACTCTAAGAACGGATATGAGTTCTATCTACTTAGATATACCACTTGGCAACAGAGCCAGTAAGGCTATCTTGAAATGTATGCATTAGTAGCTTTTCATTGTGGGCATGGGCTGTCATTTTTTGACAGTACATAGTGATGTGGGTCTTCGAGCACTTCGTACCATCATATTTCTCAAACTCTGGTACTTTAAACTTTGGAATAATAACAACATTCAGGACTAGACAAAGCCTAACAGCATCTACAGAGTCATAAAAGCCAATTCTTTCCACAACCTGTAACCTCTTTTCTAGCATACTAATCTTTAAGTCTTCTAATGATTCAACCACTTTTGCTTTCTCTCTCTTTTTTCCTTTCAGATCATCTAAATTAAGAACTTGTATTGGTTTCACTTCTTTTTTAGTAAATACAAGATTCACATAGCTATGGTAATGCCCTAGGTTCGAAGCTATGGCATTCTAGGGTATGCAAGGTATGTGAACTACTGTGACGGTATATCTTGTATGGACTGGGCTTGTTATGGACCAAACCCAAAAGGGTATACAGGGTTGGCCACCTTTTATGATGGAAGGTCCTATTGACTTATGGTCTCATCTATTTCTTTTCCCTTGTTTAACTTGTTGAGAGCATCTAGAATCTTACTCAACTCATTTTCAAGCTTTTTCTAAGCCTTTTCCATCTTTTCAAGTCGATGAAAGTTTTCTTGCTCCATTTGTCTAGCTTTGGCTCTTGTATTATATTAGTAAGCGGAGTTCCTACTGGATGAAACTATCTTTAAACCTTGAGTACCATAGTTATATGACTATTAGAAATTATTTCTCCCATGTTTAATATGGAAATGCATGAAATGTACTAATATTTGCCATACCACTATTATTGATAAAAGAAATCTTAATTCGAAACTTTATTTAATAAAATTTCAAAATTATATTCTAGGAAAGCCAAAGCAATATTCTAAGGTCCTAAGTGTCATCCTTTGTTTCTAATGCCTTCTTATAAATTTCCTAGCTTGTTGGTAATGATTTTGTGCCTCATCTAGGAAATTAAGCAATCGTCACCCATAAGCTCCCACTGGTTGCACCACAACTTTCAAACCTTCTACTTTTTCTTTCATTTTTAATGCTTTGTCAACAACAATGCATAATTGATCAAACAAATGCCTTAGATGTTTTTTTTTTTTTTCTGTGCACATGTCTTTCCATAGCTCAGTTTGTTTAACTTGTCTCTTGCATTCATCAGATAAGGCTTCTACTTATGCTAGCATCGATCCACTATTTTTTGTAGCATCTGACTATGCTTGTGTGCCCTAGCAGTGGCTTTTTATCCTTTTTCAACCTTTGCTTTCAGTAACTCATTTTCTTTTAAGAGTTGGGTAAGCTCGGGTGTGACTGATGAATGTATTTTGTCTAGATCATAGAATAAAGCTTTGCATTGATCTTTTTGCTCACTCAAGCTCTAGACTTTCTACTTTGCAACTTCAAATTTTCTTCCATTTCTCCCTTCAATCTCTTATTTTCTTGCTCCAGCTCATCCGTCTCAATTTGGAGCTTTCTTTTGGTCGTTTCCACCTTAAGCCATGGATCTAAAAGAATAAGCTTTGGGGAATGGTTACCTAACTGTTCTCAAGGGAGCACAAAGTTTTTACCCCTCATTGCATGCCACACAATATATTCTTGGGTGATATCATAGGTGAACTTCCCTTGGTCAACTTGGATGGTTTACTTCATGCTTTTTTAATCTTTTCAATCATTCTATATGCCCCTTTCTCAATGAAAGAGAATTCCCACTAGTTAAGTCCATGAGTTTCTTGAATAAATTGCTTGCATCTGGATTGTCTTCTCATTAGAGTTGGGGCATAAGTAATAGCACCCCATAGGCCTAATAAAAACACCTAAGGTTGATTCCTACAACTATATAACACGTGTCATGACGCATCTAAAGAGCTCTCTCAATTATCCCTTGGCTATCAAAGGCTCAAAAGTAGGAAACCCATTCTTCTTGTGACTTTGATTTAGGCTATGTGCTACAACAAAACTTCTTAATTGAAATGCTAGAACGTAGGTATAGTTTGTGAAACTGGCTTTCTTCACACTCGATATGACTCTTCATCCATACATAAAGTAATTATGAGCATCCATTAAATCAACCTTTACCATTTTTTTGATGAAATTTCAAGGAGCGAATGTTTATGCTAAAATGGTTAGAACTGCATTGACTTGGTATGCTAACTGGTCAACAAAGTCTATCACTGTGACATCAATATACCCGATGACTTTTGGAAAGATCATCAATCCATATAGAGCTATAGCCATTGCCACTAACCCCTGATTATCATCCATATGCCCTTGGATGGAGTCTCATAGAAAACTCCATAGGATAGCTTACTTTCACATTTTGTGTTGACACATGCATTAACTTGAGGAAAGCTAAGTCTAAGCATTTGCACTAGCTTTTTACGATAGCCTACCTTATTCGACCAGTGGATCTTGTCCAGGTTTGGTAAATCAAAATGAAGTAAGACTATATATTCTTCAATTATGGGCACCATATATGCTTTATTGAAGATGAAACACTTATAAGAAGGATCCTAAAACTGAATGATGGCTTTAATCAGATTATTGTCAACATCTACTTGAAGTAGTCTTCATTAAAGATGAAACACTTATAAGAAGGATCCCAAAACTGAATGATGGCTTTAATCAGATTATTGTCAATATCTACTTAAAGTAGTGAAGCTATGTTTCCAGATTTGTTCTCAAATGCCTCATGCCTTGCTCTACTTATGCATCCCTAGGCATTACTTAAGTCAAGTCATTTTGTTGGAGGTCGAGATGAACTCTCTCAAGCAATGATGAGATAAAACCCTCAAGCAAGCAATCACCCTATTTTCTTTGACCTTCCTCTGACTTGATTTTCAATTGATGAGCAGATTCATGATGGATTGATGTAAACTTTGATTGTATTTGGCTTTCTATAGAAGTAAGTGTGAGATTTGATTTATCAATAACTGAAATGTGGTAAATATTCCCTATGTGAGAATGATGCAGATGACAATGTTAAAACATGAGCATGAAAATGATGCATAGAATGAAATGATATGGAAATGATGCAGATGCACAAAATCAAACAAACAAAATGGTTAGATAAGCAATATACAAGTTGTTCTTTTTTGTGTCCTAATTTGGGTTATATCTATTAATGGATAGGATGTGCTTTATCTTAGGGGTGGCCTTTTAAGTGTACACTATATGCAAGAACATATAGGGGTGGCCTCTTCTGTAATATAAATGCATGTGATAATGTGTGTGAAGGAACATAGAGGTTTTATGCCCTAAAAATAAAAGACAAAAAAAAAAACACAAAAATGTTAGTAAATATATAACATAAATCATTATAATTTAAAACCATTAGACCAAAGGATAGGATAAATTAAAAAATTATGGCTTGCCTCTCTATGGTTATTCCTAGTGGAGTCACCAAATTGTTATAACATATAGATCCATAAATCTATAGCTAAACTTAACAAATGGAGTCGCCACCAATCTTTTTTAACTAAGTATGATTGGCTACCTAATGAATCTATCCTTTTAAGAAATTCTTAAGCTTGACTAAGGGTCTCTAAAAGAATAGATTTGGGTCTACAAACTAGAATAAGGTTAAGAGTTCGGTTATATATGGGAAAGGTTATAGCACCCCTACATGCCCATCCGAAGGATGGTACCATATTATTTTAAAATGATCCTAGGGTCTTGATTCTAATGGTCTTAATTTTTTAATGTTGAAATATTGGAAATAATTCTTAAAACTCTCCATCAATCTGATAGAATTATTAAAAAGATTTTTCCACCTCAAGAGTATTCAAGAATCACATTTGTTTTTTTGAAAAGGCTTCGTCATCGAAAAAATGTTTAATTATTAGTTTTATTTTTGGTCTTTGTAAAAAATATACTAAGTATTTCACCATTTAGGCCAAATTAGAAATATTTTCTCTTTCAATTTCTAAATTTTTTACTATTTGAGCCTATTTAGAAATTCTTTTTATTCTTTATTCTTTAGTTAATTTTTTTGTTGGATTTCTAAATTTTTCACCATTTGGGTCAATTTAGAAATATATTTTTTTTAATTTTTAAAATTTTCACCATTTGGGCCTATTTAGAATTTTTTTTTGTTTTCGAAAAGAAAATAATATGACAATTATTTTTTATTGAAATTTCATTTAAATTCTTCTACCATTTGAGACAAATTTAAAGAAATTTCTCACCTAGAGATTTCTTAGGAATTTACCATTTGAAATTTTTAAGAATCTCATCATTAGATAATTATCACATATTTTCAACCAAAATTTATTTAAAATTTAAAATTTATTTTTGGTTTTTTTTTTTTATTTTTTTGTTTGAAAACAAATATTAATTATTGTTATTGAAACTTTATCTAAATTATTCCACAATTTGAGGCAAATTTAGATAAAATTTCTCACCTAAGAATTTTATAAAAATTTACCATTTGAAATTTCTATAAATTCCATTATTGGATAATTAATATTTATTCTCAAAAAATTATTTTATTTTTTATATTTTTTAAAATTTATTCATGCAAAAATACTTAAAAAAAAACCAAACACATAAATAAAAAACAATAAAATAAAATAAAATAAAAATAAAAAAATGAAACAGCTCGGGTGGAAGGTTCGACACGGCTCGACTCTAGGCATAAAAAATGGCTCAGAGGCTCGGCTTAGGTACATGGTTCGGTTTGGCTCAACAACTAAGTTTGGTTGGGGCGCGGGTCAATGGACCGAGTTACAATCAGGTCGGATCACCCACTAGCAAAACGCATGGATCCTGGATTCTTTTAAATGCCAAAACGTCATCATTTTGGGGTGATATGAAGGCAAAAGTTTTTGTTTTTCTTCAGATTTCTCCCATCCTTTTCTCTCTTTTCCCTTATTTTCTCTCATTCTCTCTCTAGAAACCCAGGATTTCAATTGAATGTTTCACCAAAAACTAGGAAAAGCCATCAAAAACTAGAAAATATTACCGAAAAATGCAAGTTTTATCGAAAATTTCATCAAAATCTAGAATTTTTTCAAAACATTTTAAAAAAAAATGCCAAAAATTTTGAAAAAAAATTCTTAAAAATTCTAGGATTGCTGTTAGCTCTTTTAAACACTTTTTCTGACTTCTGCCTTCTATTTTTTGCTCTCTATGTGTTCTTTGCTTCTGATCAATTTGTATTTATAGGGATCAATCGAAGAGTTTCTATCTAATCCTGATTCCCTCTTTGATTGGGTTTCAATATTATCAGCAGAGCATCAAATTTATCCTATAGTCTTTGAATCCATTTGCAACTCTATCAATCCTAATCCTTGGCAGAATATTCCCCTTTTTTCTATTATATTTTTTTATTATTTTTAACTTTAACTATTATCTTAATCATCATCAGTATCTCCTAACAACAACTGAAAATTAATCAGAAAAAGTTAAAATTTGGAAAAATAAATAACATAATAAATACATAAATAAATAATAATTAAACCAAATCGTTGGGCTTAACCTGACCCCATTGGACTAGGCCCAATTGATTCGGACTTGGACCAAATTGGGTGTCTACACTTGGTATTTAAAAAAAATATTTTTGATTTATTTAATAAGCTTGAAAATAAATAAGAACCTTATATTGAGAAATTCCTAAAAATATTTCAATACTCTGAAAATATTAAAAGGAACTATCTCACCTAAAGAACTTTTAAGAATCATTTCTTGGAATTTTCAAAAATCCTATCCTTGGTGGTTCATATTCATTTCCCTCATTTATTTAACACATAAAATATTTTTTCCTAAAAATTCCTTAAAAAAATGAGAAATCTTTATCGAAAATTAATCTATATGTTCCAATACATTGATAGCATTTTAGATAAATTTTCTTACCTAAAGATTTCTAAAGAATCACTATTCGGATTTCTTTAGAATCTTATCCTCAGAGATTTTTTGTTTGTTTTAAAAAATGGACATTAAAAATTATGTAAATACCTTTACTTCTTAAAAACATTCTCTTATTTGTTAGGAAAAATTGTTCAAGTTAAAGAAAATGATTATAAAATGAAAATTTTCATATTGAAGAGAAACTTCTAAATATTCCAATACTTTGGCAATTTTTAGAAAACTTTTCTCACTTAGAGAATTCTTAGGAATCACTACTTGGACTTCCCGGAGTCCCATCATCGAAAAAATGTAATGCGAACAATAAAGTAGAATATGCACACAAAAAATATATTCATTAGAAACATTCTCCAATTATCATAAAAAATTTGAAAGGAACATAAGAAATAAAATAAAATTATATAATACGAACAATCTTGCATACAAGATAATATATTGATTATACCTTAATAATCTTAATCTATCTTCCAATTATCGTTAACAGTTTCAGAAGGAACAAAGTAAATAAAAAAATTTATTGAAAATTTCTTTAGATACCCCAACACTTTGGTGGTATTTTAGAAAAATTTTCTCACCCAAAGATTTCGTAGGAATCTTTACTTTGACTTTTTTAGAATCCCATCTTTGGATAATTTTATTCATTTTGTTCTTCCTTATATATTTTTATTTTTACTTTGATCATATCAATTTCATTACCAAGAGAAGTCATTATACATTATTATTAATATCTATCAAAATTTTAGAAAAAATGACAAATGAAACTTTTTATTAAATATTTTTTTAAACACTGCATTACTTTGGTAGTATTTTAAAAATATCCTCACCTAGACATTTTAGAGAATCTCTATTCAGACTTCTGTAAAATATCATCCTTGGGAAATTTCATTCGATTTATTATTGTAAATGAAGAAAAATTTTACATTTAAAACAAATGAAGGTGTAAAAACTAAATTGCATAAAGATTAAAGTGAATATGGACATTCAATCAAACTAACAATGAAAGGAAAATGCATGGAATTTAAATTATATTCACATTTGAAACAACATTAGAGAAATATGAATGGTGATATAAAACATACATGAAAAAAAAGCCTTACAGTAAAAATTTCAGCATCTTTTTAAAACTTTGTAAAGTTGTAAACAATCCAAAAAGAAGAATAAGGGATGATTTTAAGCTAGGTAAAATAATATCATTAACAAACAAAATAAAAATAGAAATTCCAGCTTTCATGAGTATTCATCATGCCAAAGATCAGTATATTCTATGAATGTTTAAAGTTCAATGACCTAATACAACATAACATCAAACAAATCAACTTGGAAACATATTGACCACAATTTCCATGTTGTTAAGCTGAAAATGCATATGGATGTAAGAAAAGGAAGTCAATGCAATCAACGATAAGTTATACAAATGAGAATAATGCAGTAGCTAAAAAAAAAAAGCAAGAAAACCATTGAAATCATGCTCATGAAGGAACAAAGAAAACCAACTTGAAACCTTTTCTACCTTGGCTTGCTTCTTCTTTTCCAATTTCAGTAGCTTTTTTTTTTCTAGTAGCTTCTTCTTCTTCTTCCTTTCTTTTATTTGGTAGCTCTCACTTTTTTTCTTTTCTCTTTCTCCTTTCTTTTATTCGGCTTTACTCTTTTTTTTTTTGGCCACTTCTTTCTTTTCGTTTTCTTTTCACATCCTTGGCTCCTTTCCTTTCTCTTCTTTTCTTTTTTTAGCCTTCTCTTGACCCCCACTTTGTTGACCAAAACCTACACCCTTTTTAATGGTCAGTTAAGAAAGAAAAAAAATCTTGATCTTGATAAACATGGACCGTTGGATGAAATCTCATTCAAGGGTCAAAGCTTGCTCTTTTATCCCTTCAAAGGAGCCATCTTTCACCATTGGATCAAGATCAAATAAAGATCCAATGATCCATATAAATTACTGCAAAGATGATATTTTATGCCCTTCAAACATGTCAAAAGACTATTTTACCCTTAGTTGTTAAGTTTTCAATATTTAGGCCCTTTTCTTGGAAATCGATGTTTTCATGCTCAAAAAGATTTTAAAATACCAAAAATCAAGAAATGTTATAAAATTGAGATATGAAAAATTTCATGAAAGTCTGAGCTCGAGAAGGTCAAATTACGAAAATACCTCTAAAGAGGCATAAAGGGTATTTTGGTAATTTTACATTTTTGGGGTTTTGCTATGATTTCAAATGCATAAAAAATCATGAAATATAATGACATTAGAATCTGAAAAGTTTCATAAATATCTGAGCTTGGAAAGGTCAAATTACAAAAAAACCCTTAAAGGGTATTTTGATAATTTTATACTTTTAGGGCATGGCTTATGATTTCAAATGCACCAAAAAACACAAAATATTACGAAATTAAAATCTAAAAATTTTCATGAAAATTCAAGCTTGAGAAAGTTAAATTACGAAAATACTCCTTAAAGGGCATTTTGGTAAATTTGCCATTTCGAGGCAATAAAAAAATTTTAGTGTTCTTAAAAAAATCACTAAATTTAGTTTTAGACCACATTGATTCCAATCAAGGTGTGAACTTGAGGATTGACCTTAGTTTTATTCATTTTGTCCAAGTTCATGCAATTTTGACCAGGGTTGACATTAGGGTTAGGCCTAAATATCGATGTATTTTATAGGCTTTTTAAGGAACTTTTTTACCAGCTTCAAAAGGGGCTTTGTTCAACCATGTTAAAATATTTTGAACAAAATTTGATGTCTGCAATAATTTGAGGACGATCGCTTTATAACCCCCTCAGACTTGGGGGACAATTATTACACCTAAGTTAACTGGTCAATAGTCAAAGTAAGGTCAACGTAGCTATACCTTAAGGTCTCCCAGACAACCACATCATTTGTTCCTAAGTGGCTTGCCTATTACTAAAAGAAGAACTCAGCCAAGGTCCAATTGACATCCAATCTAGGCAGTGACTGCACAACTAACCACATGGCGTCAAACTTACCTTAGATTTTTAAATGCGATACAAGCCTGCTTAGGATTATTAAATGCAACTAGCAACTAACCATGTGGACCATTCTGGAGCTCTACATAAACATCTTATCAACTGTCAATTATCTCAATTAAATCATCACCACTTGATCTTAGAAATAAGGTAATTGGAAAACTAGGTATGAAAGAACAAGTAAGAACACCTAACTTTAAGACATTCTAAGGTTTTTTCTCCACAAAAGCTACACACTCACTTTACAATCTTCATCTTCTTTGCTTTCTTACCAAATCTCAGGCAACCCACTGACTTGAGCATCGGAGCCCCTCAGAGTGACAACTTCAATGCCTTTTGACTGTTTCTTTTGGTTACAGGTCATAATTGTCTTTCTCTCCATCTCACCTTTGCTATTCCAGTTAAGACATTTAAAAAACACCATCAACAAGTTTTTTGCCAACAAAGTGGTAAATTTGACAATGCAGTCAAATTTCCAACATTTGTTTAGGATCAATTTCATTTAATAAATAAAATTTAACATATTTTTTTGTGATTTTTATTAAATTTAATAAATAAATAAAGATCAAACCCATTCACAAATGATTGTCAAACATTGTATTTATTTACACTCCAACTGTATTCAAATGAATAACGTTACATTGAGTTGCATACGTAAAAGACAAAGCAAGTAGGGATTGTGATTTTGTTGCTTAAGTTGAGTTTGCATTGTGTTGCTAGGTCTACGCTATTTGGCTTGTTAAAGTAGTGTAGTCTTGACTCTCTAAGAATGGTTGCTAGCTTCATCCTCATTGATTTATGATGTTAAAATCAAATAATTGGAAAAATATCATAAATGGATATGGTATCACAACCCATAACACTTATCAATTTATCTTAGACCTGGCATTTCATGTTTTTATGTCGTGTTTGACACATGTAATAATACAAATTATTAAAATACGAACATGATATGATTTATAAAATGTGTTTAAACCCTAAACCCAAATACGACATGTTTATTATACATGTTACATATGATACGATATGATTAATACATGAATAATTAATCTATTTAAACACGACACGAATAAACATGAATAATACACTTGTATACGAATAGACACGACTAATATGAATATACACAAATATATATAAAAACATGGCTAAAATAATAAATAACAATAAAGTATCCATTATTTACAACTTAATAAACTTGGAATATTAATAATATAAAAAAATATTTGCATGTTAAAAAGAATAAAAAAATTTGAAACCCATTTAATATGTATATAATATATATTTAAATTTTAATAAATATTACATAACTATATTAGTTTTTAGTATCAAATTCAAAATGATGAACTATTAAAAATTAAAGAATGAAATAATGATGTATAAGACTAGTATTAATATATATTTATATTGTATTTATATTATTAATATAAAAAATAATTTTCTAATAATTATTAAATAAGTATCATAATTAAATGTTTAAAATAATCTTTATATGGTATTGAATAGTTAATTAAATATCATAATTAAAATATTAAAAATTAAAATAATCTTTATATGTTTATATTAAATTAAGATAATTATAAAAAAAATGTGTTCAACGTATTAAACATGCTACATGTGTACTTGTATGATAAGATTATATTAAACGTATTTTTCATGTCTGTCGTATATTAAACATGTATCCGTGTGATACTTTTTATCTAAACGTGTTTTGCATGTCTTACATATATTTAGATAAGTCAATAAGTATAAGACATGAATTGTATTGTGTCGAAATTTATATCGATATAAACAAACACAAAACACTTTTTTTAAAACACATATACAAATTTTTTCGTGGAATTTTCATGCCATATCACTATATCATGTCTGAAATTACTAGGTCTAGTTTATCTTCAGTTTTATAATGTTGATTTTAGTTATATGAGGCTTCAAAGAAAAAACAGTTTCAGTTTTATGTGTTAATCTCATCATGGCTCATTAATTTGTGTTGAGGTACATATATCTCAAACATTACCATTTTAATTAATTGATTAAACGCAACTGCAAAGGGTAATTTTTGCAAGTTATTGTTTTTGGTGTATAAATTTGGTTGAAGATAGCAAAAAAAATAAAATAAAATGATAAAAGGAAAAAAGGAAAAGAGGAAGAAAGTTATTTTTCTTTCATTATATTTAACATAAAAGATGAAAAATAGAATGAAAGAAAAACATTAGAGATAAAGTTATAAATAAAATTATTAATTTAAATTGAATTAGTGTTTTCCTCCCACATATAAAAGAATTGGATTTGAAAATAAGAAAAATACATAAAGCCATTAATTTTTCTTTTATTTTCTTATTACTCTCAAACCATAAAAAAGAAATGACGAAAAATTTTTTTTCCTTCCACACATTTTCTTTTTTCTTTCTTTTTTCCTTCTATTAAACAAATATAAAAGATAGATTCATGCTAAAGTCAAGACTATGGCATCATTTAGCATTATTGTTGAAAGTAATTTTTGCATTCAAAAGCTATTTTTGATCCAAATGTAATGTTAAATAATAAAAAGTTTTGATTTTTCAATTTAAAAACTTGGTTTTCTAATCTAAACCAAAATGTCATCAAAAGGTGCTTTTGCGATGAAAAAGTATGTATGAGGAAAAAATATACTTTATTATCCTATATTTTTTAAATATTTTATTATTTTATACATTTTTTTAGACACTTCAATTACTTACAAAATTTTTTCACAGTAATACCAAAAAATTAAAATTTCTAATCCTACTTTTCTCATTTCACTTTTTAAATACACTTTTTTCAACTTAAACTTTTTAACTACAGCAACAATATTAAACTATCCTTATGTTAAAATTTATAAACTTAACTAGGAGCATTGCTAGTGACGAATCTTAACATTTAATTTGGAAGGGATCAATTTAATATTATATTGAATCTTAATTTTTTTACTAATGTTTCATATTATATTATTAAAATAAATAAATATACAAGAGGCATACTAAAGAATTACAAAATTATAAATTTTATCAATTCATAAACAAATGTATAAAGAAACATAATACAACAAATCAATAATTTAATGTAAAATTGTAAACGAAAATTTTTATTAAAAAATATAAATAAATCAATTGCTAAATAATATATTTTTCATTGAAACATGAAAAATAAAATATACATTAAAAGAATAAAGTTAAAACATTAGAAGTTATGTTGTTTTTTAATCTTTTATAGGCTGATTTTAATCTAACCTTTTGTATTAAAAGAAAAACATATGATACCGGGAGAATAAAATTTAAGGTAAAATCAAAAGTGAAAATTTTGTGTAGAGAAATTGTAGTTGATTAAAAAAATACATGTTTGGTACTTATTGAATGTAGACATAGAGTCTTATGAAAAAATTAAAAAGGCAATTTAAATTTTGCTAAATTGACATGATTGTAATTAATTCTTATAATAAATTTATTAATTTTATGAAATTAATTTAAAGGTAATGATTGATTAATATAATAAATAGATAAATAATAATGTGACTTTAATTTTTTTAAATCTACATGCATAAACATAAGTTAAGGGTAATGTAAAAAGAAAAAAAAAGAAAATTAACATGTTCGCTTTAAGGTGTACATATATATATATATACATATATACATATATATAAACGCACATACATAATATATATATATATATATATATATATATACACATATATATGCTTGTTTGCATTACGAGCAACCCTTGAGCATAGCGACATTTTGGATAATGGTGTCATTTGATTTGATTGAAATTTCAATTTCTTATATAACATATATGTATTAGTTTAGGCTAAATTTTAAATTGATATAACTAAAAAATAAAATTAAAGATTATAATAAGAAAGATAAAATTTAAGGATCAATACAAAATTAATAAAAAATAGATATAATATATGGATTCGGTTAATATATGAATGCTTAAGAATAGTTCAAATACTATTTAAGAAAAAATTTATTACATTTAATGCACTGTCTCGAGCAAACAATTCATTAATTACATATTTCTTTCTGTAAATATAAACTTAACCAGTATTTGGCTTTTTATTTTTTTTAAGAAGAAATAGTAAAAAAAAAAAAGAATACTAAGAAAGAATTTTATCCATAAGTTTTTGTACTATTAAGTTTAATTTTGGTTTTCCCAATTATGAGTATGCGTGTAATTAAGTCAAATGGCATTGATGAATTATTAGGTTGGAATTTGGTTCGGTTTAAAAATTTAAAATTTGAAATTTGATTCAAATTCAATTGAACTCTATTTTTATGTTAAATCTTGATTCGTAATTTAATTGAGCCATTTGAATTCAACTTGGTAGTTTTAATTACACTTTTGTAAAATTATAAATATTAACATTAAACATAATATATTTGTCATTTACTTATATATATATATTAAAATATTAAAAAACAAAAACTCGATTAAATTCACAAACCTCTCAAATCAAATACTCAAACTCAATTTGATTCATTATTTGAGTAGTTTGAACTTAAACTCAATTCAAAATGAATGAGTCAAATATGAATTTTTTCAAATCAAACCCAAATAACTCTTAAGTAACTTAGCTTGTTTACATCCTCTATTTATAAGCACAAACATACAAATAGCTTTTTATGTAATGAAAATAATAAAGATTTATTGTGTATTTAAAAGAGAAATAATTTAATAATGATTGTTTGATTATATATATGAAAAAAATGTATTGAATAATGTTAATAATAAAGTAATTATATAACAATTTCAAAATATAAAAACTTATTCTAATAATTGTAAAAAAAAATCATTATATTGATTTTCTTTACTATTTGTCTTTACTATTTGAATCTTAATTTTTAATGATATCGTTAGTATTTAAAAATTATGTATGAAAAATTGTATATTCTTATATTTGTTATTACAAAAGATAATACTATTTTGTTGTAAGCTTTATTTGGTATATTAAAATTTCTTGTTGTTTTTATATAATTGATATTTCATGAGTTTTAATAACAAAAAGTAAAAAAATTATAAAAATATAATTCAAATTATGGCAAAAAAGAATATTAAGCATTAGAAAAAATTAAAAAATTTGTAAAACAAAAAATTTTATTGGTCCAACTCAAATATTTTTTACTATGCCATAGAACAAAGACAGAAAGTAATCTAAATATAAATAGAATTTATATTTGATGTACTTTCATTAATGAAATGATATTATTTGATTCATTAATAATATATAAAATTTATATACTAATAATATATCAAAATAAAGTCATACAAATAATGGAACGAAAGTCTTGACATTCCTTTTTAACTGGTCAGCATATTTCATTACTCGTTAGATTTTATGTAGAACATGGATCCCAATAAAGTCTCCTTCAAATTATATATTTAATCTCTATTTGGTTATTCTTTCCCCTTTCTTTTTTTTTTTTTTAATTTTTATCTAAAAGATAAATTTATTTTTGCTTTTTCAGTTTTTTTGACTATCTTTTTAAATATTTAATAAATATTCTTTTTAAATTATCAAAAATATAATTTTAGATTTAATTTTTTACGTGGAACTCACTTATATAAATTTTTTTCTTTTTTTAATAAAATATTTAATAAATATTTTTTTCGATTTAAAATATTTTTATGTGAGGCCAACTTAATATTAAGACTATGCCTTGTGTTTATTTTTTCTATTTTATACATTTAATAAATAATTTTTAAAATTTAAATATTTTGTAAGATCACTTTATATCAATGGTATGTCATGTGTCAAGCTATTTTTTTCTATTTACTTTTTTTATTTAACAAATATTTTAAAATTTCTTTAATATGGAGTCCATTTGATATTATTATTTAAAATATATATTTTCTTTTTTGTTATTTTTTAATTTGATAATTTTAAAAATTATATTAACAAAGGTGTTGACATCACATCCGAAATTGATTTGTTTTTGGTCCTTCCTTTTTATAGTCTTACTTTTAGTTGTTATTTTTAAAATCTATGATATAAATTTTATAAGAAAAGTTTTTTGTGTTAGTCCCCTTTTATATTAATTTTTTTTGTGTTGGATCACTTATATTAAAACCTTTTTTGCTTTTTTTGTGTGGGCTAAATTTTTTTTTAGTTTAATATTTATTAGTTTTTTATTCTTTTGTTAAAATTAGATATTAAGAAAAACTAAAAAATATGTACACGTTACACCTTTTTTCATTTTTTGCCTTTCCCTTTTGTTTTTATTTTTTAATTAGATAAATTATACACCATAAGAAACAGCGAAATAAATTTTTGAAGAAAAATGCCAATGGAGCTATGTATAATAAAATAACTCATATCCGATGGATTTCGATCTGTCCAAATCAAATAGGTGCACTATTTTTTAATTTGGGATTGGACATATTTTTTCCCAATAATCAGCGTAAAAAAGGAAACGAGTTTAGGGTATTTTGTCCATTTGAAAATATATAAATATATGTTTTATTATTTATTTAATTTTATATTTATATATGTATTATAATAAAATTATTATTTAATACCTTAATTTAATAAATCCATATGACATTTTTATTTGGGTTTTTTTTTTCCATCATTTCTTTTTTTTACTCAAAAAGATAATTTTTTAAATTAGATAATTTTTGTTAAAAAAAAGTCAATGAATGTAGTAATAACAAAATAATTCATATCATATGGGTTTTTATTTAGCCCGATATGATATGTGTCAATTTTTAAAAGATTCGATATTGAGTCGAGGTTTTTTCTTTCTTAGAATCAAGGTAGAGTCAAATATGAATTTAAGGTCTTTCGTTTTGTCCCGAGTATATATATAAATTTATATTTTTAATTATTTATTTTATATTTATATTTATATTAATAAAGTTATCATTTAATATTTTAATTTAATAAAAATATTTTATTTATATAATTAAGATGTAATCAATCCATTCACTCATTATATAAATTTTACTCATTTTGACTTTTGTTTGATTTTCATTTAAGGTGTCGATTGACACTTTTTTTCCTTTGTTTTTAAACTTTTTCTTCCTTTTTCTTTTTTTGTCAACAATTTTGTTTAAAAAATTTTTTTTATATAAATTTGTTAAAAAAAAACTAATGAAAATGTACTTTGGCACTCTAATATGTTTTTTTTTTCATTTTTTAATTACTTAAATTTTGTAAAAAAAAAAAAAGAGTCAATAAATAGAGATACAAAACAATTCATGTTTGATGGGTTTCGATCCAATAAGAGGAGATTTTTTGCTTTTGATGAATTTTTTATTTTTTTTATTTAATAAATTTTATAAGAAAATAATATTAATGGAAGTGTCTACCTAGTACCCCATTTGTTTATTTTCTTTTTGTATTTTTGGTTTTTGTTTTTTTTATGTTTTTTTAAATTAGGTCAATTTTACAACAAAATGAATTAGTTGATAAGGATGCCAAAAACAATCAGTATCCTATATGTTTCTATCCATCTCAATTCAATATGAGCATTATTGTAAAAATTGTCATCGAGTTAACACGAGTTGATTTTTATAAAAAAAAAAAAACAAGGATGGATTAAAAGCATATTTAAGATGTTTTGCCGCAAGTTACCCCAAGGAATATATAAAAGTGTACATTTTATTGCCATTTAATTTTAGATATATATATATATGTATTTATTAAGAAAGTTATTATTTTATATCTTAATTTATGATGTTAACATTTTAAACTCAATTTGAATGTCGACATACACCTCAATAATTTTTCTTTTCTTTTTTCTTCCTTTTTTTTTGTTTTTCCTTTTTATTGTTTTTTAAAATTATTAATTAATAAAATTATTATTTAATAGCTTAATTTAAAAAATTAATTTTTTAAACTCAATTGTGATGTCTATATAGTATCCCAATGAACTCTCTTTTTCTTTTTCCTTTTTGCATTTTCTATTTTTTTTATTTCTTTTATGCCTTTTTTTATAAAATTAATTTTGTTAAAAATAGAGGCCAATGGAGATATCCACATAATACCACAATTTGTTTTTTTTTTTTTCCACTTTTTTTGTACTTTGTTAATTAGATAAATTTTGCAACCAAAGGTGCTAATTGATAGAGACAATAAAATAATCCTATCTATAGGTTTTATCCATTTCAACTAAATAGGAGGAGATTTTTTTAATTGAGATTGAGTTTAGACAAGTTGAATTTTTTTATATGATACGAGATTAGGGCGAAAGTGTTTTTAAGGTGATTTGTCCTAGCTTATTTTGAGAGATATATATATATATATAAGTATATTTTTTTATTAATTTAATTATATAAGTATTATATTAATAAAATTATTATTTCATACTTTAAATTAAAAAATTAATATTTTAAGCTCAATGGGGACATCCATGCGGCATTCTCTATGAGTTTTTTTTTTCATTAATTAAGGGTTTTTTTTAAGTTTTTATGATTTTATGATTTAGATTTTTTATTAGATATATTTTGTGAGAATAAAAGGTCAATTGAAGTATTTTTGTGTCATCCCAAATTTTTTAACCTTTCATCTTTTTTTCTTTTTTAATTAAATAAATTTGAAAAAAATTGATAAATAAAAATGACAAAATAAAAAAAAAGTGGATCCACCTAGTAAGGAATTAAGTCTTCTATCTTTTAATTATTGAATGGTTATAAGTCTATTTTATAGGGATTTCTTTTATGATTTTCTAATTGTGTATGTATATGTAGAAAGCTCAATTTATTTAAAACTTTAAATAAATGAGATAATTCCTTGTGTTATATATAATACTTAGCCCAAGTAAGTCCAAAGATTGTAAAATGTGATATTTGGGCTAAAGGCATATAAGTCTATATTTGGAATTAAAATAGAATGAAAATCAAGGAAAAAAAAACTATTGTATGTTCATTTTAACATCATACAAAAGGAAACTTAGGGAAATTTTGAAGAACGAGGAGGAGAAAAGAGGTTGGAATTTGTAACTTTGGTCCTAAAATCAAAGGATTAAAGTAAGATTTAGTCTTTAAATGCTTGTAATTTTTATATTTTGATTTTTAGATATAGAAATCCATGTATATGTTTAAGGTTCTTTTACTTTTAAAACTTCTAGCTTCATTTTGATGAATTTCTGACATGTTAGGTACCATTGAAAAGCTTTTTTTCAAAACCTTTCTAATGGTTCTTGTGACGTTTCATTTGGTTAAGTATTTAGGGAGATAAAGATTTTTAAAGTTAGCTGAAAATAAGCTTGTAATAATTTTGGTGGCTCATCTTTGGATGGCCAGAATTCCACCTTTTGTTAATGTTTTTGGATGATCTTTGGATGGTGTTTATTATATGAAACTGTTTTTTTCCAATGGTCTAAATGGTTTGAACAGATTTATTATGTGCTAAAAAATTGAAATGTCAAAGTAAGCTAAGTGGTTTTGAAAATCCATAAATTCTAGATAATCAATGGTTACTTTAAACTTTTGGCCTAAAAAAAATGGCATTCTAGCTACTTTTATTAGGAAAATGAATTTGGGTTTTGAATTATTCATTTCAGTTCCAATGACTCCTCCAGATGTGACCTAATTTGTTAAATACAAGTGTTCAAAGTAAGTTAAATGACCATGACAATATGAAATTTCATCACTTCATAAAATTTTATCTTTTAATAATTTTAAATCTTATTTAGTAGAAATATATAGTAGAAATTTTGATTATTTTAAATTTATTTAATATTTTTCATGAATAAAAGTTTTTTGGATAAATTATCTTCAAATTGGCATTAAAAATTTTATTTTCTTTAAGAAAAATCCATAAAACTAAATTTTCAACCATATTTGAACACCTCTTTTTATAGGATATCTTTATAATATTATTGAGTCTTAAATTTGTTAATTTAAGTTTTCTACATAGGCTTGGGTATTTTTTTACCTTGGCTTATTAGGCTTAGCCTGAATTCAGGTGAATGACCTATTTTTTTTTTATTTTCAAAAAAAAAAAAAAAAAAAAAATTGAAAATCCTACGGAACATTGTGACATGAGCTAAAGGGCACTTCATTCCATCATATTTCTTGAAATTTGGAACTTTAAATTTTGACAGAATCACTAGATCAAGCTCTAAGCTCAACTCTCAAGCATCCACATTTCTATTTATATCATGCCCTTTTATAGCTTTTAATATTTCTTCTAATAGATCATATTTATTCTTTATTCCAGTGCTTTCCATTGATCATATACCCTTTTTAGTTTTTCCTATTCTTTCAATCATCAAGGCTTGGCACAGTGATAGGATTAAATATAGTGAATCTAGGATTGATATTCACTTAAACTGGTAATGGTCTAGCAGAAGTACTAGCATATTGTTAATGAATGGCTAGAGGTGCTTGAGCAACATGTGGATAAAGATATGTGAACTTAACATATATTGGCTCTTCTATTACGGTTTCTTGTATTTCAATATTTCCTTTTCCTTTAACCAAACTAGCCAACATCTTTTTCAACTTTGTTATCAGTCTATCTATATTTTGTTGCATTCTCATAACTGTTTCTCTAGTTTCTTCTAGGGCCCTTTCCATTCTATCCACTTAATTGATAAATTTTTTTTCCATGAATCTTGTACAGGCTCGAGTGTTGTGGGTCTGCAAAACCAACCGATCTCATTTCTTTAGAAATGCTATCCTTAAACCTTTTATTGATTCTTAAAAGTCAGGAAAGCATGATATGAATCTTATTATTGGTTGTAAGAGATAATTTAAGAAATCTCTCTATATTTAGGTAAGACTTTTAACAGTATCATTTTACTTTAAAAAGTTTGATGAAAGTACACTTACAATCACCATCTCTTGTCCTTAGCTGGCATGAAAAACCATGAATTTAGACAAATGATGCATGTAATGCAATTCTAGTTTTATTATTATTATTGAGAAGGAGTTTAAATTTTCTCATATATTTAAAGACATTCCTTTTGTCTTAAAAGTTTGAAGAAAGCAATATTCACATCCATCATTTTTTTTTCATCAGCACCTTTAAGTATACTTTTAAATATAAGTAGGGATACTCATTTCTAGATAATTTAAATAAAAAAAGTTCTCATTCATTCTAAAAATTTCAAGTTCTACACATTATGAACTTTCCTATAAACTAGGGCTATAAAAATGTTGAACTTACTCATATTGTCCCTTTGCTTCCTCTAAAAAATCAAAGAAAAATTGACTATAATTACTAATAGGGATGACTTTCTATCTCAAAGCTTTTGCCTCCATCATTACCTTGGCCTATCGAACTACCTTTCAAATTTGAGTACTAAGGTGGTCGATATACATCTGTCTTACTTAACTCTTAGTCTTTCAATATTTGCAGGCTTTTATCTCTTGATTACAGACTTGTTTCCATTAAACCTCTTTTTCTTGCCATTCTTTGTGTAGGCGAGTAATGTGATCTTTGTTTTTTTGCAACTATATCTCTATGACCCTGATTTCTATTCCTAATAAGTCTTTTTCCCCTTGAATGTCTAGACGCCTCTTCTTCTCGCATCTTAATTTTTCCTTTAGTTCTTTATTCTCTTGTTAAGTTTTGTTTAATTCCATTTTGCATGTTGCGAGAGCTTTAAGTGAATTCTTTTTTTCTTACACTATCATGGTAATCTTGCCATGATTATCTAGAGCCCTACATCTCTATAAACGAACTTTATCTCGAAGCTATTCTATCTATCTTGATCTTTACTTTCTTTTACCTTATCTTTTAATTGAGCCCTTAGTTTTTGGTTTTCCAAGTGTAGTTTCTTGATGTCACTCCAGGCCAAAATTTTCTCCTTTGTCATCTTTTCCAGCATGTCCTTTTGCACACCTTTTTATACTTGCATTGACCTATTTTCTTTTACAGTCTTTGGTTTTCTTTCTTTAACTTTTTCATTTTGGCCCCAAACTCTTTCCTAGTAATCTCTAATTTCGAAAGTGGTGGCTTAGCCCATGGGTCCACTGGTTGTCTATCTCTTGATTTGTCAGTAACACTAAATTATTAATTGGCTTTCCAAACTAGGTAACTCAGGTTTACATCATCTATATGTTTTCTCAATTTTGACCTTACCATATGGCTCCAAGCTTTGGTGATGATGCCTATTTTAGCCATACAGCCCTTTGTGCCATAATCAGACTTTACCTAATCTAAACTTCAAGTCATTGGGATCAACTATGAGGATCAATACTGTCATCGATCATCAACAGTGTATAACCGACGATTCTTCAAATACCAGGCAATGGAACCCAAGATTGATCTCCATAATTGTATAAGATAAAAACTTAAGGTATCAATGGTGCTTTCTAAATCACTTTATATTTTTTTCAAGCTTTGAAGAAAACCATCCATTGTTCCTTTTAAAGATTCCTAGACCACTTTTTTGCATTAAAGGTAGCTAATGGTGATAAGGATCTCGTGTAAATTAACAATAGAGGTCAATCGATACTTAAAAAAATGGCTCTGAATCCATACATACAACAGCTGAATATAACAAATCAATCTTCTTTCTCATTTTCTTCAATAATAATTCAAAGATCTAATGGTCTCTACCAAAATTGTCGATGGAAGGTTAGTCTTCTATTCTAACTGCATAAAGAAATCCACCACAAATGCATCTATATATACTAAAGCTCCAAGGAAAATCACCAAACCATAAATAACCAAAGCAAACATATCTTTGACTAAGTCTTCATCCAAACTCTGTAGCATGATATTGTATAGAAACGTCATTGGTACTTCTGTGCTAGACCATTTTTTCTTCTCAAATACCTAAACCTCAACCTCTATTATCTTTGCCAACATTTTCTTATACTCGATCAACTTCTATGCTTTCCAATATACTCATTAGGCTTGGAAAGCTTTAAGCATAATAAGGTAGAATATTCTTTTACAGTAGGTGTCAAGTCTTTTTTATCAAATATGAAGCATCAATATACTAGATTCTAAAACCTTATGGTGATTCTTAATCATCTAATCATTGGTTTTTAACAGTACTAATAGAGCAATATCTTCATACTTTGCTATAAAGGTTAACTTCCTTTCCGGACTCCATTGATTCCAAAAAACCTATAAATCCATCATATCATTTCTTCTCAAATCCAGATAAACCAACTCTGGCAATTTTGAAACATACCCATCTATAAAATAGTCCCCTTCTACTTGTTGCTTGTTTTTCGACTAATCTTGTACTTCTTAAAATGTCTTACTTGTCAAAGATCCTACTTGAGACTCGTGAGATGCCATGAGACTTTCTATTGGCAAATTATCTAGAATGTATATCCCTAATGTTTTATTTTTAAAGAAAGATGCATGTAACAAACAAACAAAGAAAGAAAAAATAAAAACATAGAAAAATTAGTTTTGAAAATTTAAAGAATGCAATGTAAAAAATAAATTAACAATCAATTTCTTTTATTCCATTTTTTAGTGATATAAAGATTTTTCCTTTTTGGTTTTCCATTTTTTTCATTTTTTTCATTTTTAATGATTTCCTATGTCTATTATTAAGGGTAACAAATATGGAATTATTAAATTAACAACAACACAAAAATGAGAAAGGTAGGAGATGTTCTTTCACATGACTTACTTCTGGTCATTTTTACGAAGAGGGTGCAGTATGGCTCTACCTAGGGCTGGCTCCCTAAAGTTCGCTATATGCTCAGTCGAGAATTGACCCATCTAAGGTTCCTAAATTGCTTCTTACATCATCGTCAATTACAGACTAATGTGGCACCCCAGTCCTCATCCATTACAGGCTGTGAGCAAAAAAAGGTTTAATTTGAGTAGGGGTGTTTCACTAGCCATTGCAAAGGTTTACAACTCAAGAAGGCATAGCTACTTTACTTTTAATTAGGATTAAAGCTCAGGTATAGAGCTTATGCATAAAATGTAATTTGAGTGTGTATGAAAGAACAAATAAACCTTTGACATTTTTCTAAACTACCCCTATCCTATATGTCCCACAAATATTAAGAACAAAATAAAGAACAACAATATATAATAAATGACATAATTAAAATATGCATGAGATAATATAATTAAAATATGCATGAAATGACATTTTTAGAATTCCATGAAATGACATTTTTAGAATTCCATGAAATGACATAATTATAAATCTGTATGAAATGATATAATTAAAATATGCATGGAATGACAAATTTACAATATGCATGAAATGACATAATTACAAATATGAATGAAATGTAAAACACACACTTTTATCAAAGTTTTTAATTTTAATTTTCATTTTTTTTCATCTTGCCAATTTTTTTTATTTTTTTTTCACTCTTTAAAAAGTCAAGGAATTAAGATTAAACACTAATTAGGACATTTGAATCAAAATTAAGGATAACATGCAATTAATATTTGGCCTGACTCTTTAAATGTTTCCCTAACAAAGTTGCCAAGCTATTGCAAAGTCTCGAGACTTGGGGGTAAGTTAACCCAAAAGTCAGACAAAAGGGAAAAATTTGGAAAATGGAAGGATTAAAATTAAAAAAAAAATAAAAAGAGTCACCACTAATCTGTTTTAGGGTGTGATTGGCCACTCAAAAATTTTTATCCTTTTAATATAACATTTTCAAACGGACTTAAAAGTTTTAGAAAAAAAACAATTTTGTGATAAGTGAAATTAAAGTTGAGTCCGAGAGTCAATTATGCGTGGGGAAGGATTAGCACCCCCACAGTATCCATCGAAGATGATACCAATTGATTGCATAGTATCTTTTAATTTTAATTAAAATGGTCCTATTTACTTAATATTTAAAATTAATTTCTTTTTTTCCTTTATATTTTTTATTTTCTATTTTTTTTGAAGTAAGAAATAAATCAAATTTAAAACAAATCTCTTTTTCCTTTTTTCTCTTTTTTTTTTTAAATACAAATCAAAATTAAAACAAAACTTATTTTAATTTTTAGATCAAAGAGTAAATATTTTAAATATCGAAATACTTTTTTTACTCTCTTATAACTAGATAGAGCTTCAAAAATATTCTTAATTTAAATGTTTTCAAATTACCCCATAAAACAAAGACAACACCTTTCATAAATAATCATTATCAAGAGTCCTCCTATAGTTAGGTAAGATCTCGATGATTATATTTACTTAAGGTATTATCTTATTTTAAAAATATTTTTCTTTTGAAAACTAATTTAAAAAAAAAAACAAATGCATGAAATGTATGAACATAATAAAATATGAATGGATAACAATATAATGTGAATAAAGTATGAGTGCATGATCAGATAAGAATGCATGTAATGACGAGATAATATAAAATGCAAATGCATTAATCATTTAGGGCTTGGGGTTAGGGTTTAGGTTTTAGGTTTATGTTTTGGATTTGGGGTTTGAGATTTATGGTTTTGATTTAGGGTTTGGAGTTTAGGGTTTGGATTTGGGGTTTGGGTTTTAGGGTTTAAAGTTTGGATTAAGGTTTTAAATTTAGGGTTTTGATTTAGGGTTTGGAGTTTAGGGTTTTAAATTAGGATTTGAATTTAGCGTTTAGGCTTTGAGGTTTGGATATGGGGTTTAATTTGGGATTTCAATTTTAGGGTTTTACTTTGGGGTCTCAAATTCTTTTTGGCTTTTATGGAAATGGACGTAAATTGGATACAAAATTACAATAATGCCATTAATGTATGCATGTGCCAAATGCATGACTTAGAAACATAATTACAAAATAAGGTATTTTTTAACTTAATAACACAAAACATGTAATGTTTAAAAATTTAAAACTAAAATGGATCAAATATAGAAAACTTTGAATTTTGTTTAAATGTTCGACCATTTATTCATCATAAACCCAACAAAACAACTTTAAAAATTAGCTAAAACAAATTATCAAACAACATTTTTTCAATGAAAATTTTTGTTTACACATGTTGGAAATTTGCCAAACATTATAAAAACTTAATATAAATCATGGATCAAAGAAGTAAACATCCACAAAGAGTATGGTTTGGCCAACCCAAAATCCGCCATGGCCAAACCTTTCTCATTATCCCACCATAGCATTTTCAATTCATTCAAGCCAAGCTTACCTCATTTACCTTCCAAATCATTTTGCAAAAATATTTATGTCATAAAGAAACTTCCATCAAACATAAAACAAACTAAAAATGACAAAGAAAATCATAAACAATTGAAACATGAACCAACACCATCGTAAATCACAAAATTAACTCATAAACTAACATATAACAAATGAACAATCAACCAAGTATGCATAGGTAGTAAAATAAATAAAGAAAACATTTAAAGGAATGAGTCAAAAGAAGGTTCAGCCATGGGAAGAGAGGTTGGTTGAACCTTTAACTTGGTTTTATCAATGGTGGATTTTGTTGTTTTTTCTTGGATTTCAACTTTAAGCCAACTATGAATTAGATGTATAAAAATTGATTCAAGCTTTGTGCATGAAAAGTAAACTAAAACCTTTTAGAAAATCAAACAAGAGATGAATGAAAATATGACAAACAATATAATGAAAAATGAATGGAGATGCTAGAAAATGCAAGGATGAATATGGAGATGAATACCTTCAAGCTAAGCACCAAAATTTTTTCTCGCTCTTTTTTTTCCCTAAAGTTTTTTCTTTTTTTTCCCTCTATTTTTCACGTTTCCTCCTTAGGTTTCATGCAGCAAAATTCCCTTCTTCAAATCAAGAAGAAGCCAAAGAAAAATATCTTGCAAGATTAAATATGGACCCTAAGATCAAAACCCATTTAATAGCTCACATTTCTCACTTGTTTTCATTTCAATGAGCCAACTTGATAACACTAAATTATATAGAGATTTTACATGTCAAAAAACTTTACTTTTTGGATGATTTTTTGTGCTTTTCATGTTATTTTCATTATTTTAGGTTTTTCAAGCTCAAGATGCATTTTCACACAAGCCATCCATGTAATAATGCAAAGCTCACATTCGACCAATTTAGTCATGCAGAATGCCACCTACATTTGGTCCATATTCAGGCATGCACAAGCCTAATTGGATCCCAATCCATTTGGCCAAGGTGAATTTGCAAGATAAACATGTTTCTTTGCTTAGCCATGAAGAGTTTCACTCTACCAAGGAGACTACCCCATTCGGCCACTTCAAAAATCAAAAGAAGATAATCTAAGCTCCTATGGACACTACATCATTCGACCAAGGAGAGTTCAAAACCAATCATGATGCTTTGGCATACTTAAAGAGTTTGGATTGGAGAAGGACTCTATCACCTTGAAGATGAGGAGGTTGAAAAAAATGCAACTTAACTCCTACTGAAATCTTATCTTAGCCAAACCTAGGAGGAAGATTGATTAAGATTACATCACATGAAGATCAAGAGCCAAGATCATCACATTCGGCCAAAGTGTTCCAAAAGTAAAGAGTTTGAATTTTATTTTTATGCAACCTTGAAGATTAAGATAAAGCTTTATCTCTTAATTTTTGAATTAAACTCAATCACTTATAAAACCTACCCCTTTGGCTAACCTTATGCATATAAATAGGCAAGACCATTCACTTGTTTTATCATCTCATCTCATCCCACTTCCCTTCTCTCTATAGTTTCTTTAGTTTTTAGTTATTCATTTTTTTTTAGTAAAGTATTGGCTTAGGTGACAAATTTTCCAATTACCAAGCTTTTGTTCTTTAATTCTTTTTCCGTCAAGAATTTTTTTATTTAAAGATCTCTTTTATGGTTTTCTTTTTTACAAAATCTTGTTCTTATTTCTTTAAATTTCAGCACAAGCATTCCATTTAAATTTTAAGATCCAAGTTTTTTTATTTTTTTACGAATTCGACCTACTTTCTTCTTACATGTTATTTAATTTTTTTTTCATGCAATCTTCATTCACTTTAAAGGCAATTCAGCAATCTTGATTTCTTGTTTTACAATCCTTACTTATTGTTTTAAATAGTCTCTAGCTTTAGTCTTGTATTTCCTAAGTGACAATTGGTGAGGTCAAGATCCTTTCCATACATTACCTTTAATCTTTACTTGATCCATGTGTACTTAAACCTTGTAACTCTAAAACCCTACAAATTCATTTGTTTAGATGTAGGATTTCAATGTTTCACCTTTAGTACTTGTGATCTATCCAATATTACATTTTATAATCCCCAGTAGACAATACTTGAAATACTCCATTTTATTACTTGATTTGTGTGCTTGCAGGCTTTATACAAAAAGCAGTAATCAAGTCTTTTAGTGCCATTGCTAGGAATTATAGTAGTGTTCACAATATTAATAAAAAATTTCTAAACTCTTATAATTTAAATCTTTTTTTCTTTTGCTTTTTTTTTTTATCTTTTCTTGTTTGCATACATAGATCTAAAAGTGTTAACTTAGCTTTAGTTGATCAAGAGATAGAAAGAACCTTTAGTAAAAAATGAAAAGAGCAATCAACACCACCACCACCTACTTTTATGACGAATACAAATAATGAAAGGAAAGGAACTTTAAGGGACTATGCAGTTTCTAATGGAGATGGTTTTCAACCATCTATTAGAAGGCTAGCTATTTAAGGCAATAACTTCGAGAGAAAGCTTTCAATTATACAAATAGTCCAAACTTTTACGTAGTTTGAGGACTGTCAAGCGATGATCTAAATCTTTATTGTTCTAATTTTTTTTAAGTCTATGACACTTTTCGTTATAATGGTGTTTCTAATGAGGCTATTAGACTACGATTATTTTTTTTCTTTCAGGAACGAAGTGAAAAGTTGCTTGTCTTCTTTACCACCAAGCTCAATTACAAGATAGGATGATTTAGTTCATAAATTTTTGGCAAAGTTTTTTCCACCAGCAAAGACTACAATACTAAGGAATGAAATCACTTCTTTTTTACAAGTTGATGGCGAAAATTTATATGATGGAAGAGAGAGATTTAAAGAATTGCTCAAAAAATGCCAACATCATGGTTTACCCTGGAGGCTTCAAATTCAGATCTTTTACAATGGTTTCACACCACCTATAAGGATCACTCTAGATTCAGCTACTAGAGAGGCTATAATAAGCAAGACTCCTGAAGAGGGTAATGAGCTAATAAAAGAGGTGGCTAGCAATAATTATCTGTGGGCATGGAAAGAAAGGTGAATAAAAAATTCTACTACTTTATTTGAAGTTGATGCTATTACTTCGATTAACTTTCAATTGACTGCCCTTATAAAAAAATATTGAAGCCTTAGGAAAATAAACATAAGCCAACCCTGTTAATGCCATACAAAGTCCCTTTGTATCTTGTGACATATGTGAAAGACTTCATTCCTCATAAAGATGCCAATTTAAGGTAGAACTATTCATTACACCCAACATAACAAATTAAGCAACAATCTTTATAGCAATACCTGCAATGGTGGCTAGCAAAACCACCCTAACTTTTCTTGGAACCAACCAAACAACCAAGCCACTAACAACTACAATACCAATCCACCAAACTATAACCCACCTTAAGAAAAAAAACCTACATTTGAGGACATATTGATCTAGTTGATGTAAGCTAACAATGCCAACATCCAAAGCCAAGCTGCATCCACAAAAAACCATAGAAAATTAAATAGCTCAAATTACCTAAGCCATAGCAAATCACCTAGTAGGTACCCTGCCTAGTAAATTGAAATCAACCCAAAAAATAAGATAAAGAGGGATGCAACGCAATATATTCTTTGAGGGGATGTTAGGATAGATGATTCTAATGAGAAAGATAATGAACTTATAGTTGTCAGCTTACCCAGCTTTGTACGACAACCTAAAGTGGATTTTATTGGAAGGGAGAATATTTTGGAAGATAAAGAACTTTTAAAACTTGGTAGAGAAATTTTGGAGGGTTTTGACCCCATGGCATTAGAAGCCCCTAAAGCTATTGAAACCTATGAGGAAGAGCTTGAGGAAAAAAATGATGAGATAGACTATGAAGAAGATCCAGAAAAATACATTGAAGGGTCTTTTGAAGAAGGGCAAATACTGCTATAAGTAAAGAGAGCATTAGTAAAAAGCTTTTAGCTTAAAGAAATAGCCCAAGGTGTATCTGCCTAAAATAAATAAGGAGAAAGAGTAATGCTAGAAAGGATTCCCAAGAATAAAATCCTAAAAAAGAATAAGAATAAAAAGAAGTAGAAGAAAAAGAAAAAGAGATTCAAGATGAAGTTCAACAAAGGCTAAAGATAATTATTAGAATGTATAGATAGTGTTTTAATGTTGAACCACCTAACTCAAAGGCTATTCAAAAGGAGCTATTAGAGAACTAAAGGAAGCCACATCTTAGATGATTGCAAGCTTGATTTTAAATAACTCCTGCCTAAAAAATTAAAGGATCTAAAGAGTTTTACTATAACTTGTATGATTGAAAATATTAAATTTTTTTATGCTTTTTATGATCTTGGTTCAAGCATAAATTTAATGCCTATGAATGTTTTTATGCAGCTAGGTTGTGGAAAAATGAAACCTCCTACATACAACATTAAGTTCACTAATCAATTTGTTAAATTACCATAAGAGATGCTAAAAAATGTCTTAGTGAAAGTTGAAAAATATGTTTTCCTTATAGATTTTGCTGTTTTAGATATAAAAGATGATGAGGCTCCATTACTTTAAGTATACATTTTTTGTTCACTACTAAAGCCTTTATAGATGTATATGAGGCAAGCATTACCTTTAGGTCGAGACACAAAAAAATACAATTTGTATCTGTAGGGTATGGTGTGATAAGACATAAAGAAGGTGTTACTGTAGTCAAGGAATTTAAGGAAACCCTCAAAAACTTTAACCTATTAGTAAAGCCTCTTGACCCTTTTAAAAACTTAGCAAACCCTAGCTTCGGTTATGTCAACCTCTTTAGAAACTCAAGCTTAGTTTATGTAATCCCTGTTATGAGAATTAGCCCACCTTTTCAAACCAAGTCTGTTTATGTTATACTATAATGAATGAGGCAACAAAGAAAACTCTTTCCAAAGGGATGAAAGGACTTTTCATAGATTTAATGATGGTTAAGCTTGACCAAAACTAACATTACTTGGGAGGTAGCTCAAGTTCTACTTTAATGGTTATGCTTTTTTATTCTTTTATTTTTATTAGGATAAGTATGTTTTAATGTTTTTGTTTGAGTGTTTTTTTTAGGGATGAAGAGAAGCAAGAGGATTCATTATGGATATTTGGCCTTGAAGAATTTTAGGGAGTATTTCTTTTTTCTTTTAGTTTTTGATATATGATTCCATTTAAGTGTGGGGGAAAAAGAAAACTTTTTGGTATTATGAGACTTTGACTCATCTTTGCTTTTAAAACCAAATTGATTGGCTAAACTTCATTATGACATTTACTTAGTCAAAAATTATATATATTCTCTTAAATGACTAAAGTATGTTATAAAGTTTAAGGATGAAATTAGCAGGAACTTGAAAAAATTCTTAAGCACGTTTTTACTTTAGATATGATTTTTATGCATGCATCTCTATTCTTTTTATATAAAATGCTATGATTTTTATGAATGATTATGAGATATGGATTTGCATGACATTTAAGATATGAATAAGTGCTCTAGAATTCACCTACTCAACCTTTGAGGTGGAATCCTAAATTATATTTGACCTAAGAGATGATCTAGGTAGTTATTTGGATCATTTGAGCCTTTTTGAAGCCTACCTTGTGATGATACGTCCCTTGTACCTTTATTTAGGGCCTTTATGCTAATTCTTTTCTTTGTTTATTTTAGCTACATTACATGCCCAATAAGCCTTTTTTTTATTATTATCTTTTCTTTTGTTGTCCTAACCCATTGTGCTTATGTGTGTATCATGGACATATTTTTGTATTTGGGTGGAAGGGTGGTGTAAAGAAAGAATGAAAGAAAAAGAAATCGACAAAAGCAAAGGCAAAGCTTAATAAAGCCAAAACTGGCTACCAATTATTCAAAAAAAAAAAATAAAAAGCTAAAATTACAAAGTAATAAAGAATGCCTCACAAGTCAAAGTTGCAAAATGAGCTCCCATTTGTTCAAAGTTCAAGAAAAATAAAAAAAAATTAAGCTTAGGGTTTTAAGCCTAAAAATTCCCTATATCCTACCTTGACCAAAACCTTACATTATAAGCCTAAAAAACCTTTTGATCTTGAGTTGAATATGTAGATACCCACCTGTGTTCGGGATGAATTGAGATCGATTAGCTAAGATATTATTACTTTTATTAGTATACTATAGTGTTATTATTTTTGTATATTATAGTATGTCATTATTATACTATAGTTATTATTATTATTATTATTATTATCATTATATATTATAGTGTATGTTATACACTATAGTTATTATTATTATTATTTTATTCTTATTTTCCTTTTGTTCAATCTACATGTGGACAAAGAAAATCTGGGATCATGATTAGAATCCCACCACATGGTCAAATTTTTAATGTCAGATCGTATCAGTGTGTGATTGCTGAAATTTTGGACCTAAAATCTTGTCTAGATAGAATTCAATCCTAAGATTCAAGCTTGGGATTGGTTCTATTCGTTTCCTAAAAATCATCCTAAGACTACCTATTAATTGAATTGAAGATTAGAAGAACGAGACATACAAAAATCTTAAGAGAAAAAGGGGTGCTAACAGTTTCAAGAAATTTCTAGCAATAGGGGTTTGATTTTGATTTTTGAAAGATTTTGGGAATTCTAGGTTAGCATTTAGATTTTTGGAATTTTAGGAAGGCTCTGGTGAATTTTTGGGGATTTTTGGGAAAATTTGGGATTTTTTAGGGATTTTTGAAAAATCTAGGTTTTTTTAAGAACACAAGAATTTTTTGATGAAACTTTGAAATTTTCAACCAATTTTTGGCAAAATTTCTAGAAATCGACGATCAATTCCAGTTTTTAGTAGGGTTTTTGACTGAATCTTAGAAAGAGGCGAGATGATCCTAAAGCTAGAAAAAGAGGGGAATTGAGCTTTTGAAGACTAAAACGCTGATTTTATCTTATAAAGTGGTCCAAAACGAAGTCGTTTTGGACATCCAAGATTCGTGCCTTGACCTGGCAACTTGTATGAAGATCCGTGTGTAGACCCAACCCATTTCACAAGTCTTTTTTTCTATTTTATTTTCATTTTTTTGATTTTCATTTTATAACTCATTTTATTTTTAGTTTTTGTTCTCATTTCTATTTTTTGATCTTTTTTATTTTTTGAGAAATTTTATCATTTTGTAAAAATTATTTCTGTAAAAATAATAATAATAAAATCTTCTCAGATAATTTTTAAAAATAAAAAATTCTTTTCAAATAAATTCATGGAATCCACCAAACTATTGAGAAATTCTATGAATTTGTCTTCAATAAAAAAGCAAAAATATAAAAATTTTCATCGTTTAAACTATTGGAAGATTGCTTTGAAGTGAGCCCTACCAAACTATTAGGAGGCTTTATTATTTTTGGATAAAGATTAATAAATCTGATGACGGAGCCCCTTCAAAGTGGGACACTAGTCTCCATGAATACTCTTGAGGTGAGAAATTATCCTAAGTTGCTACCAAACTATTAGGACAATTTTAGGGTTAATTTTTAATATTAAATAATTTGGTAAATCATATAATGATCAAGGTTTGGATAATTTAAAATCAAATTGGTAGCATCCTTTGGGTGGGCGTTATGGGGGTGTTACAACCTTCTCCATGTGTAACCGACTCCCAAACCTAACATTTGTTTTCGCAGATCAAAATATGTCTCAGGTGGCCAATCACACCTAGTTAAAAAAGATTGGTGGTGACTCCTTTCTAATCCATGTCTAGCAGTAGGTCCACGGATCTATACGTTATACGTTATCATGGTTTCGTGACTCCGCTAGGGACCACGAAAGTCAAGCCAGTAAATGATTTCTTATTATCCAAGCCTCGCTTAATAAATTTGAAATTATTCTATTCCTTTGTATTGCTTATATTTGCTTTGTTATTTATTTATTTTTCATTATGTATACCTGCTTATTTATTTGTCTTTATTTTCATTCATTACTTTTATTTGCTTAAATATCTATTTATTGTATATATATTTTTCATTCATTTGCATATGCATAACATAAGCTATCCATTCGGGCTCTACTTTTAGGAAGAAGTGAAGTACCTATGCTCTCGTGAGATTTTGTGTCTCTGCATGGGCCTGCAAAACACTCTCACTCAGATTGAACCATTTTTGTTTATAGCCTATGATGGGCAAGGATTGTGGTGCCTTACTAGTCTATGATGGACCATGATATAAGAAACAATTTGAGAACCTTTTAGAATTAACCTAAGCTAAATATAGTCAACCATAAGAGCCCAACCATAGATAGAGCCTTATATTTCCACTTTTTATAGTCAACCCAAAATTAAGGTCATGTTGTTATCTTACTTGCTATATGATGTTAACTCTATGAAGTAACTAATTAATTTTTTTATCTTTTTTTTATTTTTTTCCTTTTGTGCACATTCATAAACATGTTTATAGATTGCATAGTGTTCTTATGCCAAAGCTATTTCAATAAAAGCCTTCATGGATTCCACAGATTGTCAGGTTTGTGCCTCATCTACATTATTTAAATGTGACTCCCTTATAGATGTGAAGATAGAATCAGAGAAAAAAATAGCTAGAAGAAGGAGATTGTTTGCTACCTAGTCATATCTCTACACTACCAAAGAAAGTTTGCCTATTCCTCAAATAGAATGACTTGAAAAGCTTAACAGATATATAGAGCAGCATGACTCCTCTAAGGCAAGAAGCTTTCTATCAGAAGTTTGGGCATGTTGCATATCTCTTGTCAGTGGATGTTGATAACTCATTTATTAAGGCAATGATACAGTTTTGAGATCCTTCTTACCACTACTTCATTTTTAATGAAGTTGATTTGGTGCCAACTATAGATGAGTACTTGACTTTAGTAGGCATGCACCTACTATATCCAAATAGAATATATGTGAAGAAGCATAAGTCAAGGAATCACAGAAAATTAGGCTAGATTCTAAGAGTGGGAAAAGCGACCATAAATTCTTATATTCAAGAAAAAGGGTAGCATAAGGGTATTTTATGAGAAATTCTCTGAGATTTCATCGTCAAGCATTCAGATGATGATCAAGGGATGAATGTGTTTGCTCTAGCCGTATATGGGTTAGTCATTTTCCCTAAGGTTTTGGGCCACATTGAAATAAAAGTGGTTTATTTTTTTGAACAGATTGAAAAATGATGTAATCTTTCTCTAGCTATCTTGGTAGAAACCATCAGATCTCTGAGCTTTTGTAGACAAAATGACAAGGCAAGATTCATGGGTTGCATACCATTACTATATCTGTAGATAAAGAGTCATTTTGAATGCAAAAAGAGTGCCTTCTCCAAGATTTATTTCTACACCCAAAATTTGATTAAGGAGTTATGTCAGAGTAGTTGGCCAAAAGCAAAGACTTAAAAAGAGTGAAAAAATCTGTTGTAAGAACTCACAGTTGATCAAGTAAAATGGTTAGCTCAATGGATAAACAAGGAACCAATGTTATGTCAATGTGGAGATGAGACAGGATTCCACTTTTAGGATTATAGGGGTCAATAAGTTATACATTATTGATGGTAAATAGACAGCATGGAGCCAAACAGTTTACTTCTAGGATATATAAGCTTAGCTAGTTTGATTGTTCATATAGAGAGCCCAAAACTTTTCAGAAGATTGATAGTGTGATCAAGGCCTAGAAGAGGCCTAAAAGGATAAGGCCTGGATCATTTATTGATAAGGCCATTCAAAAGTATCTAATTTGAAAAGTAAAAAAGAGTCAAAAAGTGGCACTTATACCTAAAAACCATTGCTAGTCAGTATACCATGAGACGGATGATGGGCTTCTAGAATCAGAATCCACAAGGAAAAAATATGATGTAGAAAAAGAGAAACTAAAATAAGAAATTTTGAAGCTCCAATGAGAAAAAGACCAGTGGCAGAATAAAGCAAAAAAAAATAAAAATCTAAGTCCATAGGATTTCTAAAGAATACAACAAGGCACAAAAAGTTATCAGAGAAGGGGATGATAGCCTTAAGGAATTGAAAGAGCTACGTTAAGAGCACAAGAGGTTGCACATATAGGTACAGGCCAAAAAAATAAACAACATAGATCTGGCTCATGAGAATGAAGAGTTAAAAAAAGAATGCGCGTAAATAGAAGATGATTTTGAGGAAGTCCAACAAGAAAATAAAATGCTCACAAACTATATTTAGACTCTGAGTGTGAAGTTAGAAGAACAAAATGATCGTGTCAGAACCCTTATAGAGAAGCATCGAGAATTATCCTATCAAGTGTGGTACAATAAGAGAGAAGGGTTAGGAAGACAAAAATACATAGAGCACTTCACAGCTCAAATAGGCAAGGCTATGATCAAGGCAAGTAAGATGGCAGAAGAGGCTGAGGCATTGAAAGCTTTAGTTAAACTAGCAGAGGAGCATGGATAGAGGCTACTAGACTTCATTGAAGAGGCTAAGGATCAATATGAGCAAGTTAAGCATTTTTATAGAGGGATATATTAGATTTGATGTAAAACAGACTCTTGTGGAATAAATGAAAGTTCACTTTTATTGATTTTTTTCAAGGGGTAAATATTTTCATTTCATTTCTTTTTCATGCATTTGTATCACATTCATTCATTATCATAACATCATCATTGAATCTTTAATTGTGGTACTAAGGTGCAAGAGTAGCTACACATCTATACAATATTCGGGCAAAAGCCAGAAAAATGGAGCAAGACAATGCGAGTTACCTTGAAAGGATAAAAAAAGCTTAAGAGGCTTTGAAAGAAAAGTTGAGCAAGATTCTAGAAGCCTTAAAAAAGGTAAATAGAGGAAAGGTAATAGAGGAAGATATCTTACAGGAAGCTATTAAATCAACATATCCTCTGGGTTTCGATCCATAACAGACTCAAACCGCCCTAATATTCCAACCTCAATAGGTAGCTTTTCAAAGTACAATTACCTAAGAATGACTTATGCACCCAATTATGAGAATATCCAGAGTTATGACAATCCTATTTTGGAAGAAAAAATAGCTAAGCCCATTCAACTTCCTACTTTGGATGAGGCAAATGAGAAAGAAAAACCACAAATAGCTACACCTTTAGAAAATTCTAATACTGATAAGGTAATGAACAGGCTTGAAAAAAGATTACAAGCTATAAAAAGAATTGATTTTTATAGATCCATGGATGCAGTAGGGCTTTGTCTAGTGCCAGACGTGGTAATGCTACCCAAGTTTAAAGTACCAGAGTTTGAAAAGTATGATGGCACTAAATACCCTATCACACATATCACCATGTACTATCATAAAATGGCAGCATATTCTAGTAATGAAAAGTTGCTCATGCATGTCTTTCAAGATAGCTTAACTGGATTTACAGCAAGGTGGTATGTTTAATTAGATGGACCCATACAAAGATGTGGAAAGATCTAACCCAATCTTTTATTAATCAGTATCACTATATCATTGACATAGCTCTCGACCATCTTTCTTTGCAGGCAATGGAAAAGAAAGCATTCAAATCTTTCAAGCAATATGCCCAAAGACGATAAGATGTACCTATTAAAGTACAACCTCATTGATAAAAAAAAAATACAGTATTGTTTGTGAGCACCCTACAGTCACCATACTATGAAAAAATGATAGGAAATGTGACTAAAAACTTTGCTGATATGGTGATTTTATGAGAGATCATCGAAAACGCCATTAAAAAATGGTAAACTTGAAGGAGGTGAATCTTTCAAAAGAGTATCTAAAAAGAAAGAGAGTGAAACTCAAGCTGTGAGTCTTAAAAGGCAGCAATTCAAAAATTATTCTTGGCCCACCTACCTTACATACCACCATACTGTTATTTCTACTTACCAACTAACTACCCAACCATCTTATCCATTCTCACCATGATCACCTGCTTACCTAGTCAGCATAATAAACAATGCTCGAGAACCACGAACAAAGGAAAGACCCACTTTTGATCCTATACCTATAAGCTACACGGAGCTATATTAAGAGCTTTATAAAAACCACCTCATTGCTCCCATTCCTGTAAAATAACCTGAACCTCTTTATCCCAAATGGTATGATGCCACCACTCATTGTGACTACCATTATGGAGTAATAGGATATTTTACTAAAAATTACGTTTCTTTAAAACAAAAAATGCAACCCCTGATTATAAAAGGGCTGATAAGTTTTCTTGCTAGTAGGAGCTTGACACCTAATGTTAGTGGGCATCCCTTGCCCAAGCATACAGTCAATGCCTTAGACAAAGACAAAAAGCATATAAAAAGAAGGGTAGAAAAGATTAAAATGTCATTTAACCAGTTTTATGACATCCTGTATGAAGCCAGGTTGATACAACCAATGGCCCTATACACTTGTACGGGAAGATACATCCCCAATAAAAAATATAAGTATCATAGTAGAGCTCTAAGACATTCTATTGAGAAATGCTAGTAGTTTCATCAAAAGGTGCAAAAGTTAATGGACTTTTACCACATAGAGTTATATAGAAAGTTAGGAGCCTTGAAAGATATTAAGGTGACTATGATAGGCAAATGGGTGCCAAAGCCTATCACTGTATGTTGTAAAGAGAACCACAATTAGTTGGGAATAAATTTGTTCCCAAACTAGTAGCTTTCAAAGTTTCATGCCTATTACCTTATAAAGATGAAAAAGCAGTGCCCTTGAGGTATGAGTGTAAGGTGATGACTCAGGGGCAACAAAAGGATATGCCAAAATTTGAAATTGCCAATATAACGGGTGTAGGAGGCATAACTAGAAATGAAAGATGTTATACTTTAAATACTTTGGAAAAAATAGGAAAAGAAAAAAAAAAAACAAATTGAACTAGAGATCCAAAAAAAAGATACCTCAAGGTTTGTGCTTGAAAATAAGGCTTGTGAGTTTTTAAAACTGGTAAAGTGTAGTGAATACTCTATGGTGAAGCAATTGAATAAGATGTGAGCCAAAATTTTTTTGCTCTCACTTCTCATGAATTCGAAACCGCATCACAATGCCTTGCTAAAAGTGCTAAATTAGGCTTATGTGGCCCATAATGTATCTATAAAATATGTGAATCACTTGGTAGGGACTTAGTGGTGCCACATTACATCTCTTTTAATGATGATGAGATTTTGCTTGAAGGTAAAAAGAGCATTAAGGCTTTGCACATCACTGTTAAATGCAAAAGTCATATAATAGCTAAGGTCTTTATTGATAATGAATTGGCTATTAATGTCATGCCTATATCCACTTTGACCAAGCTTCCATTTGATATGTCCCATATCCAAAGCAGTCATATGGTAGTTTGAGCATTTAATGGGACCAAACGAGAAGTCTTGAAAGATGTTAAGTTGCCTAAGCAGATTGGACCATGTGTCTTCAATATAAAATTTCAAGTTATGAATATCTCCTCATCATACAATTATTTATTGGGGAGGCCATGGATCTATAAAGCGGAGTCATTCTTTCCTCGTTGCATCAAAAGATCAAATTTAATGTGAAAGGACAATTGGTGATTGTGGTTGGGGAAGAAAACTTATTGGTGACCCAAACCATAAACACCCCATATGTAGAAACGGTGGAGGAATCATTAGAATGCTCTTATTGGTCTTTTAAACCTACTAATGCAATAAGTGAAAGCTTAAATTTAGTTGAATTATGATTAATCAGATGGTTGATAAAAGTTAAAGTATTGTGTTCGGTTTGGGCAAGAATCTTTAAGGGATGAGAGAGTTCCCAAAACTTGAAGACAATAATGGTAGAGCAAGACTAGGTTATGATATGAAAGAAGTACCAAAAAATAGTAAGATGGCAAAGAATGGATCGATGGTCGTTTCTCATTTAAATGATACTATCATTTCTAGAGGATACGTGTACTTGAGAGCTAAGGAAGACACAAAAAAAAGTAAAATGGGAGGAAGCTTTTGCCTAGTTATCCATTCATATGGTGGATAATGAAAGGCAATGTGAGGAAGCTTTCATTTATCCATGCCCACTCGGTTATGAGCTAAAAAATTAGAATGTCATCCAGATGCCTATTTTTTTTTATCTTTTCTCAATGTAATCACATATCCTAACTGCTTATGCCTAAAAGTATTAGAATGAACTCTTATGTTTGGGCCTTTTATTTCTCATTATTTCAATCAAAGTAGGAGTATGCATTTTGTTCATTCCTTCCATTGCATTCATTATCCCATCAAAGTTTTCTGCCAATATTTCCTATCTCATTAACTTTCAAGTCCCAAATGAACATGAAAGTAATCATGACAATGATCCAATGTTTAATTTTGAAAATTTAATTAATACTGATGAACTTGATACTAACAAAAACTTTGAGGAATACATTTTATCTCTAGATTTAATGAGGCTAATTGAGTAATAAGATAAATCCATTGAGCCTCATCAAGAAGTTGTTGAAATGATTAATCTAGGTGATGCTAAAAACATAAAAAAAGTCAAGATTGGTACTTCACTTCCAATAATTGACTAGCAACAATTAGAAGATTTGCTTAGGGAGTTTGTGAATGTGTTTGCCTGTTCCTACCAAGATATGCCTGGGCTCAGCATTGAAATAGTAGAACATAGGCTACCCTTAAAACTAGAATGTAAATTAGTACAACAAAAGCTACAGAGATTGAAGCCAGAAATGTTATTGAAAATAAAAGCAGAAGTAAAGAAGTAATTTGACGCAAGTTTCTTGTAAGTGGCCAAATATCCTGAATGGGTGGCTAATATAGTACTTATCCCCAAAAAGGATGGAACAGTATAGATGTGTGTAGACTATAAAGATCTAAATAGAGCTAGCCTTAAAGATAATTTTCGTCTACCTCATATTAATACTTTGATAGATAATACAGCCTGACATTCAGTATTCTCTTTCATAGATGGATTCTTCAACTATAATCATATAAAAATGGCTCCAGATGACATGGAAAAGACCATATTTATAACCATGTAAGGAACCTTTTGTTACAAGGTCATGCCTTTCAGACTGAAAAATGTTGAGGCAACCTATTAGAGGGCCTTAGTAACACTTTTTCACGATATGATGCATAAGGAAATTGAGGTGTACATGGATGACATGATTACAAAATCCTGAAGGGGAGAGGATCATGTAGTCAACTTTAAAAAATTGTTTAAGAAGTTAAGGAAGTTTTAGCTCAAACTGAATCTAGCCAAATGTACATTCAGAGCTAGGTCAGGGAAGCTGTTAGGATTTATAGTTAGTGAAAGAAGGATAAAAGTGTATCTAGACAAAATTTGGGCTATCCAGAATTTATCTTCGCTAAGCACACAAAAAGTTGTTCAAGGTTTCTTAGGCAAATTGAACTATATATCCCAATTCATTTTTTGACTCACCTTTAAATATGATCACATTTTCAAACTCCTTTGGAAAAATAATCCTAGTGAATGGGATGAAGAATGCCAAAAGGCTTTTGACTAGGTCAAGCAATACCTATCAAATCCTCTAATATTAGCACCACCTGTCCCGAGAAAACAACTAATTCTGTACATAGTGATATATAAGAAATCAATTAAATACATGCTAGGGCAACAAGATGAATCTGGCAAAAGGGAGAAGACTATTTACTACCTAAGCAAGAAGTTTATAGAATATGAGTCCAAGTACTCATTGCTCGACAAGATGTGTTGTGCTTTAGCCTGAACAACTAAAAAACTTACGTAATACATGTTTTACCATACAACTTGGCTTATAGCTAAATTGGATACCATTAAATACATATTTGAAAAGCCATCATTGTTGGGTAGAATTGCAATATGGCAAGTGATGCTCTTGGAATATGACATAGTATATATAAGTCAAAAATCAATAAAAGGAAGTGTCATTACTGAATTTCTGATAGATAGGCCCGTTGATGATTATGAACCTATAAAGCTTGATTTTTCAGATGAAAAATTAATGGCCATTTTAGGGTCAAAAGAAGATAATGGCAAGGAAGAGATATGGAAAATGTACTTTGATGGGGCTACCAACACCTTAAGACATGGGATTAGAGTAGTATTGATATCTCCAACAAGATGGTACTACCTCGTAACTATAAAATTAAGCTTTAACTACACCAATAATGTGGCTGAATATGAAGCTTGTGTTATTAGATTGCATACGGCTTTGGACAAAAAAATCGAGACATTAAAGGTGTTTGGAGATTCAGCTTTGGTTATCTATCAATTAAAAGGTGAATAGGAGAAAAGGGATTCAAAACTCATCTCTTACCATAAATATATCTTGGAGTTGTGCAAACAATTCAAAAGTATCCAATTTGAACATTTACCCCGTGAAGATAATTAGATAGCAGACGCCTTGGCAACTTTAACTATGATGATCCAAATTAGTAACACAATTGAAATTCAACCCATTAAAGTAAATGTCAAAGACATGCCTATATATTATGATAATTTGGAGGAGGAAGAAAATGGCAACCCTTGGTATCATGACATTATACAATACCTAAGGGATCAGCACTACCCAAATCAAGCAACAAAAAATGACAAAAGTGTCATAAAAAGGTTGGTTATAGGATTCTTTTTGGATAGTGAAATTTTGTATAAAAAAGGTAAAGAGCAAGTATTATTACATTGTGTAAATGCTTCTAAAGCCAAGAAAATCATTAGCGAGATACATGATAACGTGTGTGGAACACATGCAAATAAGCATATGATGGTAAGACAAATTATGCTAGCTGAATATTATTAGTTGACAATGGAAAAAGATTGCATCGATTATGTTCAAAAATGTCACAAATGCCAGATTTATGCTAACAAAATCCATGCTCTACCCAACACTTTACATGTTATAGCACCACCTTAGCCATTTTCTATGTAAGAGATGGATGTTATTGGTCCCATTACCCCAAAGGCTTTAAATAAGAATAAATTCATTTTTGTTATAATTGATTACTTCACTAAATGGGTCAAAGCCACCTTTTTCACAATTGTGACTAGATCAGTGGTCTACAAGTTCATCAAGAGAGAGATAATCTTTAGATATGGGCTTCAAAAAAGGATTATTTTAGATAATGCAAAAAACTTGACTAGCAAAATAATGCAAAAAGTATATGCTTAGTTCAAGATCAAGCACCATAATTTAGGTCCATACCTCTAAAAAATGAACGGGGTGGTAGAAGTTACAAATAAGAATATCAAAAAAATTCTAGAAAAGATGACTGAAAGATATAAGGATTGGCATAAGAAATTACCTTTTGCTCTACATGCGTATCAAACCTCTGTATGCATGTCTACCAAGACAACTCTTTTTTCCTTGGTCTATAGAATGGAAAACAACTCTTTTTTCCTTGGTCTATGGAATGGAAGCGATACTGTCAGTAAAAGTAGAAATCCTATCTTTAAGAGTCCTAACGGAAGTGAGGTTAGAAGAAGCTAAATGGATTTGAAAGCGCTACAAACAATTGAACTTTATTGAGGAAAAAAGACTGACAACACTTTGTTATAGCCAGCTGTACCAAAAGAGAATGATAAAAGCTCATGACAAAAAGGTTTAACCTCATTAATTTTGTGAAGGGGAGTTGGTATTGAAAAAAATTCTTTCGAGTTAGCATGATAATAAAAAGAAATAGACTTCAAATTAGGAAAGACCATATGTTGTAAAAAGAGCCTTTTTGAGAGGAGCATTAATCTTGATAGAAATGGATGGAGATGAGCTTCCTAATCCTATTAATTTTGATGTCATGAAGAAGTACTTTGCTTGACCCAAAAAAAAAAAGAAAAAGTTCAAGTTGAAAACCCGAAAGAGCTACTTGAAACAAAAAAAACAAAAAAAAACCAAAAATAATAAAAAAAAGGTTCCAGTTGAAAACGTGAAAGGGCAGCTTGAATTGAATTAGAGTAATTTGGATAAGCAGAATATGGCATCATTTGAAAGGCACACCAGGGGTTGTGAATTTCAAAGAGCTCCGAGGTGTTAGGGCATCATGTTTTCATTGAATTTTTCAAAAAAATTTAGGATTTATTGTCATGATTATCTGATTGTTTTTTCTGGAGCATTGCCATTACCAAATGGTAGCCTTTATGCACATTCATCTTGTTTCTGGCCATCGTTTGCAATATATCACTTACCCAAATAAATGATATTTGTCCTATTTTTCACTTTCAATATATTTTCTTTCTCTTTATGCCTTGTCATGAATAAAAGGAGCATATAACTTGCATCTCATATTTTCAAATTGAGATAATGATTAATAATAGAATGAAGTCATAAGAAATTGTGTGTTACTTTGAGAGAATTGAAAGAGACAAAGGCTAAAGATGAACTCTTTTGAATAAAAAAGAATCAATAGCTTTCTTTAGGACAAAAATAAATACTTATTTGAGATGATGAAAGACAGTTTTGTTGCCAAAAAAGTGCAAAAAAATGAAAGCTATAGAAGCTTTAGTACCACAATGAATGTCCTATTTGCATCCTAAATAGGGTATACATTTATATCATTACATGCTCATCATAGGTTTCGATCTCGACTCAGGTTAGATCATCTTCAGATTTATGACATCAGTCTGATCATTTATCTATGACCTCGACTCAATCTTGGTCACTTTTGAACTCGTGACATCATCCCAATCATCTGATCTTAACTTAGGTCAAATCATTTTCAAACTCACGGTATCAGTTTGATCATTTATTTGTGACATTGACTCAGTCTTGGTCACTTTTGAACTCGTGACATCATCCTAATCATTTGATCTTAACTTAGGTCAGATCATCTTTAGACTCACAATATCAGTTTGATCATTTATCTATGACCTTGACTCACTCTTAATCATTTTTAAACTCATGACATCATCTCAGTCATCTAATATCGACTTAGGTTAGATCATCTTCAGACTCATAGCATTAGTCTGATCATTTATTTATGACCTTAACTCGATCTTAGTTGCCTTCAGACTTACGACATTATCTTAGTCATCTGATCTTGACTCAGGTCAAATCATCTTCAGACTCGTAGTATTAGTCTGGTCATTTATTTACGACCTTGACTCGATCTTCGTTACCTTCAGACTCACGACATCGTCCCAATCATCTAATCTCAACTCAGGTCAGATCATCTTCAAACTCATGACATCGGTCTAGTCATTTAGCTACAACCTCAACTTGGTTTTGGTAATTTTTAGACTCGTAGCATCGTCCCAATCATCTGATCTCGACTTAGGTCAAATCATTTTCAGACTCATGGCATTAGTTCGATCATTTATTTATGACCTTGACTCAGTCTTAGTCACCTTCAAACTTATGACATCATCCCAGTCATTTGATTTAGACTTAAGTCAAATTATCTTTAGACTCGTGACATCAATCTGGTCATTTACCTATGACCTCAACTTGGTCTTAGTCGCCTTTAGACTCACTGTGTTGTCCCAATCATCTAATCTCGACTCAAGTCAGATTATCTTCAAACTTGTAGCATCAGTCCGATCATTTATCTATGATTTCAACTCGATCTTAGTCACTTTTTGACTCATAGTATTGTCCTAATCATCTGATCTCGGTTTAGGTCAGATCAATTTCAGACTCGTGGCATCATCCTAGTCACTCAATCTCGACTCATGTCAGATCATTTTACTTTTTTGACTTTTGATTCACTCCCGATCAGTTTTACTTGCTGATTTGACTCGAACGAAGTGGGTGTCTAGTCTTTGCATCATCTTTGTTTAACAGTGATGTGCAAAGAGGGACAACTATAGACACCCACTTGTGTTCGAGATTAATTGAGATCGATTAGCTAAGATATTATTACTTTTATTAGTATACTATAGTGTTATTATTTTTATATCTTATAATATGTCATTATTATTATTATTATTATTATTATTATTATTATATTTTATTATATTATATTTTATTCTTATTTTCTTTTTGTTCAATCTACATGTACACAAAGAAAATCTGGGATCATGATTAGAATCCCACCACATGGTCAAATTTTTAATGTTAGATCATATCAGTGTGTGATCGTTGAAATTTTGGACCTAAAATTTTGTCTAGACAAAATTCAATCCCAAGATTCAAGCCTGGCATTGATTCTATTTGTTTCCTAAAAATCATCCTAAGATTACCTATAAATTGAATTGAAGATAAAAAGAACAGGACACACAGAAATCTTGAGAGAAAATGGGTGCTAACAATTTCAAGAAATTTTTGGCAGTAGAGGTTTGATTTCGATTTTTGAAAGATTTTGAGAATTCTAGGTTAGCATTTAGATTTTTTGAATTTTATGGAGGCTTTGGTGAATTTTTAGGGATTTCTAGGAAAATTTGGGATTTTTTAGGGATTTCTAGAAAATTTAGGTTTTTTTAAGAACACAAGAATTTTTTGATGAATTTTCTGATGGAACTTTGAATTTTTCAACCAATTTTCGACAAAATTTCCAGAAACTGGCGGTCAATTCTAGTTTCTGGTAAGGTTTTCGACTGAATCCTAGAAAAAGGTGAGAGAATCCTAAAGCTAGAGAGAGGGGGGAATTGAGCTTCTGAAGATTGAAATGCTGATTTTATCTTATATAGTGGTCTAGAACGACGTCGTTTTGGACATCCCAAATCCGCACGTCGACTAGCAACCTGTGTGAAGATCCGTGTGTAAAGTCGACCCATTTCGCAAGGTTTCTTTTTTCTATTTTATTTTTATTTTTTAATTTTTATTTTTTTAACTCATTTTATTTTTAGTTTTTGTTCTCATTGATTTTTTTATTATTATTTTTTGTAAAAAAAATAATAATAAAAAAATCTTCTTAGATAATTTTTCAAAAATAAAAAATCTTTTCAGATAAATTTATGGAATCCACCAAACTATTGAAAAATTCTATGAATCAATCTTCAATAAAAAAACAAAAATATAAAAATTTTCATCCTCTAAACTATTAGAGGATTGCTTTGAAGTAAGCTTTATCAAACTATTAGGAAGCTTTACTGTTTTTGGGATAAATATTAATAAATCCAATGACGGAGCCCCTTCAGAGTGGGACACTAGTCTTCTTGAATACTTTTGAGGTGAGAAAATTATCCCAAGTTGCTTCCAAACTATTGGGACAATTTTAGGGTTAATTTTCAATATTAAATAATTTGGTAAATCATAAAATGATCAAGGCTTGGATAATTTGAAATGAAACTAGCACCATCCTTTGGATGGGCATTGTGGGGGTGTATAACCTTTCCTATACGTAACCGACTCCCGAACCTAACATCTATTTTTGCAAATCAGAATATGTTTCAAGTGGCCAATCACACCTAGGCAAAAAAGATTGGTGGTGACTCCCTTCTAATCCATGTCTAGTTGTAGGTCCACAGATCTATACATTATATATTATGACAGAATATATAGGTCTAACATTAGTGCAGAGAGAAAGAGAAAATGAGCATGTAAAGTATATTTTATCTTTAAATTGAAAAGTGATGAAGTGTTTGTTATAGCATATCAATCTAGAGACTCAATCGCTAGATATAAAAATTAAAAATTGTGAAAACACAATGAGTCACCACCAATCTTTTTTAAGGTGTGATTAGCCATCCAAAATTTTTATCTTTCTAATAAAAAAATAAATCAAAATTAAAGTTTATTAAAAAGATAAATTTGGTCTACAAAAATAGGATTGGGTTTGGGAATCGGTTACGCATGAGGAAAGATTAGCACCCTTATAGTGCCTGTAAAATTGGTACCAGTCAATCATACGCTATTTATAATTTTAGATAAGTATGGTTTTTATTTTGAAATTTAATAATATTCCTTTTGTTTTTAAAAGAATAAAATCATTTAAAAATTTTTATTTAGAAATGCTGTGAAAATCTCTAAATTAAAAAAATATCTTAAAACTCTCCAAAATAAAGGTAAAATTCAAAGGAAATCCTTTTCATTTAAGATTTACCATAACATTTCTTTTACAAATAAAAATAAAAATAATATTCTTTGCAAATGAATATTATAGTAACTCTTCAACATTTATGTAGAGTACCATAAATTATATTTCTTGGAATATTATTTTAATTTATTTTTTTAAATCAATTTTTGAAATAGGCTTTTTATGCAATAAAAATAAAAAAGTCTATTGTAAACCGTAAACAACAATAATTAAAAGACATGCGTATGCAAAATGAGTGTAAGAACATGGATATATGCGAATATATGTCATAAGTGACATTGAGATACGAATTTAAGAATTGGGTTATTAGATATAAAAAAACCACTTAGGTGCGATTATTTATACTTAAAATCCCATTTTATTATTTTATTTAAAAAATATTTTATTTTGTTCTTTTAAAATATAGAATTATTAGAAAAATTCTTAATGAAATAAAATTTCCTAAGTACCCAATCATCTAGACAGCATTCAGGAACATATAATTTCACAAAAGGTTTTTATATAAATCTTGGAATCTTGAGGTGATTTTAAGGTTTTGAGTGAATTTAGGGTTTCACTCTAGGGTTTTGGGTTTCACCTAGGATTTAGGGTTTCATTTAGAGTTTTGACTTTAGGGTTTGAATTTTAAGGTTTCGATTTGAGGGTTTTAATTTTGGAGTTTCAGTTTTAGGGTTTCAATTGTGGTTTTAATTTTGAGGTTTCATTTCACAAATTTACGAGCGCCTCTATAAATCTTCAACATCTATGTAGACTTTCGAAGCAAGCTTGCTTTTATTATTTTTAAAAATTAATTTTTATATATTTTTAAATATTTTTTCATGAAAATTTTATTATTTTTATAATTTAATAATTCTCCTACATCTAGGCGAAACACAATTTTTATTCCCTCCAACATCTAGGCAGAGAATTTAAAATATTATTATTGTTATTATTTTATTATTTTTATTTTTATTCTCATGTGCAAAAATAAGATATTACGTTTGAATTAATCACCAAGCTACTTGATAAGATTTGTTTTAACTTTGTTAAATGCTTGGATTGATTAATATTCATGCCTAGTTCTTAATTGCTTTGATTAATAGTTTTTATTGCATGAATATTTGTTTGAATCTTCGGACATAGATATGAGTTGAATATATTGATTTTTTGATCTTTTAATTGCCTTGACTCATAGATTATGAACTTACAATTTTGAAATTTTATATACATGTTCGTTGATTGAGATCATTGAGATAGCATGCACCATATTATGTCCAAATGTTTGTATCTTTATTGGTATATTGCTATATGTAATTTGAAATGCTTTTGCATATGTTTGTATGGTTTTGATTGAAAAATATGTTTGAATTGTATTTATGTACTTGCATATGTTTAGATTAAGTACATTGCTATGCATTGAAATAATTTGGACTATATTTGAATGATTATGCTTTCATTATTTCTTTGCTATAGCATATTTGTTCATCATGTTTGGAGAATGCTAATATAATCTTTGTTAGGACATGATAATTGAACCTCATTGCTCATTAGGACTCATGATTTATTATATACATATGAGCTTTTGGTTCTTATTTGGATAGGATAGCTTATGAAAGATTACTAATATCATTTATGCATGTATTGAATGAATCTTTCATATGCTTGGAATTTGTGCTCAATGAAAGTTGTTGAATAAAATTGCTAACAATTAGTATCAAAATTGTGAAAGAATTTTTTTTAACTTTCATAGACACTTGTTTATATGCTTATCCTTGATATAGCTTATACCTTTCATGCAAAATTGTATGTGCCTTAAATTGATTAATCCATATTTTGAAATAGAGGAGAAATCTTATAATACAATTTTGCTTAATTTGTTTTGTGATAACAATTGGTATGCTTCTTGATGACATATCTTTAACAATTGATATGAGCTTGTATGCATGTGCTTGAATTCATGCTTAATTGCTATTGATGTTTTTGGTTCTAAGAACATCTTATAATAACATGATTTATGAGTGGATTGCATATCATTCATTATCCTTTGCTAATAAATTTCATGTAGTAAATTTGTTGACTTGTGCTAAAATGCTAAAATTGGATACACTTATGCTTTTGTGCTTGAATATATGTATGTGAACTTCATTTTGCATATTATACTTGATTACATGTATTCAAAATACTTGATATTATTGGTATCAAGCATTTTGCCTTATGCCTTGAATTGATCTCTCTTTCTTTTGAAATGACAAAAAGAGGGAGAGAGTATAGAGATATTTCTTCTTGTATGCTTATTGCAATTGATATAAGAGTTTAAACATTTGGTATAAAGAGCATAAACAAAAGAGAGGAGAAATGTTTCATGAATATATTTGTTAATAATGCCTTTTTGTGTTTATTTGCTTATTAATATGCTCATGCCTTTTTGCTATGACAAAAAGGGGAGAAATATTATATGGACAAATTTGCTTATGCTTGGCATGCATATGTTTGATTGTGCTTATTTGATATATACGCTCTAACATAGGTTTGGTGAGTTGTTGGATTAGGATGCATAAATTAAGGGGGAGTTTTCCAAAATGTCTTTCAAAATCTTAAATGTTTGAAAGAAAGTTTTTCATCAAGCAAATTTATCTTTAAGTTTTGTCATATCTAAAAGGGGGAGATTGTTAGCCTTGAATTGATCCTTATTTTGAAATGACAAAACATTAAGCTAAATAAGCTTGATCAAGATTTTGAAAAGATTTATTTAGTACATGTTCTTAAGTTTTATATTTTGGTATTAAATAAATAATATGTTTTTCAAAGTATAAACAAACATTTCTTTGTTTTCATATTTCTCAAACCAAATCTATCTTTAAAATTATTTATTTGAGATTAAATGAAAGTCCAATTTTTGTTTTTAAAGTGAACTTATTCATTTTGGACTTAATGCAATTTTGATAATATTGGTTTTAAGAAATAGATTAACATGAGAAAGTTGTTTTACAAGAACAAAGTTTTCCAACATTGAACTTATTTTATTTTTTTGTATTAATTCACAAAGTTTTAATAGTTGAATTTTATATGGTTAGAAAGCTTTTTGAGTCTACTTTCTAATGAATTAAACAAAATCAAAATCCAAATTTTCTAAGAAAAGATTTTGAATTTTTACTAGACACTCTGTAGTTGTTAGAAAAACTACACAAGGGGTAATTTTAAAAATTCACTATAATTCGTACTCAATAAATTAGGTGATAAATTTTATATGAATAGAAAGCCCTTTAAGTCTAGTTTCTAAATCTTCAAACAGTTTGTGATTTGGATTTATATAACTCAACATATAATCAAATTAGTGAGTAGAGTGCAAAATATGAGACAATGACCCAACCATTGATAGGATCAATCCCCTTATGAAAGAGATCAATCAGGCCGTGGTTTTTAAGAATGAAATGACATAAAACTTGAACCAATTGATCCCTTCAAGGAAAGGATCGATCGGGTCTAGACAGAATCACACCAACGGCTATTTTTTCATACTTTCAATAGCTATTTTCTTATCCCAAGCATCCCTAACTACTACTCTTTCAATTTCTCCATAAATTGGGCACTTCAACACACTAAGAAGATTGATGAATCAAGAGAGCAAGAGCCAACAAGCCATATTTTCATTCTCTCAAAGAATCAAGAGTTTTTAGAGCTTTAAAGTCCATATCTTTGTATTTATTGTATCCAAATTATACTTGTTGTTCATTCATCATTTTTTTATACTTAAACTTAGCAAACACTTAGCCTTAAAGAGGTTTCTCTATTTTTTGCAAAATTACCTTTGATATACAAGGGTGGAAAAGAACAAAAGGTGAGGTATCCTCTTGAGAGCTTTGTAGTGAGATTGGGTAAAATACTACAGAAGGTAGAAGTTTCTATCTTAAGCCTTAGAAAGAAAAAGATAGATTTTATTTGTAATTCAAGAATAGTGGATTCAAGCCTTGGTGTGGACAACCAAGAAGAGAGGATGTAGGTGCCTTGTGGAGAAGGACCGAACCTCTATAAATCATTATGTTTGATTTCTCTATCCCTATCTCCTTAAAATTTATTGTTGTTTATATTTGATTCTAGGTACATTAATTGTTATTGTTTGCATTATATTTTTATCAAAAGTGTTTATTATTTTAATTTCCATTCAATTATATTGAAATAATTTGTTTAGGAAGAATTTGGAGAAATCTAATTCACCCCCCTCTTGGATCACGATCTCACCTAAAAAGCTAACACCATGAATTAACATGAAAAGCTCCAAAAATCATCCCAATTTAAATTTTAACACCATTTTTTACACGTAAAAACATTATATATTTAGATGTTATTAGTCCACCCTTTCCAGCTTGATTTGTTGTATCGTGAGAAGGCATTGATTACACTTAAATTTTAGTATTTTCATGTTCATTTTTAGTGCAACTTTCTTTATATATTTGGCTTGTTCTTTAAGATTCTTGGCAAAAATACTTTTAAATGCACATTTGTCTTATGTGTAGGTGCAAATAAAGAAAATGAGGAATTTTGGATAATTTTTTATACAATTTGGAGGATTATTGGTGTAATTTATGCAAATGACCTAAACTAGTTTCAATAAGCTATGTTGCCTTTCAAGGGAATTTTTTTTATCCTTGCTTCTATGAATTGTTTTATGCTTAATTGTCAAAGTTTTCAAGTGATTTTAATGTTGAAGTTGTTCATTAAATGTCTTGACTTGTTGGTAGCCAAATGAAGGGAATGAAGCATACAGTGGGCCGAAACTACAAGGGACCACTTATTTGTAGATATTTTGGAGATATTTTTTAGGGCTCAATTCACCACTCACATGCCTATAAATAAGAGGAGAGTTAGCCAATTTAGCTAGGACTTTAGCTTAGAATTTAATATTTTTTATTCTTTAAATTTATGCACCTTACATTTTCTTGCACTTTACTTTCTTACTTTTTTTAGTTGCCAAATGATTTTAATTCTAGTTTTTCTCACTGATTCTTGTTGTAATTTCCACTTTCCTAAAACCTTTTCAGTGTTCTTTATGATTTTGGCAATGAAATTCGCAAATTTGATTGATTTTCAGCTTAAATCTTCAAGTTTTCTCATTGATCTCAATTCTATTTGTGTATACTTGACGTATTTGCAATATTTTGTTGTTCATTTTATACTTGTTTTTTCTCTAATTTTTTTTCATAGTTTCATAGTTCATTAGGCTTTATCATAGCAGATTATTAGTATCAAATTCATTCCCAATCAATACAATTAATTCTCACAAATTTAGGTTGAAATCTTGGATGCAGTGGAGATTAAAAATGCGATTCAAGTTAGAGCTTGGTTCTTCTCTCCTGTAGGCAATTTATTTGCTTTTTGCAACCTTTGAAATCTTATATTTACTTGTTACCTTGCTTATTTTCATTTTATTGCAATATAATTCATGAGTTTGGTGGCTGTTTGGATGATTTTTGTTGAAGATGTTATGTTTTCCTCTGTTTTGCATAGATCTTAAGATGCTACTTCATTAAGCTACTTTTGTGATCTTTTGTTGCAATTTTCTTATTGCATTGTGAACAAAACTTGTTGTTTAATTGTTCATTAGCTCAGATTAAGCTTGTTTCCAGTATAAGTCTATAAATCTACTTTTTCTTGTGTTAACTTAGTGACTTACAAGTTCATTTCTAGGTTCAATTTTAGTTTCTTCTTACTATTTATGTATATTCCTTCAAGTTTTCTTTTACAAAATCATTCCTCATTCAATTCTTAAAACATTCTTTCAAATTTCAGTTTAAGTGCACTTCATTTGCTCAACTTTGAAGTCTAAGTCGTGAGTTAAAAATCAATTTCCAGATTTTCTTTTTATTTTTAGTTTTTATTTTAGATCATTAGAATTTGTTTAGTTTTTGTTCATTTTCAAGTTTTCATTTAGTTCTCTTGAAGTAAATTCTTGATCATAATCAACTACTTTAGCATCATTTAGGTTTAGTTGTAATGACACAAGTTCAACTACAAGTTCATAGGTAGTTATGATTTTGTTGTTTATCATCTTATTGAGCAATTCATTTGCAATTTTTGGCATTTCAAATTTATTTCTCATTAGATTCTTTGATAGATCTTTGAAGTTACAGTTTGTTTGCATTTGATCATGGTTCATTTTTTATTCAAATATAATAGCCTAAATTCTTAGTTTTAGCTTACAAGTTATATACAGTTCAACCTTTCCTTTAAGTTCTTGAAATTATTAATTTTCATTTGCATTCCAAACATGATTTTAGTCTTGTTCTCTATGTGATTTTGCAATTCTAAGCTTTAGTTCATTTACCTTATTTACCATTTTGAGTTCATGTAATTGTTGCAAGTCCTGTTTTGGTTTAGGCTAGCTTGTTTTTTCAGTTTTACAAGTTTAGTAGAATTTTTCATTTTCATTGCTTTAGCTTTAATTCAAATTTGTTTTTATTTTATGTTTTTATTTAGCCATTGTATTTTACATTTTATAGCATTCATTTACCTATTGTTCCTGTTCATTTTCTTATTTACTTAGCTTACATTTTTATGCTTTATTCACTTTTATTTTTGTAGTAGTTAATTTTCATGTTCATTTGTTGATTGGGCCAACTAGAAAAGGGTAGGGTGATAATAGATACTTAGCCTAGGAAATTTTTTACATAATCTTTATAGGACAATATATTGACTGAAAAAGTCACTATTATTACTTGTACGACTTGTACACTTGCAAAGTTTACCTAAATCAAGCATGCATGAAACTTAAATACTTGTCACCCATAAAAAAGTCAACTAACCAAGCAATCATGGGTAGGGGAAAGCTATCTTTAGGGCATGCCTTATTCAAATTTGTGAAATCCATGCACATCCACCATTTTTCATTTACCTTTTTCACCAAGACACCATCAGCTAACCATTTAGGGTACTTTACTTCTCTAATGTATCCAACTGCAAACAGCTTGTCTACTTCTTCCTTAATCACCTATATTTGTTTAAGGATGAAATGTCTTTTCTTTTGCTTCACTGGTTTGGCAACTAGGTCTGTATTCAAATGATGCACAAAAATATGCTAGTCTATACCTGGGATATTTACGGTAGATTAAGCAAACACATCTGCATTACATTGTAAGAACCTATGCAATATACCTCTTACTTTATGTTCCAACAAGGAACCTAATTGAATGACCAAGTTTGGGTTTGATGGGTACAGTTGGACTAGGACTGTTTGATTGAAGAGGCTAGCCTTGGACTCTCTTATTTCATCATGGACATCCAAACTATCTATACTTAGTGTTTGGGCTAAAGTGAGGGTTGATTAAGTATATAGAAGGTAACGAGTTAAGTTGTGGTGAATGCGGTGTGCTCACTATTTGGTCTTCCTATTATGTTAACTAAAATCTTAGCAAATGGCATTGGCGAGCTATAACTTGGTTGATTTTCATGTATCGCTCCTTTATAGGTGTAGGGAACTTAACCTTAAGGCAATAAATAGCTACTACCATTTTGGCTTTCTTCATCAATGGCTGGCCAAAACTTACATTGTAAGCTGAGGGTTAGTTTATGACTAAAAAGTTTACCAATGTAGTAAGCATGTGCTTGCCATCTCCTATAGTGATTGGCAGGTTGATAAAATCTTTCACTACGATGGATTAGTTAGCAAATCCAAAGACAGGCCCTAAGGGCCTTAGCTTTTTGTCCAAGAATCACATTTGTTTAAATATCTGATATTGTATCAAATCCACTAAACTCCAACTGTATATTAGGATCATTTGTACTTGGTAATTGGCAATGGTCATTGAGACCACTATAAGATTATTGCTATTATCCACCAAAATATTAGTATCATTTTTTAAAAATTGTACCTACTAGTCTTTCATTTTCTGCTTTTTGGGTGCCATTTGGACTGTCTTAAGACTATACAAATGGGATTTGCTCTTTGATTTGCCATTAGCCTAGTCCTCTATTACCTCTACAACAACATGGATTATTCTTTAGACTGGGCATTTGTATGTGGCTTTTACTTGGCAGGCTTCTTCATTATGACAAGACAAGCCCTGACCCTACTAACGGTAGGCGTTTCTCATGTTAGGTATGGTGTTGAATTATTATGGTTATATTATAATGGCTAGGTTGGGTGTTTATCAAGACCTTTAATCTTTTGATCTCCTTTTAGAAGGTAATGCAATTATCAGTGGAATGCCTCTCAGTTGAATGGTAGCTGTAATGATGTTTCAGTAAAGGTTAATTACCGGGTCTTCTAAGGGAAGGCCTTACCTAGTCGATTATTTAACTAGGTCTTTGAGTGGGATGTTGGATTATGGCATTAAAAGTTTAGTTTGAGTTTTGGTAGAGGTTAAACTATGATTGGGAGGTGCAATTAAGTTGCTTTTCCAATCTTTTATTTTAGGCTAGTTGTGGGCTTGGTGATTGTCATGGAACCATTAGCTTAGAGTATCTGTCTACCTACTATCACCATGTAGACATTCAAGGCATTGTTCATGTCTTTCAGCTCTATCTGCTACCTTGATTTCCTTAGCTTCAACTAACTTTTAGGCCCTCTCATAGAGTTGGTATACTGCTCAAGCTTGTTTTCTATCAATAATACCTAAAATGATCTTGCCCAAACACATATAATCGTAGAGTTTTGGGAAAAACCCTACCTTTTACTACATCTAAGGCATTGTCTAAATCCATAGAAGTTTTGAAATGATCCAGGTGGTCTTTTAGATTAATGGACCCATTATAGGTTTCCTTAAAAAGTTTCAATGAGGTGGGCATATCAACTTATCTATTGGTGGGGGTGAAAAGGTTATGGACATCTTCTAGCCACTAAAAATCTTTGTTATTTTCTTTCTTGAGCTCAACAAGCTCTTTGTTCAAGGTAGTTACTTACGCAACTAGTTCATTGTTAAGGTTAGGGTTTATGTGAGTTTGGTTTTGTATGGTGGGGTCATTAGGGTAAACATTACTTGTATAGTTTGGAGGCAGCTTTCTTTAGGGTGTGTAGAGTTTTGTGGTGGTTTTCTAAAAAATAACGTAAAACTTTCCCATGGGTATGGTCAAGGTTGTTTGGTACTTGTTGGTACTATTGAAGTATTATTTATTGAATGGCCACTTGAGCATTCAAGAGCTGTATCTAAGTCATTAATGCATAGTAAAAGTTTGGAGCGAGAGGTTGTTGCATATTTGGTTGGTATATTAGGGTTTATGGGTTAGGAAGTAAAACATGCATGGTGGATGTTATAAGGATAATGTTTTGCCAATAAGTGGCATTAGGGGGTTGTGAGGATAGGGCTTATGCAAGAGATCGTTGGGATGTTGGGTTTGAAGGTCTAGCAACAATGGTGTGGACCAGTGTAAAAGTTAATATCATATTTAGAGATAATACTCCCATTAAGTTTTAATAGAACCCCAAAGGTGGTGTAGCCCATGTATTCAATGAAAGTAGGTTACTGGGTAATGGATAAGTGGGTTCATACTTAGGATTCCATAAAGGAAGGTTTGGTGATAGGATTTATGGGGGTTGGTAACATGGTTGTAGCATTAGAGACAACTGCAAGTTGGGTTGTTACATTTATGGTGGGTATCACTATTTGAAAGGATTGGGGATGGTGAGACATGGTTGTTGTTTCCTATAGATGGCACCAATTGTTGATCGTGTTTTTAGGTTGTCTTAGCTAGACAGAGTTGGTGAGAGGTTCAAGGTGAGATAGCCTAAACTTGTAGCTAGAAAATATGATCAGGGGTACTAGAGTTGGTTTTTCAAGACACGTTTCAACACTTAAGTCAATGAGATATTTAGAGATAAAGGAAGAAGTTGAGGTGTGTGTGTGTGTGTGTGTAGGAAGATATAATGAAGGGAAATCACTTAAGTGTGATGTATGGTCTTGTTTCTTACATAGCCAAACCTTTTCTTTACCTTATATATGATACAATGGGTAGTGACTTGACCGAGACAACTGATAGTCGATTGGAAGCATACATGGAGCTTGAGAAAGGTCCACATGGGTAACTGCAAGTTACACTTAATGTTAGCCTTGAATTGATCCTTATTTTGAAATGACAAAACATTAAGCTAAATAAGCCTGATTAAGATTTTGAAAAAGATTTATTTAATTCATGTTCTTAAGTTTTATTATTTTTGGTACGAAATAAATAATATGATTTTCAAAGTTTAAACATATCTTTCTTTATGTTTTCTTATTTCTCAAATCAAAACTATCTTTAAATATTATTTATTTAAGCTTAAATGAAAGCCTAATTGTTGTTTTTAAAGTGAACTTATTCATTTTGGACTCAATACAATTTTAATAATATTGGTTTTGAGAGATAGATTAACTTAAGAAAGTTGTTTTACAAGAACAAAGTTTTCCAACATTGAACTTGTTTTATTTTTTTTTATTAATTCATAAAGCTTTAATATTTGAATTTTATATGGTTGAAAAGCTCTTTGAGTCTACTTTCTAATGGATCAAACAAAATCAAAATCCAAATTTTCTAAGAAAATATTTTGAATTTTTACTAAACACTTTGTAGTTGTCTAAAAACTGCACAAAGGGTAGATTTGAAAATTCACTATAATTCGTACAAAATGAATTAGGTGATGAATTTTATATGGATAGAAAGCCCATTAAGTATAGTTTCTAAATCTTTGAATGTTTTTTATTTAGATTTGTATAACTCAAGATATGATCAAATTAGTAACTACAATACAAAATAAAAGACAACCATCTAGCTTTGACATGATCAATCCCCTCAGGGAAGGGATTGATTGTTTTCTACCTAGAATAGAATTTTAGCTCCAATATTTCAAAGGGATCAATCACCTTATAGAGGGGATTGATCACCCCCTTGAGCCAATCAATCCCTTTAAGGAAAGGATCGATCAGGTAGGCATTTTCAAAGGCATAATTGGTTCCAAAACATGAACCAATCGATCCTTTCCCCTCATGGAAAGCATCGATCGAGTTTGGGCAAAATCACTCTAATGACTACTTTTTCATGCTTCCAATGAGCATTTTCCTCTTCCAAACTTTCTAAATGATTAGGTCTTCAATTCTCTATATGTTGGCCACTCTAACACACCAAGAAGATAGATAAAACAAGAGAGCAAGAACCAACAAGCTATTTTTTCATTCTTTCAAAGAATCAAGAGTGGTTAGAGTTTAAAATCCATATCTTTTGTATTTGTTGTATCCAAGCTACATTGTGTTGTTCATTCATCAAATTTCTTTTTACTTCATTAGGCAAACACTTAGCCTCTGAGTGGTGTTTTAAGTTTGTATTTTTATTAAGTGATTTTGTAATTAAGAAGTGAGGTATCCTCTTGAATTTATGGGATTGAAAGGTTGCTACTTAGCTTAGAAAGTAAAGAGTGTAAGGTTTCTATCTTAAACCTTAGAGAGAAAAAGGTAGGGTTGTAATTTCAATTCAAGATTAGAGGATTGAAACCTTGGTGTGAACAATCAAGAGAAAGGAAGTAGGTGCCTTGTGAAAAAAGACCAAACCTCTATAAATCTTTGTATTTCATTTCTCTATCCCTATCTCTTATTTTGATTATAGTTTATATTTGCTTCAAGTTTGTCAATTTGTTGTCATTTGCATTATATTGTGATACTGATTTTAATTTTCCATTCAATTATTTTGAAATCATTATTTGGAAGAATTTAGAGAAATCCAATTCACCCCCCTCTTGGATCACTATCTCACCTAAAAAGCTAACATTTAATAATCTCAGGTAGGCATGAGCTACATTTAATGATCTCAGACAAGTTGGAGGCCAAGTTTTTAGTTTTAAAGTGATGCCTTGATGGAACATTAGTGTAATGTTAAGCAAGCCTTTCCTTGGCAAAGGGTGAACCAATTTTATGAGAAAGATGATATGGCAAGTAGGCATGTGCTAGCTAAACACCCTAAAGAGGCTTAAGGGGGTTGACTATGTTGACCAAGTAAAAAAGTGTGACAAAGCTCAAATTAGCAAAAAAAAAATTAGAAAAAAAAATCCTGCAAACCTAGAATCAAACACCCAATTATACAATCAATACACCGAAAATTAAAAAAGGGTTTCCATTGATATTTTTCAGCCTAGGTGCTTTCAATTAGTGGCTAAGAGCCTAATGGAATGTAGACAATGAATTTTGTCTAGGTTTTCTATGTAAACCAAATTAGGTCTTAGCTTTAAATTTGACAGTTTTATCGAGTTCATGGGCTAAAACCTGATTTCTTTTTCTAGGCCTGCGCCCATTGTTTTATTTTTACTTTAATTTTATTATACAATTATATAAATTAATATTAATTAATTAATTATTAAACACAAAAAAACCATTAATCAAAAAACAAAAGAAAAAAAAAAGGGCTAGCGGTAGTGGGTGCCATGCACGGTACCACCACCACCCACTCCCCTTAGCCCCCCTAGCACTTCCCTAAGCATTGGCTACCAAACCCACCTATAGCCCCAAAGACCCCAGAGTCCTCTGCCCTTTTGCACCAATACTAAACCACCCCCAAAGTCACTGACCATGCCCTACCCACCTAACCTCCTGTTCATAATCAACCATACCCACTCCCTAGGCTTCTCTATATATCAAGCCTTAAACTGATGGCGAGAAAGGAAGCCCTACCTAGAACAACCTTACCAAAAAAACCCACTAAAAAACTTTGCAAAAAAAAAGAGTCAAAAAGATAGAAAAAACTTTTAAAAATAACCAAAAAAAAGTTTTATCGTAAATACAAAGAACCACAAAAAAAACCAAAAACCAAAAACATTCCACTACCACAAAAAAAAAATAGAGAAAGGAAAAAACTAACACAAAAAAAAAATCACGATCCCCTAAGAACGGGGAACTCAATGCCAGTTTCAAAAAAAATAACAACAAAAAGGTTTTTGGAATTGAAGGGTTTCAAGGTGGATCTAGGCTGTTTTGGGTGTTTTTGGGTGAAAGGGAGGTTGAAAAGGGAAAAAGAGAGGCGAGAGGATCGTTTTGGGTGCTTTTTGGGTTTTTCAATCACTGAAAGCAACTGACAATGGTAAACGACTTTTGGAGACCGGCCAGCCCCCTCTAGGTTTTGTTTGAAAGAAAAAAAGAAATTTTCTTTAGAGAGGGGAAAGGAAATGAGCTAAAAAAATCTGGTTTATATATTGGCAAGGGGGTCCAAAACGACGTTGTTTTGAAACCCTAGGATCCGTATGTAGACCCGTGACCCTACCTGAGGTCTTGGCACCTAACCCACCAACTCAACTTCCTCTCCTATTGATTGATCCAACTGAATCGGTCTTAGACTACCCCTGAATCACTTGGTGTTGATTGGATTGCTGGCCAGTCCAGTTTAGTTTTTTTTTATTTTTTTAATATTATCTTTATCCCTTTATGTTGTTTTATCATTATTTATGCATGTTTAAGCTTTTAAACTTGCTAGAATAATTTTTTTCAATAATAATAATAATAATAATGAAAACAAAATGAATAAATAAATAAAAATAAATAATGAGTAATAAAGTTAAAGTTTTTGACAATTTTCAAAAAAGTTTTAAAACAAACCTTATTAAATAATATAAAATAACAAATAAAATAACAAAATAATAATAACAATAACAAAAATGAAAATGATTTAAAATTTTTTTTAATTTGAAAAAATAAAGAAAAATAATAACCAAAAAATGTAATTAAAAAATTAAAAAATGTATACAAAAGTGATAATTAAAATAGAATAATAAAGAAGAACTTTTTCCTGCCTAAATAATGAGGAAATAAAAATTATCTTTTAAAAATAATAATAAATAATTATGCCTAGATGTTGGAGAGTTATTTAATAATAAAAACAAATAAATAATAATAATAAATTTTTATAAAAAAGGAAACATATGAAAAATTTTAATAAAATTTCCTAAAATCATACAAACCGAATTTACTTCAAAAGTTTGCTTAAATGTTGGAGATTTTTAAAGATGTTCATGTTCTTTTAAAAACCCTCCAAACCCTAAACCTTCAAAACCCAAAATCCTAAATTTCCAAGCCCTAAAACCTTTCAAACCCTCAAAACCCTAAACCCTTAAATTGTCAAAACCTTAAAAATCTAAAACCCCTAAAACCCTAAGATTTCTAAACCCTAGACCTTCAAACCCTAAAACCTTTCAAACCTTAAACCCTTAAAACCCTAAACATTTAATCCTTACAATCTAAAACCCTAAAACCTTTCAAGGATCTAAATCTAACCTAAACCCTAAAATTAACACATAACCCCAAATCATTATCAAACCCTAAAGCCCCAACCTAAATCCATACTCAAAACCATTCCAAAATTCCAAAGATACCTTTAAAAATCTTACATGAAGTAATCTATTCCTGAATGCCGCATAGAAGATATGATATTTAGAAAATTTTATTTGACTAAGTTATTCGCATGAATCCTTAATTCATAATAATATCAAGATTAAAAAAAAAATGAAATTTAATAAAAAAAGAATTTTAAACATAAATAGTCGCACATAAACTCTACCAAGAGGTGGGGAAGTTGGGCAGTCTCATTATGTTTAAGAACTCAGTTTCAAAATGGCATCTAATCATCAGGCATATTATCCATTGGCATATATGCATTTGTTTATTATTACTTGCATTCATTTCGCATGTTCATGCCTTTTACAATTGTTTCGTGGTTAATTGTAACTTCATCAGTTTCTTTCTGTAAAATGTTTTTATGAAAAGTATTATTCCAAAAAATAAAATTTTAAAACAAAACAAAACAAAAATAATATTATGAGGGAAACAATTCTTGGTACTCTACTTAGATGTTGGAGAGTCACCAATAATTATCTTTTACAAAAAATGTTATTTTCATTTTCAAAAACTATTGTAACAAATCTTAATCAAAAGAGTTATCTTTAAAGTTCTGCCTAGACATTGGAGAACTTTTTCCTAAACAAAAACTTTTAATAAAATTGACTTTTTTCAAAAAATAAAGGGCATTATTATTAAATTTTAAATCAAAACCATTTCATCCAACACCAAAAATAATGCATGATTAATTGTACCAATTTATAGTCATGGTGGGGTGCTAATCCTTCCCCATACGTAACCAACTCTTGAATCCAACCTAGTTTTTTTCATAGACCAAAATTTGTCTTTTTGATAAACCTTAAACCCATTTTTATAGTTTTATTAAAAAGATAAATCTTTAGATGGCCAATCACACCCTAAAAGAAATTAGTGGTGACTCCTCCTATTTTTTTCAATTTTAAAAACCTTTTTCATCTGACGGTCCCAAAATTGTTATGATATGAAAGAGTGAAGAAGTCTTTTCTTAGTTTCCCAGACAAGGAAAGGTTGCCGAAACAGTGTCCAAGCTATTTTGGATTTAGATCTATAAAATTTTAGAAAGATTTAAAAGATTTTGAATTAAAAAATAAGAAAAGAAAGAAATGAGGTGAATTAAAAAAAAGGTTTCTTTTTAGAATTGGATTCCAACGAGCGATGCACATTCGATGGCACAAGATAATGAAACTCATTGAATTTTGGGATTTAAGTAGTTGTTGGTTGCTTTGGTTCTTGAAGGTAGGGGTTAAGTTAGAAAGAAATTTGAGAGTAGAGAGATTAGTAGTAAAAAGTGAGAGAAACAAAAAAATATATGGGTTTTGTAAGCATGCTAAAATGCTACATTTTAATAAATGAGAGTTTTGACCCACCTATCCACCCAAACTTGACTCGAAACCCTTGTAAACAAACCGGAAAAAAGGTTTACTTTTTTGTTTTTCTTATATTTATTTTCTATATTTTGTTTTTATATTTATTTTATTTTTTATTCTATTTTAAAAAAATTTCTTTTAATCTTGATTTTATTTGAATTAATTTGATTTTCATATTGTGAATACCCAAGTTATTATAGCCTAGTTAGTTGACCCCGCCTATGAGTATTTAGTGTAAAAAAAAAAAGAGAAAAGAAAAAAAAATTATTGATAATTTTTGTCGATAGTTTTCTCTAAAAGAGAAAGAAATAGGAAAACTTGAAGAAACTCTACAAAAGAGAAGAAAGGAAGAGAAATGGCAAATCAATCCTAAAAATCATTGATTAAGGTAAGATTTTGGTTAAAACTCATGAAATTCTTATATTTTTTACAATTCTTTACAAACCCCAAGTTATATTTTTATACCTTTTCATCTTCAAAAAAATTCCAATGACTTTCGATGACAATCCAATGAAAAGAGCTCTTTAAGACCTTTCTAATGTATGTATGGCACTTCATTTGCTTGAGATATTTTAGGAGAATTTAATAGTTAAAGTTTCTGATTTTTGAGTTTTTGATAATTACAAAAATCAAACTTTAAGCCACCATAACTCCTATTCCAATGGCCAATTTGGTCAAACTTTAGATACTTTTGATAATACAAAATGTGAAATTTCTAGTTATATAATTGATTTGTTTAGATGATATTTAGGCTAATAGAATTGAAACCCCAAAGTAGGCTTCATGAACCTGAAACGTAGAAAAATCTGGGTTGTTTGTGATAATTTACGAAATTTTGACCTCTAAAACTTAGCTTTCTAGAAATCATTTTTGCCAAAACAAAATTCTAAATTGTAGTATTACATTTCTACTTTAAATTCATGTCTTCCTTTGTCATTAGGAATTGTGAGATATTCGAGATTTTGTGGCTCAAAGTAAGCTAAATGCTCAAAAAATACTAAACTATCAGAATTTACAAAATTTTTATTTTAAAAATTATTTTCAACTAATATTTGATGTATTGAGTTATAAATCACATAAATTTTGGTTATATTATATCGAATGAATTTTTACTTATTTTAATATATTTTAACTATATTAATTTCATTTTATTATTCATGTTAAAAGAATATTAAGTTAGACTCAAACTTACAAAAATAATAACTATTAAATATTAAAATTAAATATTTATAAACTGATTTTTGTGTTTTTAATTCTTAATTTTCTCAATTTTAGGTATTTTTCTATATTAAAAGAAAATTTGTTTTCATATGCTAAAAACTTTCAAATGGTTTGAATTAGTCATGAATGTTATCCACATAACCCAATTTGCATAGGATAACCAACAAAAAGTTTGCCATGTTAAATTTATGTTTTTGGGATAAATTCTAATTTTTGAATATTTCTTGAATTATTAGGACACTAAAAGATTTATGTGATTTACTTCTTAAGTTTTGGTTTAGTGGATCAAGTAATTGACTTGCTATCCTTTAGTCTTTATGTCCCTAAAAATTAGCCTCAGTATATTTAGAGTTGATATATAAATATAATATATATTGTTTTGTCCATTTGTTCTGTACATCAAAATGATCTTTGAATATGATTTTATAATAATATATTAATATATCCAATTTTCATAATATGAAATTTTGCTTTAGAATGACATGCGAAATTTCTTATATACGAATTATGTTTGAAAAAGTGTATGAATACTGATTTTGTCTATGTTGGGTAATTTGAAAATATGTTTTGGTTTTGTCTCCTAGTATGGCTATGTTTTAGCCATACCAATGGAGGTTAATTGTTGACCATGTTGACTATATTTTGTGATATCTATACCGATTTTAAACCATGTCATTGTTGAGAATAATGGTTTTTATTCACTTTACCACCGATGATATACTTCTATCCCCTAAAAGAGTTACCATGATGTTTGTTTGATCTAATTGCACTAATGAGTTAATTATGATTGTTAGTGCAATGATCTAGTTACCTTTTATATACTTTTGTCCAATTGCACTAAAAGAGAAATTTTGATTATGACTTATGCCACAAGGGTTAAGCGTGGCTGTACTATGTTATGAAAAACTAATAAAATAAATTTTTTTAATATTCTATTCCATGTTATAATATGAGAATCTCGTTTTGAGAATATGGTTTATGGAAATATGTTTATGAATACAAGATTACCCAAAATGTTTTGGAATCACTTAGTTAATGTTTTCGCCTAAATGTTTTGTAGCATACCTAATTAAACAGAGAAGATGTTGATTACTTTTTGAGTTGTACTCATTTCTTTAATTTTTTTTACTTTCATAATTCAATATTTGCATATTTGGGACTTAGTTTTGACAAGAGATTATGTTGCAAGACTTCATCCATCCTTTGTCATCATATAGCTTGTAATGTGAGTACCTTGATATAACAAAGTTAGAATATTATTGTACTTTTCGATAAAGTGTAATACGTTGATTTTACTTACTTGGGTTTGTAAACTATAATTTTTTAGGACCCTTTGGAGTTTGATTTTAAATTAGTGTGATATTCTGGAGTTTAATCAGTATGATATATGTTGACTTGCATGCTTGTGAGATTCTTCTTATGAGTATGTAGTGTTGTTACATCCTGAATCTTTAGGTTTGTGGCATGACAAATTAGTGGTATTAGAGCTTAGGTTTGTGATTCTTGAGATTTTAGATTACTTTGTTCAATTAATATGAAGGCATTAGTTTTGAAAATTTGTACTGAGGAAAAAGTTTGGACTAGTTTGATAAGTAGTATTGATAATTGTAAGTGTAATGATCTTGATGTCATTTTGGTGAAATGGGTATCTTAAACTCAATGATTATTATGGAGAACAATTTTGATCTTTCACAATTTTATGAGTTTGAGATATATTAGAGTTTTTATCCATGGAGATTTTGGTGTTCAGTAATTTTGTGGATCTCAGATATCCTAGTCTAATTGATTTTTAGGCATCAGTTTTGGAATTTGTGATGAGGAAAAAGTTTTGTGAATTTGATTATGAGTAATGATAAGTTGTAAGTGATTTTTGTGTGAAGATTTCATATGATAGTTACCTTAAGCTCAAGTTGATAGTGGAGGATGATTTTTTTTTTTTTATCTTTAGAGATCCTATAGAATTGATGTTGAACTTTTTTATTTTTGATGGTTTGTTTCATGTTTGCTTATAGATTTTGATGAATCTTTGATCATGATCTTTGTGATACCTACTTAAAGCCAAAATATAAAACATTAGTGTTTTCATGAGATGATATGTCTATAAATTAAGTAAATTTGGTGGGACATTTGATAAGTTGAATATTGTAAGCTTAAAAATTATTATAGAGAATGATTTGGATCTTTTAAGGTATTATAATATTAAAGTTAGATTTTTTATTTTTTAAGATTTTCAGAGTTTTGTAATGGATCTTTATTGAATCTTTGATCATAGATATGAAACGTTTTTGTTGAGATAAAGTATAAAAATTTAGATTGATAAAAATTGATATGAGGCTTTGAGATATTTATTATTATTGATTGTAAATTTTCTTTTTGGATTATGATTTTTAAACTTATAGCTAGGGTCAGTAGAAATTATGATGCAAATGAGATTTCGATAATACTGTGTGATTTTGATTTTAATGAGTAATACATAACTTGATGGTAAGAATACACTTTATGAAAATTTACTGGAATTAGATTATTACATGGGTATGATATTACAGTTTTAAAATCTATCTTAATGGAATTTTTTTATAACATTGCACTACTGGTAAATAGCGTTATATGCATAAATAAGGAAATTTACCCATATTGATCTAGTTTATTTTATTAGGAATTATTTGTCCTTGATGATAAGAGTTAGACTCTTATGTAATTAGCCTAAAGTGTAAAAATTATATTTGTATTTGGAAGGCAAAGAATTTATTAATGGTCATGTGATAAAATAGCAATTGGGATTTTTGTTTGAGATGGAACATGAGTTCATTTGAGTAGTGTTAATAGAGAATATCTCATACTATGGTATAAGACATATGTTGTGATTCTTGCAAGCAAACTAAGGTTGCAATCATTGAAAAATGTCATTAAAGAAGTAGATTTTGATTGAATATTAAGAATTACGAGATTATGTTTTGCTAAGTATAAATCGTTGTGAAATAAGCATAGAGAACATATTGGATAAAAATTCTTTTAGAAAAATTTTAATAGTAATTTATTAGATTACAAGGAAATTTTGGAACATTATGATGCTATAAGCTTGGTAAAGATTTTGATTGTTATTTGATAATTGGCTTATACGAATCGAAAACTATTTATATATGAATTTGGAGTTATATTGGGTACTCAATGGACTATGTCTAAATTTGTATGCCAAGAAACTTAGGATATGATCTATTACATTGGCTTTATCTTCATCACAGTTTACAATGATTATATTAATAGGAAATATTCTATTAGTAAAAAAAAAATAAACTTAATTAAGTGACTTGGTGTTCCACGGAGTTTGAAGTCGATCTTTTTATTTCTATTTTGGAGTGTTTAGGATTTGAAATAATCAATGTGATTAGTTTGTGATTATAATTTTAAATTAAAGGGCAATTTGAAAATTGTTGAATAATGTTTTACGGAGATTACACTTATCATGTGCATATGATGTATTTTGTGTATAAAGGCTACATGTTATAAGTACAAAGAATGACTTTTATAATGATAAGGCCAAATATAGTGATGGTTTTGTTATTTGGTAATTTTGAGTGTGGACACAATTTTGAAGAATTTAGGAAAATTACGTTATGAAGCAATATGTTTGGTTGGTTTTTATAATTGTACTTTTAATATGAATGATAGTGTTAAAGTATATTGATTGAAATTCTAGTAAAAAGATTCCTTATGGTAAATAGATTTTTGGACATTGACTTGAAGCTAATAAATAGTATACTTCCTTGAAGGAAAATTTGGGATATTAGATGGTTGTAAGCTTATTGAATAATGAAATGATTATGTGGAATTTGATCATTGAAATTTGGAAAGTAATGACATGTGAACAAGGAATTGTATTATGAACTCAAAGTTTTATGTTTAGATTTTTATAGTAAAATTTTGGATATAATCAATTGTATAGGTTTGACATTTATTACAGTCTTACAATGATTAAGTAAAAATTTTATGATAGCAAAAAAATTAAAAAAGAATCAGTATATGATGTCCTTGAGGCAACTATTTGATGATGTTGTTACTAAGATCTAAAATTATAGATGGACATGTTTATGAGAATGAATTATAAACTCCATTGTACGGAATGTTATGGAAAAGTGATTTTGTTAGTGTAAGAAATACTATAAAGTTTATTTGATGTTGTTTGATTATATTTGAATGAAATATCAGTGCATAATGGAGTGTGATTCAATTTAAGTAATGGATTTCATATTATTGTTAATTTAGCAAATAATGAATTCTTTTAAATTAGAAACTGATTTGTTGGTTAATAGTGAAGAGATTATAGATATAATATTCAAAACTTTGAGATTTTACAAGAATTGTGAAATTATGGCATAAATGTTATGTTTGATTTTGTTACCAAAGAATCATTTGAATATTCAAAATTACATTAAGAGGATTTTACCTAACTATGATTTAAGTTGTGTATTAAGTATGTTTCGAGTATATAGAATTTGTAAGAGACTTGTGTTTTACAACTACATGTTAGAACAGGAATTGAGACTAGATACTTAGAATACTAGATACTTAGAATATTTGTTGTTAGCCTATAATGGACATATTTATATATTGAAGTTTTTAATCAATTTGGTTATGTAAGAAACAATAAGGAGAAGACTTGATTGAAGTTATTAAGATTACACACCATGAATCTTTTTAAGAGGAGGATTGCATGTGACATCAAACTAAAAAACAAATAAACTTTGAGGCATAGATTTTGAATTTGGAGGAACAAATTCTTTTAAGTGGGGGAGTATGTAATACCGAAGCCCAAATTATTATAGCCTAATCAATTGACTTAGACTATGAGTATTTAGTGTAAAAAAAAATAAGGGAGAAGAGAAAAAAATACTTATCGATAATTTTTGTCGAAATAATTGATAAGTTTTCTCTTATAGAAAAAGAAATAGGAAAACTTAAAAAAATTGTAAATAAGAGAAAAAAGGAAGATAAAAGGTAAATCAATTCTAAAAATCACTAATTAAGGTGAAATTTTGCTTAAAACTCTTGAAATTTGTATGTTTTGTGCAATTCTTTACAAATTTCAAGTTATATTTCTGTATCTTTTCATTTACAAAAAATTTTGGCAATTTTTTTGTGACAATCTGATGAAATTGTGAGTAACAATGAAAAAATCTCTTCAAGACCTTTATAATGGATTGTGTGGCACTTTACTTGGTTAAGTATTTTAGGAGAACTTTTATGGGAGAAGAGAAAAAGAAATAAGGGAAAAGAATAGAAAAACTTATCGATAATTTTTATTCATAGTTTTCTCTAACAGAAAAAGAAATAGGAAAACTTAAAGAAACTGTAAAAAAGGCAAGAGAGATAGAGGAAGGCAAATCAATCCTAAAAACCATTGATTAAGGTAAAATTTTTCTTGAAACTCTTGAAATTTTTATGTTCTGTGCAATTCTTTACAAACCTTAACTTATATTTTTGTACCTTTTAATCCTTAAAAAAATTTTGACAAATTTTCAATGACAATCTAACGAAATTGTGAGTACAAATGAAAAGGCTTTTTCAAGACTTTTCTAATGGAATGTGTGGCACTTCATTTGGTTGAGTATTTTAGGAGAATTTAATTTGTAAAATTTTTTATTTTTGGGTTTTTGATAGTTCCAAACACCCAATTTTGAGTTGCTGAAACTTTCTACTCTGATTGTCAATTTGGTTGAATTTTAGGTGCTTTTGATAGTACAAAATGTGAACTTTCTAATGGCATAATTGGTTTGTTTAAATGATATTTAAGTTAAAAGAATTGAAACCCCAAAATAGACTTTATGGATCTAAAACTCAAAAAAATGTAGGTTGTTTGTGATAGTTTGCAAAATTTTAGCCTCTAAAACTTAGCCTTCTGGAAATTATTTTTACCAAAACAAAATTCTAAGTAGTAGTATTATATTTCTACTTTAAATTCATGCCTCCCTTTGTCACTAGGAACTTTGGGATATTCGAGATTTTGTAGCTTAAAGTTAGCCAAATATTTACAAAATACTAATTTTAGAATTCAGAAAATTCTATTTTTAATTATTTTAAAAATTATTTTTAGCTAATATTAGATGTATTTAGTTATAAATCACATGAATTTTGGTTATCTTATTTTTAATGAATTTTTATGTGTTTTAACATATTTTTATTGTATTAATTTTGTGTTATTATTTTTGTTAAAAGAATATTAAGTTAGATTCCAATTTACGAAATGCTTACTATTAAATATTAAAATTAAATATTTATAAATTGATTTTCATGTTTTTAATTATTAATTTCATATTCATATTCAATTTTAGGTAATTTGCTATATTAAAAGAAAATTTGTTTTAATATGCTAAAAGCACTTTTCAAATAGTTCCGATTAGTTATGAAAGTTGTTACACAACCCAATTTGCTTAGGATAACCAACTAAAAATTTGCCATGTTAAATTTATATTTTTGGGTTAAATTTTGATTTTTGAATATTTCTTGAATTATTAAGACACTAAGAGATTTGTGTGATTTACTTTTTAAGTTTTAGTTTAGCGTATCAAGTAAGTGACTTAATATCCTTTATGTCTTTATGTCCCTAAAAATCAGCCTCAGTATGTTTAATATTGATATATATATATATATACATATATAACGTACATTATTTTGTTCATTTATTTTGGAAATCAGGTTGAGTATGCAAAATATATATATATATATGATTTCTTGGTTATGAATTTTGATATGCTTTTTTTTATTTCTTTGATCTTTGAATATGATTTTATAATAATATATTGATATATCCATCGAATTTTTTTAATATGAAAGTTTGCTTTGGAATGACATTTAAAATTTGTTATGCACAAATTATGTTTGAGAAAGTATATGAATATCAATTTTTTCTATGTTGGGTAATTTGAAAATATATTTTGGTTTTATCTCCTAGTATAACTATGTTTGGACCCTGCCAATAAGAGTTAATTGTTAGCCATGTAGATATGTATTTTATGATATCATTACTGATTTTAAACTAAGCCATCAGTTTAAAATAGTGGTTTTTGTTTACCATATAACTAGTGATATACTTTTATCCCATTGCACTAAATGAGTTATTGTGATTTTTGTTTTATTCTATTGCACCAATGGGTTAATTATCATTGTCAATGCAACAATCTAGTTGCTTCTAATATACTTTTGTCACATTGCACTAAAAAAGAAATTTTGATCTGACCTGTGACACAGGGGTTAAGTATGGTCGTACTATGTTATAGGAGACTAATAAAACAAAATTTTGTGATATTTTATTTCACTTTGTAATTTGAGAATCTAGTTTTACGAATATGGTTTGTGGAAATATATTTGTAAATACAAGATTATCCAAAATATTTTCAAATTACTTAGTTAATATTTTGGCCTACATGTTTTGTGGCATACTTAATCCAACTGAGAGGATGTCGATTACTTGCTAAGTTGTTGTACTTATTTTTTTTAATTTTTCTTACTTTCAATTTTCAATATTTGCACATTCAGAACTTAGTTTTGACATGAGTTTATGTTACAAGACTTCATATATCCTTTGTCATCATATAACTTGTAATGTGAGTATTTTGATATAATAAAGTTAGAATACTATTGTCTTATTTGATAAAGTTTAATATGTAAATTTCAGAAACTTGGGTTTGTAAACTGTAATTTTTTAAGACCTTTCAGAGTTTGATTTTGAATTAGTATGATATTTTAGAGTTTGATTAGTATGATATCTGTTGCCTTGCATGCTTGTGGGATTCTTCTCATAAGTATGCAACGTTGTTATGTCTTGAATCTTTGGGTTTGGGACATGACAACCGGTTCGATTGGTTTGGTTAAGCAACTCATTTTTCACCAAAAGAAAGCTCTTGCACTGCAACAAGAAAAATTCCAAAAATCACATATCTTTCTACCATTTTCACCAACCATATTTAACTGTATATGAAAACTAAAAGGATGTACAATGAATTTGTATTGTACCATAAATTATGGTCTATAATCTAACTTGAAAATGTCGATCAAAGACAATTAAATGTAAACCAATCCAACAAAACAAAAGGAATATTAACCTGGAAACAATATTTAACAAAACAAAATCCATTTTTCTTCTCGTTTAACGAGCCTTTTTCCATCACTATAAAAACCTCCATGCTTACTTTAGACAAAGACCATTATAATGATCTTCTCCACCTATTTTCCTAGCCTAGACCCCTTATATTCAAGAATGCTACTTTACTATTTTTTTTTGGGACTTCATGTGATTGAACATCTCATTTCTAACCATACACATATCATAGATATTGATCTCTTGTTGAATAATACAACTTCTAGCTATGCTAGGAATAAACTCACATGATTACTCAAATCTACAGTTGTTTCACAAAAAGCTAATTTGGTTTGGACCATAATTGATCATAGTGGAAATGTATTAAAAAGGAAAGTATAAATCTCTAATAGAAGATATAAGTGAAAATGTAGAAAATTCTTGGGAGTTAGGACTTACGACTTTTAGATTTTCGGGCATATGGAAATTGGGGATTTCAGATTTCATATTAGGGTCAAGGTTATGGTTTTTAGTAGTTAGGTTTTATTTTAGATAAGGATGAAATTACAAATATGCAATTAGATAGAAGCCTATTAAAAGAGTTGATTAATTAGGTCAATTCGATTATCAATTTTAGAATAACTGATTGACTTAACCAATTTAATTGACAAAAAAATGAATAAAATTGAAACCAATAAACCGAACCAAAATTAACAAAATTCAATTAGTTTTGATTGGTTAAATTGGTTCGAATTGATTTTTGCTTACCTTTAATAAGATTTTTAAGTTTAGTTTAGCTAACACATGATAAGATTTAAGTCTGATTTAGCTAGCACACGATAGGGTTTAGGGTTTAGAGTTTAGAGGACTTTTCTTCAATATGAGATTTTTAAAATGTTGAAAAAAATTATTTTTGTGATGAAGATTCTTGTACTAGATGCGACTTTTGAAATCTGAATGTGAATCTTTGAAGCTTGACATTTTAGATGTAAAACTCTGAATCTTTAAATCTTTCAAAAGAGAATCTTTGAATTTTTCAAATATGAATATTCAAAATTTTCAAATATAACTCTTCGAATATTTGAAATAAGAATATTTGAATATTTCAAATGAAAATTTTGAAAATTTTTAAATATAAATTTTTGAATTTTAAATACGAATCTTTAAAAACTTTTCAGATGCAACTCTCTAACTTTTTCTATTAAATGCAAATATCTAAATTTTTTTCCTTCATATGCAAATCTATAAAATTTTCTTTCAACTGCGAATCTCTGAATTTTTCCTTCAAATGTTAAACTTTAAAGTTTTCAAATGCGAATTTTTTAATTTTTAAATTTTTTTTCAAACAAAATAAATCTCTTATGTTTTTACACCCTATCTCACATAAAATACATAAAAAAGTCTAACTGTAGATATTCAATTTTATCCAAAGTCTTGTCAATATTATTAGGTCTTAAATATGTTAATTTGGGTTTTTGGCTTAGGTTTTGGTCATTTTTTAGCCTTGGCTAATTAGGCTCAACTTGAATTCAAGCATATGGTCCATTTTTATTTTTGTTTTATTTATTTATAAATTTCAAAAAAATATAAAAATGACAAGAAAAAAAATATAAAGCTGGAAAATAAAAAAGTTTTGAAAACGAGACCAATTTTTTTTTATTTGGAAATTTAGATTGATTTTGTAAAAATATTGGGAATCACGGAAAATCGAAATCATTGAACTTTTGGAAAGATTTGGACATAAAGAGTTGCAAGAAAAGGATATAAATTAGGATCAGATGTAGATTCGATTTCTCCACATTGATGAACTAAAAACTTTTTGTGAAAAATCCTTATTTGAGAAGCTCATCACCACAAACAGAAGGGTGCAGAAAAATCAAAGAACCTATCCATTTGTTCATTGGACCTACTGGATTTGGCAATATGTTTGTAAGGCCTGTAACAGTAGGGCCCTTTTTACATTTCACTATTTAACCTTTTTAGTTGCATCACCGTTAAAAAATGAGGAAAGCAAAAGGAGAGTTGGCAACTAAGAATCTTGGTTTTTACTATCAGCTAAGCATAAAATGGGAGAAATGAGACTTGTACACTCGTTCTATTGAAAATATAATTTCAATTCCTTTCTTTAATTTCTCTATTCTCTCTATTTTTTATTTCTTTCATTTCTGTTTCCTCTTCTTCTTCCTATTGTTCTATTCTTCAGCTGCAGCTTATTGTAGTAATTGAAAGTTACCTGCTGTGCTATAACATTTTTGAAGGAGCTGCATCAGTGGTATCAAAGCCTTATTTCTGGCCATGGATCAGCCTGTGAAAACTAGATTTCAGATTGACGAGACTCTAATGGAAAAACTAATGGAGCGTTTGGAATCCAGGTTAGACATTATGTTTGAACGGCTATGTAAAAATATTCGATCCGACCTGAAGAGTTTTACTTCTATACTTACCAAGTCAATGGATCAAATATCTACAAGTTTGGACAATATTAGTTAAACGGTAAGTGAATATGAGGTGAGCAGGAAAGAGAACTAGCAAATGGAGTAGAAAACAACCATAGAGTCCACCGTCGATTTTTCTTTCTCTTCTTTATCCTCCAACATTGATTTACCCATGACCAGTAAGTCTGTACTTTTACTTACAGGAGTTCAGTATTTAAGCCTGATGAATTGTAATGCCCCGAGACTAAGACGCAACACGGTCACATTACCTTAAAGTAAACCTCAAAGTAATATGAAACCTTCTTTATTAAACATTCTAAAATTCTTCAAAAACTGATGTAGTCTACCAAGTAAAATTCATATCTTTACTCCAATTAATGATATATCTCTATATATCAAATACAAATCATATAAAATATAAAACTGTTTTATAAGATCTCACTGGCTAACATTGTCTCTAACGACTAAGTAATCTTTCCCCTTTGATCTTTTAGCTTTTCACAAGACTAATCATACTTAACATTTATATCATCTGTACAAGAAAAAAAAATAGGGAATGAGCAAACCACAGCTCAGCAAGTATAGGCTCACACACTTTACCAGATCAAGCATCGTTTTCATATATATCATATAGATCATTCAAAACATTCGTCAAATCATAATGTCAAAATATTTCAAAGATCATCTTTCTATCAAATATTTTGTAAATTCATAAATCAATAAAAAAACATGTCAACTCATAAATTATTGCAAAATATACCACCATTCAAATACATAATCAAATCAAATCATGAATCAATCATTAAAAATCATCACAAATCATCATTATCATAAATCATCATTATCATTCGTTTATCATTAGTTACGGTCACTGCTATAACCCGTGAGATTGGTTGTATTGACAATTTTATCATTATGATCATTACTAACTATTATAACCTACTAGCTAAGGCTTTATGCTAACTACTATAACTCGACAATGGGGCCGTATGATCATGTCTTTGCTAATTACTATAATCCGTTAGTCAGGATCATAAAACTAGTTCTGGTGTCGATGATCCCACTTCCCAAGGATGTAAAAACGTAGTTATCATAAATCATTTCTTAAACATAAATCATTTTTTTTCATTTCATTCATTAGCATGATCCATCATTTATATAGCAAAATGCAAAATAATCACATGCTTGATCCTATTTTCATATATCGAAAATAAAGAAATAAAACATTTACTCATTTAAAAATATACATATATATAGGTTCGAAAACAAATAAAGTGTATGAGATTCTACTTACCTCCTTTTGATTCCACCACCTAGTTTTGCTTTTCAAATAATTAATGGCCTATTCAAGATCATTCCAATATGACAGTAATTAATCAACCCATTTGAGGCCACTTATACCAAAACAACTAAGTTAAATAAGAAATAACTCAAGTAACTAATTCTGGCAGCCTGCACTACTTTTACCAAAACAATTATATCTCAAGATATCCAACTTAGAATTAAAATCTTTTTAATGCATTAGAAACAATACTCGATAAGCTTTCTAACCACATATGGCCTATCTCATGATTCCTTGTGGATTAATTATAACAATTTTTGCAATCCACGTCAGATGCTGTTGCCAGACAGTCTATGTACCTTCTAATAAAAAATTATGTATTTATTCATAGAAAACTTCAAATTCAATTCCACTTATTTCGTTGGAAAATAGACTCAATAAGCTTTTCAAACATATATGGCTTAATTTGTAAATTCTTGTATAAAAATTAAGATAATTTTTGTAACTCAACCCTGATGCTGTTTCTTTATAGCTTGCATATCCTTAAGTAAAAATTAGACAACTCTTCATAGAAAACTCGAATTTGACTTCTATTTTTTCATTAGAAAGTAGATTCAACATGCTTTCCAACGATATATAATAATCATAGCAATTATCTATCCATTAATACAAAATTCTATTTTAATTCATTGTTGCAGATCATAGCATCTCATCTAAAAATAGAATTTCTCTTTCAATCTTTAAAAATTCAAATCCCCACTTTCAACCTTTAAACTCCATTCAATAATCATCAATAAATCTTAAGGACACGAAATAAACAAAGCCCAATAATTTACCCAAATAGATAATGAAGATTAATGAAATATTTCATAATAGTTTTTCTCTTAAAACTTCAACTCCAAATAATAAAAATCAACATGATATTTTTTTCTTAAATAAAAAAGGGCATATACTCACTTTTTGGGGATTAACTTGATTGTAGCCTCTGATTTTGAATCGCCAACTTGATTTTTCATATTCTCTAACCCTAAAAAAGATGAGGAAGAAGAACTCCTATTTCTTTTCTATTTTACGAAGGCTAGGTTTTTTTTCATTTGATACTTTAGTCTTTTTTCTTTTACTAATTGGTCTCGTAATAAACTGATGGGCTTTGATATTAGTCTAGCCCAATTATCATTTGTGCTGGGTATCACATTCTCTTTCCTTATAAAAGTTTCATCCTCGAAACTTGATTTACATCTACATCTTATTCCTCTATTTTTGTAATCACATCTCTTGCTGTATGATTGTTTCATTAAACTTTTATAAAGGTAACAATTTCATCTCAAAACTTGTTCTTTCCAATCAACCATTCGAAAAAGATATTTTCAATATGTTAAAGCTTATATCATCTTAAATTTCTAAATACTCATATCCAACCACATAACTTCTACCAAGATATTCACGTAACATAGATTCATCATGTACACTAGACATCAGAGGTGATATTATTCTTTATTTTGAACTTCTTTCACTTTACCAAAAACTTCAGATGTCCTTACATAATACAAACTTAACCTTTCTTACTTTATAGTCCTCGTAATGACCACTTGAAGTTATAAATCATATCTCCAGAGTCTAGTATAATTCTTTTGCTTACTTTAAACCATTGCTTAATCAACAAAAATTTATCAACCATTTGTTTCATAAATTCAAGAAACAAAAGTTTCTTCTTACTCATTTTTATCCCAATAAGTTTGAGATTTAGATCTACTTTCATACAAAACCTCAAAATGAATCATTGAATGTTTATCTTATGACTATTGCTACATAAAAAAAAATTTCTCTTCAAGTCACAAGATAAGCACTACTTAAAAGAATGTTTATCAATGATAAAGCTCCAAAACTAGAAGGAACACAAAATATCCTTATCCCAAAATCCGTTAGTCCTTATTTATTAAAGGTTCATCACTTTCTCAACTAAAAATAACATAACAATTTAGAACTTAAATCAAATCAGGCTTCCACTGTATACTTTGATATTTTCTTCCAATAAAATTCAAACAAATTAACTTTTTTAACATTATTTTGTAACAAGAAAAGCATGTATCTAAAAAATTCCTTGTAATTTGCTTCACACCACGTGTTCATAACCTTAACAACCTTGAAAAACAATATCAATAAATCATTTTATCACTAAAAAGATATCACATGATACTTTAATTTTCTTTTCTTCTTCATTGACAATATAAAATTTTCTATCAATTAACCATTATAAAACATATGAAATCAATGCAACAGATCATATCCATAAATTTACACCATGTAAATTCAAAACATAAATCTCTAATTATCAAAGTTGTCTCCAATTGCGAATATTATTCTTTCTGATTTAATAGACTAATTATCATATAACAATTGATTTTTCATAATTCTCACAAACATTATAATGTCTTAAATTTTCTTTGTACCAAATATATTGCTATCATCTCCAAGTCATAGTCAAAACCTATGCATCATAATCCATAAGTAAAATTCTCTTACAGAATTTAAACAATAAAAACTCCAAATACTTGAATTCACACCAAAAGTATAATTATGAACAATAGCCAAATGCATCACATTATTTCATAAATTTTTTTTCAAACTTCTCTAAAATCAAATATATGCTTAGCATCACCAAGTACACAAAATCATCATTTGTAAGATTTCAACCAATATTTTGCCCTTGTAAAATTCAAACAATCATTTGCACTTGTAAGATTTCAAACAATCATTCTTAACCAAAACATACATATTTTTCTATAATTCAATTACTCATTTAAAACCAACTTCTTTAGTAAATCATTTGGATAACCACAATTTCAATTTTTATCCACAAATTTAATTCTTTGCTAAGTACATAGCCTTGTACCATACATAATAGCTAATGTTTTCCATAAATATAAAATTCAAAGGAATCCAAAGTATACCTCAATTAAAAACTATAACCACAAATTAATCACTTTAGTCATTAAAAAAAATCAGTACACCCCAAATAGGAATTTAATGATCAAACTTCAAATTAATTAAACAAACGTCCAACTCGTATGATCAAACCTTAAATATTTTCTCAATAAAAAAAATGTAGAATCAACTTAAGTGAATATCTTCCTTTACAAATATTAAACTATTTACCACAATTATAACATTTTCAGACTAAATCCATCAAAATAAATTCTCAAACACTATAATCCATAAATAATTACTTCAAAATTTCAACATATTATTTCATTCCAAATCCAATATTCTATACTTTTAATTCCAACAATGTAAACAAACATTCCCATCTTTATTCATGATTAAAGATTCACTTAACACTCATCAAATAACTTCAAAATCTCATTAAGTCGAAGGTCTTTTCTTAAACCCATAAGACCTCAAATAATCAAATCATTCTCCTGAATAATCCTTTAACTCATAAAACATGTCTCATTATAAGTCGCATCAAAAATCTCTTCAACTTATAAAATTGTATTATATCAAAGTAATTATACTTTCTCTTAACTATAAGATCCAAAAGCAATATGTAATTATCAACCAAAATAATTACACCAAGAATCTATCGAATCATTGATTCTTCAAAATTCATTGAAACTTTAATTACTCCAAAATTCATCGAATCATTTACTGACACTCACCGTTATAGTCTATAGATCAAAGTTATGTCCTCAAAAAAAATCATCACATTATCCAGAAGTCATCATTTAAATTCTTAAAAAATTTTACATAGTATTTGGATCATAATCATGCTCATATAATAACTATTTCAATGTAAGGATCATACATTGCGTTCTTAGAAAATCATCATTAATCCAATTATCAAAATCTAACTTCTTAGAAATCTCTAAAGATTATAATTATAGTTCTTAAAAAATTCTCAAAATCATACTATAAGCTTTTTAACATTTCACAAAGTTTAAAGATCATAACTTGAACTCTTAGAAAATCTCTAAGAAACATAACTTAAGCTTTTAAAAAATATATCATCACAATTTACAAATCATAATCTAACTCTTAAAAATTCTCCAAAGATCACAAGTTGGCTCTGATACCACTGTATGTCATGCCTCGAGACCAAGACACAACACGGCCATATTACCTTGAAGTAAACCCCAAAGTAATACGAAGCCTTTTTTCTTAAACATTCTAAAATTCTTCAAAATTTGATATAATCTACTAAGTAAAATCCATATCTTTATTCCAACTAATGATATATCTCTATATATCAAATACAAATCATATAAAATACAAAACCGTTTCATAAGATCTCATTGGCTAACATTGTCTCTAATGACTAAGTAATATTTTCTCTTTGATCTTCTAGCTTTTCACAAGACTAATCATACTTAACATTCATATCATTTGCAAAAAAAAAGAAAATGGGGAATGAGCAAACCATAGCTCAGCAAGTATAGGTTCACACACTTTATCAAATCAAGCATTGTTTTCATATATATCATATAGATCATTCAAAATATTCGTCAAATCATAATGTCAAAACATTTCAAAGATCATCTTTCTATCAAATATTTTGTAAATTCATAAATCAATATAAAAATATGTCAATTCATAAATCATTGCAAAATATACTACCATTCAAATACGTAATCAAACCAAATCATGAATCAATCATTAAAAATTATCGTAAATCATCATTATCATAAATCATCATTATCATTCATTTATCATTAGCTACGGTCACTGCTATAACTCATGACATTGGCCGTATCAACAATTTCATATTTATGATCATTGCTAACTATTTCAACCCCCTAGTCGAGGCCTTATGCTAACTACTATAACCCATTAGTAGGGTCGTATGATCATGTCTTTGTTAACTACTCTAACCCGTTAGCCAGAGCCGTAGAACTAGTTATGGTGTCAATGATCCCACTTTTCAGGGATGTAAAAACGTAGCTATCATAAAATCATTCCTTAAATATAAATTATTTTTTTCATTTCATTCATCAACATGATCCATCATTTATATAGCAAAATGTAAAATAATCATATGCTTGATCCTATTTTCATATATCAAAAATAAAGAAATAAAATATTTACTCATTTAAAAATATACATATATACATAGGTTCAAAAACAAGGAAAGTGTGTTCGATTTTACTTACCTTCTTTCGATTCCACCATTTAGTTTTGCTTTCCAAATAATTAATGGCCTATTCACGATCATTTCAACATGACCCTAATTAATTAACCCATTTGAGGCCACTTATACCAAAACAACTAAGGTAAATAAGAAATAACTCAAGTAACTAATTCTGGCAGCCTGCACTACTTTCACTAAAATGATCATATCTCAAGATATCCAACTCAAAATTAAAATATTTTTAATGTGTTAGAAACTAGACTCGATAAGATTTCTAACCACATATGGCCTATCTCATGGTTCCTTGTGGATTAATTATAACAATTTTTGCAATCCACATCAGATGCTGTTGCCAGACAGCCTGTATACCTTCTAATAAAAATTATGTATTTATTCATAGGAAACTCTAAATTCAATTCCGCTTATTTCGTTGGAAAGTAGACTCAATAAGCTTTTCAAACATATATGGCTTAATCTGTAAATCCTTGTATAAAAATTAAGATAATTTTCGAAATTCAACCCTGATGCTGTTGCCTTAAAGCCTGCATATCCTTATGTAAAAATTAGACAACTCTTCATAAAAAACTCAGATTTGACTTCCGTTTGTTTCATTAGAAAGTAGATTCAACATGCTTTCCAATGATATATAATAATCACAGCAATAATCTATCCATTAATACAAAATTCTATTTTAATTCATTATTACAGATCATAACATTTCATCTAAAAATAAAATTTCTCTTTCAATCTTTAAAAATTCAAATCCCCACTTTCAACCTTTAAACTCTGTTCAATAATCATCAATAAATCTTAAGGACATGAAATAAATAAAACCTAATAATTTACCCAAATAGATCACGAAGATTAATGAAATATTTCATAATTTTTATTGGTTTTTCTCTCAAAACTTCAACTCCAAATAATAGAAATCAACATGATTTTTTTTCTTAAATAAAAAGAGGGCATATACTCACCTTTAGGGAATTAACTTGATTGTAGCCTCTGATTTTGAATCGCCAATTTGATTTTTCATATTCTCTAACCCTAAAAAAGATGAGGAAGAGGAACTATTTCCTTTCTGTTTTACGAAGGCTAGATTTTTTTTTATCTAATACTTTAGTCATTTTTCTTTTACTAATTGGTCTCGTAATAAACTGATGGGCTTTGATATTAGTCTAGCTCAATTATCATTTAGGCTTGGTATCACATGAATCACCTAGTTGCTGGGTTGCTGGTGTTTCCATGTTAAAGGATGTGCAGTTTTTTCATGTTAGAATTAGGTTCATGACTGTTTGGATAGTAGATAATGGAGATGGTGCTAAACCCTCCCTTGTGAAGACTGTTGATGCTTACGGAACATTTGAAAATGCTTACTTAATGGTATTTATGGTTTGGAATATGCTTGTTGTTCTATGTGATCCTTATAGGTTTAAGCTGTTGGTAATGGGAAGGAGGGGTGATGACGTTGTGATGTTTGCCTATGGGATTTGTGATGTTACTATGCCTACTAACTTCAGTGATTTCCAAAGGACAGCAAAAAAGGATATGGGTCGGATTGTAGGATTAGAAGTTATTTGGATTATCAATGAACTTGCTACCGCCTCTCTTGCGTATGGGTTTGTGAAGAAAAATAGTGAAACCATCTTGTGTTTGATCTTAGAGGTGGTACTTTTGAAGTTTCAGTGTTTAAGGTTAATGATGGACTATTTGAAGTGCCTAGGTTTGGAGACACATATTTAGATAGTGATGACTTTGATAAGAGAATTGTTGAGTGGCTTGCTGACAACTTTGAGAGAGATGAAAACATAGATCTTTTGAAAAACAAACAAGTTATTGAGTGGTTAACTAAGACCGTTCAAAAAGCGATAATAGAGTTATCATCTTTGATTCAGACAAACATAAGTTCACTTTTCGTTACTACCACTGTAAATGGGCCTAAACACATTGGGATCACCCTTACCAGGATTAAGTTTGGGGAATTGTGCTTACACTTACTTGACAGACTCACGACACCAGTGGAAAATTCCTTGAGGAATGCAAAAGTTTCCTTAAAAAAGATTGATGAGGTGACTTCTTTTGATGAATCAACTTATATCCCTGCTACTTAGAATGTTGTGAAGAAGATGCCGAGCAAGGAATCTAGCATGATAGCCAATCCAGATGAGGTTGTGTTAGGACTGTAGCTCAGGTTTGTGTCTTAACTGGAGATGTCGTTGATATGGTGCTTTTGGATGTGACATCTTTGTCATTTTGTCTAGAAACTCTTGGTGGTGTTATGATCAAAATCATCCCAAGAAACACTACACTTTCAACCTCCAAATCAGAAGTATTGCCAACAACTATTGATGGCCAGACAAGTGTTGGGATTAATGCACTCCAAGGTAGAAGAGAGTTTATTAGAGATAACAAATTTCTTGGCAGCTTTCGTTTTAATGTTATTCCGCCGGCATCACTCAGAGTTCCACATATTGAAGTCAAGTTTGACATTGACGCTTTGATACACGGCGAGCCAAAGAGAAATGATGTGGGTGAACTCATACAGAGGTGGAACTTATTCAGGCATAAGTTGGGTAAAGAAAGGGTGATTACTATTTAGGATGGGAAAACATTACTTGATGAATTGGAAGTCGTTGAGGGCATGAAGCTTGAGAGGGGCTACATATTACCCTAGTTTTGGAGAAAACATGAAAGCGAGTTTGCATGATTTTGCTGCTCTCACAAGAAAAAAGGTTATAACCAAAGAACTTGGCGTTAACCTTGAAAGGATGGACCTCGACATGCTTGTGTCACGGGTCGAGAGTTAAGGTCCGAACCCGTGCAGCTTCGAGACCCGAACATCCACTCATTCGGCATCTCGAATCAGCCTAACCGTCACGGTTCACACCCTTGTGAGGTATTGTCCACTCTGAACCCCTTAGTCTCACGGTTTTGTTCTACAAAAGGAGCCTCCCAAGGAAGAGGTGTTGTGAACCTTTTTATACCCTAGTGACCCTCCTATTATGTTCGATGTGGAATTCAGAACTCTTCCTTAGGTCTGTGACATTCTCCCTCACCTAACCTCATGATGCCCTCGTCACGGAGGCTGGCCACCCTGCCTACCTCCTTCAAGATGCTTGGCATGAATCGAACGGTTTAGGGTTGGCTTTGATACCACTTGTCACGGGTCGAGACTTAAGCTCCGAACCCATGCGGCTTCGGGATTCGAGCATCCACTTATCCGACGTCCCAGATCAACCTAACCGCTATAGTTTACACCCTTGTGAGGTATTATTCGCTCTGACCCCCTGGCCTCACGGTTTTATCTTACAAAAGGCATCTCACAAGAAAGAGGTGGTGTGAACCCTTTTATACCCCAGTGATCCTCTTATTATGTTCGATGTGAAATTCAGAACTCTTCCTTAAGTCCGTGACACTTGGCCCTTGCAAAAAGGTTACTGTCTCAAAGGATGACACAACTATTGGAGATGGTGACAAGAAAACCATTGAAGAAAGATACAAACAGAGTAGCTCAGCAATTAAATTGAACTCCTCTGATCGTGATAAGGGAAAGTTGCAAGAAAGTTGGCAAAGCTTTCCGATTTTGTTGCTGTCTTAAAGATTGGAAGAGCTGCAAAAGTTGAAATTGGTGAAAAGGATAGAGTTTCAGATGCATTAAATGCCACAAATGCAGTAGAAGAGGGTATTATACCAGGTGGTGGTGTTGCTCTTTGGTACACATTAGAAGAGTTGGACAAGCCACCTACCGCCAACTTTGACCATACGAGTGGCATTCTAATTATACGTGCTCTAAAGACACCTGTATACACAATTGCTTCAAATGTGAGAGTGAGAGAGGAAGGATTTCTTGTTGTTGGTAAGCTGTTGGAGCAATTTAACCTTGAACTTGGGAATGATGCTATCAAGTATGAATATGTTGATATGGTAAAGTTTGATATTATTGATCTATCGAAAGTCATTATAATTGTTTTGATTGATGCTACAACTATGACATCATTGACGGTAACAACTAAAGTTGTTGTCGTGAAGTTCCCAAGGATGCGAAGGATGTTACAGCAGTGCTCGGTGGTATGGGTTTTTTGTTGTTTGATCCTTGAAGACAAGGATCTTTTTCATGGAGGGAGTATTGTTACGGGCCATTCGTTCATTGGACCTAGTCGATTCGGCTATGTGTTTGTAAGGCCTGTTAACAGCAGGGCCCTTGTTTACATTTTATTATTTTACTTTTTTAGTTGTACCACCATTAAAAAATGAGGAAAGCAAGAGGAGAGCTGGTAACCGAGAATCTCGCTATTAGTTAACCATAAAATGGGAGAAATGAGAATTGTACAGTCATTCTTTTGAAAATATAATTTCAATTCCCTTCTTTAATTTCTCGATTCTCTTTCTATTGTCTATTTCTCTCATCTCTGTTTCCTCTTCTTCTTCCTATTGTTCTGTTTTTCAGCTGCAGCACATTGCAGTAATTGGAAGTCACCTGCTGTGCTAAAACATTTCTAAAGGAGCTGCATCAGAGCCAAGAATAGCCTCAATTAGCAAACAAAACCCATCAACATTAAACAAAGGCAAAACGCAGAAGCAGAGAGGCATTAAAAAATGGTTTTAGCAGTAAGGATTTTTTGGGGATCAAACAGAACATAGAAAAAATGCCAATCAAGTTCAATTTCCAGAACCACAATCTGCAGAGACAATCATGAAAATCATACACACGCATTAGCAAATCTCAATAGCAGTTAAGTAGGAAACCATTAAACGAGAACAAGAAACCCATACACAATACCCAGTAAATCCAAACCCAGAATCAAAACCCAACTCGAATCAGCAAAAAATCAAAAAGAAGACATCTAGCAAACCCAAAGTCGAAACATCTAATCATACAAGAAATATAGAGATAATAAAACGGGCCTTTCCTTTCGATTTTTTTTTTTTTTTGTTCAGGTGCTTTGAATCAGGGGCTAGAAGGCTAATGTGAGAGTGAGGGCTCTTCTCTTGGTATCTCAAAGGGTGAAAGAGCCAAAATAGTAGTTGGTTTAGGCTGGTTTGGATTTAGATTTACAAAATTTTAAAAAGATTTAGAAGATTTTGAATCAAGAGAGGAAAAGAAAGGGATGAAGCAAATCGGAAATGGTTTCTTTTAGGGTTTGGCGCCCAACGAGCGTCAGCACTCGATGGGGCACGGTGGTGAACTCGTCGGATTCTGGGATTTGAGCAACTACGGATTGTTTTGTTCTTAAACGTAGAGGCCAAGTTAGAGAGAAGTTTGATAGAGTTTGAGAGTAGAGAAAGCTGTAGCGGACAATGAGAAAGAAAAATCTTTGGCTTTTATCAGCATGTTAAAACGACGCGTTTTGAGTAAATGAGAGCTCCGACCCGCGTGTCCATGGAAACCCGACTAGAGACCCGTCTGAACTACCCGATGGCGAGGTTTCATTTTTTTTTTGTTATTTTCGTTTTTTCTGTTTTTAAATTTATTTTCTGTAATCTGTTTTAAGACTTTAAATTCTGTTTTTTTTTTTTTTAACTTTGATTTTATTTTCTGATTTTTTTTTAATTTTGTTTTTTTTTAATCTTGACTTTTTTTTAATTAATTTAATTTTTAGAAAGTGTAAACATATTTGTATAATATGTTTTCTTATTTTGCATATATGTTGAAATAAATGAGAATACCTTTATATGAAATTCGAGAACTTATATCTTTTCTAGAAATTTTTATAGGAGAAGATTTTTTTAAAATTTAATCAAAAATTTTTTATATAAAGAATTTTCATCAATTTGTAAATAAACAAAAAGAAGGATGTAAAGAAATTGTTTTTCTTTTATAAAAAATTTAATAAATTTAACGATGGAGTCTTTTCAAATGATCAACAAGTTTTTTTTGAATATTTTTGAAATGAAAAAATTTTCTTTAAAGATTTCTTTCTAATATTTACATATCAAAATTAAAATAAATTAAAAATAAAGACCGTTTTAATTAAGGCTTAGATAAAATAATTAATTTAATACTAATTTATGGGTGTTATGGAGTGTTATAATCTTTTTTACACACAATTCTAAAGATGTAGACAAAACTTTTACTTTTTAGAAACCTAGTCAAGCTTAGAACAATCTTAAAAATAATAAATTAAATTAAGTAATTAATCACATCTAAATAAAAAAGATTAATTGTTACTTCATATTTTTATATTTAATGATCAGATTTTTGGATTTAGACATTATGAAAATATTAAAATTATTTTCTCTGAAACTACTAATTTTATGTTATAATTTTTAATTTTTAGTTTTACATATTTTTTATGTTACAACTTAAGTGTCATGGAATAATCAACGAAATGTCTTGGTTTTGTTTTGGTGATTTAGCAGCCTAGATTTCTAATTTTGAGTATATTTGGATTAATAGGTTGCTAGTGGTTTTGAATGCTTTGAGTTCATCAAGTAATTTAATATCCCTTCACTTTTTCATACCCTATAAAATTAGTCTCAATATGTTTAGATTATATATATAGTATATAATGGTTTACCCATTTGGTTTGTAAATTGGGGTAAATAAGTAAATATATATATAATTTCTTTATTATAAATTTTAAATGTGATTTTGTTAGTGTTTTGATTTGTGAATATGATTTTGTCATAATATATTTTTATTTCTATCTATTTTATGAACACAAAATTTACTTTGGAATTATATGCAAAATTTGCTCTATACGAAATTAGTTTTAAGAAAATAAATAAACATTGCTTTTGAATATTTGAGGTAATCTAAAAAAGTATTTTGATTGTCTCCTAGTATGGTTGTGCTTTCGCCCAGCGATCGGAGGTTAAAAATTAATTGACTTAAAAAAAAAATTTTTGTATTGTGCCATCGATTTTAGAATAGTAGTTTTTTTCACCGATTTCAAAATATTGGTTTTTGGTCTGTTCATTGCAACTGTTGAGTTGCTTGAAATATACTTTGGAATCATTGCTACTAGGGTTAATTATGATTTTTGACCTATGCCTCAAAGATTAAGTGTTGTCATAATACGTTACAAAAGACTTATGAAATTTAAGATCTTGTGAAATTTTACTTGTTTTGCTATTTAAGAATATGGTTTTTGAATAAATATGATTAAAACAATAAGATTATCCATTTTTTAATTTTGAATCATAATTATTAATAATTTTAATTCAAATTTTTGTAACATGGTTAATTTTATTGAAGGGACATCAATTATTTATTGAGTTTTTATACTCATTCTTTTTAATTTCTTTATTTTTTTAGATTTTGGTGATTATATCTTCGGGACTTTGTTTTGAGGAGAGATTTGCTTGCAAGTTCTCATCTATCTTTTTATCTTTTTTATAGTTTGAATGTGAGTAATTTGATATCAATTTTATTTAATTTATTACTTAGCTAGGATATTTTTGTTTTTCAATCAAGGTGTAATAAGTAATTTCGGAAACTAAAGATTTTGTAATTGAAAATTTTGGGGACTTTTGAAGTTTTGATTTTTTTTTATTTATTTATTATGATATCGATTGCATAACATACTTATAAAACTCGTCTTATAAATATGGACGTTGTGTCTTAAACTCTTGAGTTTGTGGCATAATATTATATTAATTTATATATATATATATATTTACTTATTGATTTTGTTTTTGGACTATGCTTGGGATAGGGCAGTAAGGTAGCCTTAACATATTGTGGCATGTAATTAAAATTTCTTTTTTATAACGGTCATTATAAATTAACATGACAAAATAATAATTATATTTTTATTAGATTAATGAAATTATTATTAAATTATATTTTTATTATATATTACCATTAAATCATGAATATTTATAAGCTGACATGCTAACAAATTAATTTCATAAGTGCAAGCACATCAAACAATTTTCTTTTTTTTTTGTCCTCTTATCTTTTCTTTTTGGTCTGAGTTATCCTTTTATCTTTATATATATATATATATATATATATATATATATATATATATTAGAATTAAACTCATGCTTCATTGTAAAATTATTTTTTTATTTTTTAAAGTTATATTTTAAGAATGAGAGAAGTAAAATTTTTATATCAAATCTTAATGAATGATAATGTATAGACAAATATAAATGTATTTTTTAATATAAATTATAACTTAGTTATACTCCCTCTGTTTCGTATATTTGTTATGCATTGACTTTCACGAAGTTTAAAAAAAAAATTTAATTTTAATATATTTAATATTAAAAATTAAATTTTACTTTTAATATAAAAAAGTAAAAAAGTTATAAAAAATAAATTTAAAATATAAAAAAAGGAGTTTTAGACTTTAAGAAAATATTTTTTGTTTTTATTTTTTATTTTCATTTTCTAGAAAATAATTTTTATTTTATTTTTTTTTGTTTTCTAAAAATTATTTGATAAATGAAAATAAAAACTATTTTTTAAAAATGCAAAAATAAAAAAATAAATAAAATATTCAATGATATTATTATTAATAGCATCTAATTATAAATATAATATAGATATTAATTAATTAATAACATTAAAAAATGTTCCAATATGATAACTTATCAAAAATAAGGAAAAAAGTAACGTATATATTTTGTTTTCATAATTGTAAACATTTTTTTTTGTTTTTCATATTTCAATTTATTTTTATTTTTGTTTTCTAAAAATTTATTTTTATTTTCAATTATCAAATACATTTTCACTCATATTTTTTATTTTTCAAAAAAATAAAAATAGAAAATAACTCTATTTTTTAAAACCAAACACTACCTTAGATATTCAAAAAAAAAAAAAGAAGAAAGACATAATTTTGAAAAATAACAAAGAAAATGAAATAGAGAGAGTATATAAATATAATTTTTTGTTAAATTAAAATATTAAATAATATATTTATTAATATGATACATATATAAATATAAATTAAATATAACTTTATGTTTGATTATTACGAGTCAAAATTAATTAGATATAAATTATTTTATCATTTTTATTTTAATTAAATTTTTATAAAATTTATCTAATAAAAAATCAAATTAAAAAATCAAATAAAAAAAATTAAAAATTAAAACAATAAAATTAAAAAATACCACGTGAACACCTTACTTTTTTCTTTTTTTTTGATAAAATTAAGTATATAGATAATATATCGGTATGGTTTTGTTTTTTGGTTTATTACTCCATAAAAGGACGAAAATAAAAGGTTTTCCGGGAGGAACCGGTGGGGATAAAGCGCCAATGAAAGGAGCAAAAAAGCAAAAGAAAAGGTTGAACGTGTCATTATTAGGGGCAAAGATTCCCCAAGGCACGTTGGAAGTCGCAAACGCGTCCTATGTCCTTGTCATGTAGCTACTTTTGACAATCCTTCGCTACGCTATACTAACAAACCTTCTCTCCTTTCTTTTTCACTCTTTTTTCTTTTAACTCGTGTATTTTAAATAGGTCGAATATTATATTTATATTTATATTAAATATTTATCATTAATATTTTTGCACATAAAATTATATTTATTTCTTAATTTTGAAAATTAAAAATTAATCGGTAATATGTTATTAAGTACTAACCCTTGATGATAGAAAAAAATTTGTTATTTTTTCCAAATGAAACTTCGTTATTCCAGTAGTATTTGGTACAAGAGTTTTGATGACAAGTTAACCTTTATTCAAAGAAGTTTGTTGACTGTACCAAAAAAAATGTTTATTGACAACTTCAATGGCCGCAAAAGTTGTTATACGTCCCGTTAATGTTAGTTTTATTTCTAATTAATACGCGGACCAAAAAAAAATTAAAAATAAAAAATAAAAAATTAATTAAATAATTAAAATTAAAAATATAATGTCCTAGAAATTATTATTATTAATATTTTTATTTATTTACAAAAAGCTAAATAAATATAAATGAATAGAGTAAATATAAAATAATAACAAAACAATAAAATGAAACAAAAAATCATGTTTTTTCGTCTTTATTTGTTTGTTTTGTGCTAATTTTTACAGAATTTAAAAAAATTAATTTTAATATACTTAATATTAAAATTAAATTCTTTTATAAAATTAAAATTTTATAATTTTTAGTATTAAAAAATAAAAAAATCATAAAAAATAATTTTGAAATATAAAAAAATAAAAATTTTAGATATTTAAAATATGAAATAATTTTAGAACATTTAAAAAAATAAATTAAAAATGAAATAAAACGGTATTATAAATTAATATTTAACCATTGCATGTAATAATTACTACAATAATAATAAATAATTAAATACAATTACAAGGATTAGAGGTGGGGAGCATGGAAAAAGGAGTGAGGAGTCCGGCAAGGACCGCGTTCTCATCCATAGTCTTTCATTATATATACAATAAAAATTATAAAAAAAAAATGAAGAAAAAGTATCGCATCTAACAGTCGTAAAAAATCGGCGATCCCACTCGTCTGAGGGAAAATCGCCAGGCGAGCGAAATGTGCAATCCCACACACTCTATCTGTCTGTAACCATCATTGCTGGTCCTTCCTCCATCTTTCTGTTTTTGAGCTTTTTGGAGAAAGATTCTAATCTCCCTGCTGAGCTCCAAAGCTTCCGATTCTTTTTAAGATTTTACCCGTCACCGTCGCCTTCCTGCCACTCTGGAAACTTTGCCTTCCTCATTCCTTTCTCTTTTCCAGGTAAAATAAAAAAAAAATTCAAAAATTTTTTTTTTGGATTCTTCCTCTCCATTCTCCAGAACAAAGAAAATCCAATAATTTTAATAATGTGGAAAAATGTTATTGGCTTGCAGAGTTGCCAAGGGACAAATGTTATAACAGTGAAAAGGACAAAGAAAGAGAGAGAGAGATCTGATTGTGGTTTAAAGAGATGTACAGAACTCCGTTGCCTGCCCAGCTCTCTGATTCCAACCGCTGTGCCGTCGACATCAATGTCACCAACCTTCGAGCCTATCAAGTTTGGAAAGGAAACAATGTAATTTACCTGTATCTACGATTTCCCATTTTTTCTCCTTTCCTTGTTCTTGCACTTAACAATTAATAATCTGTCTCCAAATAGCTAACTTCAAGTTTAATTAATTTATTCAGAGATTTTGCCTTGGAGGTAGACTTATATTTGGTCCAGATGTCAGGTCAATCTTCCTCACAATATCTCTAATTGTGATCCCAGTTATTTTATTTTGCGCTTTTGTTTCTCAAAGACTCGTTCACGTATTCGACCACCATCTTGGCAATCTCATTGTAGCTATTTTAATTCTCTTAACTGTATATGTAAGTTCTCTTCTTCCATAAATTCAAAACCAATAAAATGTCTTTGTTTCTGGGATTATTCAGTTATTAACATTGTTTTGCCTGTCAAACTAGCTCAGGATCTTATTCTTCTGCTTCTCACTTCTGGAAGAGATCCTGGCATGATTCCTCGAAACCCGCATCCTCCAGAACTAGAGGAAGATGGTTCCACTATGTCTGCGGATTGGCCAGGGTGTCAGAGCCGTGTTGGTGTTCCAAGTATACCACCTACAAAAGATATTGTCGTTAATGGGGTGATTATCAAGGTTAAATACTGCCAAACGTGCATGTTATACCGCCCACCACGTTGCTCACATTGCTCTATATGCAATAACTGTGTGGAGCGTTTCGATCACCATTGTCCATGGGTGGGGCAATGCATTGGGAAGGTACATGCTTCTATATTTAGTTTCTCACCTGATAAAAATTTGGGTTAATTTAATCCTTGTTGAAGTTTCCCTACCAATGGGAAATGATTACAAGGTGCTTGGGAAATGAGTGCTGGTTATATTTCTTCTGGCATATAAGCAATTGCTTTCATCTTCAAAAACTTGCATTTATGGAAATAATGGCGGAAGGCATGATAAAAGAGATGAACTTTTATGTAAAACAATTTACAAGTAACTAACTTCTGACAGGATGTATCTATCTTCTTCAAATTCTTCATGTGAGTCAACTGATGTCTTGCTTAGTACTGAAGTAGTAAAAGTTTTCATTCCAAGTCGCTATTCTCACATATCTTAGCAAAGTAACCAAGTAATTGGATTCATTGTCTCAGAGTTTCACTTACTGATGGGATGATGCTATTTGTCATTCACAAAATCACACATATTGTCAGTCTTTGGTCGGTAGGAACTTTTGCCTTTGTGGTTAACTATGCTGCTCATGGAACTTTCCTATTGTAAACTTCCAGTTCAAGTTTATAAGAATAAGTTTAAGAGGAAGGATTTAAGATAGGTTTCTCCATTTATTATTTATTTATTTTGTAAAGAGAAGAGCATGAGTCTTCAAATGGATGCTATAGATTTAATTGTTGAAATATCTACAATACAGTTGTGCTTGTGAAATGAGCTTTTGGTCCTTTAAATTGAAAACATTGCCTTGCAGCTTGCGTAGACAATGAATGTCCAATACACTGATTCTTCCCTGTGTCATCTGAAATTTTTACTTGAACTATGACTTAGATGTGATTGTTAGGTGATTTCTTGTGTGCATTGCTGGCTTTCATTGCAGGACACTTTATTATCCTCAAGGCTAATGTGTAAAATTTTTTCTTGACAGAGAAATTATAGATTCTTCTTCATGTTCGTGTCTTCCACAACCATACTATGCCTGTACGTTTTTGCCTTCTGCTGGGTAAACATTAAGAAAATAATGGATCAATATCACTGTAATCTCTGGATAGCATTCTTGAAGTCCCCTGTTTCAGGGCTTCTTATACTATATACATTTCTAACTGCTTGGTTTGTTGGAGGCCTCACTGTGTTTCATCTCTATTTGATTTTTACCAACCAGGTTCTGATCTCTTCTTTACCTTCATTTCTTCCATTATAGTCTGTCCTCTCTCTCTGCCTTGCTAATTTTTTGTTTTTGCAGACAACGTATGAGAATTTTCGGTATCGTTATGATTCAAAAATGAATCCTTATAATCGTGGTTGTGTTCGCAACATTTTTGAGATTTTTTTCTCCAAAATTCCCAAGTCTAAAAATAACTTCAGGGCAAAGATCAAGTTAGACACATCTTTCTTTGCTGCCTCAATGTCCTTGGCTCGAACCATGAGCCCAGAGATGCCAAAAGCAAGCTTTGACATAGAGATGGGAAAGCGGCAAGCTGTTGCTGCTGAGGACTTTGAAGAAATACACAGCCAGATTGAGAATGTTGGTGGATTGGAGAGGTGTGGAACACAACCAAGGCACACAAACCAGGGTGACAAAATCAACTGGGAGATCTCACCTGATATACACATGTTGGCTAATGAGTTTGGAATGGAAGACAGTTTCAAGGCTAGAGAGAAAGTTCGCAGGGGCCAATGAAGCTGGTTTCACCTAAATTATAGTCAGAAAGCATAGTAATTATCTCCTAGCCTACTTGAAATTTGCCAACCCAGCTGATCGAAATTGGCAACTGAATAATGTCGCCAAGATATTAATCCATCAGAATGTTGTTTTTACGCTTTATTTGTCTCTGATAGGGAGGAAGATTCTCGTCTGGCTAAGGTGTGCAGGGTTAATGTTGTATATCATACTGCTTTGATAGATGCTTGGGGTAAGTTTTGTGTTATAATAATGTGTTCGTTTGTGAGGATCTGGGTGGGTGTTTATAATTGATTGGATTTGTGAAGGTTAAATTAAATCATCAATGGTAGAAAGGTTTCTTTAAATGTAGATAGAGCTCGGGTCTGTTTCCCTACTTTTCTTGTACCTTTTAGGCCTGAACCCACCCTTGCAGAAACTTGCTTAAACTCTCATGGTGGTGGTATCAGTAATTGTTTCCAGAGTTTCCTGAAAACGAGTTTTTAGTAAAAGATTTCTTTCTGGATTGAAATGGTCATTGATCATGGCAAGGGTGTGACTGACTTCAACATAAGTCTTCGTGGTCCATTCTTCTCTTGTTGGTTGTTTATCTGCGAGAAGAACTTTGCAAAGGGTGGAGGTGTGGTGATTTTTACTTTTGATACAGTTCCCCTATGTATTTATATAAGGTGGAGCCTTGGTCTTGGAGGGCATAATCTTTCTTTTCTATGAACTGCAGAAACACATGTTTCAAAATGAGGAATTTGGAAGTGCTGTCGATCAGAATGCGAATATGAATTATTATTATTATTATTGACTAAATTGGTAGCAACCATAGATTACATCATTTCACTTGACTGCTAAATCTGATTAGCATGGTTATTTCTTTCCGATTATATTAACCAACATTGAAATGAGAACAGTTTGCTCTTTCTGGAAAAAGCAGTCTCAATGTTACAACATCAGTAATAACTCAAAACTGGAATTAGTTCAGTAGTTCACCAGTTTGAACGCAAATTGTTCAAGCTTAGCTGCCCATTGGAGTCCCCAAGTTCATTATGTTTCCGTCATTGCTTCTTTTCTTGCCGACACCCTGATGCCCTGCCCCTTCCACACCTAAGAAATCAACCGTCAATTTTTTACCTCGCATGTACGCTTCTCCCAACAGATTTCCAGCATTCCCATTCTCTGATTGCAGAAAATGAGTATCGGATAACGCAGTTGGAGCAAGAGTATGGTGAGATAATAGATCCCCTGTCTCCAAATTTTTGTCATATATTTCTTCTCCCAGGTACAAGATAATGGTGCTTGCAGCATTCGTTCCTATGTTACTACCAACCATAGGAGAACCTTCCTCGACAGACCCAGATGAGTTCATGATGCTGTTAGAATATCTGGTAAAACCTCGTAGTAGTATTGGGAAAATTGTATTAGCACTGATCTTAGCACCCATTTCTGCAGCTTTTTGTAACAAGGCTGTGGCAGATGTATAAGCAGACCCAATTGCAAGAGTAGATGCCAGTGATGTTCTCGGATTGAAAATTTGATCTAAATTGCTGGACATCATGACTCCAGCCAAGTTCAAAAATGAAGGCCTCAATGACCTGTTCATGTTCTCATTAGAAATCGACAGATTCATCATTGTGTTCGCGTTGGAGCATGGATCAGAATCGGGCATTGATGAAGTGAACAGCTCATGTGGCGGCCTTTGCAAAATTCCTCCTGTGGTGGTAAGGTTACGGTTCAACTTGTAATTTTCCTCGTCAATGGATCACAGAAGGCTCTGTGTGTGACGAAGCTATCCTTCCTGTACAAGGCAAATGGATTTTAAAAAAATTATATCACCCTTCACATGATCCACACACGCAGAATAAGATGTTACATAACTCTTATAATATGTATGGACTGTTACAATGGAATTACTATAAAGCTCTACCTCAAAAAAATTGTGCCACAATCACAACGATATTCTCGGGTGCCACAGATCTTTTTATGTGCCTTCCAATCTGATTGAACAGCATATCGTTTGGAGCACTTATCACACTTCCATTTCTTTTCTCCATGCTTCCTGCAAAAGTGCTTCTTAATGCCAGTCAAGTCACCTAGAGCCCGGCTTGGATCATGATGCACACAATTTGGTTCAGGACATACACAAACCCTTTTCTTAATCTGTGTATTTGTTCTTTGCTTCAACTTCCAAGGCAAGTTATGTCCTCTCCGATGGAGCTGAAGGCTCTGATCTCTTTGAAATCCTTTATGACAGACTTCACATATGTACCTGTTGGTTGCCATTAGAGTCCTTGGAGATAATGCTACAACCTCCGCATCTGGATCTGAAAAATTGCCGAAAGAGAAAAGTTGGTGATTTGACAATTTACCTACATTTTTGAGATCAATATTTCTGGAAGAATCTGAATCAATATTCATGAATCTTATTTAAACACAAATTATTGTCATAATATTTTGCATCTATATATAGGGATTAGACAAATATGAGAAAAGGATGCCTGAGAGTCCTTCAAGATTCCACAAACAAAATGTCAAGTAAGAATACACATCCAATTAGACGGAAAAGAAGTGGTCTTGACTCTTGATTGGCATTCATTGAGAGAATTCTGTTTTATGCAAAAAAAGGGACTAGAGAGGATCATATCAGGTATTAGAAAATACTGACATATATGAAAAGGATAAACAACATTGCCAACACTTACCTCGTGCAGTTATGCTCTGTGGCTATTGTTTCACGAAAAAAATTATCCAAAAAGTAATGCAACTATTTGTTTGAACAAGAGATAAGACAGTGTGCTTGCCTGGATTCCCTGCAAGATTTTTTTTCTTCTTTGAACTTGTGGTGGTAGGAGTTGAACCATCAGCACTATGTTCTACAGGATTGGAACTCTCATCAGACGACTGTGTGATGACAATGCTTGGAAACTGGTCATCTTCTTCAAAATCCTGAACAAAGTTTGACATGTTTAGCAGGCCTTGATACTGATCAATGCTAAGAGGCAGTTGATAGTGTATGCTCAGATAAGGTGATAGACTTGGCTAGAAGACAAAAAGAAGAAGAAATTCCATACCAACCACAATCAAAGACCATGGTCCATGCATTGAAAATTAAAGTGGAAATAGAATTATTCTTTGATAGCAACATCTTTTTATCAAATAATATTTGTTAAGATCATCTATCAATAAAATAGACATTATAAGTTGGTTCTGTTCGATCTGTATGTGACGAAGTAAGTGAATTTTTTGCTAACGCCCAATGGTTTCTTTAGATTACTCAAGCATTAATAGCTACTCTCAGCATTTTAAACACTTTCACTTTCGGGTATCTCTTGAAGTCAAAAGATCGAAATCAAAGTACTGTGAGCTATTGGAATTGCAATTTTAGAGTTGTTATATCTTCAAAACCTGTTCCACGTTTATGTTTTTTCTGTAAGAAGTAGTTGAAACTGGTAATTAATGTGACCAAAAGAGTTAAGACAAATTGAAAAGGACGATGGAGCGGCTGCCAAAGAGAGATCCGTACAAAAGGACAATTTTGCCTTCTGTTTAAATTAATTAAGATGTTATATATGCCTTACCTGCTTCCATGATCCACCTGGGATACCCATCACCGGTTGACATATTTGTGCTCGTCATTCCTGATTGTTGCTTTGCTTTAATATTTGAATGAGGTTAACTGATTTTTCAGTGTTTTGCCCCCAAAAGTAACTTGTTAATTGTTTTCTGATATCTTTATCCAAATTCCAGTAGCAGTTCTTTGTGCTGTTTTATGTCTGGAAAGAGGAAATCATTTCATAAAATGTAACATCACATATTGTTCAAACTGTATAATATATTATCCAATATGATTTCTAAAGTGCATTTTACAAAATACAAAGGTTTAAAAATAGTTTATTTGTGTTCAAGAAACGATATTTGAAAGTTCATAAATAGCATTTGTAAAGAAAAATAAACAAAGGGATTCGAATGCCATTTGAAGGGAATTTGAATGATCAAGTTTAAAAGCAATATTTCTGAAATTTGCCAAAGGCATTAGAATAACTTAAGGCGAGCATTCGAATTCTCTGCTTGATTTCACATTCTATGTAAAAGTTTGCATGTGGCATCCGAATGACATGGCACAGGCATTCGAATTCCCTTGCTGAAAATTAAAAAAAATTATGTTCCTAAGAATAATGCTTCATTTCAAAAGTAGTGATTCTTTACCTAAGGTATGTTTATTCACAAAGAGGTAATTTTAGCACCGATTGAAGCTTATAATTAAAATTTTTTATTAATGTTAATTTTAATACACCACTACATTTAATCTTTCAAAAATCATTTTATTCTCGCTTCCTCTCATTTTGTAGTGCGATCTTTTTTCTTTTTTTTTTTTTTAATTTAAGTATTGTATCGTGTGGATAACGTTTACAAGAATCAATTTACACCTAAGCGAAAAAACTATTATCCTTAAGAAAATTTCATATAAATGCCTTATCTAAGTTTCTTTTCTTCAAATTAGAATGCATTAGTCAATCCCAAAAAGTAACAATTTAAGGAAATATACAAAGGATGTGGTATTTTCTCCAACGGGGCTTATTCAATCAAACCTCATGTTTATGGATTGAAGAAATTTTTAGAAAAAGTAAGAAAGGATACAATTGATGTTGAACCAAAATTTTAAAAAAGTTATTCTTTAAAAATCTGTATTAGTAAATTATGGAAGATTATATTTGGTTGTCATCAATTATTGTTCTTGGTTCTATTTTGAAACAAGATTATTCAAATTTGTTCTTCTAAAATTTGAATTGCAACAAAAGTATGTTCAAAGAACAAAAAAGTAAAGTGGGAAGTCTTATGAAGAGTAAGATACACGTACGATGTATCAAGCTATGAATTAACTTATTGCACTACTTTATGTGATAGTGGTAAGATATGTTTATATCTATTTGATTGAATGCTTATTTCATTATTAGTGATTTGAATATTTATTTTCAAATAATTTTGATTGAAGTTTATTCTTGGAGTGGATAGATTTATTTTTATTAGAATGTCATATAAAGTGTAAATAACAATATAAGAGGGTGAATTGCATTATCTCCAAATTTTTTTTTCAAAAATAAATTTTAAATAAAAGTAAAATGGGAAATTAAAAATATATGAAATATATGAAATTAAAACATAAATAAACAAAAATGAAAATAAATAGTAAGTATATAAGAATCAAACACAAAAATTTATAAAGGTTTGGTCATTCTTTAAAGGCACCTACGTCCTCTTCTTTAACTTTTTGACCCAACCTTTAAATCCACTAGTGAAATGTTATTTTTATAAGATATATAATTTGTATACTTTTAAGGCTCAAGATAGCAAGTTTTTCCCTTTGTGGGATTCTATCCAATCCCACTACAAAACTCTCAAAAGGATACCACACCTTTTGCTTTCTAATCCTCTTAAAATACAAAGGATTTTGCAAACTAGAAAACCTCTAATAGATGGGTGTTTGCTAAATTTAGGAACAAAGATGAAGAGATTATATAATAATAATAATAATTTTGGTTTTAGTAATACATGGTTTGGAATTTTGCTTTTTGAATTCTTTAGAAATGGTAAATCTTGACTTGATATGCTTTGAATGCAATCTCTTATGCTTTAGATGTAATCTCTTACTCCTAAATATGTTGGAGGGCTCTTTTTATGTGGGTTTTTGATTTCTAGTTATTGTGAGTTATTGGATTTGAGAAACAGCCGTTATTTCCTTAAAAATTTGTCTTTATTTGAACTTCCTACAAAAAGAAAATCAATCTTTATGCTTCTAGATTAAAAAATATAATCGTTAAAAATGAGGGGATTGATCCTCTAGCTTAAAAAAATAGGGGAGGAGCATTCTCACTTTAAGGGATCAATTCTCATATCGAAAAAACAATGGAAGAGCATACTAGAAATTGGTGATTGATCCCTTTTTTCAAGTTTGCATATTTTCACATTTTTGACCAAGGAAGTTGATTTTTTTCAAACATATTTTTACTAATGATATTCATTTTAGAGCATGAATTGCTGAGAAAAATTGAGGTTTAACAATATTAGTAATTTTTCAAGAATTAATTAAAAAATAATATCAAGGAAAAATTACTAAATGAATAAATTTAAAAATCGTAGATTTAACTTTAATGTTTTGATATATCAAAACCTTAGATCAATTGAAATCCAACATTGTCATTGTTTGAGCTTTCATTTTATTTTAACTTGATACATGATAAAAATCATGTTCAAGTAAGATAACAAAGAAATTGTTGAAAACAGCCTAAGAATAATTGTGTGAGAAATCACAACTATGATGTTTGATTTGGTGAGTGAATAGACATCAAAGTCCTATAAAATAAAATGAACATGACTAGAGGTGTAATTGGGTTGAGCCTACAAAGTGAATAGCTTGAGCTTGATATCTAATTTGGTGCTCGAAACTCTATTTAAGTTTGATTGAATTTTATTTTTTAGCTTGAACTTAACTCGAGATAAATATTGAGTTACTCGAATTCATACAATTAGACTTATTTATCAAGTAACAACCGAGCTCGATTTTATACTTGACTTCGAGCTTGACATTTTGAGCTTGAAATCGAACTAGAATTAAAATTTTTATAAATATTTTATTTCAATTAAAAACTTATATGTCCAAATAAAACCAAATATTTAAACTAAAAATTACATGAAAACCAGATGATATTTATTCATAAAAAAGAACATTCCATCATACAACAAGATTGACACAAACCCAAAAAAATCCAAGAAAGAAATGATGCATTAAAAAACTCTAAATATTCAAAATGAAGGAAAAACAAACCCAAAAAAAGGATATTTAAGCTAAAAATTCAAGTAAATCATGTATTTAATATATGAAAAAACACGAAAATAAAAGGAAGAAGGCTATAAATCAAACTTAGCTTGAAATTCAAATCAAATTTAGAATGAAGAACGAAGAACCAAGTACCAAGTTAGGATTTTAACTAATATGCTCTGAAACTAAAATCAAACAAAAATTAAACTAAAAATGGCGATTAGTGGGTTTGCCTTCAAAGCAAGGATTTTTGAAATAACTAATGAATACAAGAAACAATATGGAGCAACAATGGAGAGAGAAAAATAGATTTAAAGTGTGAAGCAAGAAAAGAAAAGAAAAAAAAAAAGAGTTTGAAGGAACAGATGAAAGGCATGATCTTAAGCAAAATCTTTTGCTTATAAAAAAATTGATGAAGAAAGGAAAAAGGAAGGAATGGCTAAGTTTGGGAGTGGGATTGGAGAGAACTTAAAAGACTATGGTGCACCACTTGGAGTGGATAGTGGGGAAGAAAGAAAAGATTTTGAAGGTTAGGGTTTGGGGTTTAATATTTTTATACATAAGAGGGCAAAATTATAAAAAACTAATAAAATATTTAAAATATATGTTAAAAAATTTAATTAGATTTGTGAACTACTCGATCTAAATATTAAGATATTCAAATTCAACTCGTTTGATAATCTGAGTTGCTCGATCTTGGTTTGAGAATGATTTATACAAATTCATGTTTTTTTCAAATCGATCCCAAGTAGCTTGCAAGTACATATGTCTCATTTACATCCTTAATAATGATTACACATTTTTCTTCAAATAAAACTTATTAAATATATTTTTTAAATATATTTAGTAGTATTAGAGATTATGTGAGTAGTGTTTATTTCACGCTTAGCACTCCATTTAGTATTGAGATCCACAGTTTGATTAAGAGTTGTCAATTGATTTATTTATATCCCAAGAATAAATGCTTGTTTCAAGGTTATAGTCTTGTTTTTACAAAAAACCTTGGTTTGGAGATAGTAAACAAAATATTGGAGGAATCAAAACTTCAAATTGGTGTGGACAGAAATTCGATGGATGCTATAGCAATTTGTTTGAAGACCTAAAAGCTTGTTGGACATATGTTTGAGGTTATCTTGTGGACTTGAACAATTGATATTTGGTGGAATTTTTTTTCTGTGTTGTTATCTTTATCTTTTCATTCTTATAGAGTTTTTAGTTTTTGAAAATTTGGGGTTCATACATTTCATGTATTTTTTGGAAGTTGTTTTTGTTTCTATTGCTAGGGAGTTATAGTTTTGTAACCATCTGTTTGCTTAATAAAATTTATTCAATGTAGCAAAAAAAAAATTCCTGTCTAGGATAAACCCAATCTTTATTTTTCCATTTTAGACCATCCCCAGCTAGCTTACAGATTAAAAATTTATTGACATGTAATTTTATGTACAATTTTTATGTTTCGCGCTGTCATGCATACATATGAAAAGATACACATAGATTAGTAACCTTGGGTGGTTTATCAATTTTTAAATGATGCAAAACACCATAATCAAACAATTATGTTAAATAAAACAGTTCATACTTATTATTAAAGAAGTAAAGTAGAGTAACCAAAGAATTATGTAATGCAATATAGTCCAAATTGAATACATTTTTAGATGACGATTTATAAAATGCCTAGAAGGCATATTTAATACAATCTATTTCTCATACTAGATGTGAATTTATATTGAAAAATATCCATCACCTTTAACGTAAATAAAATCGTAAAAATAAGTAAATTGCATATCATCATGCATTCCTAAAACTACATGATACAAATCATGGATGATGAATGCCACATACTCATTAGTTAATAAGAAGTTTGAGATATCTAAGGGTTTATCAAGGAGTTATACCTGAGTGGATCGCCTAGTATAAGATCTATGATGATTTTAAGATTCTGTGACAGTGAGAGAACCGACGATAGCAGTCCAAGTGATGAGTTGATCAATGTTGTTGAACAACGGTTGACAATAATGGCAGTGGCAGACCGATCAATAAAAAATTGTGCCAATCGGTGGTCATCAACGAACTAAGGCTTTGAACCGACCAATTTGATGGAGTACTGATTGATGAGTGAAGATAGATTATGGTGTTTGGCTAAGGTTAGGGACAAACACTATTTTAGACTTTCGATAGGTTGATTAGTAATTCAAATGAGGTTCCTGCGTGTATTGGGTGATAGGGAAGAAAAGTTTTAGTGTTGGAAAGGATTTATAATAATGCCTTAATGATGAAAGGCAATTTGTAGCATTGTGGAGAATTGGATTATCATAGGGTTTCAAGTAAAAGTTACAACCGATTGGGGCAGGGTGAATTTTTGATTGCTTCGCCTTCGACCCGATACTGTGACACCCTTACTTTTGCAGAAAAAGGATAATGTTACAATTAACCAAAAACCAATTGTAAAAAAAGAGCATGTTGAATGAATGTAAATCATAATCTAAAAATAAATATATGTGAATGAGTGTTATGCAAAACGATGAGATGTAATTTTGGGACTGGGTTCTTAAATATAAAAAGATTATTTGAAATCTCTAATCTTAAGATAGAATTTAAGTGTGACTATTTATATTTAAAATCTTATTTTTATTTTTATTCTTTATTTAATCTTATTATTATTTTGATTATGAAATTACTTGAAAATTTTTATTGAAATAAAATTTTCTAAATACCCCATCATTTAGGCAGTATTCGAGAACAAATTACTTCACAAAATGTCTTCATACAAGTCTTTAAGAGTTTAGGAATTTTTTTTAGTTTCGAAACTTTAGCGTTTAACTTTTCATTTAGGGTTTGAACTAAAGTTTTAGGGTTTAGGATTTCATTTTGGGGTTTCATTTCAGGATTTGGTTATTTTACGAATTTCTCTAAAATTTTACCATTTAAGCAAATTTTCAAAGTAAGCTCATTTTTCATAATTTTTTAAAAAAATTAAATTTATATAGTTTTATATATTTTATTTTTTTCATTAAAATTTTATTATTATTATTACTATTATTTATTTATTTACCCTTTATTATTTTTATTATTTTTGTTTAATTTCCTTACATTCAAGCAGAATTAAAATTTCAAAATACAATTTTAAATCTCCTCCAACAACTAGGTAGGGTTGTCAAAATCCTTTTTTCTTACTGAAGCTTTGTTTGTTAATAACATTTTAAGAGATCTTTTTTTCTTTTTTAAAAAAAGCAAATTATGACAAAAATGCATGAATCTAATAAATTAACATAAATATGCTAATTAAAAGGTTAATCCATATGCAAAGTTATTAAACAATAAAAATCAAACATAAACTAAAACAATTATATATTAGTAACTACAATAAAAAAAATAAAAATGCAAAAAGCTATTTAAACATTCACATAATCTAAATTTTTTATTATTTAGATTTTTATATTTACTATTATTTATTATTTCTTTCTTATCCACTTGTTTGTATTTATTATTGTTAATATGTTATTTTCACAACCCCTAATCATGTTCATACCGTGACTACAAGCCAAAACAAGAAAACAAAGACACATCAAGGTACCCTAAGTACAACCATTACCGTCCCCGCCTTCCTTGAAACACTAGCTTTCACCCATTTATGCTATCTTCTCTCATCTGTTTAAAGTTATGGAATATGAAAAACAAAACCCCCAGCTTTTAAGATTACATGCCTCGAACCTATATTTTGAGAAGCTCCTTTTTTTTGTTTTCAAAAGTCATTGGGTTCCCCTTATCTTCATGAAATCATCCATTATTAGTGTATATTAAAAGAACTGATTTATCTATCCCAGTCATATATACCCGAAAATATGTATGATAAATGATATAACTTTAACCTTTGCAAACAACATGAAGAATAAGGAAAAACTAATCTATCAATGCAAACAACATGAAGAACAAGGAAACTAAAGTATCAATACTAGAAATCATGGATAAAAAGACTAAAGCCTTAAGCTTTTACCTATTCTTTATGCAGAAGAGTCCATTAGATATGAATCAAATAAAAGTCTTTGTCGTGACAGTAACCCCACATGCAAAGAAGCAAACAAACCCACGAGACAAGGGGCACAACACAGGATGAAATGCAAAGCATGGACAACAAACCATACATTTTTTCTATGCTTCTTCTAGTCTATTTTTCGTTGATCTTTTCGGACCTCCACTTTTGTCTTATGGTTTTTTACTGACCTCTTGCTTCTTTTTTTTATGCTACTGCCGTCAGCTTTATTTTTGTTAGCTACCAATCTTTTGTAGTTTTTTCTTTTTTTGGTTTTGCTTCTTTGTTACTGATTCGCTATTCTTCTCTTCCCCTTTTTCTGTTGTTTTGCTGCCACGAATGCCTACTGCCTTCACCATTTTTGTTCCTCATTTCTTTTTTTTTCCTACCGCTAGCTGCCAGTAGCTTCTTCCAATCCCCTTTATTTCCCCTGCTACCAATTTTTATTTTTAGTTAATTTTTTCTTGGTTTTTTTTGCTACTTCTTCTGCTGTTGCCCGTCCCTTCTGGTTGGTTTCCATGAACTTTCTGGTTGGTTTCTATGGGCTTCCTCCTTTTTTTTTTTTGTTGCTTCTTTTTGACAGCTGTTTCTCAGTCTTTTTCTCTTATTTTATTTTGCTTAGTTTTCTTCATTTCTTTTTCTCCTTTTTACCTTCATTTTTTGTTGCTGTTAGCCACTATTTCTTCTGTTCTCTTTTTTTACTGCACCTTTTAATTTTTTCCAACTTCACGCGTCTGCTTCCACGACTTCATGCGGCTCTTCATTTTTTTTTTTTTTACGGTCGCTTCTCCCTTTCACCGTTTCTGCTTTGTTTTCTCTCCCTTGTTTCTCTGTCGTAACTGTGCCTCCCCCCTCAGTTTTTTTATTTTCAGTTTTATTTCTCTTCACGAATGCCCCACATTCTTAGCGCATGAAACATGTGGTTTGCAACTTTCATGGTTCTAGTTTTTCAGTTTTGCCATTTTCACCCTACGTCCCATGCATGATTCACCTTTTACGATTTTTCTTGCAGCAACCATTTTCCCCTTCATACATGGTTTGGCTTTCATTTTCATCTAATATGGCCGTATAGGCCTTTTCATTTTTTACCACATCTTGGGCCTTTAACAAAAGCCCAATATTTTTTGACCTTGAATTTATTTGGGCTTTTTTTTTATTTGCTTAATTTGTAGTTTCATTGGCCTTTCAAGCTTTATTATTTATTATTTTATTATTTTATATTTTTTGCCAACTTTTTTTTTACATTTTTATGTCTTTTTATATTTATTTTTTATATTTTTTATTTGATTTTTTTTGTTTAAGGGCAAACAATGGGCCATTAAGGCTTTTTAAAAAAAAAATCTTTTATCAAGCTTTTTATTGGGCCATTTTGGTATTCATTCGGGTTTATGTAATGGGTTTCATTATAGAGCTCAAATTGGGTCTCATCTTAGAGTATTTAAAAGTAGATCATGTAATGGGCTTGGAGAGTGGTGATTAAGGCCCAATTACAAAAGTTTGCTTAGATAAAAATGATAAAATACTTTAGACAAAATTAGGTGTCTACAATTATCATTTTTTATATATTTCTGAAGATCAAAAATAATTCAAAGATATAGACAAAAGTTTTGTCCAAATGCTATTTCCTAAGGCAAATTTTTTATTTTGTTTGGATTTTTTGGTTTATTATTTTTTTATTATATGTTTTTTTTCTTTTGCTTTTTCTTTTCCTTTTCTTGGTCAGATTTTTTGCTTTTTTAGTCTTTGTTTCCCTACCTCTTTTTTGCTTGAATGCCCTTTTTCTTTTGTTTTTGTGTTTTTAGTTTCTTTTTTCTTCCTATATCACTTCCCTTCATAAAAGCTTTCCCTTTTTGGTTTTATCATTTAGTTTTTTTTTTATACTTATGCCCTATGTTCCCAAACTCCTATTTATGCAGTTTTTCAATTCAGTTTTTTTCATGTAATAACTTTTGCATGGTTTCCTTTTCTGTTTTGCATGTGGCTTTTACTTTCAAACAAGGTCGAATAAGCCTCTTTTGGTCTTGGTCTTGCTTGATGGCCTATTCGAGTCTTTATTTTATTTGGATTTCATTTTTTAGGCTTTATTTTTTTAGGCATTATTATTTTTTATTTTTATTCATTTTTGCGCTTTATTTTGGTTATGGGCTTTAGCCATTTAGCCTATTGGACTTGTGATTAGGCCATTTTTGATGTCATTTTTAATAGCTCACATTGGGTTTTGAAATGGGTGTTTTATTCTAGGCTTTTTATTAGACCATTGAGACTTTCATTTGGGCCTATACAAAGGGTCTGACTATAGAGCCCGCTTTAGGCTTTATACTAGAGAATTAAAAATGGATAATGTAATGAGTTCAAAAAATGATGGCAAGCTCAATTATAAAAACAAGCTTGGTTTAAAACAATAACATATCCCAGACAAATTATGTGTCTATAGTTGCCATTTTTTGTATATTTTTAAGGATTAAGAATAATGCAAAAACATTAACAATAATTTTATCTGGATGCTACTTCCTAGGGAAACTTTTTCTCTTTTTTTTTGTTTTGAATATTTTAAAGACTTGACCATTTGGAAATGAATTAAAAAAAAAAACTTCTTTTACTAAAGGCTCCATAACTGTTAAAAATAAATTTAAAAACTCATTTAAGAAAATGATCAATGACTTTAGAAAATAAAACAAGAGATCATGCTTGAAGGTCTTACAAATCTCAACACTAGAACAAATTTAGCTTACAAAACTTATGAATATTGTCTGGAGGACTTAGAGATTACACCCAGAAGTCTTATAAATCTCAATATCAAAATAGATTCATCTTAGAAAATTTATGAATCTTGCCCGAAAGACTTAAAGATTATGCCAAGAGGTTTCACAAATCTCAACATCTATGAATGCACTTTTAAAGAGGTCTTAAAATTTTAAAATTTTAAAACATTCTGCCTAAAGGATTTACAAATTGTTCAAAATTTTACCTAGAGGTCTTGAAAAAATTTTGAAGTTTTGCTTGAGCATCTTGAAAATCCTTCAAAAATTTAAGATTTGGCCCATAGGTATTTGGAAATCATTCAAAAATCTAAAATTTTGCGTGGAGGTCTTTGGAAATCATTTAGAAATTTAAGATTTTGCTTGGAGATCTTTCGAGGTCATTTAAAAAATTGAAATTTCACCTAGAGGTCTTTGAAAATCTTTCGAAAATTTAAAATTTTGCTTGGAGGTCTTGGAGATCATTCAAAGATTTAAGATTTGCTTAGAGGTATTTGAAAATCATTTAAAAATTTAAAGTTTTGTTCAGAGGTCTTGAAAATAGTTCAAAAATCTAAAATTTTGGTTAGAGGTTTTGAAATCATTCAAAGATTTAGAATTTTGCCGAAGGTCTTGGAAATCATTTAAAAATCTATGGTTTTTTTTTGGAGGTCTTTGGAAATCACATGCTCCTTATCCTAATCCTAATTCTAATCAATTTTAGGGTTTGAAATATTTTTACTTCAAAATTTTCACTTTTTATTTCAAAAAATGTTCACTATTTGTTTAAAACTTCTTATCTTTTAGATTTGAAAATGCCCAATATTTCAATTTTGTCTTTCAGAAGTGTTTCACACCATTGCTTGAGTGTTTTAAATTTCAAAAAGGTAAATTTTCTCTTTCTTGCTTTATTACCCAAACTTTCGCAAGTATAACCATGATGCAAAAGACTATTTAAATGATCATGCAAATGTACACTTTACTTCAAGCAAAAATGCAAATGAATACTCTATGTGAATATACAAATATCTCCTCTCATATGCAAATGCAAATGTCTTTTTCCAAATGCAAATATTCCATACAAATGTAAACTTCTATCCTAGTTATATAGATGTATTGCAGTGATACAAATGTAAATATATTTTTTCATAATGCAAATGCAAACATGATGATGTACATGAAAACATCCTTTTTCTCATTTTTTTGGATCTTATTTTTGCTAATTTCTTTTTGCTGATCCAATTAGCTTTTCAACTTTCCCTTGAAAGGGTCTCTTCTTTCATTTTCTCATGTTCTTTTTTTTATGCCTTCCTTTATCTTCCTTTTGATCTATTTACCCATTTCTACTTTATTTTTTTAACATGTTTTTCTTGTTTTTACTTTTATGTTCTACAAGTTTTCATAAAATCATGTAACATGTACCATTCAATATACAACATGTGTTTGGGTTTAACAAAAAGACACATCACCATTCTTAAAAACATTTTTTCTTTCTTTTCAACATCATTAATTATTCCGTGAAAAAAAAAAAAACCTTTTTCTTTCTTGAATACAAACAAGTCTAAAGATTCTTACATTTCAATAATTTTCTCAAACATGATTTTTTTATTTTTCACAAAAAGTGTGACTGGTTATTCAAAAATTTCTAAAAAATGGTTAACAAAATTTGTCCCATATAATTAAATTTTTTAGTCAAAGAGAATGAAATATCTAAACAAATATTACTTCGAGAGTCTCTTAAAAGTTAGCATTCCCTACTAGAAATGAAAAATGTAATGTTTTTCTTCAAAAGCGTCAGATGGTTCAGCATGTGAAAGCTTCATTTCTTTTTTTTTTTAAAGAAATCTTCTTGACTAGAAGGGCATGAAAGAGATGTACACTTATCCATGCAAGCTCATAAATGAAATATAAGTTTGTCTAAAAATGAATCCCTTGAAAACCAAACATTTTTGACATTTTCTTTAGTTTCCAAATGTGACATTTTGATATATGTCAAGGTTAATTATAAAGGCTTGAGATTTTGAAAAGTTATTTGGGAATGAAAAAAATGTTAAGATTTTCGAAATCCCCTTTTTAAAACTTTTGGGACTTTGATATTTAAATCTTTTAAAGCATTTAGGTTGCCTTTGGTCAGTACCAAAAGTGGCCTTGAAGGTTCAAAATTTGCTCTATATTATTTTTTTGCAGGGTTTTCATCCTACAATCATATTTATCTCTTTCTTTTCATCTTATTTTTTTCTTCTTCTTTTTCTTATTTTTTTCTTATTTTTTTTCTTCTTTTTGTTCATCTTTTTTTTTTTGTTGATTATTACACCATGCATTCAAGAACTCAAACTTATCCAAAATGAACTAATGTTCAAATAGATAATTAGGTGATAAAGAGAGGTAAAAAAGGGTTCATGTGTTTAATGGTCATTCTTCAAAGAGAAGCTCTTCAATTTTAAGAATTCGTGCTTGATCTGATATAGACTTTTATTGGGATATAATATATATCAAAGTTCAGGGTTTAAAAAAAAGGATAAGCCCAAAATAAATATTTAAAGGTGATTAAACCAAGAATCACTTTTCATTTGAAAGATTCACTTTAAGATATATTCTTTATCATTTTCTTGTACTTTCATTCCATTCATTTATGTTTTTTTCTTTCTTTTCTTTTTTCTTTCACTTTTTCCTTTTTTTCTCTTTTTTTTTTTTCACCTAATTTTTTTTTTCATTCTTTGTTTTTCTTTTTCTTTCTTTTCTTTTTTCTTTCACTTTTTCACTTTTTCCCTTTTTTTATCTTTTTCTTTTTTTTTTTTCTTTGAGTGGATTCAAAACTTTTAAGAACTATTATATTATACCTTTGCCTTTAATAGATGGGATTCCTTTTTGGACATCACTACTTTTAATCCTTAAATGCATCCCTTTTTTTTCCCTCAGTGTGAAGAGTGATCCTTAGTTAGGGTTTATTTTTGAAAGAAAATTTATCAAATTCAAAGAGATAGCAAGGGATAAATTTTTACATTTATGCAAGGATGATGAATGACAACCATTTATCATTTCAAGCATGATCACTTAAATTGAAGAGCAATTACCTTTGGAAAAATGAACTTGAAGAAAGATTGTCATTTTAAAAGGTTTCTTTTTTGTTTTTGAATTATTGGCTTTCTTGACTTTTCTTTTGGTTTTTTCATTTTGGGCTTTTTTTTGTATCTTTTCCAAAATTTTTGGATTTATTAGGTTTTTACTTAGATTTATTCAAATTTCTTAAATGCATGATGCCATAATCATTTGCCTTTTTCTTTTTTTTTACCTTTTTTTCTTCTTTTTTTGGCATGTCTCGCATAATTCATACATTAATCCACTTTGCTAGAAATGCAATTCATGAAAGATACTTCATTTTAACAAACCATTCGTAATGATAGTTATTACAAGAAAGTCTTATCTGGAATGAACTCATTTAAGGTATCAAATAATCCAAGTCACTCCATAAAAAGAGAATGAATAGGTCGATCATTACTCAAGTTATCTTAAGGACAGTGAAGTCTTTTTTTTCTGATCAACGTGCCACCAAGACACATGTGCCAAGTCAATTTTGAGGTAAATAGCTAAAAGGTTAGTAAGTTTGAGGTCATTTTACAAGACTTAGAGTAGCTTAAAAATTTTGTAGCTATAGCGTAACATGACACATCAATTTACCATATCTGAATTCTTAAAAATGTCATGTTTGTATGATCTTCTAAGAACCTTATTTCTTTTTTCATTTTCAATTAGTTGTTTCATTGTTCATTGCCTTGAAAAAGAATATCACCTTTTGATATTATAACATTATCAGATGAAGGTAAGGTTCACAAATTCAAGTTTATGGCTTTTAAAAGGTCATGGCTGATGAATGAAATCAATTGAATGATTTAAGAAATGATATTTTAGGTATTTGAGAAATTCTTAATAGTGATCACCAACTCATCCAAGACTCAAACTTTCCTTTTATTGCAAAAGAAAATTCCTTTTTCCTTTATTTTTTCTTCACTATTTATTTTTTCTTTCTTTTTTTTTTCAAGGCACTTTTCATCTTATGATTTCATAAATTAATTATGTGAGGCTTTTATTCATAAAAACAAATTTTAATTTTATAAAAAAACTCCAAAGCATCTATTTCTTTCAAAATAAATTCTAACAAGATTAATCCAAATAATTCCTAGAGACACCCTACATATGTCATACATAAAATAACAGGTAAAAGGTATAAAAAAAAATCATCCTTTCTTAATATTTCAAAACTTGAGACTTCTTTTCACATTTAAACTTCTCACAGTTTGTGATTGGATGGAGTTAACTTTCATTGTTCCATAAGTTCTAAAGTTAAAGTACTACTCTTGATGAGATCCTTAACTTTTTGCTTCAACTGTCTACTTTTTTCAATCGAGTGGCCAATTGCTCTCATATGATAATTACACTTGTTATTATGATCATTACTCTTTACCGATGGATTTGATGTTATTTTTTAAGGCACATGAGTGAGGTAGTGGCCTTCTATTAGCGAAGGTAAAAGGTGAGAAATAAGGGTTAAAAGTTTCTTTTGATCATTTCTTAGTCTTTTTTGGTTTTTTTTTTGGTTGAGTGGTAGGCTTAAATGTACGAACAAGATCGTGAGTGATCATTTAAAGATAGAGATTTGCTTGAAAGCCCAAATGTAGGCCTGGTTGACAAAGATATGAGCTTTTATAGATATTACCTATTATAGAGAAATGGGGTTGATGAAAAGAATAAGGATTGCATGGGATAAATTTTTTAGATAGATGCCTCTCAAGTGTGACTGTTTACACCCCCTTCATTCTTTTTTGATGTACTTTTCTTTTTAACATCAGTTGTATCTTTCAACTTAATCTTACCATTCTTGATTACATTTTTTATATTTTCCTTGAAAATAACCATGTGAGCAAAGTTTGTAGAGACATTCTTTGTCATTTTTTCGTAATAGGGAGTGTCTAGGGAATTGACAAACAAAACAATAATTTTTTTCTCTGTTAGGGATGGTTGTATTTAGGTCATCATGTCTCTCTATTTGCATGCATACTTGTTGAAAGTTTCGACTAACATTTTTTTTATGTTTGGCAGAGAACCTATTTGGCACCATATCTTTAGCATGCATGTATTGCGTTATGATGGTTTTAGCTAAATCTTTTCAAGAGTGAACTTTACTTCGATCTAATTTGGCATACCACCTTGTTGCAGATCCAATGAGACTATTTTGAATATAGTGAATCAATAATTTTTCATTATAAGTGTGACTCGCCATCTTTCAATAGTATATAATGATATGAGTCAAAGGGCATTGGTCCCATCATATTTTTCAAAGTTTGGAACTTTAAACTTGGTTGGTATGACAAGATCAGACACCAAACTCAATTCATTAACATCAATATTTTCGTATACATCATGCCGCTCAATGGCTTTTAACCTCTCTTTCAACAAGTCATACTTGTTTTACATCTTTGTATCATCTACCAACTTTGGTAACCCCTTTAGGTTCTCTCGTTCTTTTGAGTCATCTAGGTTAGGTATTACAATGGTATCATAAAGAGTAGACCCAAGATTAACATTTATCTAAATTAGGAATGGTCTAGTAGAAGTACCAGTATAAGTGTAAGCTGGTGATTTGCTAGCGATGCTTATGTAGTATGAGAATTCTAAGCACAGAGATGTGGGAACCCAGGTGGGTTCAAAGGTTCCTTAACAGCAACTTTTTCCCTGATCCTTGATGTTTTAACAATTCCTTTTCTTTTTGAGAACCCTGACATTATACACTTTAACTCCATCAATTGTCTTTCTAAGTCCTGCCATATATCTATAACCCTTTCCCTTATCTCCTTTTATGCCTTATCAACCTTTTAAACCTGGTTGTATTCTTTTCTTCCATGATTTGAGAATTGCACTCGGTATTATATCTGTACAAACTTGATTTCTTTGACTTCACTATCCTTGAACCTTTATTCTTTTTTCATGAATTAGAACACAAGGTATAATATCATGATTATTATTATTATTATTATTATTATTATTATTATTATTATTATTATTATTTTATTTTTATTAACTTTCATGTATGAAATGAATGTAATGTAATGCAAATGTGATGCCAATATGATGTATGCAACAAAATTAAAGACTATACAAATAAAATAAATCAATAATCCAAAAAAATAAATAATAGAAACAACATAGCAACCATATAATACAATATAATATATATAGTATCTTAACTTGTTATTTTCTAACAAGGTGGCATGGCCCTACCATAGACAGACTTCCTATGGCTCGCAATATGTTGGGTCAAGATTTATTCATCTAAAGGTTCCCAAATTAAACCTTATATCATCGTTCATTATAGACTAACAAGACACACCAATCCTCATCTATTATAGGTTATAAATGAAAATAGTTCAATCTAAGAGGAAGTGTTTCACTAGCAAATGCAGAGATTATCACCTCACGAGAGTGTAGCTATTTCACTTCCTCCTAATAAGGACGAAGCCTAGGTTTAGAGCTCATGTATATAAGTGAATATGAAAAGTGTACAAAGTAGTATATCAATCAAAACAAAATAAATAAATTACAAATAACAAAATAAAAATAAGATAATAACTAAATGTAATTTATTTATTTATATAAATATATATGTTTTTAAAAAATTAAAATAAAGGAAATTAAATTAAATATCAAATAAAACCAATTAATTCCAAACTTTCGATAGCATATGAGTAATTTTTTTGGCCTGACTCTCAAAATGTCCTTAATGGAGTCACACAACTATCATAACATATCGGTTTGAAAATTTGATCGATAAACGTAAGAATTTAAAATCATGAAAACACAGGGAGTTGCCACCAAACTTTTATAAGGTGTGATTGGTCACCCAAAAATTTTTTATCTTTTTAATAAAAAAATAAAATGGGTTTAAAGTTTATTAAAATGATAATTTTAGTCTACAAAAACAAAAATAGGCTTAGGGGTCGATTATGCATGGGGAATGATTAGCATCCCACTATGCCTCTAAAATTGGTAACAATTAATCATGCGCTATCTATAGTTTTAGATAAAAATAGTTTTTATTTAAAATTTAATAATAATTCCCCTTTTTTTAAAGAAAGAAAACCAATTAAAAATTTTTATTTAGAAATATTGTAAAAATCTTTAGATTAAAGAAATATCTTATAATTTTCTAATATCTGGCAGAATCCAAAGATAATCTTTTCAATTTGAGATTCTCCACAAAATGCCATTAAAAATAAAAACAACATTCTTTGCAAGTGATAACTATCGGTAACTCTCCAACATCTAGGCAGAGTACCAAAAATTATCTTCCTCGAAATACTTTTTTAGTTTTGTTTTAAAATCAATTTTCTAAAGAAGCTTTTATTGTAATAAAAATGAAAATGTTATTATTAGCCATAAACATCAATAATAAAAACAAACATATAATTACGTAATAAATGCAAATATGTATGTAAATATATGCCATAAGTAATGAAGAGATGCGACTTGGGATCACATCTTTAAATATAAAGAAAGCACCTAAACTTTTCAACTTCTAGGTATAGTTTGTGTGCGACTATTTATCTTTAAAACCCTTTTTTATTTTTTATTTTTATCTAATCTTATTATTATTTTGATTACGAAATTGCAAGAAAATTTTTAATGAAATAAATTTCCTAAATACATCATCGTCTAGGCGATATTCGAGAGCAAATTACTTCACGAAAGGTTTTCATACAAATTTTGAAGAGTTTAGGATTTTTTTTGAGCTTTTGGGACTTTAGTGATTAAATTTTCATTTAGGGCTTGAACTAAGGTTACATGGTTTTGTTTAGGGTTTAGGGTTTCATTTAGGGTTTCAAGTTTGACATAAGATTTAGGGTTTCACTTAGGGTTTCAGGTTTCACCTAGGGTTTCGAATTTCATTTTTAGGGTTTTGTTGATTTATGAACCTCTCTAAAATCTCCAACATCTAGGTAGATTTTTCAAACAAGCTTGTTTACGTAATTTCTTTAAAAAATTAAATTTTTATAGTTTTATATATTTTATTTTTTTCATTAAAATTTTATTATTTTTATTTTTTTATTATTTATTTACCTTTTATTATTTTTAATTTTTTGTTTAATTCCCCTACATTCAAGCGAAACTAAAATTTGAAAACATGATTGCAAATCCCTTCTAACATCTAGGTAGGGTTTCAAAATTTTTTTTCTTGTTGAAGCTTTGTTTGTTAATAATATTTTAAGAGATCTTTTCTTTTTTTTTAAATGCAAATTATGATGAAAATGCATGAATCTAAAAAATTAACATAAATATGCTAATTAAAAGGCTAATGTATATGCAAAGTTATTAAACAATCAAGATCAAACATAAACTAAAACAATTATATATTAGTAACTACAATAAAAAAATAATAACAATAATAATGCAAAAAGCTACTTAAACATTCACATGATCTAAATTTTTTATTATTTGGATTTTTAGATGTATTATTGTTTATTATTTCTTTCTTATCTACTTGTTTGTATTTATTATTGTTAATATTGTTATTTTCACAACCCCTAATCAAGTTCATACCATGACTACAAGCCAAGAAGAGAAAACAAAGACATATCAAGGTACCCCAAGTACAACCATTACATCTGCACTTTCTTTGAAACACTTTCACCCATTTTTGCTATCTTCTCTTATCTATTTAAAGCTATGGAATATGAAAAACAAAACCCCTAGTTTTTAAGATTACATGCCCTAAACCTATGCATTGAAAAGCTCTTTTTTTTTTTCGGTTTCAAAAGTCATTAGGTTCCCTTTATCTTCATGAAATCCTCCATTATTAGTGTATATAAAAAAAATGATTTATCTATCCTAATCATACCTAAAAATATGCATGATAAATAATATAAATTGAACCTTTGCAAAAATATAAAGAACAAGGAAACTAAACTATCAATACCAAAAATCATGGATAAAAATACTGAAGCTTTAAGCTTTTACTTATTCTTTATGCAGAAGAATCAATTAGATATGAATCAAATAAAATTTTTTGCCATGACAACAACCTCACATGCAAAGAAGCAAACAAACCCACGAGACAAGGGGCACAACACAAGATAAAATGCAAAGCATAGGCAACAAACCATACCTTTTTTCTATGCTTCTTCTGGTCTATTTTTCCTTGATCTTTTTAGACCTCCACTTTTTTCTTATGGTTTTTTATTGACCTCCCACTTCTTTTTTTTTTTTATGCTACTATCACCAACTTCATTTTTGTTAGCTATCAGTTTTGTTTCTAGTTTTTTTTTTTGTTTTCTTTTTTCGCTACTAATTTGCTATCTAATGCCTGTGGCCTTCACCGTTTCTATTTTATTAGCCTTGAATTGGTTAATAGTTTTGAATTGACAAAACAAAATTTTGCCTAACTTGAATCGAACTTTTCTAATATTAAATTGAACATTTTTCCAGCCTTATATCTTGCCAAAATTCATTTAGGAATTAAAACAAAGTAAATTCTCAAAAGAAAATAGATTAAGGCATGTTTTGGATAGAAGGGATCAATCCCCTTCCTTACCCGATTGATCCCCTAGCCAAAGGGATCGATCCATTTTTCTTTCAGTAGCTAAAGTCATAAGAATTCATTAAGAACCAATCAATCCCTTCCATGTAAGGATTGATTGGTTGGGGTTTAGACTTACCCGATCAATCCTTTCCTTAAAAAGATCGATCTATTTTTTATATAGAATGCAATCCTGGGTTAAAAATTCACAAAAGAGATTGATCTCCTCACATAGCGGATCGATCCCCTAAGCATTAGATTAATCCCTCCCTTAAAGGGATCGATCTATTTTTTATACAGAATGCAATCCTAATTTGAAAATCCTTAAAAGAGATCGATCCCCCTACATAAGAGATTGATCACCTAAGAATGGGATCGATCAAGTATGTTACTTGATCAATCGGGTAAGCTTTTCAAGGCACGAAATTGGGCTTTCACATAATTGATCCAATTGATCCCTTATATGAGAAGATCGATCCCTTGATGCTCAAAAAGCCCTAATGACTAGTTTTTGTTTGATATTTTACAAGTTTGAAGTATTAAATACAAAGCAATGGCTATCTACTCCTTCTTACATATAAATGAAGGCTTCCACTACAAATCACAAGTATGAAAAACTAAGAAAACGTGTTGCCTATACCAATCATCTTGTTCAAGCATTCAAACTAGTTCAAAAAAGAGAAAAGTGCAAAAAATCCTTTTTGTATCAAATTTTCTCTAAATTCTCTTGTCAATATTGCTTTGTACTTCAAGTTAGCAAACACCCAACCTTAGAAAGGTTTTTTAAGTTTACATAACACTTCAAAAATTTTGTATTATGAGATTGTGAGCTTAAGAGGTAGGATAACCCTTAAAAGTTTATGGTGTTGATAGTGTAAAGCTTTGAGAAGCAAGGTTCTAACTTTTAACATATAGTAGATTGAACTATTTGGTAAGTGAGGCTAAAGAAGAGGACGTAGACGCCTAAAAAAAAGACCAAACTCTTATTTATTATATTCATTTTCTTAGATAAATTATTTTATAGAATTTATGTTATTAAGTATTGATTTTTTAAAATTTTATTATCAACCAATTCACCCCCTCTTAGTTTATTTCAAGTTTTTAAGCTAACAATTGATATCAAAGTTAGTACTCTTCTTTGTAGGTCTAACAACCCAAGAGTGATTCTAAAAATAGCTTAAAGAAATATGGTGATTAATGCGAAATAACCATCCTCAAGTTACAACAAATATAGTGGGCACAAGAAGTGTGTCTCATGGCAAATAAAATAGTTGCTACATCTCTTGGAAGTGAAGGCCATTCAATTGTAAGACCTCTTCTTTTTGTCAATGACAACTACTCCTATTGAAAGACTAGGATGAGGTTGTTTATTCAAGCAAATAATTATAAAGTTTGGAGGGTCATTGTAAATGGTCCTCAAATTCCAATGAAGATAGTAGATGGTAGAGAAGTGATCAAGCAAGAGAGTGAATGTGATGAAAATGATATGAAGATGACTCAACTCAATGCCAAAACAATGCATACATTTTTTTGTGCGTTGGGGCCTAATGAGTACAATAGAATTTCTTTATGTAAAAATGCAAAGAAAATTTGGGACAAGTTAGCTATCACTCATGAAGGTACAAATCAAGTGAAAAAGATAAAAATTGGCATACTCACTCATGATTATGAGTTATTCAAGATGACACCAAATGAAATCATTAGTGAAATATCACACCACTTCACTGACATTATTAACGATTTAAAGGCTCTTTGAAAGACATATTTAAATATGGAAATGGTGAAAAAAATTCTTAATAGTCTACCAAAAAGTTGGGAGGCTAAAGTGATAGCCATTGAAGAGTCTAAAAATCTTCACACACTTTTTTTGGATGAACTAATGGGTTCTCTCCTTACCTATGGGATAAAGCTTAAAAGTGGACAATAACCAATCAAGAAAGGTGGCATTACTCTAAAATTGACTTTAAAGAAGATGAAAAAAATCTTGGATAAGAAGAGGATGATAAAGATGAAGAGATGGCTATGTTTGCAAAAAGATTCAAGAAGTTCATAAGGATGAATAAGTCTTCAAATAGAAAAGGATCACAAAGGAAAATAATTAAAAGAGAATTAAGTAGAAGAGAAAGAGAGCAGATTATTTACTATGAATGTAACAAACCGGGTCATATTAAATTTGATTATCCTTTATGAAAAAAATGAAACATGACAATGTCAAAGAAGAAAGCAATGGTTACAACATGAAGTGATAGTGACTTCTTCGAAGATGAATCAAATGAAGAGGAAGTAGCGAATCTATGTCTCATGGCTCTTGATGAGCCCAAGGTAACTTATAATCCATATGATTTAAATTCATACACATTTGATGAATTGCAAGATGCTTATGATGAATTAGCCATAGAATTTGAGAACATAAACATGAAATATAAGAAAATGAACTTTTAACTAAAGCAAAGGATGACTTAAAAAAGGAAATTTAGCTCTTAAAGTTGAATGTCAATGATTTGACTAAGAAAAATGAAAATTTGCATAACTTATTTTTTAGATTTTATATAGGACATCAAAAGCTCAATGACATGCTTGAAACACAAAGAGCATTCTTCGATAAAGATGGATTAGGCTATAATGGTGGCAATAAAGAGACTCATTTAAAGAATTTTCTTGTTAAGCCAAATGATTCATCTAGCATATATGCATATTGTCATAAATTGAGTGATTTTATATAATATTATTCCTTAAGGAAAGTCATTTATAGAGGTAAGCTCATTAAAAGAGTGTGGATTCCAAAAAAAGTTAGCACATCTCAAGATGAGATTACTAAAGTGAAGTGGATTCCAAAAGGCATAAAAATTGTTAGTACTAACACTCAAGGACCAAAGAAAGTTTGGGTACCAAAAACAAAAATTTAATTATGCTTTCGTAGGTGGATGAGCATTGTTACAAAGCAAATTCAAGCAAGAGCAATCCATGGTACCTTGATAGTGGATGCTCAAAACACATGATCGGAGACAAGACTCTTTTTAAAGACTTAAAAGCTAAAAATGGAGGAGATGTTACATTTGGTGACAACTCTAAAGGCTAAATTGAAGGGATTGGCTCCATTGATAATAATTCTTCTACTACTATTGAAAATGTTTTACTTGTAAAAGGACTCAAGCATAACTTACTTAGTATTAGTCAATTATGTGACAAAGGACTTAAAGTTGTGTTTGAATCCATGTGCTGTCAAATGATTGATATCAAAACTAACAAACTTGTTTTTGTTGGACATTGTCAAGAAAATTTTTATGTAGTACATCTAGATGATCTTTTCTCTAAAAATGTTTGTTTTATGGCTAAAAAAAAATGAAAGTTGGATTTGGCATAGAAGACTTGGACATGCAAGTATGCATGTAATTTCAAAACTTTTTCAAAATGATTTGGTTGTTGGCTTGTCGAAATTGAAATATGAAAATGACAAAGTTTGTGATGCAAGTGCTCAAGGAAAACATAAAAAAATCTCTTTCAAACCTAAGAATTATATTTCAACTACTAGACCTCTTCAACTACTTCATATTGATCTTTTTGGTCCTACTAGGACAATGAGTCTTGGTGAAAAACAATATGGGTTTGTTATTGTTGATGACTTTACTAGATTCACATGGATTCTCTTCTGGCATTCAAAGAATGAAGCTTTGAAAAAATTTATCACTTTTAGCAAGCAAATACAAAATGAGAAAGGCTATTCAATTTCTAGTATTAGAAGTGATCATGGAAAAGAACTTGAAAATCTTGGCTTTAATGTGTTTTGCAGTGAAAATGGTATTAGCCATAATTTTTCTGCTTTTAGAACTCTTCAAAAAAATGGGATAATAGAAAAAAGAAATAAGACTTTAGAAGAAATGGCTAGAACCATGCTTTGTGAAAATAATTTACCTAGATATTTTTAGACGGAAGCCATAAATACTTTTTGTTATATTATAAATAGAGCTATGATTAGGCCAATTTTGAAGAAAGCTCACTATGAACATTTTAAAGGAAAAAGGCCTAACATAAGTTATTTTCATTTTTTTGGTTGCAAATGTTTTGTTTTGAATAATGGAAAAGATGATCTTGGAAAATTTGATGCAAAAAGTGATGAAGGGACTTTCCTAGGATATTCTTTGAATTCAAAAGCCTATAGAGTCTTTAATAAAAGAACATTAGTTGTTGTTGTCTATACATATTATCTTTGATGAATCTAATCCACCTTCAAGAAAGGTACGACTTGATGATGATGATGTAGGTATACTTCAAGAATATATCAATGATGCATCACATGACATTGAGGAGAACATTCAAAAAAAAGTTGATGAGTTTCTAGAGGAGCCACAACATATAGAAAAAAAACCAAATCACCATAGAGCAAGGAGATATGTCAAAGATAGTGAGATTATTAGTGATCCAACTTAAGAGGTAAGAACTAGATCTTCTTATGATGTGTGTAATTATGTTACTTTTTTATCTCATATTGAACACAAGAATATAGATGAAGCCTTAGGAGATAATCATTGGATATTGGCCATGCAAGAGGAATTGAACCAATTTGAAAGAAGCCAAGTGTGGAATCTTGTACCTAGGCCTAGTGATCACCTTACTATAGGCACCAAATGGGTTTTTAGGAATAAAATGAATGAGCATGGCAATGTTATTAGAAACAAAGCTAGGTTGGTAGCTCAAGGGTATAGTCAAAAAGAAGGAATTGATTATGATGAAACCTATGCCCCGGTTGCAAGGTTAGAAGCCATTAGAATGTTGCTTGTATTTGCATGTTTCAAAAATTTTAAGCTTTTTCAAATGGATGTCAAGAGTGCATTTCTAAATGGTTTTATAAATGAAAAGGTGTATGTAGAGCAATCTCCCAGTTTTGAAAATCTTAAATTTCTAAATCATGTTTATAAATTGACAAAAGCGTTATATGGTTTAAAACAAGCTCCTAGAGCTTGGTATGAAAGATTGTCAAATTTTTAATTAAAAATGGTTTTAATAGAGAGAAGGTTGATATTACACTTTTTATCAAAAAAAAAAAGAAAAGACATTCTTTTAGTGCAAGTTTATGTTGATGATATCATATTTGATGCTACTAATGAAGTTATTTGTCAATAATTTGCTAAGACTATGCAAGGTGAATTTGAAATGAGCATGATGAAAAAACTTACATTTTCTTGGGATTACAAGTAAAGTAAACAAATGATGATACCTTTATTAATCTAGCCAAATGCATTAAGGATTTGCTCATAATGTTTGGATTGGAAGAATCAAAGCCTTGCTTAACACCTATGAGCACTTCAACAAAACTTGACAAAAATGAAGGAGGTAAATGTGTTGACTCTAAATTACATAGGTCTATGATTGGTTCATTGCTATATCTTACTGCAAGTAGATCGAATATAATGTTTAGTGTACGTTTGTGTGCTAGATTTCAATCATCACCTAGAAAATCACATTTATCTACTATCAAAAGAATTTTTAGATACCTTAAGGACACCCCTAATTTAGGATTATGGTATCCAAAAAGTTCATCTTTTACTTTACATGCCTATTCTGATGTGGATTTTGGTGGTTGCAAAATTGATAGAAAGAGCACTTCCAATACTTGTCAATTATTTGGAAATATGCTCATATCATGGTTTTCCAAGAAACAAAATAATGTTGCTTAATCCACAACCAAAGCTGAATATGTAACAGCCGATAGTTGTTGTGCTTATGTTTTGTGGATTAAGCAATAATTGGAGGATTTTAGAATTACCATAGATCATATTACCATTAAATGTGATAATGCTAGTGCCATCAATCTCACAAAAAATCTAATTCAACATTCTAGAACTATGCATATTGAAATTAGGCATCACTTTATTAGAGATCATGTTCAAAAAGGTGATATTGTGCTTGAATATGTTGATACCTTGCATCAATTAGCTAATATTTTCATAAATCTCTTGATAAGGATAGCTTTTATGCAATTAAAGGAGAACTTAGTATGATGAATGCTCTTTGAAATGAATTTCTTGATGGTATGATGAATGCTGCTACCTTGATTGATCAAATGTATGTTTATCTTGAATTTTTTTTAAATCTTGTGTATAATTATATGATGCATATTTGAATATTCATGTTGCATGGTTTTTATTTAAAAAAAAAATTGCTACAGGCAAAATTGATCGATCCCCTTTGGATCGGATCGATTGGTTATTCTTTCGGTAACCAAATTTAGGGAAAATGTTAAGGAACCGATCGATCCCCCTTGGACTAAATCGATCGGTTCTCTATCTAGTAGCTAAATTAAGTGGAAAATGTGAAGAACCAATCAATTACCCTTATGGACTTGATCGATTAGTCCATGGCAAACTATACCCAATGATCTCCATTTATAACCAATCAATCGGGTCACGTAAAACTAGCACTATGCGCATCATTTTGGCCTCTTAAATTCGGGCCCTCTCTCCTTCTTGATTGATCATTCCAGCTCTTTGTCTCTTCTTTTTTTTCTTCAAATACCTTCTCCTCAAACGCTAGAAATTCTTGCTCTATTTTCTCTCAAAATTGATCTCTCTTAACCAAAATCTTTTGTAAATTACTTCATTTCTATTTGGTTTTTTACAAAAATCATCCTTAAAAATCTTCAAATCACACAAAAATTTTTACTCATTCTTCTCACTCTAGAAAATTGATCCATTTTTGAAACTACCACATTCATTCAATCTTCTTGCCTCTCTCAAACATTTTCTACTACCTATCATCTACAATCACTAATTTTTCCATTAATTTCACACAAGCCTACCTATTTCAATCCCATTATTGTTATGGCTCTAAAGACTAAAAGAAATGTTGGAACAAGGAGAAATCCTCTAAGGGAGGCTTCTAGTTCATCAATAAGACCTTCATTCAATCAAAATTTTATCAATCCTAATGCTTAGAAGAGATATGAGAGACATTTTGTGTATAAAGAAGTGAAGCATGGAAGTATAATCTCTCTTGAATTCCTACAATCTATTGAGTTCTCTTATTTATATGCATTTTAGAGATTTAGGTGGATGAACTACTTATGCATGGATGGAATTTTGTTTAAGAATCTAGTTAAAGTGTTCTATAGCAATGCTACTTGTATTGAAATTGAAGGTTCTACACATAGATATTATACTAATAGATTTAGAACCTATGTGATGGGTAAAGAAATTATAGTTAGCAAGTAATTTTTAGCTAAAGTATTTATGCTAAATGATGAGAAAGACACCAACACTAGGTGTGACTTGTTGAAACTAGCTCAAGATATATTTAGAAATCACAATTTAAGAGTTGCTCCTACTCAAGCCACTAGACTTTCAATGCATGATAGGTTGTTACACCTTATTGTCACTTATGTATTGGCACCTTTTGGCACGCAATACTCAACCATTAGGAAACAAGATTACTGACAGATGTATAAAATCAAATATCAAGAAAAACCCAATTTGATGCATTTTATTTTTGGTGATATGATGATGGTAATGCAAAATAGAGACTACACCTTAGTTTATGGGTTTGTAATCAGTAATCTTTTAAGAAATTTGAACATTAATACTATAAGAGATAAAGAGATTGTATTCAATGATCCATTTAGAATTCTTGATGCTCTTACTCTACATAGTATGAGATATATTCAAAATGCAATAGGCTAATGGGTTTAGAAAAATTGATATTGGGGCTATGCAAAAAAAAAAAAAAAAGAGCATGAAATCTCAAATATTCCTGATGCACCTCAAGGAGAACCTTCTACCCCACTATTTGATACCTAAGGAGCTTTAGAAATGTTTATGCTTCAGATAAACAGTCTACATTCAGTGGTTGGGATTATGAATTCTTGATTGAAAAACATGGAAGTGACTCAAAATGAGCTAGTTTTCTAAGTTTGCCAAGTAAAAGTTGGTACTGAACAAATCTGATCTGCACAATAGCAAATGGTGTAGCACTTTCCTCATTCTTTTCATTCTCCACCTTTTCCTCAATGATCCATCATAATGCCATTCCTCATATGTTTTCCCACATGCTTTTTTTTATGTTGTAAATTTTTCCTTAAAAACTCTTCGCATTATAGTATCTTATCAAACTTCGGTATTTGATATTTATATTAATGAAATATTTATTTCATTTTCATTATGATATTGGCTATATCACTTTGAAATTGTGGCTTGTGATATTGGTATATTGCTTGATATTGAGATTGGTATGAACTTAAGTTATCAAATTGAGTTGATATGGCTTTGAACTGATTGCCATTTTCCTTTGATTGACTTCATGCTTTTTGCTATGACAAAATGGGGGAGAGGCAATGGTATGAAAAAATTCTATTTGATTGATGATCTTGATATTCCTTTTGATGATATTGACATTGTTTTTGTTTTTAGTTGTTTTAAAATCTCTTAAAATTTCTTTATGCTTAAATTCAGGGGGAGCTTATTTTTTAAATGGAAAAATGTTTTTAAGCAAAATTTTCACTTGGTTTTGTCATATCAAAAAATGGGAGATTCTTAGCCTTGAATTGATTAAAAGTTTTGAATTGACAAAACAAAAATTTGCCTAACTTGAATCAAACTCTCCTAATCTTAAATTGAACATTTTTCCAGCCTTCTATCTTGCCAAAATTCATTTAGCAATTAAAACAAAGCAAATTTTTGAAACAAAATGGATTAAGGCAAGTGGTGGATAAAAGGGATCGATCCCCTAAGGGAAAGGATCGATCCCCTAAGGGGAGGGATCAATCCCCTCCTTACCAGATCGATCCCCTAACCAAAAGGATTGATCCATTTTTTTCCAATAGCTAAAATCATGGGAATTCATCAAGAACCAATCTATCCTCTCCCTGTAGAGATCAATTGTTTAGAGTTTAAACTTACCTGATCAATCCCTCCTTTAAAGGGATCGATCTATTTTTTATACAGAATGCAATCCTGGGTTAAAAATCCACAAAAGGGATTGATCCTCTCACATAGAGGATTGATCACCTAAGCATAGCATCGATCCCTCCCTTAAAGGGATCGATCTATTTTTTATACAAAATGCAATCCCCATTTGAAAATCCATAAAAGTACATAGAGGATCAATCACTTAAGAATGGGATCAATTAGGCATGTTACATGATCAATCGGGTAAGCCTTTTAAGGCACAAAATTGGGCTTTCATATAACTAACCCAATCGATCCCCTATATGAAGGGATCGATCCCCTGATGCTCAAAAAGCCCTAATGATTATTTTTTACCTAATAGTTTATAAGTTTGAAGTATTAAATGCAAAAGCAACAACTATCTACTCCTTCCTATATATAAATGATGGCTTCCACTGCAAATCAAGAGTATGAAAAGCTAGAAGAACTTATTGCCTCCACCAACCATCTTGTTCAAGCATTCAAATTAGTTTAAAAGAGAGAAAAGTGCAGAAAATCTTTATTGTATAAGTTTTTCTCTAAATTCTCTTATCAATATTGCTTTGTACTTTAAGTTAGTAAACTTTCAACCTTAGAGAGGTCCTTTAAGTTTGTATAACACTTCAAAAACTTTTTATTGTGAGATTGTGAGCTTAAGGGAGAGGATAACCCTTAAGAGTTTATGGTGTTAATTATGTAAAGCTTTGAGAAGCTAAGTTATAATTTTTAACACATAGTAGATTGGACTTTTTGGTAAGTGAGGCTAAAAGAGAGGGCGTAAGTGCCTAAAAAAGGATCAAACCTTTATAAATCTTGGTGTTTAATTTTTTATCTCTATTTTTTATTTTTAAGATTGTTAGTTTACTCTCATTTATTATGTTCATTTGCTTAGATAAATTGTTTTACAAATTTTTTGTTTATTAAGTATTGATTTTTGAAAATTTTATTATCAACCAATTGACCTCTCTCTTGGTTTATTTCAAGTCTTTGAGCTGACATGTTCCACTTCCTTTCTTTTTTTTCTATCCCCTATTACTAGTAGCTTTACGTTCCAATCTTTTTTTTCTTTGCTACTTGCTGCCAATTTTCATTTTTGGTTTATTTTTTGTTGGTATTTTTGCTGCTTTTTCTGCTACTGCCCATCCCTTTTAGTTGGTTTTAATAGGCTTTCTCTATTTTTTTTGTTGCTTTTTTTATCTCTACTCAATTTTTTTTATCTTTTTTTTATTTTGCTTAGTTTTATTCATTTCTTCTTCTCTTTTTTGCCTTCTTGTTCTATTGCTATTAGCCATTTTTTCTTTTATTTTTTTCTTTTTCTTTCTTTTTTTACCACACATTTTAATTTCTCTTACTTTACACTTCTGTTTCCATGACTTCACACTACTTTTCAGTTTATTTTACAGCCACTTCTCTCTTTTACCATTTTTATTTTGTTTCTTCTCCTTTGTTTTTTTGTCATAACCGTGCCTCCCCCTTCATTTTTTATTTTCAATTTTATTTCTCTTCATGAATGCCCCATGTTCCCAACACATTAAACATATGATTTTTAGCTTTCTTGGTTCCATTTTTGAGGTTTTGATGTTTTCACCCTACGTCCTATGCACGGTTCCCCTTTACAATTTTTCTTTCGGCAGTTGCTTTCCCTAATGCATGTTTTGGCTTTCATTTTCATGCAAAGAAATCTAATAAGGCTGAATATGCCTTTCCATTTTGGGCCATATCTTGGGCCTTTAACAAGAGCCCAATATTTTTTCAACCTTGAGTTTTATATAGGCCTTTTTTTTATTTGCTTAATTTGTAGTTTCATTTGGCTTTTCAAAGTTTATTATTTTTTATTATTTTTTAATATTTTTTGCCAACCTTTTTTTAACATTTTTAATTTCTTTTTGTATTTTTTTTATATTTTTATATTTTATATTTGGTTTTTTTGTTGAAAGGCCAATAATAGGCCATTAATAGGTTTTTAAGAAAGTAAGTTTTTTTATTGAACCTTTTATTGGGCCATTTTGGCATTTATTTGGGCCGTTACAATAAGTCTTATTATGGAACCTAGATTGAGTCTTATCTCAGAGCATTTAAAAGTGGATCATGTAATGAGTTCAGAAAGTGGTGATCAAGGCCCAAATATAAAAACAATCCTGGAAAAAAATGATAAAATATCTTGAACAAAATTAGGTGTCTGTGCCTATAACACATTACTACTAAGTTGGATGTAATGGAAAAAAAAGTTTTTACCATGACATCTATTGTTTTTTTTCCCTTTTCAATCACCGATTCTTCATAATGACTTAAAGCAATAATGTAGCGTGAACCTTCAGGCAACCAAAATTGAGTTATTAACCAATCTAGACTGAAATATTTTAGCAATACATAAAATATTTCTTCAATCATTTGAAAATTCCATTGGCAATTAAATTAAAATTTATCAATGTCTAATCCATAAATGTATAAAGATAACATATAAAAAACCTAAAACTAAAGTGCATAATTACCCATAATAAACAAAAAAAACTTAAAAGATGAAGACCTTTTAAAAAAAACAATAAAAAATAAAACAACATACCTTAAGCTATAAAGAGTGAAAACTTTTACAGAACAACATACTTTAATCTATAATTTTTTATCAAGAAATTAGTCAAAAAATAATTCAAATTTGTTGTAAAATAATAATAAAAAAAAGATAAAAAAATATGAAGGAAAGAAAGAGATGAAAAAAAAAGGAAGTGTTAATGAAGAAAAAAAGAAAGACAAATGATTTGGTTAGAGAGAAAATGATTAAATTGAATGAAATGATAGTAATATGAAAGCTTAAAACTTTCAGAGCATATTAGGTAAAAGCAAATCTAACATGCAAATGTAATAATTACACATAACAAATAAGATCATATGACCACTATACCCTATCATATTGACATTTAAGAAGATTAACTAATTTTTGAAATATCCATTAATTAAAAATATTTTAACCTAAAATGTGATAAAAACCTATGAATGAAAATAACAAAAGAGAAAAATATTCTTAACAAATAAAAAACATCCTTAATACCCATTTTGAATAAGTGTATGATGTTTGAAAGTAAAATCATATATTTAAAAAATAAAAAATTTAATAAACAACCAACCAAAAACTGACAAAATGTCATCAAATTGGAGTTGCTGATTAATAATGTAGACACCTAATTTTATCTAGATCGATTTGAATTTGTTTAAATTTAAGTTTGATTTTAACATTTTAATTTGGATCAGATTATGCATTTCAATTGAATTAAGTTTGTTCGGAGTTGTTTCAAGTTAGTCATTTTTTTTATCATTTTACATGGGCTAAAGCTTAACCTAATTTAATTTAGGTCAATTTTAAAATTAGATCATATGGGCTTAAAAGCCCAAAGTTCATGATTGAATTTTAAAGCTTAAATTTTGAAAATTAAACTTTTGATTTTAAAGCCCAATTTTAATTTTTTTTATTTAATTATTTTTGTTATTGATAAATTATAAGAAACGAAATATTAAAAAAAATCATTTGCCATACCTCAGCTTTCTCAACCTCTCAGACATTTCTCTCCAGATTGCTTCCCACTTCCAACTATCTTTTTTCCCCTTTTGTTTTACCCTCTGGTTCCTTAACACAAATTAATGAAATATTCCAATCAACCAAATCCATCAAGCTTCTCTGCCCCATACTAATAATAATCCAAAATTTTAGTTTCTAAGCCTCCTTTATGAGGACCTTATCTTAGAAAGGGGAGAAAACAATTGAAAATGGAGAATTCACAAAGAGTATAAAAAAATAAAAGGAAACCTCTATTTATGAAAAAAAAAAAACCCTCAGCCTCACAAACCCTAATCCATGGCCAATTCACAATTTATAACACTAGCACCAACCTTTGCCCACATCAACACTAGTTACATCACTAACATGATCACCTATTTGATCGACCCTTGTACATGCCTAACCCTCTATTACCACAAAGTCAAGCTCCACTAAAATCTCATCTAGCACCTTGCCCCTGCACGTATCAAGCCCCTACATGCACTAGCCTCTACACACCATTATAGCATTGCTCTCACCAACGTCCCCCTTATCCCTATCGGCACCACCAGAAAGAAAAACACCTTAATAGAAACCCATCCTAAATTACCCACCACCACCAAAAACCCCTACCAGCACTAGCCTTTACACACCATTATAGCCTTGCTCTCACCAACATCCCCCTTATCCCTATTGGCACCATCAGAAAGAAAAACACCTTAATAGAAACACATCCTAAATTACCCACCACCACCAAAAGGTCGAACACCACCTCTAACTACCTAGACACTTTTACCAGAATAAAAAAATAGAGTTAACCAAAACCCATTTTACTTACCAATCGAAAATCACCAAGAAACCCATAAAAAAATAATCCAAAAAACAACAAAAAAAGAAGTTAAAAAAGAGAAACCTAGTAGTAAAAAAAGAAGTTAAAAAAGAGAAAAAAAAAGGGAAAGAAAGAAGGAAGCCATTTTTAAAGTTGAAAAAGCCATCGACAATGGCAGCAAATAAGGGTAGCAACAATGGTGAGGAGACTTTAGGATGATAAAAAACCATGGAAGGGTAAAGGGGAAGGAAAAGAACAACATATTTTAGTTTGGGACAAATTAGACAATGGAGGAAAGATTTATAGTGGTTTGAAGTTTCATGAATCATTATTAAGATTTAGGACTTTCAGCATTGATTTTGGAAAAACAGAGCTCGGATCTGTGAAAAAGATAAAATGATGAAGCTATGGTGAAATTTTGGGACAAAACGGGAACTAGCCAATGGCAATCGACAGTGGTAGAATGGTGGGTTGGTCAGGTAACAAGTAACTACAATGGCTTTTTTTTTCTGTTTATGTTGAAAGAGCTTTGATATTTTTTGGAGAACGAAGAATTAAAATGATTTTAGAAAATAATTAGCTTTTACAAAAAAAGAAAAATTTTAAAAATTGGGTAGCTGTGAACCATTCTAGAAACGAACCCAACCCGGTCTGACCTAGTTCAATTCAAGCTAAACTTGGGCCTATCATATTTTGATCATCCTTCTTGGTGGATTTGGTTGCAAGCCCAAGACTTTGTTGGGTATAATTTCTTTCTTTCAAACTTCATCATTTAATGCATTTTTATGAGCATACATATACATGTCCAAATATAAGAAAAAATGCATGTCTTAAAAAATCAAATAAATTTTGTGAAATCAAAATTATGAATGCTTATATTAATGTTGTATCTTTAAATTTGCTAATGGAATAATTATTATCATTTCTTGAAAAATGAAAATATAAAATAACATTTCTAAAAAATGATTTTGGAAACCCTACTTAGATGTTTGAAAGAATTTAAATCATAGTTTGAAAGATTAATCTTCTCAAATTTTGCTTAAATGTTGGAGAATTAAGGAAAACTTTTCTTCGCAAAAAAAAAAATAATAAATAAAATTTCTTTCATTCTTAATTTTCTTTTAGAAAGGAAATGATGATATAAGAAAATAGGAAAAAGAAAAAGTAAGATTAAATTTGTATAAGATGGACCACATTGGTCGTTTCATTTTCTTTTTAGTTTGTATTTGCATCAATCATTTGTCTCATGTCACATTCAAAATAAAACTTCTAAGGAAAAGAGGAACTATGAAAACCAAATTTGCTTCAAAAGTCCACCTAAATGTTAGGAATGATTGAGGAAGTTTGAGTTATCAATAATTCCAATTTTTCATAGAAACTCTAAACCTAACCCTAACCCTAATCCTAAACTATCTAAATTTGAAATCCTATCCACATAAAACATTCCAAAATTCAAGGAATTTACATGAAAATGTCATATGAAATAATATGTTCTTGAATACTACCTAAAGGATAGGGTATTTAGGAAATTTTGTTTCATTAAGTTTTTTGTATAATTCATTAATGCAAAATAATAATAAGATTAAACAAAAAAAAAAAAGAAATAAAGACAAGATCTTAGGTATAAATAATGACATCTAAGCTTTACCTAAAAGTTGGAAAGTTCAGGTGGTCTCTTTATATTTAAAGACCTAATTTTAGAATTGTATTTCATCATCTTGCATGACATTCATTTGCATATATTTACTTTTAGATTATTGTTTGTATTCATTTCACATGTTTTTATTTGTAAATTATTACTATTGTTTCTCGGTTAACTGTCGCACCATGTTTTTTATTTTTTTTGCATGAAATTTTTTATGAAAAATTTAGTTCAAAAATATAGATTTGAAAATAAAACTAAAATAATATTCTAAGAGAAATAATTCTTGGTACTACCTAGATGTTGAAAAATCACCAGCAATTATCATATTTAAATAATGTTATTTTCATTTTCAAGGAATGTTATGGTGAATCCTAAGTGAAAAGAGTCAATATAAATTATGCTTAAATATTGAAGAATTTAAAGGTAATTCCTTAACCTAAAGATTTTTATAATATTCTTAAGCAAATATTTTTAACAAAATCGATTCCTTTTCAAAAAGTAAGGGGAAGTATCATTAAATTTTGAACTAAAATCAATTTTTATCCAAAACCAAAGATAGCACATGATTAATTTTTACCATTTTTAAAACAAATGTTATGGGAGTGTTAATCCTTCCTCACATGTAATCATACTTTCAAACCCAACTTTGTTTTCGAAGACCAAAATATCTTTTTTATAAACCTTAAATTATTTTTTCAATTTTATTAAAAAGATAAACTTTTTTGGTTCCTAATTACACCTAACAAAAAAAAAAGATTGGTAACAACTCCCCTTGTTTTTCAAAACTTTTAAAATTTTCATCTAGCAGTTTCAAAAACTGTTATGACAGCTTGGTGATTCCACTATGAACCTTTTTTAAAGTTAGGCCAAAAAATTAATCATACGTTATCCAAGTTTTGGATTTAATGGTTTAATTGGTATTTAATCTTAATTCCTTTCATTTTAATCCTTTTGAAAAATAATGCATATTAGTTACATCCATACTTTGATTTTGTCATTTATTTTTTTTACTTATATTATTTCAATTGCTATATTTCCCCCACGCACTTTGTATATTCATTTGCATGTATAAGCTCTATTCTTGGACTTCATCCTTATGAAGAGAAAGTAAAGTATCCATACTTTGATTTTGTCATTTATTTTTCTTTACTTATATTATTTCAATTGCTATATTTCCCCCACGCACTTTATATATTCATTTGCATGTATAAAAGCTCTATTCTTGGACTCCATCCTTATGAAGAGAAAGTAAAGTAGCTACATTATTGTAAGATGATAACCTTTATATTTACTCATAAAATACTCTCACTCAAATTGAACCCTTTCTGTTTGTAGCCTGTAATGTGTAAAGATTGGGGTGCTCTATTAGTCTATAATGTACGATGATTTGAGGAACATTTTGGGAACATTTAGATGTATAAATATCAACACAGCATATAGTGAGCTTTAGGAGACTAACCTCAAGTAGAGCCATGCTGACCTTTTTTTTATAGAAATTACTCTATTTAGGACACATGAGGAACATTTTGACATGATCTGTATTTAGGGGTGATAATAATGCAAATAAAACTAAATTTAAAAAAAATTTTAAAAAATAAAATTCTTTTAATAAAATATCTTTTGACATGAAATTTGGTTCATCTAGTGCTTATCCAAAATTTGCATGTTTAAAAAGAGTTTTTTTTATTTTTTATTTTCAAACAAATAGAAAAGATAAAAAAAATTTTAAAAAGGGAATTTTTTCTTAATTTATTTGTTTATTGACTAAATAATAAATGCAAAAATGTGAATAAAAATATTTGAATATTGGTAATTTTATATGCTTGTTTTTTCATAGGAAATGTTTCTTTGAATTATGTTATTTTGCCCTTGAATTTTGTTTTATCTTTTGCATTTTATTGGATCCTTTTTACATTTATCTTTATCTTGTTTCATATTTGAAAATAATAAGGTTGTACATATATTTCATTATATGGGCATTCGAATCATAGCGTCAATTTCATTAAAGTTGCATAGTGTATGCATTGTATTTTGTCGAAACATATCTTGTCATGCATGTAATATTTTAGTTCCTTTCATATAAGCATGTTTCATTATTCATGCATCTATATCTTATTGCTCATGCAACATATAATTCTGTTTCATTCATATACATTCATAAATGATATGATTCTAAACTTGTATTATGCACACATTGCATTTCATGTAAACACATCATCTCATATGAAATAGGACATTGCATTTCATGCGTATAAATTCATATGGTCTGTATTATACATATAATGCATTTCATATAAATGTATCTCACCACTCATATATCAAGACATTACATTTTATGTGCATATATTCAGGAATGGTATAATTATATTACACTCACATTGTAGATACACTTTATTTTATGTAAATATATCTTGTTACTTTGTGTTCATATATGGATACATAATATGATTCTCATCAAACTTGAATTGTGCATGTGTTGCATTTCAGGGAAGTATGCATCACCATTTTTGCACAAACATTCATAAATTCATCATGGAAACATCATGCCATTCACACATTTATTTAATTGTCTTCTCATGACATCCCATCATCAGATGAATAAAGAGTGCCCCCATAGGTAAAAAAAGAGTAAAGTCTTTGTAAGAAAAGATCATGATGGAGCCAATTATCTTTAACTTTACTTTTTTTTCATCTGATTTTGGCGAGGACTTTGAAATGTCAAACATGGAAAAAGATCGAACACCTTGAAGTGAATAAGTCTAAGATAAAAATAAGATTGTGGACATGAAGGGTGTAGTTGGTAATCACATATGATCTTTGATATCTTTAGCTTTGTACATAATTTTGTTTAAGGAAATTCTTGAGAGTGGATTGTTTTTTCTTCAAAAAGAATGGCTTCTAATTTTTAGACTTTGTAAATGATAACATATTGACTGTCTAGATTAGGTTGGTAAATATTGTTGTTCTAGTACTTTTTTAATTCTTGTTTAAGAAAAATTTTAAAAATTGATTTGCAATTGTTTGAGAATAAAGCCCCACATAAGCAGTTTTCAAAATCATAAAGAAAAATTAGAATAAACAAAAAAGGGAAACAAAAATTTTGGAACAATGGGCTTTTTCCCCAAAAAAAAAAAAAAGAGATCCATGTTTTTATATAAAGAGTTATAAGAGTCTTGAAAGACTGGATGATTACTATTAGAAATAAACCAAACCAATACCTTAACACCTATCTCTGAACACTTATGTTCTAAATCGCTCGAATAATTTTATTGATCAATCATAACTCTTTAAGGATCAAAAATTTGAATTTGTGAGCCTTGTCTTCACTTGATCATACTGTGGTATAAAATGGTGATAATATTTTTTTTAAGTAATGAACAATGAGATAGTTGATTTGATAAGGAGAAAAAGTTTTTGGATTTCTAAAAAATCAAGCAAACATGATATTTTTTAAGAATCTGGACGTAGGTAATTTGATGTGTCAAGACAATGTCATAGTCTTAAATGTGCCAAAATCAAAACACCCAAATTTCATTAAATGACCTTGAACACATAAAGGCCTTTCATGTCTTGGTGCACCTTTTATCCAAAAAGCAAGACCATTCGTTATCCTTAAAACAACCTATACCATAACTTTTTCTTTTGGTGGGATGACATGACCAATCTGAAAATCATTTCAACATGATTCCCATCATCATACGGACCTTTTTTGAATGGCATATTAAGATAAAGCACCTTTTGATGAATTTTGTACGAGTCATACAACCATTGAAAAATGGTGTAAAAAAAAGGAAAAAAGACATAAAGCAAAATTGATTGTGACATCACATGCTTAAAAATTTTGAATAAATCCAAATAGAAACTTGAAAAATCTAAAAAAAAAAAGAGCCAAAAATTTTGTAAAGGAAACTAAAAAGCCCAAAATGAAAAAAAATGTTAAGAAAACAAAAAATCCAGAAAAGATTTTTTTTTGAAAAAAAAACCTTTTTTTAGATTCATTTTCCTAAAAAGAATTGTTTTTAAATTTAAGTGATGATATTTGAGATGACAACAGGCCATCTTTCAAATCCTTTCACAAACTTGAAAATTATCCACCTGATTCCCTATTGAGCTTGATCAATTTTTTTTGAACGAACATTGACCAAGAATCACCCTCTACATTAAGGGGCAAAGAAGGGACATATTTAAGAATCACGAATGGTAAAATTCTATTCCAGGTATAAAGAAACAACCTTACATGTAGAAGGGCAAATATCCAATAAAATGAGTTCCTTAAAATTTTTGAATTCACAAAATCAAAAGTGAATGTGTGCAAAGAAAAGTACTATAGAGAAAATAAATAGAAAATAAAGAAAGCAAAAATACACAAAGGAAAAAATAAAAAATAATTGAATAGCAAGTGTGGAAAATAAAAAGATAGATGTTTTCAAAAGGGAATCATGTATATATGTGAAATGATTTTTGGTTTGATCTCCCTTAAACATATTTGGGCCTATTTATGTTTTCCTTCTAAACCTTGATCCTAGCCTACGTTATGTACTCTGAAAAGTCCATTTGATCAAGCATGAATGCTTAAATTGAAGAGCTTTCCTCTGTGGAATCACCATATAACCTATAAGTCTTTTGTCTTTTTTCACTATCCAACTACATATTTGAACTATTAACCTATTTTTTTATGAAACTTTAATTCTTAAGTGTATGATGAAACAATCAAGAAAAAAAAATGAAGGAAAAATGTGGCTCTAGGGTGAAATCTCCAAAAAGGACATTTTAGAGCAAATTTGAAAACTTTGAATTCAATCCTAATGCCTAAAGAAATAAGAAAAACTAGTATGAAGCCACTCAGACCTCTGAAAGATTCAAAAATGTTGATGCCCTAAAAGTTTGAAATCCACTAATGGGATTGATTTGGAAATTTTGAGTTTTTTTCTCTTATTCTTAAATGAACTTTCAAAATTTTGAGTCAATTGTAGTTGAGCTTGACATTTATTAAAATGCGACATTTAAATGCTAAAAAAAGTGTTGAATATGTTTGGTTTTCAAAGGATTCCTATGTTTTAGAAAAATTTATGTTTCATTTATAAGCCTAGATGGAAAAGTATAATTCTCTTTTGTTTCCTTCAAGTGGTAACATTATTTTAATGAGCTGAACATTGACATGCTAAACTGTTCAATCGATTGTCACCTCTTTCATTTCTAATAAGGAACACCAATTTTCAAGAGACTCTAAAGTCACATTTGTTTGAACATTTCATTGTCTGTAACCATAAAAATTTAATTATGTGGGGCAATTTTATTGATCATTTTGAAAATTTTTGAATGATTAATCATGTATTTTTGTGAAAAATAAGAAAATCATGTTTAGGTGTAAAACAAAATTATCAACTTGTGAAAACCTTTAGACTAGTTTGGATTTAAGAAACAAAAATGTTTTTATTGAGAAGTTAAGAAAAAGCAAAAAAAAAAAAAAAAAAGAGAAGATTTTTAAGAGAAACATGGTATTTTGTTTTCATGGGTTTACAATAGAGTCCAAAATGCATGTTACATATTATTGTTGAAAATGGAAATAAAAAGGAAAATGTGTTGAAAAATGAAAGGAGAATCAAGAAAGTTTATTTGAAAAGAAAAGAAAGCAAAACTTGGTAAAAAAATAAGATGAAAACAAGTGAAAAAAAAAGAAGGAAAAGGGTAAGTTGAGATCCTTTTGGAAAAAAAGTTGAAGATTTAATTTGATGGGCAATGGAAAATAGGTAGAATTGAATTTTTTTTAAAAGAAATTTTTTAATGTTTGCTACTTTTAACATGCATTTATGTCATCATTTTAAATATTGATGTTTATAATCATATTGGGGCATATGCATCATGAAAGTTTTTGCATTTGCATGGGCATTAACATTTTTGAAATTGAATTTTGTAATTGCAAAAAGCATTTGCCTCTTTGCATTTATACTTTTAGGGCATCTATACCATGCATGAAAATTGGCATTCGTATTTAAAAGGGGCATTTACATCATGTAAAGGAAATTTGTTGGTAAAAATTTTGTAATTACATTTTTGTTGGATGCATTTGCATCATGAAATTTGTATTTACGTCATTATAAGTGCATTTACATGGAAAGAATATTGGCATTTGCATCTGCATCTTTGTTAGGTATATTTGCCTCTGGAAAAGTCACTAGAAAGGAATATCTCATCCGTGATAATTTGCATTGGTGTATAGACAATAACATTTTTGCCATTTATTTTGAGATTATGTACTTGCATCATATTGCCTTTGTCAATTTTGCAAACAATCAATAAATAAGAAATGTGGACTTTTCTTTTAAGTTTTGAAAAAAAAAAGGCAAAAAAAAAAAGAAAAGAAAAAAAAATTATCAATGGAAAAGTTTGTTAAAGAAAAAAAAAACAAAAGAGCAAGAAGAGTCTATCAAGAGAAAAAAAAAAGAGAGAAAAAGAAAGGAAAAATAGCAAAAAAAGTAAAAAGAGAGAAGGAAGTCTATCATAAAAAGATGGTAGAGAAATAAGAAAAAGAGAAAATAGTTGGACAAGAAGCCAAAATGTCAAAAAATTTTGAAAAAAAAAAAAAGGTCTACATAATGGCGGAGGGGTTGTTGAAAAAATGAATGGAAAAAATAAGATACGATAACAAGATAAGATTTAAGTCCAGTTTAGCTAGCACTTAGATTTAAAGTCTAGTTTAGTTAGCATCGATCAAATTTAAGCTTAGTCGAGTTGGCATCCAAATTTTAAGCTCAGCTTAGCTAGCACTAATAAAATTTAAACTCAATTTAGCTGGTACTAAAATTTTAAGCCCAATTTAACTAGCACTAATGAGATTTAAGCTTAGTCTAACTGGCATTCAAATTTTAAGCCCAATTGAGTTGGTATAAAAAAAATTAAGTTTAGTTTAGTTGGAACCAATGAGATTGAAGCCCAACTTACTTGGCACTTGAGCCTAGATTAACTAGCGCTAACAAGATTTAAGTCCAATTTAACTAGCACCTAGATTTTATGCCTAATAAAATTGGCACTAGTTAAGGAAAATGTTGTGATCAAGTTTTCTACAAAATTACTCAATGGTGATATCCAAATTTTTTTATAGTGATATCTGATGACATTTGCATATTTTTCTCAATGGTAATATTTGAGTTTCCTTCGATAGTGAATCTAAAGTCATTTACATCTTTACTCGGTGGTGATATCGAGTATTCATGTTTGCATATCATTAAAGTTTTCTTAGTGGTGATATCCAAATAATTATATTTAAATATCGCATATTCACTTGGTGGTAATATTTGAGTTCTCTTCAATGGTGATATCCAAAGTTTAAAAAATCTTAAAAATTGAATGTTTCTTTTTTTTGCAAGCAAATTTTGATACAATGATTTGTTTGCCCTTTGGGCATAATCCCCAATACTTCTGAGCAAAGATTCGAATGATTCATAAGTTCTTTGGGTAAAATGTTTTAAATTTTTTAAGTTACAAGGCCTCATTTTAGAGGAACATTCGTAGATGTCAAGATTTGTATGACCTCCAAGTGTTATCTATAAGTCCTCCAGGCAAGATTCATAAATTTTTTAAGTTGAATCTATTTTACTATCAAAATCCATAAGTCCTTTAAGTAGAATGTTTGCATTTTAAAGTTGTTAAGCTTTTGTTTAAAGGAGTATTTCAAGATGAGATTTTTAATACTGTCGAACGTTTTTCTAAAAGAGTTTTTCATAATGAGATTTTTAAAGTTGTTGAGCTTTTATTTAAAGGAGCTTTTTTAAGATGAGATTTTAAAAGTTGTTGAGCATTTACTTAAAGGAGTTTTTAAATTTATTTTCAAAAGAAGTTGGGCCTTTGCTTAAAGGAGTTTTTAAAGTCATTGAGTCGTTGCTTAAAAAAACTATTAAATTTATTTTCAAAAATTGTCAAGCTTTTAAAGCTTATCCCCAAAATTTGAAAAATAAAACAAAAAACAAAATAAGACTAAAAAAATCTAAAAACAATTCAAGAAAAATAAAACCAAAGTTCAAAAATTCCAAAAAACTCAAAAAGTTTTAAAAATCAATAAAAAAACTTTTGAAAAATCTTGGAGTCATTGATTTCAAACAAAATTATTGTTTATGTCTTTGTCCTATTCGTAATTCACAAAACTGTGCAAAAAAAGACAACTATAGATATCTAATTTTGTCCAGGTCGATTTAAATTTGTTCAATTTTTAAGTTTGATTTTAACATTTTGATTTGGATCAAATTATGCATTTCAATTGAATTGAGTTTGTTCCAACTTGTTTCATATTAGTCATTCTTTTTATCATTTTACATGGGCCAAAGCTTAATCCAATTTAATTTGCATAATTTTGAAATTAGGTCCTATGGCTTAAAAGCTCAAAGTCCATGATTGAATTTTAAAGCCTAAAATTTGAAAATTGAACTTCTGATTTTAAGGCCCAATTTTACTTTTTTTTTTTTAGATTTAATTACTTTTATTATTGATAAATTAGAAAAAATGAAAAAAATTGTTTAAAAAATCATTTGCCATGGCTCAACTTTCTTAACCTGCCAGACACCTCCTTTCGGATTACTTTCAATTTTCAACTTTCCCTTTTCCCCTCTTGTTTTATCCTCTGGTTCTTTAACACCAATTGATGAAATACTCCAATCTCTCCCAAATCCATCAAAGTCATCTACCCTATACCAATAAGAAACCAAAATGTTAGTTTTAAGGACTCCTCTATGAGGACCTTATCCTAAAGGAAGGAGAAAACAATTAAAAAGAGGGAATTCATAGAGAACACAAAAAAAAAAAAAATGAAGCCTCTATTTTTTTAAAAATAAACCTCAACCTCACAAACTGTAATCCACAACTAACTCATAATTTATAATACCAGTACCAATTTTTGCCCATACCAGTACTAATTACAACACTAACCTGATTACCTATTTGATCAACCTTTGCACTTGCTAAGTCCTTTACCACTACAAAGCCAAGTTCTACTAAAATCTCACCTAGAATCGAGCCCTTGCACATACCAAGCCTCTATTCGCACTAGCCCCCACTCTATTGGCACCACAAAAAAAAAAAAAAACACCTCAATAGAAACCTAACCTAAACCACCCGTCCACTGCCAAAAAAACTAAACACCACCCCTAACTACCTAGACACTCTTGCCAAAAAAAATAAAAAAGCTACCCAAAACCCATTTTGCCTACCAATCGAAAATACCAAGAAACCTATAAAAAATACACCAAAAAAATCATATTCTTCATAATTTGTGAGGAACCTAGTAGCACAAAAAGAAGCCCAAAAGGAAAAAAAGAAAGAAAGAAAGAAATAAACAAACAAGGAAGTCATTTTTTTGGGTTGAAAATGCCAATGGCAATGGTGGCACATAAGGATAATGGCAATAGTGAGGAGACTTTGGGACAGTTGAAAACCATGGAAAGGTAAAAGAGAAGGAAAAGAACAACATATTTTAGTTTAGGACAAATCAAAAGTTTTAGGCTTCATTGTTAAGATTTAAGGCTTTTAGGGTTGATTTATGAAAAACGAAGCTCAAATCCATGAATAAGATGAAAAGATCAAGCTGTGGTGAAAATTTGGGGTAAAACGACAACTAGTCGATAATGATTGGCAGCAATAATAGCATGGCAAGCCAGTCTAGCAATAGGGAACTATAGTGGTTTTTTTTTTTTTTTTTTTAAGTTAAAAGAGCTTTAACTTTTTATAAAGAAGGGAAACTTAAAATGATTTGGAAAAAAATTAGCTTTTATAGAAAGAAAAATTTTTAAAAAAAAGGGGCAGCTATAAACCAATCCAAAGGTCGACCCAACTTGGCCCAACCCAATTCAATTCAGGCTAAACTTGGGCTCATCATATTTGGATCATCCTTCCTTAGTAGATTTAGTTGCAAGCCTAGGAATTTGTTGGATATAATTTCTCTCTTTGAAACTTCATTATTTAATGCCTTTTTATGAACATACATATATATGTCCAAATAAAAGAAAAAATGCATGTCTTAAAAAATCAAATAAAATTTATGAAATTAAAATTATGAATGCTTATATTAATGTTGTATCTTTAAATTTGCTAATGTCATAATTATTATCATTGTGTGAAAAAATGAAATTAGAAAATAATATTTCTAAAAAATGATTTTGGAATGCCTATATGTTAGAAGGAATTCAAATTTTGTTTTAAAAGATTAATTTTCTCTAATTTCACCTAAATGTTAGGAAATTAAGGAAAATTTTCCTTCATAAGAAAAATAATAAATAAAATTTCTTTCATTCTTAATTTTATTTTAGAAAGGAAATGATGTTACAAAAAGAAAAGGGAAAAGAAAAAATAAGATTAAATTTGTATAAAATGGATCAAATTGGTTGTTTCATTTTTTTTAGTTTGTGTTTACATCAATCATTTGTCTCATATTGCATTAAGAATAAAACATTTAAGGAAAAATAGGAAATATGAAAACTGAACTTGAGTCGAAAGTCCACCTAAATGTTGGGGAGATTAAGGAAGTTTGAGTTATCAATAATTTTCATTTTTTTCATAGAAACTCTAAACCTAACCCTAATCCTAAATCTACCCAAATCCAATCCAAACTCCAAAAATCAAGGAATTTGCACAAAAATGTCATATGAAATAATTTGTTCTTGAATGCTGTCTAGAGAATGGGTATTTAGAAAATTTTGTTTCATTAAGTTTTTCGTATAAGTCCTTAACCCAAAATAATAATTAGATTAACCCATAATAATAATAAGATTAAACAAAAGAAAAGAAATAAAAGTAGGGTTTTATGTATAAATAGTCGCACCTAAACTCTACCTAGAGATTAGAGGCTTTGGGTGGTCTCTTTATATTTAAAGACCTGATTTTAGAATTGGATTTCATCATCTTGCATGACATTCATTTGCATATGTTTACTTTTAGATTATTATTTGTATTCATTTCACATGCTTCTATTTTTAAATTGTTACTATTGTTTCCTGGTTAACTACAGCACCATCCTTTTTTTTGCATGACATTTTTTACAAAAAATTCAGTTCAAAAATATGGATTTGAAAATAAACTGAAATAACATTTCAAGAAAAATAATTCATGATACTCTACTTAGATATTGGAGAGCCATCAATAATTATCATCTACAAAGAAAGTTATTTTCATTTTCAAGGAATGTCATGATAAATCTTAGGTGTAAAGAGTTCTCTTTAAATTCTGCCTAGATGTTGGATTATTTAAAGATAATTCTTTAACCTAAAGATTTTCATAATATTCATAAGTAAGGTTTTTTTACCAAAATTTATTTCTTTTCAAAAAGTGAAGGAAATTATCATTAAATTTTGAAATAAAATCATTTTTATGAGAAAGAAAGGTAACGTCTTTTTTAGTCCCAAGTCTTTTATTCTTGACCATCAACCCTTTAGGGAAGGAATAGAATATGGACTTGATCGATTCTAGGAGTGGAAACAAGTCTCCTATTCCATCTTGCCAACATTAAAGAGATAGAATAGAGAAGGGACTTGTTAAGATAGTATATGATTAATTGGTACTATTTTTAAAGCAGGCACTATGCTAGTACTGATGCTTTTTCACACATAACCATACTCCCAAACCCAACTTTGTTTTTGAAGACCAAAATATCTTTTTTATAAACCTTAAATTCTTTTTTTTTGGTTTTTTTTTAAAAAATAAACTTTTTAAGTACCCAATCACACCTAACAAAAAAAGATTGGTGGTGACTCCTTCTGTTTTTGAAACTTTGTAAAATTCTTGTCTAATGATCCCAAAAACCATTATGAAAAATAGCCTCTAATTGGAGACTATTATCTATTATATACTACCGTGTAAAGTGCATTACGCTATGCAAATTATTAAATACATAATGATTATAATGAAAACCATAAAAATAGAAGTAAAAGTGTTGTAAATAAAAAATAAACACAGTTAAATGGCAAGTGAGTATGATATAGAAATAGTCAATTAAAAAGGAAATGAATCTCTCTTAGTCCATATTTGCCTTAGATTACCATCTTTAAGTCTAAAAATGTTTGTAGTCAATTAAAAAGGAAATGAATCTCCTTGGTTTATATTTACCTTAGATTACCAACATCAAATCTTATGGGCTATATGGTTGACCATCCCATTTTTCATATTCAACAATATACCTCAATTGAAAGTTTAGAAATCATCTCTGTCAAATGCTATCATCCCATTATTTTGCTTGCATTTATCAATAGCAAAATTGAAACCAAGTAATTAAAGTAAAGAAAATATAACTACTTTACTTAAATAAAGTTAACTCAGCAAGTTCAAGCAACATTAGTTTGAGCTTGGAAGCTCTAGTTCTTTTGAGCTTATGTTACTTTTCTTATGCTTAATTCTAGTAAGTATCAGTTTAAGATCAAGAGTTTTAATAGCTGGCAAAAATGAACATAAGTTGTTAATGGAAGATCATGATTTTAATCTTCATGCTTAAGAAATTAGTTGTCCAAAAACACTAATAAGATATATATATATATAGATATATTTATATTTATATTTGTGCGTCTATGCAACTTTAGCAATTCAAGACTAAAACCAATGCAAGAAAAAGTAGAAGATATGACTACAATCACAATTAAGAGAGAACTTATATGATCATCCTTTATAAATTTGTTTAGATAATTGCAAACATATATTATAATTATGTAGGATATACAAAAATGCAACAAATTATTAACTATAGCAACAGTGTAACTTTAATAACAAATCAAAAGAGCAAGTAGTATGAAGTTTTAATTACTTAAATGAATATAAAATGTAGAATTTTTTGAATTTAAGAGAAAACTTGTTTGTTATAAGATTCAATTGTAATTACACAATAAGTTGCAATACAAAATTTATTTGACAAATTAGTAAATGAAACATAGATTAAAGAAATTAAAAATTATGAAAATAAATAATCATATCTTGGTTCATTTTCTATTGAAGCCAAATTTGAAAAATCCCATTAATATATTCTATGATCAAGCAACAATAAAAGAATGAATCTTATAATCATTTGGTATTATTAATCAAAATGTTGATTTATTGTTTATATTGCCCACAGGGAACTCTTATATATATATATATATATATTTTGTGAATCTTGCTCAATCACTATTTTTCTTGTTAAAGAACATGAATGCATTTAATGGATAAAGAAAGCATTAGAATCTAATTCTAGCATTTACTCATTTAATATAAGGATACTTATGCATATGTTAAAAATATATGAGCAAAATGATAAAAAGAAAGAAAACAAAAATGAAAATGGAAAAATAATAAGAAAAATCATGTGCAAGTTAAGATGCTCACATAATATTTACATAACTTTAACAGGTTACCCTGTCACCCATTAAGCAATACAAGAGCTAAACATTAAGGGCAATTTCATAAGAGACCATTTCATAGTTTGCAAGTAAAGGAATTTGTTTCAAAGATCTTGATACTTGATTGGACCTCAAAAGGATCATCGATACAGTCCTTTATTGAAAAATATGTATGATTCAAAGATCTTGATACTTGATTGGACCTCAAAAAGATCATCAATGCAATCCTTTTTATGAAAAATATGTATGATCCTTAAGCCCAAAATAAAATAAGTTAACAAGATTCATGGGAATAGCAAATAATCATGACAAACAAAATTAGCATATGATCACATGATAAATTCAACAAAAAGACAATTTGGAATTCAACAAAGCATATAATTTTAGTTGAATAAAAAAAACAAATTACAATTGATCAATAAAAAAAGTTGTGGAGCTTTATGATCCAAAGTCTTATGGATTAAAAGTCTTACTATTTGGTATATACTTTTTCTTGGCTTCAAGTGAAAACAAAAAAGCTCACTTCTTTTGATAAATGTCTTTTATAAAAGTAATAAGATAAAAACAAAAATAAAAACCATGCATTTAGTACCAAAAAAGTACCATCACCAAAATAGAGATGCCTAGCAAGTTAAATAGAGTTTGAAAATATAAAGAAACCAAAAGTTAGCTTAAAAAAGACTATGCAAAGCTTAAAAAAGACTATGTAATAATTATTTCTAAAGAAACAACCTAGAAACATTTAAAAAAAAATCAAAGAATCAAAAATACCATCAGTTGCACAAAAAAAAGTATCAAAAACATGAAAAGTATGATTTAAACAAAGAAATGAAACAAATAATAAAGAACAAATATGACATGAAAAGATCAACTCATGCATGCAAACCATAAAAAAATAAATAAAGACAAAATAAAATAGAACCAAGATTAATAAGACATCTAAAAAATGAAAAATAACAAAACAAAAAGGTAAAAACAGAATTTGAGTGAAATCTAAACTTGAAATTCTTGATAACTTATTTCATAAAATTAAAGTTAAAATCCTAATGAAGATAAATAAAAAAATGCATTATTAATTTTCTTCTTTTTTAAACCAAAGTAAATTTTTTCTATGAAAATAAAAAAATGAAATACCTAAAATAAAAAAAATTAAACAAATCAGCATAACAACTTGATTCGATCATCAGACCATTAACCATAAAATCACTGGATAGGCTACCTTCATTCACCCTTTCATTCTTTATTCTCTATTTTTAATCTCTCTCTCTCTCATTCTCTATAACTTTTTCCCCTAATCTAGACCAAAACGATGAAAGAAGTGAGATCTAATCACTCTTTCATTTCTCTTATCCTTTTCCCATTCCTTTCCTTTTCTCCCTACTTCTTTTTCTTTTTACCAATTCTCTTTCTATCTCTTGAAAATTCTATCTCCTAAAGCTTTCTTTCCCACCTTCTTTTGAAGTTTTAAATATAAAAATAGCCCATGTGTTATACCATTTCTATTAGTTTGATACCTCAAGAAATAAAATTTTCAGTTTGGTACTCTAACTTTTGTTCTATCATCCATCTTGGTACCTAAAATTACTGTCGTTAGTCAACTTGTTAACGTAGTGTGAACATCTAATAAGATACAAACACATGCCAAAAAATTCAATCAACGCCACTTAATCAATTGTCACATTAGCATTAAATGAAAATTTTTTCTAAAATTTACAAAAAAACTCTAAAAAATTTTAAAATTTTTTAAAAAATCTAAAATATTTTAAAAAATATAAAAAAATTTAAAACATGAAATATTTATAAGAAATTAAAAAAATATGAAAACTTTAAAAATTTAATAAAAAATCTAAAATGCCATCAAAATAAAAATTTTAATAAAAATAACATTTTCTTAAAATACAAAAAAAAAAAAAAGATTCACTAAAACTTAAGAAAAATGGAAATAAAAAATCTAGAATTTTTTTCAAAAAAATCTAGAATTTTGGAAAAAAAATTGTAACAAAATTTTTAAAAATTATGAAATTTTTTTACTCTTACGATTTTAATTTTTATATTTTTTTATGAATTTTTCATATATTTCTTTTATTTTTATTAAAATTTTAAGTTTTTTTTATTCTTTAACATTTTAATTTTTTTTATAATATTTTGAAAATTTTGAAAATTTTTAGATTTTAGGAAAAAGTTATTTTTAAAACTTTCAAATTTTTTCAAAAAATTTAGATTTTTTATTTTCAATTTTTTTAAGTTTTTGTAAATCTTTTTAAAATTTTAAGAAATTTTTATTTTTATTAAACTTTTCATTTTTTGGAATTTTTTAGATTTTTTATTTTTTATTAAAATTTTAAATTTTTTTTAATTTTCTAAGTTTTCGTAATTTTTAAGTGTTATAATTTCAAAAAATATTTCTTTTTTTTATTTTTTATAACTTTTTAAAATATTTCATATTTTTTAAAAATTTTTTAAAACTTTAAATTTTTTTAAAAATTTTCTTTTAATACTGATGTAGTATTAGATGATGTGGCGCTAACTGAATTTTTTAACACATATTAGCCTCTTATTGGATATCTGTACCGTATCAAAAAGTTGACTAATAATATTAGTTTGATGTACCAACATGGATAACAGAATAAAAATTTGAATATTGAACTAATAATTTTATTTTTTTAATTACCAAATTGACAAAAATATATATAATACAAAAGTCATTTTTATACTTAATATTTTTTAACTTCAAGTGAACCAATATCATTTTGTCTTGAGAAACTAAAAAAATAAAAAATTAAAATTGAAGGTTGAATTGAAAAGATAGCTACGGGGATTGAATGGATTACTTAAATTTGTTATCAATTAATAAGTTTAGTCATTTTAACCAAAGATGAATGCCAAATGTGATTTAAAGAACTATTTAGGGGATAGTTTCAAATTGATTATATAGATGTTAGGAACATGAAAAATCACAAAAAAGTTATTATAATAATTTCATTCTTTTCATATCATTACTTAATAATTTGAAAATAAAAAAGAATATTGATCAACTTCATTTGAAAAATATTTCATATTCTACTAATCATTTAATTTAATTAAAATGGTAGGGAAGCCAAAAGTCCAAAATGCTATTATATTAATTTTAATTTTTTATATTCTATAAATTAATGATTGAAAACTAAATTATTGAAAGGAAAACAACAATACAAATCAACTTCATTTTGAAACAATAAGGTGTTTTTAACTTTTCATAATCTGTGTAACCAATAAATTAGATTTTATAATTGATATACACCTTTTACGATTATTTATTAATGTTACTTTCGGTTTTTCTCATTTAATTTATAAATAGTTTCGTTGCGAATGAGGGTTTTACTCCACTCAAATTTCATTCTGATACTTTTCAGGTTTCATGATATTGTTATAATTAGATTGAAATTAATTTGACTTAATTTCTTAATATTTTTCAATGTGATTGTTATTTTAATCATTTTTGTTTCTTTATGTTTTTATATATTAAAATTTTGTTAGATTTTTATTTTTACTTTTTATTCTGCGGGAGTGTGAGTAGATTGTTTTTTAAAGAAAAATTTTTCATAATGTGAAATCATAAAATTTGTTTAGGAAGGTCGGTATAAAATTATGTATTATATGAGTAATTTATTCAAAAAAAAAATTGAAGTGAAAGTAAAAATAGTTTATAGGAGGACAAATTTAAACAAAAATGATAGTATAATTGCATAATAATGTATAAGTTTTTTATTGAATAAACATTATAATTTTAAATGTTCTATGCCATATTAAATATAGAAATGATTGGATAAAAAAATTAAAGTAAAAAAAAAATGAAAGTCTAATTATTACTAACTTACAAAGGCATAGGATTATACCGTTTAAAACCTTAACAAGAATTACGGTAACTTAGAAGAAGAAAAAAATAATCTTGCATAAAGATTTAATGATTTAACCGTTTTGAGTTGGTTTTTCTATTACTAACATATAAAGAAAGAGACAATAATCAATTATTAGTGTGCTTATTTGATTGATTGAAAATGGAAACTCTTGATTTAAAGAATTAAAAGGTCATTTGTAATCAAGCCCACGTAAAAATATTATGGAGTAAGTTAATAATAATGAATTTAAAATTGAAATAGTTAACAAATTTGTTACAAATATTAGAAAGACGGCCACACAATAAGTTTCTGGGGGGGGAAGCATAATTTCCCTTTTCTTTTAATTGAGAAGGCTTGGCCTGTGCGAGGCCTTCAAAAGTTTATACGAGTCAAGGTCCCTGCATACATATATATTATTAAGTATTCTTAGAAAAAAAAAAAAAGTCAATTACTCATGCAATGAAAGGTCAACAAAAATCTATTCTTTTTTTAAAAGAATTAATATCATAAATTATTTTTAAATTATAATAAAATATTTAATGTAATAATTAATTTTTAAAAATTTTTAAAGTGATATTTGAGTTATGAATTTATAATTAATGTGACTCATTTTCAATTTGGTTAATTTCAAATAATGATAATAATGGACAAATAATTTTTTAATTATTATATTAATTAATATACTCATAATTTAAATATCATATTAAAAATTTTTAAATTAAAATATTATATTAAATATTTCATTCTAATTAAAAAACTATTCATAGCCTTAACCCTTTAAAAAAAATTTACACTTAATAAATTATTTTTATCAAAATCAAGATAAGACAATGCATTAATTATTTTCTTTAAATTTAATTAAAATCTTGACATTGAATGCATCATTAATGATATATATATACATGGAGAGAGAGAGATATTTTGCGGGCAATTAGAAGATGGTACACTTTTTTGTTAAGAAATGCTAAGGCGAAAAATTGTTAACCAGGAAATTGGTTTTACGTTATTGACACTCCTTAGTCAAGTCTAATGTATCAACCTTAACCAGCCACTTTTTTCACAGTTTTAGATTTTTATTTTTTAAAATTATTTTTGATAAAAAAAATTCAACCATGACCCAATTACAACCGATTGTCAATATGAATGGTAACGGGTCAGGATTAATTTTTGTTTGTCTTAAATTTGATCCGATTACATACATATAATACATGAACTCAATTCGATCTGATTTTTAAAAAAAAATTTCATATCCAAATCTAATTCAATCTAATATTATATAAAATTTTATCTGATCTTATTTAACTCGAAATTAATAAAATATTATTTTTTAATATAAATATAAAACTAACTAAATAAATAAAATTAATTAATTAAAAATAATTTTTTTTATATATATCAGATCGGGTAGGATTGAGTTTACCTAAAATTCAACCTTGATTTTTTTATTCTATCACCTTACCTGACTCGACTTGATATCCGATTAAAAGAATAATGACCTTAAAAGATCAGATCAAGTCGAAACCCATTAGATACGGATCAAACTGTTTTCCTAAATTATCAATTTAAAATCCAAAAAGATTTTTTATTGTTACAAAGATTTTTTATAAAATTTATTTTTTAAAAAAAATTAAATTTTGATTTTTTTAAAATTTTAAACATATTTTAATAAAAAATTATCTAATCTTTTTATATTCAATATTTCAAAAATAGATTAGCATACGTTTTTCATGAAAAAAACGTATTTTAATACTAAAAGGACTATATTTTTATGTAAAAATTAATTTATGACTTGTGAGATATACAAATTATTTTAAATATGTATGAATACACAAATTATCTTTTTTTTTTCAATAATTATATTTAAGTCTTCAAAATTAATATACCTAACATATTATAAGAAAATTAAAATTTAAAAAACCTAAAAATGATAAAATTTCTAATATATACTAAAAATATTATTTAAAAATGATGAAATAAATAAAAACTTTTATTAAATAAGACTAAATTTATTCGATTTTAAAGCTGAATATTTTTTAGATAGAAATGATTCTAAAGTAGTGGAAAGAAGAGAAAATTAATATTTACTTTTTAGCAAATCAAACACCCACACCAAACAGAAAATGGCCAATGATTAAGAATTCAACATTCATTACAATATCATTGAGAATTCAGCCAACGGGGAAAGCAAGGCCTCCAAAACACATGGAAAGTGTTTTGGCCGAAAATCCTTATTACCATTGAAGCAACAAAACAAGCTACCAAACAGCAAGGTAGACGGGAGAGGTGAACAAGGTCAGTAGCTAGCTATCGAATTTGTAGTACTCGTTTTTTTTAAGAAAAAAAAAACTAAGACAAGGAAATAACATTTTTTTAAGAAAGTTTTCATAGAAAATTCTTTTTGACAGGGGCAATTCTGTCAAACCAAAAATTAAAAAAAAAAAAAAGAACCACCTGCGTTGTGCACTCAACCCTGCCTAAAAACTTCATTTTCGCACCCCGATTTACACAACCCAGCACCTAGCCCTAGCCTCGAACACCACACCTATACTATACACCAACCTCAACAATCCATTCCACCAGAACCAAAAACAAAAAAAAAATTAAAAAAAAAACCCATAAGCAAAAAATCCCAATATTTTTGAATAAAGGAACCAGCAAAAAAAAAAAAGAAATGAATTTGGAAATCTTAGTCTAGTAGGTTATGATTTTTTTTTTGGGGAAATTTGGGTTGAGAGAAGTGTTTAGGAACTTCTAAGGATCTTCTTAAGAATTTTTTAGATTTTTTGTAGTCGAAATATGAGAAATATGAATTTTTTAACGATCAATTAAATTTTTCGATCATCGAAATCTGAGAAATAAGATGGAATTTGACAAAATTTTATGCTATCTATCATCGTGACGGCATTGCGATAGTAGGCCAAAATTTGGGTAGCTACGGCTACTGCCGAGAGAGCATTTGCGCTTAGAGAAAAATGCTTTAGGGTAGAGAGAGAGATGAGAAAAGAAAAAAGCCTTTTATAGGTTTCACAAAATGACACCGTTTTATGAGTCTTTGACCTATAAAATGACTTGTTGACCCGAACCATTTCGTGAAGTTTTCTTTTTCCATTTTATTATTATTTTTTAATTTTATTTTAATTTTTTTAATTTTTGTTATATTTTTAAATATATATTTTTATTTAAACAAAAATTAATAATAATCAATAATTATCACAAATGGTAATTTTAATATAAAATAAAGAGTAAACAACAACTCTTAATACAAAATAAACTCTAAAAAAAACAATATTTATTAAGGAAAATGGAAATAATTCTATTTTTCTTTAATTTTTATAAATAAAAATATATAAAAAATATATTTTTTGAATTTCGCTAAAGTGTTAGAATCATTCAAGAAATTACTTTTAATTACAAAAAATATAAAATAATAATAATAATAATTACTTATTTGAATAAACCTTTTATAATGCAATATTTAAAGAAAATTGAAAGAGTTCAATTTTCTTTAATTAATGCATGTAAAGAATATTTTTAAAATTTCGTAGATGAGTGAAGATAATATAAAAATTTATTTTTTTGCTAAAATAACAGTTTGTTTAAATAATAATAAAAATAATAAAAATAAAATTGTTTCTTTAAATGAATCTCATAGTTATTACCAAAAATATATTTTTGGATTTCACTAAAAAGTTGGGATAAAAAAATTTATTTTTACTAAATAAAGATTTATTTAAATAATATGAAAATAATATGAAAATAATAAATAAAAAATAATAACAAAAAATATCAAAATGAGAATTAATTAAATATTTAATTAAATCTCTTAAGTAAGAGTTTTAAGAAAAATTGAGAGATTCTCATTTTTCTCAATTATCATCAATAAAAAATGATTTTATTTAGGATATCGTAAAAAAGTCAAGATAATTTTAAAATCAATTAATAAAATTTTGGGATCTCACCAAAGAGTCAGGATAATCTTAAAATTAATAAACAAAATATCCTATGATGAAATTTTGAGAATTTTATGAATGATCAATTTACTCAAAATCTTTTTTGAATAAAGATTTTCTATAAATTCCTCCATAACGTTGAAGAATTTATAGAATACGAAAATAATAACAATAATAATACTAATTTCCCAACAAAAAAATGTTTTTCATAAATAAATTTTAAGAAATTAAATTTAAATATAAAAAAGTCCATATCGTCAAAATTAAAAGATAATACTTGTTTAATTAGTATTGTTTTTCGAATGGGTGACATGAGGTTGTTAAAACCTTCCTCACTCGTAACCGTACTCCTAAACCCAATCCTGATTTCGTAAACCAAAACATCTTTTAGTAAATCTTAATTAATTTTAAGATTTTTATTAAAAGATGATATTTTTGAGTGACTAATCACATCTCTACAAAAAAAAAAAAGGTTGTGACTTTGAAAATTTTCATTCAAGTTTAGCAATCAAGTCTCCTCAGACGAAAAATTGTTATGATAGCTTGGCGACTCCATTGGGGAAGCTAAAGAGTCAAGCCAAAATTTAAGCATGTTTCATCCAAACTTTGATTTTATGGTCTTTTCAATATTTAATTTTAATTCCTTATCTTATTTTAGAATAAAAATAGGATTCATAAAAAAAAAAAAAATAGAAAAGGCAAAATTTAGTGGTTTCATTTAGTTTTGTTATGTTATTTTATTTGTCTTATATTGTTGTTAATTATGTTATTGATTTTATTTCAATTAATAATTGCTACTTTCCCTCACACGTACACACTTGCATTTATACATGAACTTTATACCCAGGCTTCCAAATCTATCCCTTTTTAGGAAGGAATACAGTACTTACACTTTCATATGGTTTTAATACCTTTTCTTGGAATAGTGAAATACTTTCACTAAAGTTAAACCTTTTCCATCGGTAGCCTATTATGGGGGAAGATCGAGGGCCTTACTAGTCTAGAATGGATGATAGTGAGGATTAATTTGGGAACCTTTTTAACTTTTGTTAAATACCAAACCCCGTATATAGTGAACCTTAAAAAGCCAACCTTAAAAAAAGTCATACCATTTTTGTAGATTATTTCCTAAATTAGGACAAATGAGCGAATATTTTTTTTAATACAATTACTAACCCTAATTTGTTTTGCTCTCATTTTGTTTCATGATCATGCATCATCATAAACACTTGCATATGGGATGTGCTTGTTAATGTGCCAATATTAGTCAGAAGATTTTTGGTTTTGCTTAAAAAACACCATTATGATGTTATCAGCTATGAAGCCTACCATATATGAAGAGGCTAATGTGGTGATAACTCTATCGTTGGAAACCTAAAGCAGAATAGGAAACTGTTTGAAAGAATCTAAAAAAAAAACTTTGCCTAAAGAAATCAAATTAGAGCTTTAACAAAACGATATCTTTGAGTTGGTTGAGATCTAGTGCCATTTAGCAACTCCTAGAAAAATGTCTTTCGAGAAAAAAATATAGTCATATTGCTTCACTCCTTGAGGTGCTAGTGGAAAACCAACTGATAAAAGCTCTAGTTTAGTTTTGGGGCCCTAGTTATAGATGTTTTATATTCAACGAGATAGATACGACCTCCATTATCGAAGAGTATATTACATTGCTATGGTTGCATTTTTCCAATTTAGATAAAATCTATTGGCGAGGTTAAAAACTTGGATCTCAAAAGAAACTTATATGTATGATAGAGGTACCCACTCAGAATATGAACTCATTTATCCAAACAAAAGGCAAAAGTGAATGTATCCCATGAAAAATCTTGCATAATTACATTATCAAACACTTAGAGGATGAATGAGGTATGAGAATGATAGCTTTAGCAATCTATGGCTTGATCATTTTCCCAAAAGTCCTAAGGTACATTGAGTTATCAGTAATTGACTTCGTTGAGCAGATGGACAACAAAATCAATCATGTTCCTTTTATATTAGCAAAAACTTTTAGATCATTGAATCACTATCGAAGAAGAAAATGATACTTTATAGGGTACGCACAGTTACTCTATATTTAAGCAAAAAGTCATTTTCAACATTTTATAGGTAAATTTCATCCCACTTATAGTAATAAAAGTAGGCTAATTAAAGAATTTTACAATGTTGAGTGGCTAGAATCAAAGTCCAAGGAAGGGTAAGTATCAATTTTGCAAAATCTCATTAGTGTTCAAGTTATATAGAGGGCTCCATAGATGCCATGAAAAGCCATGTTGCATATGTGTGGTAAGAAGCCATGGGTTCCCATTTTAAGACCATGAGGAGATATAAACTATGCTCCAGCAATGGTTTATCGACAGTTGGGGTCAAAACAATTTATTTTGATGACTCATGGTTTTAGGGAATTAGAATTCTCTTTAGAGTAACAAAGATTTTTTAGAAAAGTGAAAGAGATTATCAAAGAATGAAAGTAGACCTGAAGAGTAGATCGTGTGGGATATATAGACAAACGCACACCTAAATATCTAATAAGGAGGAGGCAATGCATCAAAAGCAAAATTGGTCCCAAAGAAGAAAGACCGTGCCACCAAAAAGACACCCATCATAAAAAGGTCCCTAAAGACATGAAAATTATGAAGCATAAATTTGAAAAAGAGAAAGAAATATGAAAACTTAAAAAGAAGAGACTTCAGCATAAGATTAATGAGTGAAAAAATAAGACTAATAAAAGTAAAGTAAAATTCTAAAGGCTTGAAAAAAAACATGAAGAGATTTCTGAAAGCTTGCATAAATCCGTCGATGACCACCAAGCTTAAAGAATTCAAAAAGAATGTAGAATAACTTCAATCCAAAAGAAAAAGAGCTTAGCCAATCTGTGAAAAAAAAAAGATACTACAAGGTCTTATGAATGACTTGAAATAGCAAATACACTATCAATGTAAAGCCATTCAAGTCTTGAGAGAAGAACAAGATCAATTTAAACTTAGAACTAAAGAAGCACAATACTAGAAAGAAAAATATCTACTGAAGGAATCTCAAGCCACTCACCTGGTAGAACAAATAAGAAAAGCTAGCTTCAAAGCAAGAGACATGGCTCAATAAGCTAAACAAGTAAAGGAAGAAATCTACCTAGCATAACATAGCCAACATTTAACTAGTTTGCTAGATAGTGCTTACAAATAGTATAAGCATGTAAGGCATTTCTTTTGAAAATTTTAACATTGTAATATTGTGGTTTGAATGTAAACAGTTTTCAATAAGAAAATATGGTAAACTCAAGGTTGTAATATTATAATTTAAGTAATAAGACATGATATGGTGGTTCATGTTTAAACTTAAAATCTTTTGCAAACATTGGATACATAACAAGCACATCTTTTGCGTTTATTCATTTATGCATCATACGTGTGTTTCATCTAATACTAAATTTTAAAAAATGCATAATAAAAGAAAAGGTTCTCTAAATAATAAATCTCAAAGAGTTTCTTTTAACTTGATCAGGTGGAAGAATAGTTAGGTTATTAAAAAATATAGATCAGACTACTTGGCATCGTTACAACACTCATTCACAAGTCAAAATCATGAAAAATGAGAAAGCATCTGGAATGAAAATGATGGAGAAAACTTAGTTTGAGATATAAGAATAGATGATTAGATCTCAACAGGAATTAATAGAACAAATGACTAAGTTTTAAGAAAAGATTCGAAAAGAAATGGCTATAATGATGGACATGATAACGAAAATGACCAAGGAAAAAATGGTAGCTAAAAAAGTGACTACCAAGAAAGAGCCTCAAGCCCAAGAAAATACTAGTGGCAAGAAAGATCCAATGTATCCACTAGGGTTCACTCCACCCTATGCTACACCTCTAAGTGCATCCATAAATGACACAACCTGAGAGGTAACCACATGCTTAGTTTAATTTACCTTCCTTCATGGTTTAACCATGGAAGCAATGACACATTGGTCTAAACATTTGGGTGAGTTATGTTGAACCCATTATGGTCTCAGATTTAGATGAACCAAGAGAACATGAAAAACCAAAGAAAGGCACGTCCAAACAATCTGAGAATATAAAGGCATAGCAAAAATTTGATTTCTTAGAAGAAAGGTTACGAGCTGTTGAAGGTATGAATATTTTCAACACAAATGATGCAAGTGAACTCAATTTGTTTCTAGATTTGGTAACCCACCAAAGTTTAAGGTACTAAAGTTTGAAAAATATGATAAAACCAAATGCCCCATGAGACATATCACCATATTTTGCCAAAAAGTGACTGGCATACAAATAATGACAAGTCACTCATACATTATTTTTAGGATAGCCTTACCAAATCAGTTGCCAGATGGTATATTCAATTAGACAAAAGTTAGATTCATTCAAGGAAAAATTTGGCCAAAGCATTTATTACTAAATATAAGCATGTCACATATATGGCTCTAAATAAACTATTTTTACAAAATATGGAAAAGAAGGTTAGCAAAAACTTTAAAGAGTATGCCTAAAGATGGCAAGATGTTGCCACCCAAGTTTGGTCTCTTCTCACAGGGAAAGAAACAACTATTCTTTTATCAATATTCTTTAAGCCTCGTACTATGATAACCTAATTGGTCATGCTATGAAAAACTTTGATGATATGGTGATTACAGATGAGATAATAGAAAATGCATTAAGAATGGAAAGATCGAATGAGGTAATGTTTCAAGATAAAAAAAAGAAGAACCACCCAAGAAGAAAAAAGAAAAAGTGTAAACTGTCAACACTAAAAAACCAAAACCATGACCTACTATTCTATACCACTCATATCTCGTATACTAACCTTCCTACCCAATCATTTCCAACATTTTTGAAGACCCATGTAATTACCAACTAGTGAAAACTTAGATACTTATAGTCTAAACCAAATTTTGTCCTTAAGCACCTTCACAATGACCTTTCACATAATCAAATGCAATAGACTTTAATAGAAGGGAACTCCGAAATAAATGAGAGCAACAACAATTTGATCTAATTTCTATGACTTACACGAAACTGTTTTTTTAATTATTTCAAAAACACTTGGTGGCTCGACTACCAATAGAGCCTTTAAAACCTCTATATCTGAAGTGGTATGATCTTGAAGCTTAATGTGACTATCATTATAGGATTTAAGGCCATTCTTTAGAAAATTGTACAACTTTCAAATGTAAGGTGTAAAACCTAATTGATAATAGGATTTTGAATTTCACAACAAAAGCTGGACCAAGTGTTATGGCCAATCTATTACCAAATCATGATGGGGGATCAATAAATGCTTTAAATAGCAAGACAACTCAAAACATCAAAAGAGAAGTAGGCAACATCAAAACCCTTATAGATCAAATATTTGTTGCCATAGTGAAAACCAATATGATTCACCCAATACTTGAAAATACAAAAAATGAGAATTTCACATATAATCCTAATCAAACTTGTGAATTTTATATGGAAGTGGTTAGTTATACGCTTTAAGATTGAAAAGACTTCAGATAGGAACTGCAAAGGATAATGGATTCTTTTATAGTTAAATTTTATGAGGAACATGTAAAGAATTTGATTAATGTTATGATTAGAGATTTGTCAAAAAGCAAGCCTTACCGAATGAGTTTTGAGCTTGTTACCATCTATGAAGAGAAGTTGAGCATTAAGCTAGTTCGTATGAATTTTGAGCCTATCACCATCTTTTATGATGAGAAATTGAGTGTTAAAATTGATGAACCAATTTGTACAACTATGCCAAATGTGACAATTAAGGTATCTAACCTATTCCCATACAAAATTGATGAAGCAGACCCTTTAAAGTAGGTCAAGCTATACCTCAGAAGCACTCAAGAGAGCATGAAAAGAAAAAGTAAAAGAAATGGAGATGAACTTTGAAAAAAAAAATAGACTACCAAATGATCAAGAGACTTGTCTGGCCCTAATTCTAGATTAAGAATATAAGAATCTAGTTACAGAAAAAAAAAGCTTATAAGTTTTTGAAACTTATTAAGCATAGTGACTATAGTGTGGTAGAACAAGTGAATCACTTATTAGCTCAAATTTCCATGCTCTTATTATTGTTGAATTCTAAGCCCCATAAAAATGCCTTACTCAAAGTACTCAATAAGGCTTATATAGATCAGAATATATTTATGAAGAAACTTGATCACATAGTGACAAACATCATAGTGAAAAATTTTTTATAGTTTAGTGATGATGAAATTCCACTTTGTGGTAAGGGCAATACTAAAACCCTTCATATCTCCATAAGATACAAGGATCATACACTGACCAAGGTGCTTATTGATAATGGATCTTCTTTGAATGCTATACCTATAACTACATTATTTAAATTACCAGTCGACATATCTTACATGAAGATAAGTCACATGATAGTAAGGGCTTTTGATGGGACTCATCGTGAAGTGATAGGTGATATCAAGCTGCCAATCCAAATTGGCCCTTATACTTTTGCTATAGTCTTCTAGGTCATAAATTTCTTTCCTTTCTATAGTTGTCTTTTAAGATGACCATGGATTCATATGGCAGAAGCTATCCTTTCCATTATGCATCAAAATGTGAAATTCATAATTAATGAAAATATGATCATTGTTGTCGATGAAGAAGATTTGTTGGTGACTAAACCATCAATTGCACTATATGTTAAAGCAATTAAGGAAGCCCTAAAATTTTTTTTCAAATCCTTTAAATTCATTAATGCAATTTATATGGATGAAGGATCAAATGTGCTTATTTCTTGTCTATCTAAAGCTTTCAAGATAGCCCTTAATAAAATGGCAAGAAAAAGACAACAAATATGGGTTGATTTGCAAGGGATGAAATAACCATGAATGATACCTAAAAAGGAAAATCGATTTGGTCTAGGATACAAGCCTACTTGAAAAAGAAGAATAAAGTTCATAAAGGAGAAAAAAAAAGAAGTTGGCTCATTTTCTGGGGCAAAGGTATTTCAACTGGTTATATCTATCAAGATGCAACAAGAAACATAAAGAAGGGGCCTACACCATTATTGAAGGATATCTTCATTGAATTTTTAATATAGATAATAGGTGAAGAGGTGAACGAAGATCCAAGAAGTCCATGGTGTATCTTATTCTTCCTAGTGCAGAGCTAAAGAATTGACATGTCAAAAAGTTACCTATTATTTTTAAGTTTTCCTCAAAGTAATGTGTTGAATCTAATTTAAATTTTTTTGTTGAAAACATTAAGTGTCTTGTAAGTGTGTTTGTTTCCTTATTTTCATTTAAATAAATGACAAGCATAGCACATTTGTCACATTTTTTTTGCCTTGTTTGTTTCAATTTCTCACATTACCATACATTCCTCTATATTTCATCTATTTCACTCATTTTCAGGTACTCAAATAATGAATGTGAATATCATCATGATAATATTTTGGGATTTGATTTTAAAAATTCTACTTATATTGGTGAACTTGATGATGAAGAGAATGTGAAAGACCATGCAATATCCCCAGAACTATTGAGATTAATGAAACAAAAAAAGAAGTAAATCATGCCTTATCGAGAAGCCACTAAAGTTGTGAATTTAAGGGATGAAGAAGCTAAAAAAAAGGTTAAAATTGGTACTTCAATGCCATCACCAATAAAGCAAGAGTTGATAAAGTTACCACATGAATATGTTGATGTATTTCCTTGGTCGTATGTAGATATGCCAAGGTTGGATACTGGGATTATAATACCTCTAAAGCCTGAGTGCAAACCAATTAAATAGAAATTGAGAAGGATAAAACCTAAAATGTTGTTGAAAATAAAAGAAGAAGTGAAAAAGCAATTTGATGCGAGATTTGTAAAAGTGACCAAATATCCCAAATGCATGACGAATATAGTTTCAGTACCCAAAAAAGATGGCAAAGTGAGGATGTGTGTTGATTATCGGGATCTGAATAGAGCAAGTCCAAAAAATAATTTCCCATTGCCCTACATTAACACTTTAGTGGACAATACCGCTAGGTACTCCTTATTTTAATTCATGGATGGGTTGTTAGGCTATAATCAAATCAAGATAACATAAGAAGATATGGAAAAAAATTGTTTTTGTGAAATTATGGGGAACATTCTGCTATAAAGTCATGCTTTTCGATTTGAAAAATGTTAGGGTAAGTTATCAAAGAGCCATGGTAACTCTATTCCATGATATCATGCATAACAAAATAGAGGTGTAGATGGATGACATGATTGCCAAATCCCATGAAAAAAAATATCATGTAGCTAATCTTAGAAAGTTATTTGAGAGATTAAGAAAATTTCAACTTAAGCTTAATCCAACTAAATGCAATTTTAGCATAACCTCAAGAAAACTACTTGAATTTATTATTAGTAAAAAAAGAATTGACGTAGATCTAAATATGATATGCACTATCCAAGAGCTACCACCTTCGCACATGCAAAAAGAAGTAAAAGGGATTTCTAGGGATGTTGAATTATATTGCTCGTTTCATTTCCCAATTGATAGCCAAATATGAACCCATATTTAAGATTCTTAAAAAAATGGGTCAAGGAAATGGAATAAAGATTGTCAAATGGCAATTGAAAAAGTAAAATAGTACTTATCAAACCCACCAATATTTATGTTGCTTATCCCTCGAAGACCCTTTATATTGTATTTGACAGTGCATGAAAAATAAGTAGGATGCATTTTGGGGCAACATGATGAAACATGAAGGAAATAATAAGCCATTTATTACTTGAGCAAAAAGCTCATCGATTATGAGTCCAAGTATCCACCATCGAAAAATATGTGTTGTGCACTAGCTTGGATGGATCATTGGCTTAGACAATACATGTTGTATCATACCATTTGGCTCATTACAAAGCTAGATCCAATTAAGTACATATTTGAAAAACCTTTGTTATCGAGAAGAATAGCAAGATGGCAAGTTCTACTTTCTAAATATGACATTGTGTATGCATCCCAAAAGGCAATCAAAAGAAGTGCTATTACTAAATTTCTTGCAAAATGCGCTTATGAAGATTATGTGCCTATGACATTCAATTTTTCAGATGAAGACTACTGTCTCTATTGCATATAGATGAAAAAGAGCTTAATGAAGATGCATGCAAGATGTATTTTGATAATGTATGAAACATTTTTGGGCATGGCATAAGAATAGTTTTAATATCTCCAAAAAAAGACTACTACCTAATCACTATAAAACTAAGTTTTGATTGCATCAATAATGTCACAGAATATAAAACATGTGTTATAGGCCTTCAAGCTGCTCTTAAAAGGAAGGTATATACATTGAAAGTTTATAGAGACTCTACATTAGTCTCATACTAGTTGCAAGAAGAATGAGAAACCAGAAATTCAAAGTTGTTTCTACACCAAAAGTACATATCATAATTGACAAAAAATTTTGAGAATATTTGCTTTCATCATTTACCTCAAGAAGAGAATTAGATGGTTGATGCTTTGGCTACATTAGTGGCGATGTTCAAGCTAAATGAAAATGCTAAGGTCCAACCCATCAAGTTGAGCTTACAAGAGAAACTAGGTCATTTTCAAATGTTGAAAAAGAAGTTGATGGGAAACCATGGTATTTTGACATATTACAATATGTAAAGTATCAACAATACCTAGAGCACATATTAGAGAATGATAAGAGAACTTTGAAAAGATAGGTGATAGATTTCTTTCTCGAAGCCAAAAAATCACTAAAAGAAATCCATAGAGTTGTTTGTGAAACTCATGTAAATAGCCATATAATGACTAAACAAATAATGTGAACATGATACCATTGGTCGACAATGGAAAAAGATTGCATCGACTATGCTAAAAAATGTCACAAATGTCAAATTTACGCAGACAAGATGCAAGTTCCTCTAACATCCTTACATGTTATGTTAATACCTTGGCCTTTCTCTATATGGGGAATAGATGTGATAAGGCTCATTATGCCAAAAGCTTTAAATGGACATTGATTCATTTTAGTGGTGATCGATTACTTCACAAAGTGGGTAGAAGCAACTTCATATGCTAATGTGACAAGAATGGTGGTTTGTAAGTCCATCAAGAAAGAAATCATATGCCGATTTGGATTTCCAAAAAGAATCATTTTGGATAATGTTTTTTATTTGAATAATAAAATGATGAATAAAGTCTGTGCATAGTTCAAAATCAAACACCACAAATCGACATCTTATCGTCTGAAGGTAAATGAGGCAGTCGAAGCAACCAATAAGAATATAAAGAGAATTATTGAAAATATGACTAATGTGTACAAATATTAGCATGAAAAGCTACCTTTTGAATTACATGCTTATCAAACTTCGATTCATATATTTACAGGAGCTACACCATTTTCATTAGTATATGGGATGGAGCTAATGTTGCCTTTTGAAGTTGAAATTCCTTCCTTACTCGTTCTTATGGAAGTTGAGTTGGAAGAAGCCAAGTGGGTTCGCATTTGGTATGAATAGTTAAATTTTATTGAAAAAAAAAGATTAGCTACACTTTACCATGATCAATTGTATTAAAAAAGAATAATATGAGCTCATGACAAGAAAGTTCACCCTCAATATTTTCGAGAAGAAAAATTAATTTTAAAGAATATTATTTGCAACCAATAGGATCATCGAGGAAAATGGACTCATAATTAGGAAAGCCCATATGTAGCAAAGAAAGCTTTCTTTGGTGGGGCACTAATCTTAGCAAGAATGGATGGAGATGATTTGTCAAATCCAATCAATGTCGATGCAATAAAAAAGTATTACATCTAAAAAAAAGAGAAAATAAAAAGAAACATGAACCAATGAGATATCTGAGTTGAAAACCTGAAAGGGTAACTTAGATAAAGAAGCATTAAATATAGTAGGGCAATTCTCAATATGTGCCAAAAGATCTCATTTGTTTTGGGCTAGCATAATTTACTGCATGTTTAGAAAGTCAAAGGGCATTAATCAAGAGTTTTTAAAAAAGAATTAGGGATGAATTAGTTCATGATGATCTGAATATTCGTTACATGATTACTTGTTTTCCTTGTTATATGTTATTGGATAATGCATGAAACACTTTTTCCTTTTATTGAAATAAAATACCCATTTGTTTATCTTTCTTTTGTTCTTCTCATTAAAAAGAAAAATGTGCAATGTGTTATGATTGTCATGAAATTCAAAAGATGATAAGTGAGTATAATGACCATGAAAGACATATAAATTATTTGGAAAGAAATTTAAAATGATAAGAAAAATAGTAAGGAATAATGGTCGATGAGAAAAGAGGCCTATAAGTTATAAAAGTGGTAAACATTGAATAAGGGAAATATGAAGAGAAATATTTTTTCAGTTGCTGGAGTGTATGAGATTCCAAAAAGAAAAGGGAAATAAACAATGAAAAATTTTAAAGATTAAAAGAAAATGACATAAAATGGAAAAAAAAAATGGTCTCTTCATTTGCATCATGATTATCATTCATTGCATGACATTATAAAAGCATGAAAATGTCATTCATGTATACATGTGGCACAGCAAATATATGGATCTAGAACAATCAAAGATAATAAAAGAAAAAGTCAAAATCAGATAGATGTAAGCCTTCTGTTTAGAGGAATCATTCAAACCTTATGACCTCTATTTAAAAGAGTCATTCAAATACCATAGCTTTTATTAGAGAAATCATTCGAGTTTTATGCCTTCTGCTTAGAGGAATCTTTCAAATACCATTGCCTTTCAGATTTTTAATATAAAGTTTTATTACCTCTAGTTAGAGGAGCTATTTAAAGTTTCATTCCTTTGGTTAGATGAGCTCTCTTTAAAGTGTTGTAGCCTTTATTTAGAGGACTCTTTCACAATTAGGCATGATTTGTAAGACCAAAGGATATAATCTATAAGACTTATAAAATTTTAAATTTCAAGTTTCATAGCATTTGGTCAAAGGAATTTTCTTTAAAGTGTCATATCCTCTACTTAGATGAACCTTTTAAATTTTTAAAAGTCATCGAGCCTTTACTTAGAGGAGCTTTTTAAATTTTTAAAAGTCGTCGAGCATCTATTTAGAGGAGCTTTTCAAATTTTCAAAAGTTATGCTTAGAAGCCTTATAAAATTTCAAAAGTTATCAAGCCTTTGTTTAAAAAAGTCTTTAAAATTTTCAAAAGTTGTCAAATCTCTACTTAAATGAGACTTTTAAATTTTCAAAAAAATTGTCGAGTCTTTGCTTGGAGGAGTAAAAAAAAACCTTTATGCTCAATGTTTCATATTTTGTATGTGCTTACCCAAACAAAATTATTGTCTTTTTATCTTTGCTTTATTCCTATTCTTAGCAATGTGCAAATAGAGGTGATTGTAAACTCTTATTTTGTTTGAAAATTTGAAAATTGCAATTTTACTTTGATCCGGTCTTAAGTTTTTTTTATTAGGCCTAATTTGATTTCAGTCCAAATTTATTTATTTTTACTTTAATTTTATTTTTGTTATTATTATTATTATTATTTTATTTTATCCTTTTCCTATTTGTTGTCCTTCTTATATTCTTCTCTAGCCTTTTTTCTCACAAAGTTTTTGGTGCATTAAATGCACCACCAGACTCTATAGCAAGATTTTCAAACTTTATATTTTGTTGGAACCAAGGTCATCAGTGGCCATTTTTTTCTTCTTCAAGTTTTCATCTTGAAATCCTAGAAAATCTAGGATTTGATTTTCTAATGGATTTATAAATAAGGAGGACACAACCAAAAAAAAAAAGAGATAGGGATAGAGTATGTTTTTGAGGAAATTTTTACAGAAAATTCTTTTTGACAAGGGTGATTCTGTCAAACTAAAAATTAAAAAAAAAAAAGAACAATCCACATCGTGCACCTAGCACTTGCCTAAAAGCACCATTTTCACACCACCACTTACATAGCCCAGCACCTAGCCCCAACCCATATTCGTACTATACACCAACCCCAACAATCCATTCCACCAAAACCAAAAACAACAAAAAAAAAAAATAAAAAACCACAAGCAAAAAATCATAGTCCTCTTTGAATAAATGAACCAGTAGTAAAAAAACTAAAATTGGAAATCTTAATCTAATAGACTTAGGATTTTTTTTTGGGAAATCTAGGTTGAAAGAAGTGTTTAAGAACTTCTAAAGATTGTCATAAGAATTTTTTGGAATTTTTTTGTTGTCGAAATCTGGGAAATATGAATTTTCTAGCGATCGATTGAATTTTTAGTCATCGAAATTTGGGAAATGGGACAAAATCTGCAAAAATTTTGTGTTTTCCAATGCAAATTGAATTTTTCCACAACGACATGGTGGCAGCTGGTCAGAATTTGGATAGTTATGGCTATCAGCGAAAGGGAATTTGGGTTTAGAGAGAGAGGCTCTAGGGTAGAGAGAGAAAAAAATAAATTAAAAATTAAAAAAATTACCTTTTATAGGCCCCACAAAATGATGTTGTTTTATTTGGGAAATATGAATTTTTTAGCGATCGATTGAATTTTTAGTCATCGAAATTTGGGAAATGGGACAAAATCTGCAAAAATTTTATGTTTTCAAATGTAAATTGAATTTTTCTAAGACGGCATGGTGGCAGCTGGTTAGAATTTGGGTAGTTATAGCTATCAGCGAGAGGGAATTTGGGTTTAGAGAGAGAGGCTCTAGGGTAGAGAGAGAAAAAATAAATTAAAAATTAAAAAATTACCTTTTATAGGCCCCACAAAATGATGTTGTTTTAAGAGTCTTTGATCTGTGGAGCTACCCGCTAACTTGCACTCCAACCCACATATTGACCCAACCCATTTAGTAAGATTTCTTTTTTTTCCTTTTATTTTTATTTTTTGATTTCATTTTCATTTTCATTTTGATTTTATTTTATTTTTGTTATTTTTTGTTATATTTTTTAAATATATATTTTATTTAAATAAAAAATAATAATAATCAATAATTATCACAAGTGATAATTTTAATATAAAATCAAGAGTAAATAACAACTCTTAATATAAAATAAATTAAAAAAAATATTTGTTAAGGAAAATATAAATATTTTTATTTTCCTTTGATTTTTACAATTGAAAAATATATAAAAATATATTTTGTTTGAATTTCGCTAAAATGTTCAGATGATTCAAGAAATTACTTTTAATTATAAAAAAAATAAAATAATAATAATAATAATTACTTATTTGAATAAATCTTTTAAAAATACAACATTTAAAGAAAATTGAAAGAGTTCAATTTTCTTTAATTAATATAAGTAAAAAATATTTTTAAGATTTCATTAATAAGTCAGGATAATCTTAAAATCTATTTAAATTTTTTATGATCAATAAAAAATGATTTTATTTAGGATCTCATCAAAAGTTAGGATGATCATGAAATCTATTTAAAATTTTTAGGATTTCACTAAAGAATTGGGATAATCCTAAAATTAGTAAACAAAATATCTTATGACAAAATGTCAAGAATTTTGTGCATGGTGAATTTTCCAAAAATCTTTTTGAATAAAAATTTTTATAAATTTCATCAAAATATTAGAGAATTTATAGAATACGAAAATAATAATAATACTAATTTCACAACAAAAAATATTTTTATAAATAAATTTTTGGAAATTAAATTTAAATATAAAGAAAACTATATCGACAAAATTAAATGATAATACATGTTTAATTGGTATCATTTTTTAAATAGATGACATGAGGTACTAATGCATTTCTCACTCATAACCATACTCTTGAACCTAATCTTAATTTTGTAGACCAAAACGTTTTTTAGTAAATTTTAATTAATTTTAAGATTTTTATTAAAAATAATATTATTTTTTAATGATCAATCACACCCTTATAAAAAAAAAAAGATTTATGGTAACTTCGAAAATTTTCATCTAAGTTTAGCGATCGAATCCTCTTGAATGAAAAATCATTATGCCAGAATTCATTTGAGATATGTACATATTACTTCTAGGATATGTACATAATCTTTATATGATATGTGTATAATGATTATATGATATAATCTTTATATAATATGTATATAATGATTATATGATATGTACATAATAATAATTATAAAATATAAGTACACGTATATCTATTATAATATCAAAATCCTAAATGATCAAGCTCTACATTCAAGTCATAATTGACCAAATTAAAAATATGAAACCAATTTTATCTCAATCATTAATCCCTTTTAACTCTACCCGTTTTCATTTTAATTAAGCTTTATCTTTAACAGAGCTGCAGCCCACCAACTCCATTGCCTAGTTTTGGCTTATGATGAATGGTCGATTTCGGTTTACAATGTATATATAAGCAATTAAAGCCTAGTTAAAGCCAGTTTTTATTTTATTTTATTATTATTAGTTTTTTTGTACTTTACAATGTATATATCTGCAGTTGCATCATCGTTAGTGAGAAGAAAAACACTACTTCAATGGAATCAATTGCTCAATGATGAATACATTTACTTGGTGTACGTCCTGAAAATCATAACATCTTAGTTTTTCAACCTATTACAATCATTTCAAAAAATACCCACATTTCAAACAATACCCACTATAAAATACCCAAAACTAGAAATCTCATTGCTGATCAATCACAAGGGGCATTTACAAATTGAAGACTCGGTCTTCAGTCAGAGGAGGCCAGAGATCATACTGTTAATTTTCCCATAACTATAAAAAGCCAAAGAAAATGTTTGGGGGAGAAAGAAAAAATGTTAGCACGTGAAAGCTCCAAGATAAAAACCAAAAGAAATTCAGTGCAATTTGCCATGCATTACAAGCATTCTACAAGTTAAATGATACCCTTCAATTTGATAAAAAGATTTAACTCCTTATACCATAAAAAAAATGAATAGAAAATGCTTTTGCCTCTTAGGTTTTGGCTTAATCTTAACACCTATTCTCAGGTTAGGAATGTCAATGCATAGAGTATAAGTAGATTAGAGTATTTTTCATTCATATCTTTAAATTTTTATATTATACCCATTTTCATATTCATACTCAATAAGTATTTTAAATTTATCTTTATTTTTATTCTCGTGGATATTTAATAGATATAAATAATCTTCATGCCATAACTTAAAAAAAAAACTAAAACTAAAAATTAAATTTTTTTAGCTTTTTTTATTTTTATCTTGTATATTTAAATATTTTTTTATAAATATATATTAATATATATTTTTTCAATAAAAATATATTAATTTTAATTTAATATAAAATAATAATTTATATTATTTAATAAAAAATTTATATTTTAAATATATATAAATATATATGTAAATTACAGGTACGAAATAAGTGATATATTATTTATTTTCATTATCGCACTTAATAAAATTTAAAATCATATCCATAACTATCTTTATACTCATAATATAATATATATCCATATTTTTGTCTCCATTGAAATAAAAAAATCAAATTTTCAATTAAATATGAATAAGATTAACATGCCTACTCCAAGCTTGTCAAAAGCTCATTTTCATGGCCACTCATCTTGGCCATATGATTGTGTGGCATCAAGGAAGGTTGACTCAAATGATGCTACTGCTATATATGAAAGATGACTTAAGATCAAACAACCCTCCATTTGAACCTGGTAAAAACCCACCTGTCAAACCTGAATTATTCATCAACTCCACAGTCCAAACCCACTCTTATACTATTTTCTTGCAGGAAAACAAACTTAAAGTTCCAATATGTATCAAGTACTTGAATATTTAATCAAACAAAAAACCAACTTCACTGACCCCAATTCAAGTAGTTATAGTCAGTCAAACAAAGTTTCTTTCTCCAGTGAAAAACACAAACCAACGGGAAAAAACCCATAAAATACCTAAAATTTTTTTAAATTTCCTTCTTCTTACTAAAATAGAAGGGTAACTAGGAAACTAAGAAAACAACTGTTATAAGCAACTATCATATCAATATCCCCGGAATCCTAAAAAGCTTTAAAATCCCATATCTAATCACAGCCAAATTCAGTAAAGATCCATAAAACCAATTAAAATCCTCAATAAGATGCAAAAAGAGAAACTTTTAACCTTTCCTTGTACTGTAATAATCATGAGAAAGCTAAAAAAAAACTTAAAAAATGGTTTTAATATCTTATTGAAAAAGAAGAGTTCATGAAAGAATTACCTTTGGTAAATCGTCAATGGAGAAATTTCTCAACAAGGTAAGAGTTTTTGGTCTGAAAAAGAGAGATCTAAGTCATGTTTTCTTGGAGGAGAAGAAGGGGTTGGGTTTTTAGAGAGTGAAAGAGAATCAAAAGGAATGGGTCTGAGAGTGGAGATTGGGTGTATTTGGAAGAAGAAGAAAGAAGTTTTTTTTCTTTGTTTTTTGAAATAGAAATTTGTTCATTCATTGATGGATAAATTTGGATTACAAATATTAGGAGGAAACTCACATATCCATTGCCTCTGCTCCCTTACCTGAAAGGAAACCTTAGCAAGACAATGTGCTAAACCAGTAGCATTTCTACTCACGTGTTTGAAAGAGCACTTCCTGAAGCTAGTTGTTGCCATTCTTATGTCTTGAATCAAATTAAAGCCAGCAAAGAACGAATTAGTCGCCTGAACAATTTCCTTTATAGCCATCAAGGAATCACTCTCCACTGTTACACTTTCTATCCCCTGTTCCAGAGCAGTCTATAACCCCAATTAAATAGCACATATTTTTTACATTAAGGGACTGTTGACTCTAGCTTCTTTAGATACAGCAGAAAGTAATATCATCCCAATAGTGTCCCTGTACGTATCACGTGATCATCACTTTCTCCCCTCAAAACGGATATGCAGTGTCAATGTTTTTATATCTTAATGACTTTTTTTTCATGTCCCAATTTAAGATTGGAATATCCTGCCGACTCTTCCTTACAGCATTTGGCACGACATTATCTCTCATTAAATCTCGTAACACTTTTATCACGGAGGTTAATCACTCTATTTAACCCCTCAAGATATTTGATATGAATCGAATGATCAAAGACCTGCTCTGATATCAATTGTGACGTAACCATTACTTTCTCCTCTCAAAATCAGCTTATTAAAATGTACAGCGCCAACATTTTTATAGCCCAACGACCTCTTTACGTGCAAAGTAAGATTGGAATACCTGCCTATTTCCCTTGGAGCGCTTGGCGTGATACCTACACATCGTTCTCAAACCAGCTTCCTTTGAGGATCCTACAAACACTGCGTCCACATTAAGCTTTAGTTCCTCATTCCCAAGAGGTTGCCTAAGCTCTTGCGGGGTGTTTGTAATAACAGCTTCCTACTGAATTTCCTGCCCCATCCTTTCTTCCCCCATACGTCGTGCCATTCCCCACAGATTTCTAGCCATTAAACATTTCCGTCGGTGAAAGCACATGTTCATGTTAAACCATAATGTCCTGAGGCAAAGCATGAATATCTCCGATGGAACATTCTGTTTTATGCTCATGAAGGCCTGTAGCCAAAAGTCTTTTGGTTTATCGCACAAAAGCATTTCTCAAATTGTCAAATTCAGTTTAGACCATAGTTCCTACTCAAGAAGCAGTTAACAAAAATATGGAACAAGGATTCCCATTGTAACCACACACAACACATTGGTTATCTAAATGCATTTCTCTCTTATTCAGCTGACTTTTGGTTGGTAGAAAGTCATATATAAGTTTCCAAAGAAAGATTTTAACCTTCGGTGGCATGTTAGCTATCCATAACAGTTTCCAAACCGGGTGTCTTTGCTGTCGATCTGGACCTCTTCTTCTTAGCACCTCCCTCGCTCGAAAATAGGTCGACTTGACAATAAAATTCCCAAGGATGGTATCATTCTAAATAAGAGTGTCCTTAGTGTTATATTTGCTCAATGGTATGCTAAATATTTTTTCAGCATCATTAGAACAAAATAGCTCATTTACTGTCTCTGTCTACTACCTTTTTGAATCTTGGTCAATTAACAAAGCCACCTTCATTGGCATAGGGTGTTGGTGCCCTGGTAGATCAACTTTATAGTTTGGTTGTTTGTCCACCCATATGTCTTGCCAGATGTCCACACTCGTCCAATTTCCAATCCTCCATCTTGTTCCTTTGAGCAAAACTTCTTTGCTCGCAAGAAAGCTACTTTAGAGATATGAAGGAGAGGCACCTCTTTTGGCCTTTAGAAATGATCTTTCAGAAAAGTACTTTGCCTTCAATACTCTATAGCACGGAGAGTCTTCATTTTGGACCAGCCTCCATCCTTGTTTAGCTAATAAAGCCAAGTGAAAAGCCTCCAGATCATGGAACCCAAGTCTACCATCCAGTTTGGAATAGCACATTGAATCCCAATTGCTCCAATGAATCTCTCTATTCTCCTCAGTAGAGGCCCACCAGAATGTTGCCGTTAAAGACGTGAGCTGATTGGTGAAGCTCCTTGATAGTTTGAAACAAGACATCGGGCAACCGCTTAAATGAAAACAACCCTCTCAGCTTGCGATAGAATCCTTCCACGCCACCCTTGAATGCTAGACCATACCCGTTGTTTTATGGGACCAAGACAGCCGCATTTCTCTCTTCCAAAGGCAATTGGCAATCCCAGGTAAGAGCTATCTTCCATTGTTCTATAGATACCTATAGTATCCATTAATTTGGTCTTGAATTTTGGCTTTGTATTGGCATTGAAAAGTTTAATAACTTGCCCAAAGGCAGCTTCCTTTTCTTTCACCTCAATGGATAAAATACTATCATCCGCGAATAGGATATGAGAAACCCGGGTTTCCAATTTTCGGATTGCAACACCTCTCATCCTCATTTTGATCTCACCCTTATAAAGGTGGCTAGACAAACCTTCAACACATAGGAGAAATAGGTATGATGAAAGCGGATCGCCTTGTTTAAATCCTCTGGTTGGATTAATCCTACTTCATTGTTGACCGTTAATCATTACCAAATAAGTGACTGTATGTACACACGCCATGATCGAAACGATACATCTTTCAAAGAAACCCATACTCCTCATTATTTCCTCGAGATATAGCCACTCCACCCTGTCGTATGCTTTGCTCATATCCAATTTTATCGCCATGTGACCTTCTCGACCCTTTCTTTTGTTTCTCATAAAATGTATGGTTTCAAAAGCCACGATTGCTTTGTCAAAGATAGATCGACCGGGCACAAAAGCACTTTGATTTTTGATTATGACCCTTGGTAGCACATTCTTCAATCTATTCGCCAGCACTTTTGAGACTATCTTATAGATCACATTACATAGGCTGATAGATCTGAAATCCTTAACCCAACTTGGGTTCTTAATCTTGGGTATCGACACCAAATTTGTATGGTTAATCCCCCGAAGCACTAGATTGTTATTAAGCCCTGAAAGGATGAAGCTTGAAATATCCTTCCTCATTATCGGCCATTCTTCTAGAAAAACAAGGTTGTCATGTCGTCTAGACCAGGCGCCTTGCCCGAGTTCATCTGGTTCAAAACTTCAGTTACCTCGTATTCTTGAAATTCCCCATTCAATACACTGTTCATATCCACCGTAACTCTAGTTCCCACCACGTCACAGAAGCTATTCCTCGACTCCTTGTTTTATAAATCATCTCAAAATATTGCAAAAAAGTAGCTTCGATCTCCTCTTTCTTGTCTCGCCACTGCCAAGCCTCATCCTAGATTCTCAAAATTGTATTATTTCTTCTCTTTCTTGATGCCACACAACAGAAGTACCTAGTGTTTCTATCACCATCTTTTAGCCACAATTCTTTAAAAGGTTACATTAGTAGATCATTTAGCTCATTGTGGATTCGGTCTCTATTATTAAGGTCCTGATTTGGCAGTTCCACCTCCATCTGTTTATGGTTTATTCTAGACTTTAGGTCCCCAAACCGTGACGAACTTCAAGCTGGCAGGCTTACGTCCACACCCTTGCACCCACTCACCCCATTCAGAAATATTTGAAGGTTTGTTGTACTTCCATTCCCAATTGATAATACATTTACAGTCATCGTTTCCAGTCCACATGTTTTCAAACCAAAAGTCCTATTGGCTCTCCTTGCTTTCAAATTTGGCAGATGGAATATAAATAAAAGAGGCAAATGATACGAGGTAGATTATATTAAGTGATTTTCTCGCAATGAAGGAAACATGGACAAGAATAATTCGTTACACAATCCTCAATCAAGCCTTTCAAGAATAACGTCTTCATCCACCTTTCGAGACCATGAAAGCCTATGACCTTCCATGGGGACTCCCTGAAACTACAAAATTCAACAACCTCTTTGAAATGGTCTATCTTCTATGATGGTCTTTGGCTTCCTCCTTGCTTTTCGTCCTCCGCCAAAAGCTCCTTGAAGTCTCCTGCACATAACCAAGGTAATGAGCTTCTATCCCGTAGAGTTTTTAATAGCTCGCATGACTCATGCCTTCTATGAGTTTCTAGCCGTTCATAGAATCCCATAAACCTCTAGTCTCCATTGTTATTCTCTCCCTTTATTCTGACATGTATATGGCTAGTAGATAAGGAAAGTAACGTACTGTCCGTTTCATCCTTCCACGTAAGGGCCAAGCCGTCCCTTCTACTTTCACAATCCACTACAATCACATTATCAAATTCCATCTTATACCTCAACCAATTCATCTCATTTATTTTCTGTTTTGTTTTCGAAAGGAAAATAAATTGGGGTATATTTTCATTGACCAACTTGATCAGTTCAGGAACTGCATGAGGTGCCCCCAACCCCCGACAGTTCCATGCGAGGCAACTCATTTCTTTCAGCGGATTGGCATTCCTCACCAATCTCCGCCGATATTTTGTCTTCCTCATATACTTGGATCCCCTCGCCCAAATGCTCTTTAATCTTCTTATTCGCATGATCAGTTTCTATATCATTTATCATTTGGTCCATACATGCCGTTTCTTATTGATCTTACGAGGGAACCACCCTGGTTTCCTTTTATTAAGTTTTTCCCCTTGACCTTCCTCTATCTACTTTGGTTACTCGCCTCCATCACGGGGACCTCAGTTAACAAATTGCTTAGGCCTTAACTAATTGATTTCCGGATAGCATCCCATCCTCATTTGGGCTGTATGCTTCCTTACCCCATAAGATCAACTTTCTTATAATAAAGTTGACTAAAATGACCACCAAAAATCACATTTGAATCCCCTACATCATTTCTCCTTCTTTGCCCAAAACTATCATTATAATCACCAAATATTTAAATAGCGATCACGGTCATGTTTTTAGTTACGTCACATTTATCGTATTTTCGGATATAACAGATATTATTACAGTAATCGCGGTAATTATGATCATGAATTTTTTTTAATTTTACAAATTTTGGTTATAAAATGTAATAATTATAATTATAATTATAAAAATTCTTATTTAATGGTTTTTAAAATAGTTTATGATACTATGTTTTTTATTTTCTAAAAAAATTATTTACAATTTTATTTTGATTATAATAAAGCATTTATATTTGATTTAGCAACATAATATTTACTTGAGCCAAGTTCATATTCAAAATTAATTCTAGACAAATCAAAATATTAACCAAATATAATTCGTTAAATATCAAGCATCCAAATGTAATAAAATTACAAACTTAAAAATATAATAATTTCAAATTTCATCAACTGTAGTTATAAATTAATAAGAATTAATCTAATAACAAAAGAAATGACAACAATATAAATACCAAAATAACAAAAAAAAATTATTAAATTTCAAATACAAAATCATAAATTAATAAAAAAAACAAAATCAAATTATAATATTTAATTTTAATTATTTTTCATCTAACTTATACAAAAAATTTTATAAAAATTTTTCATCTAAAATCCATATATATATAATTTCAAAAATTATAAAATTTCAAACTTATATTTTAATAAAATTAATTACAAAATTAAATAAATAAAAACCCACTAACCCACCTTAACCCATCTCACCCCACCCGACCCCACCCCACTCAGAATCCAAGCATCCCCCTCAATAGTAGGTAGCCCCCTCCCCCAAAATTTCCCCCAAATTTTGATAACCAGCAAAGCTGAAACCTTCGTCCTCAACTCTTCTTCGTGTCTTCTTCTTCTTCCTTTTTTTTTTTCTGCATTTGTCACTTTCTCTTGCGTACCCTCATCAATGTCATTCCCTATAAAATCTCTTGATCTCATTTCTCTCATATTATTATAAAGATCAACATTATTTTACAAAAAATTTACTAAAAAAAAAAAAGAAAATTTAACTTTTTCTTATATTCTGCGATTTTGATTGTTGATTCAAGACTTAAGATGGATTTGAATTTGAGTAATTTGTGGATTGAGTTAGGATTATTATCGATTGAAGTTTTTCTTTTTTTCTAATTTGAACCAGTGACTAAGAAAACGGGAATAATGATAATAACGGTCCATTATTGCCTCTATTTCTCGTTACATCATTTTTCAGTAGTTGTTACATACTATTTTAAGTGTGATTCAATTTCTCAATCGTATTTTCTCTGATAGTGGTGGCGGGTGGTGGTGTTGCCACAATTTCGTGACTGCTATTCCACCATACAACCGCTATTTGAAACCCTAATCATCACTTGTGTTCTTAGCATGAATCTCGCCAGATAATTCTTTCCTCAAACCAATCTCCGTGGAAAAGTCCATTGTGCCCTTTCCTGCGCGTCCGAGACTCCTATTCTGGTCACTTTGCTCCTTAGTTTTCGATGCTGAACTCTTGCATTCGTTCCTCTGCACCGAGCGACCCAAAAGTCTTCTTCAAGTAATTGTGACTAGGGTTTGAACTTTTAGTTTTAGAAGACCATGGTTTGAACTCTTCAGCCCTCATCCAGGAACCATACTCCCACTTAACCTTTTTTGATGCTTTCCTATTCTGAACGGCCACAACGCATTCATTCTCCATATGATCCAACTTACCACACACGTAGTAGAAGTTTGGAAGCCTTTCGTATTTGTCCATCACCATATGACCTCCCTCCTCTCCTAATAGTACTTTAGAGCATCTTAATAATAGCTTATGAACATTTATGTTAACTTTTATCCTTAAGAACCGCCCCCATATGCGTTATTGTTATCCCTGTGATCTACTTCTTCCACTTCGCCTATATTTCACCAAGCACGATGCCCATTTTTTCATTCATAAAACCTAAGGGGAGCCCGTTTGCTTGAACCCAGAAAGGACACCAGTCCATACAGATCGAATCAAGAGTGGCCAGTCCATTGAAATCTTTAAAACAATAAGCTCCCTGTTTCATAAACACCCTATCCATACTGATTGAATGGCCATGGCTGATTCACAAGCACCCTATCCCTTTCTCTCTGGTCTTTATATTGGAACAGAAAAGTTCTCTCCCCCCACCTTCTGAATAATCAATCCCTTATCTATTCTCCAAATTCTCGATAGAACTTTTTTCATGGCTTCTACGTTGATCCCCCTCTTCGATAGACTCCTGCCCAACAAACAAATTTCCCCCGCTTCTAGAGTAGGCGCCACCCACTCCTTCTCAATCCTCAACTCTTGTTCTTCTTCCTCTATTAGTAATAGATTTCTCCACATCTCCTCAATGTTCTCCGTCATTGCTACTTTCAAGATCGACTACCCTTTCCAATTACTGTTGTATCAGAGGACCTTCCGATCCTTCAAGGGCTTACAAAAAAACTTTCACACCACCAATCCATCAAAATATATATCTATATATATATATATATATATATATATGTATGTATATATTCACCACAAAAGGCAGATAAAAAACTCGCCAAAACAAGACAAAACTCTCGCTAGAGAACCTAGGCAGAAAACCTAGAAGCGAAACCTAGGAGAGACCCCGATATCATTTATGAAAAAGATTTAATTTTTTTTTTCATTAATTTTTTCTTTTTTCTTTGTTTTTATATTATGGTCAATAAGATGAAAACTATTTCCTTCCTATTAATTTTTCAATCTAACATTTCCTTTCAGATAATTAATAAAATTTGTGATAAAATGCATCTTTTTCTAATTTCCCTTAGAAATTTTAATAAGATGCCATTTTGGTGATTAACTTACATGCAGAGATGAATTAACTTTTCTACTAGGTAAAACATATTAGTCAAAAAATATCATATTTTTATTTTAATTAATTTATAATTACTAATATATTTAACTTCTAAAAAAGTAAAATTTTAAGTTTTTCTTTATTAAAAATAATTTTTTTATAATAATTTATTTCATGTGATAAAAGTTTTCAAATTAGCATGCTACGTCATAAACTAAAAATCATTAAGTCAAATTTAATTGTAGAAGTTCAATATCACTCTTATCAATTGTTCGTTCTTGAATCATTTTTTTTTTCATAAAAGTATGTGATTAAATTCACTAAAATTAAAGCACAAGAATCAAAATCGAGAAATCAAATTTAGACTTTGAACTATAATGTTTCTTGACTGCGTATATTTTTAGGTTTCTCTGATATCGTGCTTGGAAAAAATTTTTAATAATCATTTTTTTTTTTTTGTTGTGGATAAGTAAAGGGTCATTTGAGCTTTTTTTTTTATTTTTAACTTTTTTTTTTTCAAAATTTTAAAAACACAAAATATGTTTAGCAAGTATTAATGCTGTTACACTTTAAAAACGAATATTATTGTTTCCTATATAATAATTCAATAAACGAACTAACCATTTAAAAAGTAAATAAAGGTATTACTATATTTATTAAATGCAATTATTTTATTTCAATAAAATGATTTAAATAATATTTAAAAATAATTTTTGTTGTTTAATTATATTTCAATTTAATATAATTTAAATAATATTATGATTAAATATAAATAAATAATTATTAGCTCAAAGACTTGAAATAAATCGAGAAGAGGGTGAATTGGTTGATAATAAAACTTTCAAAAATCAATACCCAATAAGCACAAGTTTTGTAAAATAATTTTTCTAAGCAAATGAATACAATAAATGAAAGTAAACTAATAATTTTAAAAATAAGAGATAGAGATAGAGATAGAGAATTAGATATCAAGATTTATAGAAGCTCGGTCATTCCTTTAGGCACTTACATCATTTTCCTTAGCCGCACTTGCCAAGGAGTTCAATCCACTATGTATTAAAAGTTACAATCTAGCTTCTCAAAGCTTTACACTATCAACACCACAAACTCTTAAGGTTTATCCTCCCCTTTAAGCTCACAATCTCTCAATACAAAGTTTCTGAAGTGTTTTGTAAACTTAAAAAACCTCTCTAAGGTTGGGTGTTTGCTAACTTGAAGTATACAACAATATTGACAATATGGTTAAGAGGAAAACTGATACAATAAAGGATTTTCTCTGCTTTTCTCTCTTTAAACTAGTTTGAATGCTTGAAAAAAGTGGTTGACAGAGGCAATAAGTTCTCTTAGTTTTTCATACACTTGATTTATAGTGGAAGCCTTCATTTATATGTAAAAAGGAGCAAATAGCCGTTGCTTTGCATTTAATGCTTCAAACCTATAAAATATCAGATAAGAAAATAGTCGTTAGGGCTTTTTGAGCATCAAGGGATCAATCCCTTCGTACAGGGGATTGATTGGGTCAGTGATAGGAAAGCCAAAGTTTGTGCGTGAAAACACTTACCCGATCCATCAGGTAGCATACCTGATCAATCGATCCTATACATAGGTGATCAATCCCCTATGTGAAGGGATCGATCCTTTTTGTTGATTTTTGACCCCACTTTGCATTCTGTATAAAAATTAGATCAATCTCTTTAAGGGATGATCGATCGAGTATGTTTAAAACCTCAACCAATTGATCCCTACAAGGAGAGGATCAATTGGTTCTTGATAAATTTTCATAAGTTTGGCTACTAGAAGAAAAATTGATTGATCCCTTTGGTTAGGGGATCGATCAAGTAAGGGAGGGGATCGATCCCTCCTTTTAGGGGATCATTCCCTTCTATCCAAAATATATCATAAACCCATTTTGTTTCCAGAATTTATTTGTTTTAGTTCCTAAAAGAGTTTTGGTAAGATAGAAGGCTAGAAAAATGTTTAATTTGATATTAAAAAAATTTTAAAGTTAGGCAAATTTTTGTTTTGTCAATTCAAAACTTTTAATCAATTCTAGGCTAACAATCTCTTCATTTTTTATATAACAAAACCAAGTGAAAATTTTGCTTAAAAATTTTTTTCCATTTGAAAAATAAACTCCTTCTAAATTTGAGCATAAAAAATTTTAAGAGATTTTAAACAACTAAGAACAAGGATATAATCATCAATGTCAATATCATCAAATAAGAAATTTTCATACTATCAATATCAAGATCATCAATCAAATAAGAATTTTTCATACCATGTCCTCTCCCCTTTTTTGTCATAGCAAAAAGGATGAAGTCAATCAAAGTAAGATGATAATCAATTCAAGGCCATACCAACTCAATTTCATAACTTAAGTTCATGCCAATCTCAATGTCAAATCATCAAGCAATATACAATGTCACAAGCCAAATTTCAAAGGGATATAGTAAATATCATGATGAAGATGAAATGTATATTTCATTAATATAAACAACAAATACCAAAGTTTGATAAGAAAACATAATGCAAAGTGTTTTTAAGGAAAAAAATTACAACATGAAAAAATAAAGATGTGGGAAAACATTTGAGGAATGGCTTTAGGATGGATCATTGAAGAGGAGGTGGATAATGAGAAAAATGAGGAAAGTGTTACCTTATTTGTTGTTATGCATTTCGGATATGTTCAATATCAGCTCTAACTTGGCGAACTTAGGAAACCAGATCATGTTTGGTCATTTCCATATTTTTTAATCTAAAATTCATAGTTCCAACCATTGAGTGTAGATTGTTCATTTGAAGCATAAGCATTTCTAAAGCTTCTTGGGTATCAAATGGTTAGGTAGAATGTTTTCTTTAAAGTGCATCATAAATATATGGGATATCACACTCTTCTTCCTTTTCTTACACAACTCTAATTTTAATTTTTCTAACCTATAAACCAGTTACATTTTGTGTGTAGCCCATACTATGCAAAGTAAGAGCACCAAGAATGCTGAATGGATCATTGAACACGATCTCTTTATCACCTCTAATATTAATCCCCAATTTTTTTAAAAGATTAATGATTGAAAATCCATAAACTAAGTTGTAGTCTTTATTTTGCACTACACTCATCATATCATTTAAAATAAAATGCACCAAATTAGGTTTTTTCATATGTTTAATTTTGTACATCCATTAGTAATCTTATTTTCTAATGGTTGAATATTGGGTGCCAAAATGTGCCAATACATGAGTAACTATAAGGTGTAATAATCTATCATGCATTGAAAGTCTAGTGGCTTAGGTAGGAGCAACTTTCAAATTCTCATTTTCAAAGATATCTTGTGCTAGTCTAGCACTTCACACCTAATGTTAGTGTCATTTTCATCATCTAGCATAAATATTTAAGCTAATAATTACTTACTAACTACAACCTCTTTGCCTATCACATAGGTTTTAAATCTATCAAGATGATATCTATTTGCAAATCCTTTAATTTCAACACATTTAACATTACTATAAAACATCTTGATTAGATTCTTATACACAATTCTATCCATGCACAAATATTCATCCAGTCAAATCTTTCAAATGTATGCAAATAAAGGAACTGAATAGATTGTAGAAATTCAAAAGAGATTACCCTTACATGCTTAACCTCCTTATGAGCAAGGTATGCTTCATATCTCTCTTTAGCATCAGGATTTGTAAAAATTTGATTGAATGAAGGTCTAACTGATGAGCTAAAAGCCTTCTTTGAAGGATTCCTCCTTGTTCCAACATTTTTTAGTCTTTAGAGCCATAAAAATAATAGGATAATTGAAATAGGTAGGCTTATATAAAATTGATGAAAAAATTAGTGATTGTAGGTGATAAGTAGTAGAAAATGTTTGAGAGAGGTATGAAAATTGAGTGAATATTGTAGTTTTAAAAATGGGATTAATTTTCTCGAGTGAGAAAAATGAGTGAAGATTTTTGTGTGATTTGAAGCTTTTTAAAGATGATTTTTGCAAGAAAGCAAATAGAAATGAAGAAATTTGCAAAAGATTTTAGTTGAAAGAGATTAATTTTGAGAGAAAATAGAGCAAGAATTCATAGAATTTGTGGAGAAGGTATTTTAAGAAGAAGAAAAAGAGATGAAAGAGCTTGAATAGTAGGCTAAAGAGAAGAGAGGACTCGATTTTGAAATGATAAAATGGTGTGCATAGAGCAATTTGTGCATGACCTGATCAATCAAGTATCAATGGGGATCGATTGGGTAGAGGTTTGCCACGGACCGATCGATTAGGTCCATAGGGGAATCAATCAGTTCTTCAATGTTTTCACTTAATTTGGCTATTAGATGGAAAACCAATCAATTTGGTCCAAGGGGGTCGATCAATTCTTCAAAGTTTTCTACTTAATTTGGCTACTGGATGGAAAACCAATCGATCCGATCCAAGGGGGATTGATTAGTTTTGCCTATAGCAATTATTTTTTAATTTAAAAACCATGCAACATGAACATTCAAATATATAACATACAATTATAAATATAATCATACACAAGATTTTAAAAAAAATGTCAAGATAAACATACATTTGATCAAACATGATATCAACATTCATCATACCATCTAGAAATTCATTTTAAAGAGCATTCATCATACCAAGTTCACCTCTAATTGTATAAAATCTATCCTTATCAAAAGGCTTTGTGAAAATGTTAGCTAATTGATGCATGGTGTCAACATATTCAAGCATAATATCACCTTTTCGAACATGACTCTAATGAAGTGATGCCTAATTTTAATATGCTTGGTTCTTAAATGTTGAATTAGATTTTTTATGAGAATGATGGCACTAGTATTATCACATTTAATGGAAATATGATCTATGGCAATTCCAAAATCCTCCAATTATTGCTTAATCCACAAAACTTGAGCACAACAACTACCGACCACTATATATTCGGCTTTGGTTATGAATTGAGCAACACTATTTTATTTCTTGAAAAACCATGATACGAGAATATTCTCAAACAATTGACAAGTACCGAAAATGCTCTTTTTATCAATTTTATGACAACCAAAATCCGCATCAGAATAGGCATGCAAAACAAAAGATAAACGTTTTGGATACCATAATCCTAGATTATGAGTATTTTTAAGGTATCTAAAAATTCTTTTGATAGTAAATAAATGTGATTCTCTAGGTGATGATTAAAATCTAACACACAAACATACATTAAACATTATATCCAATCTACTTGCAGTAAAATATAATAATGAACTAATTATAGACCTATATAATTAAGAATCAATATATTTACCTTTTTTATCCTTGTCAAGTTTTGTTAAAATGCTCATAAGTGTTGAGCAAAGCTTTGATTCTTCCAATCCAAACCTTATGAGCAAATCCTTGATGTATTTGGCTTGATTGATGAATGTACCATCTTTTGTTTACTTTACTTGTAATCCCAAAAAAAATGAAAGCTCTCCTATCATGCTTATTTCAAATTCACCTTGCATAGTTTTAGTAAATTCTTGACAAATAACATCATTGGTAGCACCAAATATAATATCATCAACATAAACTTGCACTATGAGAATGTCTTTTTCTTTTGTTTTGATAAAAAGTGTAGTATCAACATTCTTTTTATTAAAATCATTTTCAATTAAAAATTTTAACAATATTTCATACCAAGCTCTAGGAGCTTATTTTAAACCATATAAAGCTTTTGTCAATTTATAAACATGATTTGGAAATTTTAGATTTTCAAAACCAAGAGGTTGCTCTACATACATCTCTTCATTTATAAAACCATTTAGAAATGCACTCTTGACATCCATTTGAAAAAACTTAAAATTTTTGAAATATGCAAATGCAAGCAACATTCTAATGGCTTCTAACCTTGCAACTGGGACATAGGTTTCATCATAATCAATTCTTTTTTCTTGACTATACCATTGAGCTACCAACCTAACTTTAACAACATTGCAATGCTCATCAATTTTATTCTTAAAAACCCATTTAATGCCTATAGTAGGATGATCACTAGGCCTAGGTAAAAGATTTCACACTTGGCTTCTTTCAAATTGGTTCAATTTCTCTTACATAGCCAATATCTAATGATCATCTCCTAAGGCTTTATTTATGTTCTTGGGTATAATATGATATAGAAAAGTAAAATTATTACATACATTATAAGAAGATCTAGTTCTTACCCTTTGAGTTGGATCACTAATAATCTCACTATATTTAACATATCTCTTTTTTTTATGGTAATTTGGTTCTTTCTCTATATGTCATGGCTCTTTTAGAAGCTCATCATCTTCTTTTTGAATGTTCTCCTCAATGTCATGCAATGCATCATTGATATATTCTTGAAGTATACCTATATCCTCATTATCAAGAGGTATCTTTCTCGGAGGTGGATTAGATTCATCAAAGATAACATGTATAGACTCTTCAACAGCTAATATTTTTTTATTAAAAACTCTATAGGCTTTTGAATTCAAAAAATATTCTAGGAAAATGCCTTCACCATTTTTTGTATCAAATTTTCCAAGATCATCTTTTCCATTATTCAAAATAAAACATTTGCAACCAAAAGGATGAAAATAACTTAAGTTAGGCCTTTTTCCTTTAAAAAGTTCATAGGAAGTTTTTTTCTAAATTGGCCTAATCATATCTCTATTTATAATATAATAAGAGGTATTTATGACTTCTGTCCAAAATTATCTAGGTAAATTATTTTCACAAAAGCATGGTTTTAGCCATTTATTCTAAGGTCCTATTTCTCTTTTCTACTACCTTATTTTGTTGAGGAGTTTTAAGAGCAAAAAATTTATGGCTAATACCATTTTCACTACAAAACACATTAAAGCCAAGATTTTTAAATTCTTTTCCGTGATCACTTCTAAAACTAGAAATTGAATAGCCTTTCTCATTTTGTATTTGCTTTCTAAAAGTGATGAATTTTTCTAAAGCTTTATTCTTTGAATGCAAAAAGAGAACCCATGTGAATATTGTAAAATCATCTACAATAACAAACCCATATTATTTTTCACCAAGATTCATTATCCTAGTAGGATCAAAAAGATTAATATGAAGTAGTTGAAAAAGTCTAGTAGTTGAAATACAATTCTTAGGTTTGAAAGAGATTTTTCTATGTTTTTCTTGAGTACATGCATCACAAACCTTGTCATTTTTATTTTTCAATTTTGGTAAACCAACAACTAAATCATTTTGAGAAAGTTTTAAAACTACATGCATACTTGCATGTCTAAGTCTTCTATGCCAAATCCAACTTTAATTTTCTTTTTGAGCCATAAAACAAACATTCTAAGAGATAAAATAATCTAGATGTACTACATAAATATTTTCTTAATGATGTCTAACAAAAACAAGTTTGTTAGTTTTGATATCAATCACTTGACAGTACATGGATTCAAACACAATTCTAAGTTCTTTGTCACATAATTGACTAATACTAAGTAAGTCATGCTTGAGTCTTTTTATAAGTAAAAAGTTTTCAATAGTAGTAGAAAAATTATTACCAATAGAGCCAATCCCTTAAATTTGGCCTTTAGAGTTGTCATCAAATGTAACATCTCATCCACTTTTAGCTTTTAAGTCCTTAAAAAGAGTCTTATCTCCAGTCATATATTTTGAACATTTACGATCAAGGTACCATGGATTGTTCTTACTTGAATTTGCTTTGTAGCAATGCTCATCCACCTACAAAAACATAATTTAATTTTTGTTTTAGGCACCCAAATTTTCTTGGGTCCTTAAATGTTAGTACTAAAAATTTTTGTACCTTTTGGAATTCACTTCATTTTAGTAATCTCATTTTGAGATGTGCTAACTCTTTCTGAAATTTACACTTTCCTAATGAGTTTACCTCTATAAGTGACTTTCTTCAAGGAATAATATTGTATAAAATGACCTAATTTATGACAATATGCACATATACTACATGAATCATTTGGCTTAACAAGGAAAATTTTTAAATAAGTCTCTTTATTGCCACCATTATAGCCTAATCCATCTTTATCAAAAAATACTCTTTGTGTTTCAAGCCTGTCATTGAGTTTTTGATGTCCCATTTTAAATCTAGAAAAAAAGTTATGTAAATTTTTATTTTTCTTAGTCAAATTATTAACATTCAACTTTAAGAGCTTAATTTCCTTTTCTAAGTCATCATTTGCTTTAGTTAAGAGTTCATTTTCCTTTGAGATCATTTTCTTATATTTCATGTTCATGTTTTCAAATTCTATGGCTAATTCATCATAAGCATCTTGCAATTCATTAAATGTGTATGAATTTAAATCATATAGATTATAAGGTACATTAGGCTCATTAAGAGCCATGCGATATAGATTGGCTACTTTCTCATCATTTGATTCATCATTGAAGAAGTCACTATCACTCCATGTTGCAACTATTGCTTTCTTCTTTGGCTTTATCATGTTTTGCTTCTTCCATAAAGGATAATCGAATTTAATATGACTCGGTTTGTTACATTTATAGCTAATAATCTGATTTCTATCTTTTTACTTGATTTTTTTTTATCATTTTTCTTTGCGGTCTTCTTCTACTTGAGGACTTGTTCATCCTCATGAACTTTTTAAATCTTTTTATAAACATGGCCATTTCTTCATTTTCATCATCCTCTTTTTATCCAAGATTTTTTTCATCTTCTTGAAAGATTGATTTTAGAATAATGCCACATTTCTTGATTGGTTCTTATCCCCTTTTAAGCTTCATCTTATAGGTAAGGAGAGGACCCATTAGTTCATCCAAAAAAAGTATGTGAGGATTTTTAGACTTTTCAATAACTATCATTTTAGCTTTCTAACTCTTTGGTAGACTATTAAGAATTTTATTCAACATCTCTACATTTTAGTAAGTTTTCCCAAGAGCCTTTAAACTGTTAATGATGTCGGTGAAGTGATTTGACATTTCACTAATGCTTTCATCTGATTTCATCTTGAATAACTCATAATCATGAGTGAGCATGCCAATTTTTATCTATTTTACTTGATTGGTACCTTTATGAGTGATAGCCAACTTGTCTTAAATTTTTTTTGTATCTTCACACAAAGAAACTCTATTGTACTCATTAGGCCTTAATGCATAAAATAGTGTATGCATTACTTTGGCATCGAGTTGAGCTATCTTCATATCATTAACATCCCATTCACTCTTTTGCTTGATCACCTCTCTACTATCCACTATCTTTATTGGAATTTGAGGGCTATTTATAATGACTCTCTAAACTTTATAATCATTGGCTTGAATAAACAATCTCTCCTTATCTTTCAATAGGAGTAGTTGTTATCAACAAAGAGAAGAGGTCTTACAATTAAATGACCTTTACTTCCAAGGGATGTAGCAACTATTTCATTTACCATAAGACATATTTTTTGTTGCTCACTGTATTTATTGTAGCTTGAAAATGGTTACTTCACATTGATCACTATATTTCTTTGAGACATTTTCAGGATCACTCTTAGGTTGTTAAACCTACAAAAAAAAGTTCTAGCTTTGATACCAATTGTTAGTTCAAAAACTTGAAATAAACTAAAAATGGGTGAATTGGTTGATAATATAATTTTCAAAAATTAATACCCAATAAGCACAAATTCTGTAAAATAATTTTTCTAAGCAAATAAACACAATAAATGAAAGTAAACTAATAATCTTAAAAACAAGAGATAAAGATAGAGAATTAGATACCAAGATTTATAGAGGTTCGGTCTTTCTTTTAGGCACCTACGTCTTCTTCTTTAACTTCACTTGCTAAAAAGTTCAATTCACTATGTGTTAAAAGTTACAACCTAGCTTCTCAAATCTTTACACTATCAACACCACAAACTTTTAAGGGCTATCCTCCCCCTTAAGCTCACAATTTTTCAATACAAAGTTTATGAAGTGTTTTACAAACTTAAAGAACCTTTCTAAGGTTGGGTGTTTGCTAACTTGAAGTACACAACAATATTGACAAAAGGATTAAGAGAAAAACTAATACAATAAAGGATTTTTTACACTTTTTTTTCTTTTTAAACTAGTTTGAATGCTTGAATAATATGGTTGGTGGTGGCAATAAATTCTCTTAGTTTTTCATACACTAGATTTGTTCATTTATATGTAGAGAGGAGTAGATAGCCGTTGCTTTGCATTTAATACTTCAAACTTGTAAAATATTAGACAAGAAAATAGTCGTTGGGGCTTTCCGAGCATGAGAGGATCGATCCCTCATGTAGTAGATCAATTAGGTCAGAGATACGAAAGCCAATGTTTGTGCGTGAAAACACTTACCTAATCGATCAGGTAGCATACCTGATCGATCCTATGCATAGGTGATTAATCCCCTATATGGGGGGATCGATCCCTTTTGTTAATTTTTTACCCCATTTTACATTCTATATAAAAAATAGATTGATCCCTTTAAGGGAGGATCGATTGGGTATGTTCAAAACCCTAACTAATCGATCACTATAGGGAGGGGACCGATTGGTTCTTGATAAACTTTTATAAGTTTGGCTGCTAAAAAAAAATGGATCAACCCTTTGGCCAAGGGATCGATCCCTTCTATCAAAATATGCCATAAACCCATTTTGTTTCCAGAATTTGTTTGTTTTAGTTCCTAAATGAGTTTTTACAAGATAGAAGATTAGAAAAATGTTCAATTTGATTCAAGTTAGGCAAATTTTTGTTTTGTCAATTCAAAACTTGTAATCAATTCAAGGCTAACATTAATGTTTTTAGAAAATATTAATTCAATTAATTTCTACAAATAATAATTATAAAAATTATTAAATATAAGCATTTAATATTAATTTTATTAGATAATAATACGAATTAATATAATTCTAAATTATATTTAACAATCATATGCATTAATATAATATTTTATTATATAAATTTTAATTAAATATTATATTGTTTAATATTTAATATTTAATTAAATTTTATATAATATTAACTATTTAATACTTAGATATTATTAAATATAAAATATTTAATATTATATAAAATTTCAAATATAAAATTTTATATAATATATAATATTATATTTAATATTTAATATTATATAATGTAATATTTATGATTTTCTATTTAATATTCAATATTATTATAATTTAATATTCAATTAAATATTTTAAATATTTTATTATTTCTTCATAAGAGATGAGATTTGTAATTAAAAGATATGTACAATATTTTTTAGGAAAAATATATAAGCTTATTAATTTAACATCTAATTATTTTTAACCCATAGAGATTATCTTTTATATTCGTGTTTATATTGTTTCTTTTAATAATTAATAACATAACACCGTAAATATGGCGAGGAAAGAGATGAGCTAAATGAAATTTTTTATTATAAAGTAAATGACCATTTTAAAGTCTGCCAACCAAATTAATAGGAAGCCGCATGTTTGGTATACTACTGGTAGTGTATAAGTATAAATATATATATATATATATATAATATCTATTTGAAAGAATTAATTAATAATAAAATGCAAAAATATCTAAATCAAATGACGATCAACGGAAACGGAGCTTTTTCTTAAAATAAGGTATTTAAAAATATTTGTTCTGACAGTAGCATACTTTTATTTTTATTTCTCAAAATAAGGTATTCTTTTGTCATGTATGCACTTAATTACGATATTAGCCTTTAATTTTTTTTTCCCTTATTCTTGTTTTCTTTCTTCCTCGAGTGGTTTTTTTTTTTTTTTTTTTTAAGTTGTTTCTTTATACTTTTATAATGAATTTGTGAATGAACCCATGAATGAATTCGATTAGAGTTTACTCCATAACATGGTAAGAAAGTGAAAATTTGCAATAACCAACTGCAGACACCCACTTTTCAGACAAGCTTAATATATTTAAAAAATAAAAAATAAATAAAAGTAAAATTTCAGTCCCAGTAAAACTCTAAGATTAAGAGTTTAATTTTTAAAAAATAAGATCAAAGATTTGGTTTTTGAACGGAGATAAATAGATTGGATGAAGGGGAAGTTTGATTTTCAAATCTCATACAACAGTGTACCCAGCCCTATATAAACCCCATCAATCACAAGAGCAAGAACATAGAAGAAAAAAGGGAGAAAACAAGAAAATCAAAATCAAGATTTTTTTGGTAGAAGGTTTCTAGGGAATTCATGGCATTAATTGTTTTTTTGGAGATTTTTCTAAGTTTTTTGGAAATTTTTTGAAAATGTTCAGAATTCAGCGAATTTTTCGACGAGTATTCAAGTTTTTTGACAAAAAACCCAATTTTCGGATATAAAACCCAAAAATCGATGATTTTTTCGACGGTATTCAATGAAAAATGATGATCGAAAATCACCTAGAGTGAGAAACAAAAGAGAAGAGAGAGAAAAGGAAAGGAGCATCTAAGGACCACAGGACTTTTTTACCTTTTATATAGTCCAAAAATGACATCGTTTTGAGCTAAGAACTCGATAAGATCTACGTGTTTCCTTACGTTTGACCCGACCCATAACGCCTCGACCCGCCTACCCGTATCACCCAGCCCCTATTGAGCCATCGAGCTGAGCCACACACACCAAGCCGCATTAACTGTCCTTGTCTTTAAAGCCGCAGTCTATTTCGATCGAGCCAAGCCGCATCAAGGTTCTTTTTTCCTTTTTTTTTATTTACTATTATTAGTATTTTTTTACTTATTTATTTATTGATTAAATTGGATTTATTTATTTATTTAAGTAAGCATTCTTCAATTTTTCAATGATTCTCTTAAAATAAAAATTTCAAAAAAAATATTTTTTGAGGAAAAGTTGAAAGTATCAATTTTCTTTTAAAATAAATTTTTAAAAAATAATAATAATAAAATTTTCAAAAAAATACTTTTGGAGGAAAAGTTGAAGGTATTAATTTTCTTTGAAAATAAAATTTTCAAAAAAAATATTTTTTGAGAAAAAGTTGAAAATATCAATTTTCTTTGGAAATAAAATTTTCAAAAAATATTTTTAAAAAAAATGTCAATTTTTCTTGAAAATAAAATTCTCAAAAACATTTTTAAGGAAAAGTGAAAAATGTCAATTTTCCTTGAAAAATAAAATTTTCAAAAAAAAATTTGAAGATATCAATTTTTCTTAAAAATAAAATTTTTAAAAAAAAAATTTATAAGGAAAAGTTGAAAGCATCAATTTTCCTTGAAAATAAAATTTTCAAAAAAAATATTTTAAGGAAAAGTTGAAAGCATCAATTTTTCTTGAAAATAAAATTTAAAAAAAAAAGCATTTTTAAGGAAAAGTTGAAAGTATCAATTTTCCTTAAAAATAAAAAATAAAGATTTCAAAAAGGGATTTTTAAGGAAAAGTTGAAAGTATAAATTTTTCTTATATAAAAGCATGAATTTTTTTATAAAACAACAAAAAAAATCTATATCAAAAGTCAAATTCTTTTTTTTTCTTTTTTTCTTGAAAAATTTTTAATGTTAAATAATCCGATAATGGAGCCTCTATAAGGAAAATAATAGTTTTCTTGCATACTCTTAAGGTGAGGGAATTTTTTTAATTTTTTGTCAAAAGTATTGGAGTCAATTAAAAATAATTTCTAATAATTAATTACTTGGTAAAGTTTCTAAGCCTTAATGGATAACATGAAAATAGAGCTGATACCATCTTTCGATGGGCATTATAAGGGTACTATAACCTTACTCGCACGTAACTATACTCTTGGACTTGGTTTTGGTTTCACAGACATTGAATCTACCTTTTAAATATACCTAAGTCAAGCTTAGGATTTCTCTTTAAAAAGGGACAGATTCAATCAGGTGGCCAATCGCACCTAAACAGAAAAAAAGATTGACGGTGACTCCTCAAGTTAATGTCTAGCGATAGGTCTACAGATTTAGATGTTATGACAGTTTGGTGACTCTGTTGGGGACAAACCGAGAGTCAGGCCAGCAAATAAGTTTGTGTTATCCAAAAGCCTAATAAAATTAAATATTTTTTTTTAAGATCTTTGTTTACTCATTCACTCTATTCCTTTATTTTGTTTATGATGTCAATCATATGCATGAGTATAACATGAGCTTTATACTCGAGCTTCGTTCCTCTAGGAGGGAGTAAAGTACCTATGCTTTCGTGAGGTTTTAATGCTTCCATAGTGGCTAGCAAAATACTCTCACTCAAATTGAACATTTTTCACTTGTAGCCTGTAATGGGCAAGGATTAGGGTGCCTTGCTAGTCTATGATGGACAATGATGTAAGGAACAATTTGGGAACGTTTAGATTTTCAACCTTTAAAGCACATATAATAAACCTTAGGAATGCATAACCTATAGATAGAGCCATCTATTTCCCTTTAAAATTGGCTAAAAGCATAGGATTCATTCATCTTATTGTGTATGATGTTTTAATCTATCTAGTTATTTATTTATTTATTTCTTTTTATTCGATGTACTAATCTCTTTGTTTATTCATGTTTCCATGATTTATACTCATATCATAAAGTTGCATAAAAAATATTTGCTTGAAAGATGGTTTTCAACAACAAGTTTTTCATAGACTCTACAGAATGACTAGTTTGCTCTTCATCTGTATTAGCTTTATGCAAGTCAACCAACGAAGTAAAGGTTTAGTCAGAAAAGATCTAACAAAAGGAAGGGGATTGTCTACCAATCAGTTATGTTTCTACCTTGCCTCAAGAAACATCTATCTTCATCAAACAAAATAATCTAGAGGATTTAGTTGGTATATAAAAGAAGATGAATCCATCAAGACAAGAGGATTTTTGCCAGAGACATAGACATATAGCACGCCTTCTTGTAGTAAATGCCAAGAATCAATTAATTAGAGCTACAATGCAATTCTGGGATCCTTCATACAAATGTTTCATCTTCAATGAAGTGGATATGGCACCAACCATCGAAGAATATTCAACTCTGTTGGGTTTGCACCTCAAGGTCCTTAACAAGATATATGTCAAGAAACACAAATCAAGATTCCATAAGAATTTGGCCTATCTAATGGGGATAAACAAGAAGATTGTGGATTCTCATACAAAGAAGAAACAAGAACAGGTTTGCTTACCTTGAAAGTTTTTTCATGATTTTTGAGTACAACATGTCGATGAAGAGTAAGGCTTAAACATGTTTGCCTTGGCCATATACGAAATGGTGATCTTTCCAAAGGTTTTAGGATATAGTGAAATAGCAGTGGTTGACTTCTTTGAAAGCATGATCAATGGTTGTAACCCTTCAATGGTGATATTGGCAGAAACTATCAGATCATTGAGTTATTATCACCAGAATGGGGGACATTTCACAGGCTGTATACAACTATTGTATTTATGGATGAAAAGCCATTTTGAGTGTAAAAGAAGTGCATTCTCAAAGTTTTATTTTCGTAATCGATAGCTAATAAAAAAATTCTATGAAAGTGAGTGGCCAGAATAAAAGATAAAAAAGAATGGATAGCTTTCTTACAAAAGCTGACAAGTATCGAGGTGAGATGGTTGATCCCGTGGATGAATCATGAACCCATGCTATATCAATGTAGAGATAACATTATGGTCCCACTTTTGGGTCTATAGGGAGTAACAAGTTACGCGCCACTACTAGTGATTAAAGCATGGAAAAACCCCTATAGGGTGAGTCCTAGACCGATCACTGATAAGGTCACTTATAGGTACTTAGCTTGGAGAACAAGATGAAGACATGAAGTGGCATTCACTCATGAAGGTACTCAACAACCAATAGAAGGAAAGCTTGAAGCAATACCATCAAAATTTGAGTTTGCAGAAAAAGAGTTCGAGATCAAAAAAGATAACCTAAAGTAAGAAATCTAAAAGCTTCGAGAGGAGAAGGATCAATGGAAAGATAGAGCTGAAAAACATGAGGTTAAAGTTTGCAAGATTACTAGGGAACATGATACAACTATTAAAGACCTAGTGAACTACACCAAGAACATAAAAGGTTGTATGTAAATGTCAAAGCTAAAGAGATAACAACCGTTAAGTTGACTAATGAGAATGAGCAATTGAAGCAAGAATATGATGAATTAAAGAAAAAAAGTACCCAAGTGCAAACAGAAAATAATACGCTGAATAGTTACATAAGTAGGTTGCGACAAAGGTTAAATGAACAAGAAGAATACATCACTGCATTGGCCAGAAAGCATAGAGAATTATCATACCAACTATGGTGTGGTAAAAGGGAATACTTGGGGAGACAAAGGTATATCGAGCACTTAACAACCCAAATTTGCAAAGAGGTATGTAAGGCAAGAGAAATGGTCAAAAAGGTAGAAGCATTAAAGTAAATGGTGGCCCGATAGAGAAACATGGACAGTGCCTACTGAATTTTATTAAGGAAGTAAAAGACCAATATGAGTAGATCAAACGATTCTATAGTTATAACTCTAGAATGATAAATTCTATGTAAATAAAGTTCTTTGGAATAGATGAAATCTTTTGGTTGAACACATCTTATGGCAAACGTTTTTTGCATGCATTTTCATTCATTGCATTCACATTCATTACATTTAATAAAATAATCATTTTAGGTTTTCATGAGATAGTCATATAAACTTGCTAATTCTGAGATATGGTATTAAAGGTTCAAAATAGCTCGACCATCGACGAATTCGAGCCAACCTATACGTCACCCATATAATATTTGATCGTAAGCAAGAAAAATGGAACAGAAATAAAATACTGGTATGGACAAGATCAAGAAGGCTCAAAAAGAGATAAAGGAAGAGTTGATGAAGTTTATGGAAATATTGAAAAGATTGGATCCATACCCTTCTAGGTTTAGTCCAAACCAAGGTCAATCTTCTTAAGAGACACAGGCCCCACACATATCATTTTCTTGGGCATATGCTTACACCTATCCTGAAGTACCATATCACAGTTACACTAACCCCACCTTTGGGGTAAAGATAGCAAACCTAGTTGAAGTCCCTATTTTTTATGACCTTAAAGAGCAAGAAAGGTTGAAAGAAAAAACCTCTAAGGTAATAGAAGAGTCAAGCTCCCAACAAAAAATGAATATTTTAGAGGAGAGAGTTCGAGCCATTGAGGGTATGGATTATTTTGGCTCTATGGATGCAGCCTAATTATGTTTAGTTCCATATGTGATCATCCCATCGAAGTTTAAAATCCTTAAATTTGAAAAGTTTGATGGGACTAAATGCTCATTAATCCACGTTACCATGTATTACCGTAAAATGGCCATCTATGCTCATGATGAAAAATTATTTATGCATGTCTTTCAAGTAACCTTACAAGCTCCACAGTAAAGTGGTACGTGTAGTTGGATCGAGCCCATATCTGATCCTGGAATGACTTGGCAAAAGCATTTATAACTTAATAGTGTAGAGGTTATGTTTTTGTTTATAACCCACCTATGTATCCCACCCAAGTTGCCGCTACCCACTACCCATATCAACCATCATACCAGTAAGTCTACTGATCAACCCTTCAACCATAACCACCTATACATATATACAATTCATCTGCCATACCTCAAGTAAGACTTGCCTTTAAATAGAATACCTAGCCAAGTAATTCAAGAGGGTCACGAAACAACCAAGAGAAGGTCATATTTGACCCAATCGTCATGCCTTATGCAAATCTACTCCCACAGCTCGTGGAGAAAAATCTAATAGCTCATGTCCCTATAGATCCCGTGAAACCACCTTTCCCCAAATGGTATGACTCAAATGCTCATTGTGATTATCACTATAGGGTTGTAGGCCATTCAATGAAAAATTGAATCTCTTTGAAGCACAAGGTGCAGAACTTGATAAAAAATGGTTTGATAAGCTTTGAAGAAAAAAGGGCACCGAATGTCAATGGTAACCCTTTGCCAACCCATACTGGGGTAACAATTAATGTCATACATAAGGATCAAACCAGTTGGATCAAAAGAAAGGTAAATGAAATTAAGACCCTTCTAGATAAGGTGTTTGATGCTTTGTTGAGAGCAGATATACTATATCTAATGGACACATATACTTACCATGGAGAGTACAATTTGACCTAAAAGTGTAAATACCATAATGAAGCTATTGGGCATTCGATTAAAAACTGTAATCAATTTTGCCAAATTTTACAACAATTAATAGATTCATTCCAAATCGAGTTTTACAAAAATAAAGAGAGCTTAAGAAATGCAAAGGTATCCACCACCGAGCAGGTTTCAAAGCCTGCCCCAAAACTAGTGACAATATATTACAAGAGGTCAAAGCCAATGGAGAGTCAACCCACCTCTAAACAAGTTATAACTTTTAAAATCCCTAGTCCCTTCCTATACCAGAATAACAAGGCAGTACCATGGAAATACAACTGTGAGGTTGTAACGATAGTGTCAAATAAATAAGATACATTAAGCAATTTTGATATGAAAAATATAACTGAAGTGGGTGGCATGATGAGAAGTAGAAGGTGTTACTCTCTAGAAATGTTAAAGAAGGCTAGGAAGGAGAAAACAAAAGTTGAAAAGAAAGAAGGGAATATGAAAGATCCTGTAGTAGCACCAAGTTAAGAGTACTAAAAGTCCATTTTGAAAAAGAACCTTATGAGTTCCTAAGGTTAATCAAGCATAGTGAGTATAGTGTTGTGGAATAATTGAATAAAATGTCAGCTAGAATCTCATTTTTATCACTATTGTTAAATTAATAGCCTCATCGTAATGCTTTTATTGAAGGTCCTGAATCAGGTATACGTATCCTATAATGTATTTGTGGAATACGTAGATAACGTTATGGGAAATCTGGTAGCCTCAAACTACATTACTTTTAATGATGATGAAATTCCACTTAAGGGGAAAGAAAGCACTAAGGCTCTTCATATTACAGTTGGATGTAAGAGCCACACAATAGCAAAAGTTCTTATTGACAATGACTCTACGATTAATGTGATGCCTATATCCACCCTGACAAGATTTCCCATTGACATGTCTCATATGAGAGCTAGCCATATGGTCATTAAAGCTTTTGATAAAGCTAGACGGAAGGTGATAGGTGACATTGAACTACAACTACAAATTGGGCCATGTAATTTCAATGTCAAGTTTCAAGTGATGGATATTTCACCATCGTATAGCTATTTGTTAGGAAGGCTATGGATCTACATGATGGGCACTGTCCCATCCTTGTTACACCAGAAGATAAAGTTCATTGTCGAAGGGAAGCTGGTGAGTGTATCAAGAGAAGAAGATCTACTAGTGACTTCACCAACAAATATCCCATATGTGAAAGCTGTAGATGAGGCTGTAAAGTGTTCTTATAGATTTTTTGAACTGGTTAATGCAACTTATATTAGTGAAGGATCTAGGCAGTATACACCATAATTATCAGCCGCTACCAAGATAGTTGTTAAGTAAACGATTGGAAAAAATGTGGCGTTCCTAAAAAGGATTAGGAAAGAAACAACAAGGAATTCAGAAGCTACCAGCTGTGGACAACAACCAAGAAAGATTTAGTTTAGGGTATAAGCCTACCAAAGAGGATAAGAAAAAGTTGATTGAAAGCAAGAGAGAAAAAAAGATGGCTAAGCTTAAAGAAAAATAGCTAGAGTTGAAAAAAATGATTATTCCCTATCTTTATGATACTTTTCGATCAGGGGGATGTATCTATCCTAAAGATGATAACTGGTATGTGGGGCTGGAAGAACCCTTTTCTAAACTTACCATTCAAGTGGCAGAAGGGGAGGTATTTGTTGGGTAGGATAAAGAGTTACTCGTGTATCCAACCCTGCAAGGTTCAGAGTTAAAAAATTGAGAAATCATTGAGCTACCTATTGTCCTTGAATCTTTCCAAAAGTAATGTAGTGAATAAAATTCCTATAATTTTGCCCAAAAGTACTAGGATTATTTTATTTTGTAAGGGCCATTCATTCATTTCAATTAAAAGATTGATGTGATGCATTTTCATTTCTTCTACCATTCTTTAATTTTCATTCCATACATCTTGCTTACATTTCTCCTTTCTTACTTACTCTTAGGTACCCAGATAATAAATATGAAAATAATCATGATAGTAACCCAAGGTTTGATTTCAAAAATCCAATCTATACTGGTGAACTTGATCATGAAGAAAACTCAGATAATGACACTTTGCCTCTTGACCTAGTGAAATTGGTAAGACAAGAGAAGAAACCAATTAAACTTTACCAAAAAAGTACTGAATTAATAAATTTAAGAGATGATATTAATAAAAAAAAAAGTTAAAGTGGGCATGTCATTACCCTTGAATGATAGGCAAAGATTAAAAGAATTGCTTTGCGAATACGTGGACATCTTTGCATGATCTTACCAAGACATGCCTGGACTTAGTACTAAAATAGTAGAGCATAAGCTAGCTTTAAAGCTAGAGTATAAGTTGGTGCAGCAAAAATTGAGACGAATAAAGTTAAAATGTTATTGAAGATCAAAGAAGAAGTGAAGAAATAGTTTGATGTAGGTTTTTTAGAGGTGGCTAAGTACCCAGATTGGGTAACGAACATAGTCCCAATATCGAAAAAAGATGAAAAAGTTTAGATGTGTGTCGATTATCAAAATTTGAACAGGACAAGCCCAAAGGACAACTTTCCCTTACCTCACATTGATACCCTTGTAGACAATACAACCAAACACTCCATATTTTCTTTTATGGATGGATTTTCAAGGTATAACCAAATTAGGATGGCTAAGGATGACATGGAAAAAACCACATTGGTCACTATGTGGAAAACTTTCTGTTACAAAGTAATGCCTTCAGGGTTGAAAAATGATGGGTCCACTTACCAAAAAGCTATGGTAACACTCTTCCACAACATGATGTATAAAAAAATAAGAAGTGTACGTGGATGACATGATCATAAAGTTTAGAAAATGAGAAGATCACATTGCCAACCTCAAAAAATTATTCAAGAGGTTAAGAAAATTTTAGTTGAAATTGAACCCACTAAAATGCATATTTGGGGCTAAGTCAGGGAAGCTATTGGGTTTTGTAGTCAATAAAAGAAGAATAGAGATAGATCCTGATAAGATCTGAGCCATCCAAAACTTGTCACTTCCATACACACCAAAAGAGGTATGAGGTTTTTTAGGAAGGTTAAATTATATATCTCGATTCATTTCTCAACTCACTCTTAAATGTGATCCTATTTTTAAACTTCTTTGTAAACATAGCTCAGGCAAATGGGATGATGAATGTCAGAAAGCTTTCGATAAGGTCAAAGAGTACCTGTCAAATCCACCTGTACTAGTACCACCTATTCAAAAAAAATCATTGATTCTATATTTAACTATGAACGAAGGCTCAATGGGATGTGTACTAGGGCAACAAGATGAGACAAGTTGGAAAGAGTGAGCCATTTACTATTTAAGTAAGAAATTTATTGACTATGGTCAAAGTATTCCTTATTGGAAAAGATGTGTTGTGCCTTAGCTTGGATGACTTGTAGGCTTAGGCAATATATGTTATACCATACCATATGGCTCATAGCAAAATTGGATCCTCTCAAATATGTTTTCAAAAAATCTTCATTATCTAAAAGAATTACTCGATGACAGGTAATGCTTTCCAAATATGACATCATCTACGTAACTCAAAAAGTAATTAAAAAAAGTGTCATAGCTGAATTTTTGACAGAATGAGCAGCTAATGATTATTAGCCAATAAAGCTTAATTTTTCAGATGAAGACCTGATGGTTGTTTCCCTAGTTGAATAGGAAGAGTCTACTAAGCAGTCTTGGAAGATGTACTTTGATAAAGCTGTAAACACTTTAGGACATGGAATTGAGGTAGTCTTGATATCTCAAGAAGGGAATTATATCCCTATCACAGCAAGGCTGAACTTCAATTACACTAATAATGTAGCTAAATACGAAGCCTGTGTTATGGGCTTACAAGCTACAATTGAAAGAAAATTCAAAGTACTAGAAATCTATGGAGACTCAGCTTTGGTTATTTACCAGTTAAAAGGAGAATGAGAGACAATGGATGCAAAGCAAATAAAATATCACAAGTATGTCACTATCTTGGTTAAACAATTTAAGAAGATTCAATTTGAACATCTACCTAGAAAAGATAATCAAATTATTGATGCCCTAACTACATTGGCAACTATGATCAAAGTAAAGATAGATGTTGAAATTCAGCCTATAAAGCTTGATGTGAGAGAATTTCTAGGACATTGTTCAAATGTCAAAGAGGAGGTTGATGGGAAGCCTTGGTATCATGACATTTTGTAGTATTTGAAGAATCAACAATACCCAGAGCATGCTACTGAAAATGATAAGAGGATCATTAGGAGATTAGCTATGGGTTTCTTCCTTAACGGGAATATCTTGTATAAGAGGAATCAAGATCTAGTTCTCTTAAAATGTGTAAATGCAACAGAGGCATAAAAGATCATCAAATAAGTTCATGATGGGAATTGTAGAGTGTATGCAAATGGCCACATGATGGCAAGACAAATTATGGGGGCAGGGTATTACTGGTCAATCATGGAAAGTGACTGTATAGATTATTCTAGAAAATGCCATAAGTGTTAAATCTACGTAGATAAAATACATGCCCTTCCAAATGCTCTTCATGTCATAACACCCCCATAGCCATTTTAGATGTGGCGCATAGATGTTAGCAGACCCATCATGCCGAAGCCTTCAAATGGACATAGGTTCATTTTTATGATGATTGATTATTTCACCAAATGGGTTAAAACTACATCGTATGCCAGTGTGACATGGTCGGTAATGTGTAAGTTCATTAAGAAAGAAGTAATATGTAGATATGGGCTCTCACAAAGAATTATCTCAGATAATTTCAAGAATCTTAATAGCAAGATGATGAAAGAGATATATGCCCAGTTTAAGATCAAGCATCACAACTAGGCACCTTACCATCTAAAAACGAATGGGGCAATAGAAGCAGTAAATAAGAATATTAAAAAGATTCTTGAAAAAATGACTGAGACCTATAAAAATTAGCATGAAAAGTTACCTTTTTCTTTGCATGTTTATCGGACATCAGTAAGTACTTTTATTGAGGCAACCTCATTTTTTTTGGTCTATGAGATGAAAGCAGTCCTACCAGTAAAAGTAAAAATTTCCTCTTTGAGAATTCTAAAGAAAGTTGATTTGGAAGAAGCTGAATGGATCGAGAGCGTTACGAGCAATTGAATTTTATTGAAGAGAAAAGATTGACAGTGTTATGTCACAAGCAGTTATACCAAAAGAGAATGATACGGGCGCATGATAGAAAAATTCAATCTCGATGTTTTCATGAAAGAGAGTTGGTTCTAAAAAGGATTCTCCTAAGTCAACATGACAATAGAAGAAAATAAACTCCAAATTGAGAAGGTCTGTATGTTGTCAAGAAGGTGTTCCCAGGATGAGCTTTAATCCTGACAGAAATGGATGGAGAAGATTTGTCCAATCCAATAAATTCAGATGCTATGGAGAAGTACTTTTTTTAACAAAAAAAAAGCTCAATTTGAAAACCCGTAAAGGGTGATTTGAGTTAAAAAAAAACATAAAAAAAGAAAAAAGGCTCAAATTGAAAACCTATAAAAGGCAGTCTGAGTTTAAAAAAAAAAGCAAAAAAAGAAAAAAAAAAGCTCAAATTGAAAACCTATAAAGAGCGGTTTGAGTTCCAAGAAGGAAGGGCTCGAATTGAAAACCCCACAAAAGAGCAGTTTGAGGATATCTAAGTTGAAGGTCTGAGAAGGCAGCATAAAGTTTAAAATAACACTTTTATGACGCAAGGGGCAAGTGTGATTTGATGAACTTGACAAGATCAAGGATTCTAGGTAGATGGTTTTGGGAAGAAAAGTCTAGGTTACTTTGATCATGATCATTTGACAGCCCACTTTAGCCCATATTTGTAACTCAGTCCCATTCAATCAATAAAATCCATTTCTTTCTTGATATCAACATTAACCTCTTTTATTATTTTCTTTTTGTTTACCCTTTTACCTAGGTCAAAAGAAATATGCATTTGCTTTACATCTGTCATTATATTGAAATGATAATGAATGAACAAATAATGATATGAAAATTCTTTTTATTGCTTTTGAAAGTAAGAGTGGCAAGGGTAAACGAAACAAGAGCAATGGAAACTTAGTGAAATGGTGATCTCGATTTGGCCAAAACTAAAAGACAATGATAGTTTAATTTCTTAACCGCATATATTCAAAAGCTAAAAGATCTATCATTGACGCAAAAATGAAAACAGCAAAGAGCTTGAGAATCTTTTTACCATAATTAGATAAACCCAACATCTCATAACATTTCATGTAGGTGTTATTGGAAATTTGGCATTTCATAATACTTCAGGTACGCATGTCATTTGCTTTTATAAGAAGGTGTTAAAACATCGTAGATCACTGGAGTATCAAGAATGAAGTGACAATTGTTTCGAATACAACCTGTACTAACGTATTTTAGCTTAGTCCAGATTATGCATTTCAGATTTCAGTTCAATCCAGGTCATTCTTTTTTCAGATTTTGACATATGCTAGATCCTTTTTCGGTTCAATTCAAGTTATTCATTTTCATTTCAGACTTTAATTCCATCTAGGTCATTTTGTTTTTGGTTTTCGACTTATGTCAAATCCTTCTTCGATTTAGTCCAAGCTATTCGTTTTAGACTTTGATTTAATCTGGGTCATTCTGTTTTTGAATTTTTGCATATACTAAATCTTTCTTTGACCTAGTCTAAGTTATTCATTTCAGACTTCGGTTCAATCTAGGTCATTTTGTTTTTGGATTTTGACTTATGTCAGATCCTCCTTTGACTTAGTCCAAATTATTCATTTCAGACTTCAATTTCATCTAGGTCATTTTGTTTTTAGATTTTGATTTATGTCAAATCTTTTTTCGACTTAGTCCAAGTACTCGTTTCAGACTTAGGTTCAATCCAGGTCATTTTGTTTTCGAATTTTGACTTACATCAGATCTTTCTTTGGCTTTCACTTTAGACTTCGATTTCATCTAAGTCATCTTGTTTTTGGATTTTGGCCTATGCTAGATCCTTATTTGGTTTAGTCCAGATTATTCATTCTAGACTTCAGGTTCAGTCTAGGTCATTTTGTTATGGATTTTGACCTATGTCAGATCCTTCTTTGGTTTAGCCTAGATTATTCGTTTCATACTTTTGTTTCATCCAGGTTATTTTATTTGATTTTGGCTTATACCAGACTTCGACTCAGACCAAGTCATTTTGCTTTTGAATTTAAGCTTATGCTAGATCCTTCTTTAGCTTAATCTAAGTTGTTTATTTCAGACTTCGGTTCAATCTAGGTCATTGTGTTTTAGATCTTAGCTTATGCCAAATCCTTCTTTGGGTTATTTCATTTTTAGACTCGATTAGTTACACCAAAGTATTTTTTTTCTTGAACAAGGTTATGATGGATGTCTACGTCTTTGCATAATCTCTGTTTCACAGAGAATATGCAAAGAGAAAAAATTGTAGACACCCACTTTTCGGATAAGCTTAATATATTTAAAAAATAATAAATAAATAAAAGTAGAATTTCAGTCCTAGTAAAACTCTAGGATTAAGAGTTTAATTTTTAAAAAACAAGATCAAGGATTTGGTTTTTAAACGGGGATAAATAGATTGGATAAGGGGAAAGTTTGATTTTCAAATCCCATTCAATCGTGTACCCAGCCCTATATAAACCCCATCAATCATAAGAGCGAGAACATAGAGGAAAAAGAAGAGAAAATAGAAGAATCATAATCAAGATTTTTTTGGTTAAAGGTTCCTTGGGAATTCATGGCATTAATTGTTTTTTTGGAGATTTTTCTAAGTTTTTTGGAAATTTTCAAGATTTTTTTAGTAAAAGGTTCTTTGGGAATTCATGGCATTAATTGTTTTATTGGAGATTTTTCTAAGTTTTTTGGAAATTTTTTGAAAATTTCCAAAATCCGGTGAATTTTTTTACCAGTATTCAAGTTTTTCAACAGCTTTTCAGTGAAAAACTCAGTTTTAAGTGATAAAACCCAGAAACCAATAATTTTTTTGATGACATTTAATGGAAAACGACGATTGAAAATCGCCTAAAGCGAGAAATAGAATAGAAGAAAGAGAAAGGAGAATGAGCGTCTAAGGACAAAATGACTTCTTTGCCTTTTATATAGCCCAAAAACGATGCCATTTGAGCTAAGAACCCGATAAGATCCGCGTGTTTCCTTACAGTCCGACCCGACCCGTAATGCCTCAACTCTCTTACCTGTATCACCTAACCCCTGTTGAGCCATTGAGCCGTTGAGCCGTCGAGCCGAGCCACACACATCAAGCCGTGTTAATCGTCCTTGTCCCTAGAGCCGCAGTCCATTTTAGCCTATTCGAGCCGCATCAAGGTTTTTTTTTTTATTTATTTACTATTATTAGTATTTTTTTTTACTTATTTATTTACTGATTAAATTGAAATTATTTATTTATTTAATTAAGCATTTTTCAATTTTTCAATAATTCTCTTAAAATAAAATTTTCAAAAAAAATATTTGTTGAGAAAAAGTTGAAAGTATCAATTTTTCTTGAAAATAAATTTTTAAAAAATAATAATAATAAAATTTTTAAAAATATATTTTTTAAGAAAAAGTTGAAAGTATCAATTTTACTTAGAAATAAAATTTTCAAAAAAAATATTTTTAAGAAAAAGTTGAAAATGTCAATTTTCCTTGAAAAAAAAAATTTTCAAAAAAAAATATTTTTGAGAAAAAATTGAAAGTATTAATTTTCTTTAAAAATAAAATTTTTAAAAAAGTATTTTTGAAAAAAAGTTGAAAATATCAATTTTTTTTAAATAAAAAATAACAATTTCAAAAAAAGATTTTTTAAAAAAAATTGAAAGTATCAATTTTTCTTATATAAAAGCATGAATTTTTTATAAAACAACAAAAAAAATCTATATAAAAAGTCAAATTCTTTTTTTTTTCTTTTTTTCTTGGAAAATTTTTAATGTTAAATAATTTGATGACAGAGTTTTTGCAAGAGAAACAGTAGTTTTCTTGTATACTCTTTAGGTGAGATGATTTTCTTAATTTTTTGTCAAAAGTATTGAAGTCAATTAAAAATAATTTTCAATAATTAATTACTTGGTAAAATTTCTAAGACTTAATGGATAACACGAAATTGAGCTAACACTATATTTCGATGGACGTTATGGGGGTGCTATAACCTTTCTCACACGTAACCGTACTTTCAAACTTGATTTTGGTTTTGCAGATATAGAATTTACCTTTAAAAAATTCTTAAGTTAAGCTTAAGATTTCTTTTTAAAAAGAGATAGATTCAATCAGGTGGTCAATCACACCTAAAAAAAAAAATTAGTGATGACTCTTCAAATTAATATCTAACGATAAATTTATGAATCTAAACATTATAACATCAATTATTAATATGGCTTTTAAAATAAAATGTTGCCTTAGGTCTTTTTGTATATATATTAAAAAAAAAAACACCATACAATGTCAGATGGAGAACATTGAAAAAGTAACAAGGTAATTAATAGATTCAAATCTCAACAAATATTATGAAAATAAAAAAAAGAGAAATTTTATGGAATTGGAGAAAACCATAAATGAGATTGTATAAGCTTAAAGTCCATGGCAGTCGAGACTTTGGGACAAAAAAAAAAAAAGTACAAGGCAGGAGCCATAGGGTCATCAGAGGAGCGAGAATTATAAGGAAAACTGGCAGGTGGGTTTCTTTGTTCTCTTGATGCTTGTTCTATTGACCTGGCATAGTTGAGGGCTATTTAAAATTACCAAAAATTTGGGAATCAACCGGCTTGAAAGTGAATCTGGCTCTTTAAGCTCCATCACTTTGATAAAGCAAAAGATCACCCGTCATCCCTTGGCTCCAATGGTAAAAGGTGGGATCTGAGTCAAGATGAATTTTTATTTATTTTAAATTTAATTTAATTTGATAAATTTTTTATTTTTTATAGTTGAATTTTATTCGATTTGATATTATATAAAATTATATCTGATTTCATTTAATCTTAATTAATAAAATATTATTTTTTAATATAAATATAAAATTAAATATATAATATATAAATATAAAATTAAATAAATAATTAAAAAAATTTTATATATATCAAATCTAATGAAGGTAAATTTACTTAAAATTTAATTTTTTATTATTATTATTATCTTACTCAACTCCACTCGAAATTTAATTTTCAGTAAAAAAACGATTATAAAGGGTTAGATCATATCAAAACCCATCAAGAAAAACTATCATCTCTAATAAAAGCAATATCGATGAACTGTGAATTGGTTTATAAAGATTTGTCTAATTTTTTAAGGGTTATAACTTTCATTAAAAGAAAGAGATATGGATTTTTTAAAGATTAGATGATTTTCATCGTTGATTCAATTAATTTGAGATCAATTAAAATATCCTGCTCTTTTTAATGATTAGTTTCAAATCAGAATGATTGTGGATAGAAAAAATGAGAAAAGAAAGGGAAATCGAAGGGGAAAAGACAAAAAAAGTTAGGGAGAAGTCAAGAGCTGATGTGGTGATCAACTGCTTTTATGGCGTAGAGTACCTTTGGGAAATAAGAATCAAAGAATCTTATTCTTGGAATAAAGATTTCAAAGTACTTTTAGGAAAAAACTCAACCAAAACGTACTTTGAGCCTCTTTATGGTTTCCCATGATCATTTGAATAGGGAAAAGGGGCTCGAATCAATACATCAAAGCTATTAACTAACTGAAAACATCTAGAAGAATTCCACCGAGTACTTATTTATAATGCAACACCATTTTTAACTCAACGGCGGATTGGATCAACTCCAACGGTTTTGAGTGTCTCTGCAGTTCGAGGCCTGCAATTTACAAACAAAAGAACAACGTCATGCCATTGTCAAGGATAAAAAGTGGTGTTGGCAAGCAAAGTAAAGGTATGAGAAGAAAAGTCCATTATCTATCAAGATATTAACCTGGTGAAAGGATCAGGGCGAGAAGGATCAGGAAGGGTGCGTTTGTTATCCTGAATGTGAGCCACTTTTCTCAGAAAAGACTTGTTCAAAAACTTATCCGCAGAAGCAAGAGCTTGATCAGGATTGTCAGCCTCTGATATCGATTCCCTGTTCTTCTTGCTGATTACAACACCAGGGGAATGGACTAACTGCTGCTTTGCTGTGTGAATCGCCATGCATAGTGCCGCCCCAAGCATTCCCATCAGCATATAAATCGGTGCATATTCCCCTGTTATTGAGTATCTGGAAATGTCTACCATTTTGTCACAATTGAAAGAAAAAAAAAAAAAAAAGGCATATAGTAAAATCCTGGTTCTTATATTGCTAAACATTATGTGCGGGTTGATCAAACTAACTTGTTGTGAGGGCGGTCACTTGCAGCCGCATTTGCGGTTGTGGTGTATTGTTTCACCTTTTGGGATGTCGATAATGCAAAGGATCGGCTCGGACTCCTTGGAGTGATCATTGATTTCCAGTAGCCCTGCAAGATCACATCAATTAACAATAAAAAGAAGAAAAACAAATGGAGGCCAATGGTGGTGCAATGAAAGATACCGTTGTTCTAAAAGCCATTTTATCCAAATTCAATAAAATGTAAGCAGCTAAATAAAAATAATTTTGAATGATTGATTGCAGGATCTGGTGGTTTAAATAAAGCAAGGGAGAAGGTTCGCCATAGACGTGGCTGCAATGCATGATTACTTAAAGGAAGCCACGTTGAAGGCATGTAGGAGAAGAATTTGGGAAACTTGGTCCTGTTGTTAATATTCTGGATTGATCTCTATATTGATTCTCTTTTTCTACAAGTGTCTCCGTCAATGACTGAAATTTTGGCCATCAATGGCTGAAATTTGGGCCGTTAATGGATGAAAGGTTAGTTAACAAAGCATTGAACGTTTCCTAACTGCATTTTGAACTACTCTTTAGGTGGAACTATGGGCGATAAGCCATCTATGATTTATCCATTTCCATTTCTTTTCACAAAACTCACTCTCTTCCCCCACAAAATATACAATGCGGAATTTTTTTTTTTTTTATTGTCTAAATCTAAACCAGTTGATATCATATCTTGGAATGTTATTTGCAATTCTGAAACTTGCATCAAAGTTCACAATGTCGCTTTTGCACATAATAAATATAAAACAATGTCATACAATGCTTCGACAATTCTATTCCTAATTGCTGACCAACCTATTAAATATTCAACGACTCTTCCAACCCTATACTATACTTTATACACTAAAGACAATTCCCTGGTATCTATCTTTATATGACGTTTCTGTTCGCATTGTGTACCTAATAGCAAGCAAGTTGAAGGAAATATTTTTCTAAGTTGAAGGAAATATTTTTCTTTCTTTTTTATTTTTTTTATCAGCTAAATAATTCCTCCCCCTGTTGAAGGAATTTTCTATCTGAAAAATTAACGTGCTTTGTTGTGGGCTGTGTTCGACCCTTTTCCTTATCAACTGGTGTTCGACGAATTGATTACAACTGTACAAGTAATTCAGAAATAGAAGGATGCTCGGGAAGAACATTCATCTGCTTAAGCACTGGAGCTACTTTCTTCCGAAAGGCATCCTCATGAAGCAGTTGAATGAGGATTCCCTCAGACCTCTGAAACAATAGATCACTAATTTGTGAATGGTTTAGGATATTTTGGAATAAGTCCAAGGCTTTTGTTTTGGCAGATATGGATCCCTTCTCTACGGACTTCCAGAACTGCTACAATACCTTAACTCTCTACAATTGCAGCAGTTGCACATGACAATGTGCTGTGATCTTCTAACAATGTTTCAAGTGCCATTAGGGCAGCCTCTGCCACAACCGAGTTTGTATCACTCAAAGTTCGCAATAGTGGCTTCACAGCAACTGCCTTGACAAGGTAGAATGCATGTCTCTGTGAACATGCAACACCATGGATGGGCCATGAAATTTCATTGTCTACTGAAGCTGAGCAGCACCGAGACATGTTAGAGAAGAGCTTAATCATGTTAAGCAGTGGCATGGAGTTCGCTTGCTTTCCCCTGAAGCTTGCATCTGAGGCTGACAGGTTGGTGGACCATGATAGTTGCGTAAGGGTAATGGCTGTTCGCTGTTTGGCCAGTGAGCTGCCGGTACAAAGAACTCCAACTAATGATGGACATAGCTCAAGCTGTCCCACTTGCCTCTGAAGTTCAGGCTTGGCGGGTCCGTGAAACGTAAAAGTGCTGCTAGAGCTTTTTCAAGTAGAGACTTGTCTTGGTTAGTGGGTGCTCCAACCCATCAAATTCTTCATCTGAACTACAAATCACTTCATGAATGGCCTTCAAAGAAGTATTTCATCAATATCTGTATCATCTTTTGGAAGTTGGCTAATAATTCCAGCAGCAAAGGACCTTTCTTCAAAATCTGGTGAGCAAGCAAGAATGGATGCTAAGGTGTTGATGGCAGTTTCTTTTCCAGGGGGTGGTGGGAGTGGCACCCTATCAGGATGACCTTCTGACACAGTGTAGTAGCTTCATTGTCCATCTTCTAACTAAAGGCTGGTCACTATCAAGGCAAGAGAAAAGGTGATTGACAGCAAGTGTGTTAGATCATATCAGATTTTGAGTTGTCTTTGCTTTATTGCTAAGCTCAAGCAACAAGTGTAAGAACTGAATCTAAAATTGAGGATCAAAATTTGCAACAAGCTGCAAAAAGAGACTGACATTATGCTCTGATAGCAGCTCCTGCAGCCTTTGATTCATCTGAAATTGCGGTTGCTGACAAGCTTCTATCAGCAGAGCTAAAATCTCAGCAGCTTCCTGTTTAAGGAGAGGATCTGACCTGAACGAGATGAGATTAAGCAAAAGTGGTATAGTTGCTGGGTCTGATAAGAACTGCTTTACCATCTTGGGGTATTGTACGAGCTTCTTGACACATTTGATTGCAAGCAGATTTGCATGCTGGGGAGTTGGAGGATAGCATGTGAACTAGATTGTGAACAAACTGTTTATCTTCCCAGTGACTTATGTTGTTTTCTTTGAGTTCCATCTTTACCAAGGCTGCAGCCATCAATGCTCGAAGCTCTTGGTGTCCTGCAGCTGCAAGAACAGGCTTTCAAATAAGTAAATTTATTCAATTAACCTATCATCCTATCAGTTTTTTTCTCCCTTGGATTTATTGCTTTACCCTGGTTGAATCGAGCAACAAATGACTAAAAGTATCCAGCTTCAGCCATCTTCACAACAAAGTGTGTGTTGGAGGAAAGATTCTGCAATACTTTTTGAGCTTTCCGTGAGATATATCAGGGTTTGGGTTACTGAGCAAAGAAACCAGGAGAGGAATACAATCCTTCGTATTCCCTATTTTCTCTACAAGAGTTTCTGTTTTAGACAGTTTGAACAAGACGGTAATTGTACGAGGTTCTGTTTCACCATTAAAGATCCGCTCCAGAATGCGGGAAACAGCTCCTGCTTGAACAATTTCTTGCTGCAATTCCCAAAATAAGAGCTCTTGAGATATTTGAATGTTTGCTCCAGTGAAAAGTATAATTAGAAAAGAGCATATTGAATGGATGAGATTTAAACAGATATGCGCATGTTGAAGTGAACATCCAATCTTTCCTTACCTTCTGGTCATCACAGTATTTAGCTAAGCAGTAAAGGCATTTCATTGCTGCCATGGTTTTCAGCCTATTGTCCTTCAAGGACTCGACGAACTTTGGGATGAGTCCTTCCTCTGCAGCTTTCACTGCATATTGAGGGATTTCCACCATAACCTGCATGTCATCCAAGGCTTTGTTTTTCCTAAGATAGTCATTGGAACCGATTCCATGGACTGCTTCTTGAAATTTCTAGTCCATATCTCTTTTATTCCGTTCTTCTATAGAGCTCCGAATGTTAACATTAGGAGTAAGCGCTAAATTTTAAAGCTCTTCTCTGCAAGTGGGACAATTCTTCTTTCCACTCTTGAAGTATTCCTGAATTGCCTTCCTCTCAAAGCTGTGGCCACAGAAAACTGCAACTGGGTCTACCATCATCTCATTGCACAATGGGCATATGTTGAGGTCTTGTGCTATGTTAGATCTCCCTATTTTGTGGCCTTGAAACAGTTTCCGTACTGTGGAACAACTGCATCAGTTGAGAAAACTGAAGTGCCTCTGTGTCACGCCCCGAATCGAGACGTAACACGATCATATTACCTTGAAGAAAATCTTAAAATAATACGAAGCCTTCTTTTTTAAACATTCTAAAAATCTTTAATAAAATAATTTACCAAGTAAAATTCATATATTTAATCCAACTGATGATACATCTTTATATATCCAAATACAAACTATATAAAATACAAAACTACCTCTTAAAATCTTATTGGCCAACATATTCTCCGACGATTAAGTAATCTTACCCATTTCATCTTCTAGCTTCATACAAGACTAACTAAACTTATCACTTAGTCATCTGTAAAGAAAAAGTAAAAGGGAAATGAGCAAACCACATCTCAATAAGTATAGGCTCACACACCTTACCAGATCAAGCATTATTTTCTTACACATCATATAGATCATTCAAAACATTCATCAAATCATAATATCAAAACATTTCATGATCATCTTTTTGTCAAATATTTCATAAATTCATAAATCAATGTCAAAATATGTCACTTCATAAATCATTGCAAAATATGTTATCATTTAAATATTATAATCAAACCAAATCATGGATCAATCATTAAAATCATCATAAATCATCATTATCATTCAAATCGTTAGCTACGGTCACTGCTATAACCCGTCACATTGGCCGTATCGACAATTTCATTCTCATGATCATTGCTAACTATTATAACCCGTTAGCCATGGCTTACGCTAACTACTATTACCCGTTAGCCAGGGTCGTATGATCATGTCTTTGCTAACTACTATTACCCATTAGCTAGGGTCGTAGAACTAGTTCTAGTGTCAATTATCCCACTTCCCAGGGATATAAAAACATAGCTATCATAAAATTATTCTTTAAATATAAACCATTTTCTCATTTCATTCATAAGCATGATCCATCGTTTATATAAAGAAACACAAAATAATCATATGCTTGATCCTATTTTCATACATCAAAAAATAATAAAATAAAATATTCATTCATTTAAAAACATACATACATACATAGATTCGAAAACAAGCAAAGTGTGTGAGATTCTACTTACCTCTTTTAGATTCCACCACTTAGTTTTTCCCTCAAAATAATTAATGACCTATCCAAGATCATTTCAACATATCAGAATTTAATCAACCCTTTTTGAGACCATTTATACAAAAATCAACTAAGTTACACAATGGTTAACTTAACTAATTAATACTGGCAACCTGACCTCTTTTCATTAAAACAGTCATATCTCAACATATTCAAATCAGAATTATGATCCCTTTAATGCGTTAGAAACTAGACTTGATAAGCTTTCTAACCATATATGGCACACATCATAATTCCCTGTAGATTACTTATAACAATTTTTGAAATCCACGTCATATACTGCTGCCAAACAGCCTGTATACCTTCTAATAAAAATTATATATTTATTCACAGGAAACTCCAAATTCAATTCCGCTTATTTCATTGGAAAGTAGACTTAATAAGCTTTCCAAACATATATGGCTTAATCTGTAAATCCTTGTATACAAATTAAGAAGAATTTCGTAATTCAACCCTGATGCTGTTGTCTTACAGCCTGCATATCCTTAAGTTAAAATTAGACAACTCTTCATAGAAAACTCGGATTTAACTTTCGTTTCTTTCATTAGAAACTAGATTCAACATGCTTTCCAATGATATATAATAATCACAGCAATAATCTATCCATTAATGCAAAATTCTATTTTAATTCATTATTACAGATCACAATATCTCATCCAAAAATAGAATTTCTCCTTCAATCTTTAAAAACTCAAATCCTTACTTTTAGCCTTCAAACTACATTCAATAATCATCAATAAATCTTAAGAACATGAAATAAACAAAGCCCAGTAATTTACCCAAACAGATCATCAAGATTAATGAAGGATTTCATGATTTTTCTTGGTTTTTCTCTCAAAACTTCAACTCCAAATAATAGCAATCAACTTGATATTTCTTTTCAAATAAAAAGAAGGCATGTACTCACCTTTAAGGGATTAACTTGATTGTAGCCTCTGATTGTGAATCTCCAACTTGATTTTTCATATTCTCTAACTCTAAGGAAGATGAAGAAGAAGAACTCTATTTCCTTTCCGTTTCACGATGTTAGGTTTTCTTTCATCTAGTACTTCAACCTTTTTTCTTTTATTAAATAATACCTTAATAAACTGATGGGTTTTAGTATTAGTCTAGCCTAATTATTATTTGGGCTGGGGTATTACACTCTGCCTGCTTCTTTTCAGCTTCCATCTCTTCTTTCTCCCGCTTCAAAAGTGCCAATTCATTTTGTACCAAAGATGCATTCACATTAGCGCCAACAGCTTCAGCGATCTTCTCCAGGAGCGTCACAGCATTCTCTCTGTTTCTAAAGCTCTGGGATATTGAATTCTCTATTTCTGAAACAAGTGTTTCTGTTGTGGCTGCCATGCGGAACTCCATTGAATTCAGATTGTTGATGATCTGGTCATTCATGCTCTTCAAATTCACTGCCATATCAAATTAATCAACTGAAATGAGGAAATGGTTGCAGCAATATCTTTCACTAAAGCTTGGATCTTCAAGAGCACCGAATTTGAATGAAAAACCGGAGCCGGCTTCCAGATTTGTAATCATTGATGATCTTGCGAGCTTTCCTTAGCCGGCAGTTTAATTTCTCCAAAGATGCCTTTGTAAACTCTGAACCCATTGTAGCTTCAATTTTCCTCACATCTAAAGCCTTCAAAAGTATATTCAGCTTACAGATACTCCTCGAGAATTTTCGAAGTTGTCCTTTTCAAGCACAACATCTCTTGTTTCCTTAGCAATCTCCACTGTCTGCAGCACCACCCTGTTCCAGAGGTCCTGCAATATTGCTGCACCAGCATCCTCAATTCTAATTCTAAAGTCCATTGAAGACATTGGAAGTAGCTGTAACAATTAATTCCTGTTTTTAAGTGAAATTTTCTTGCTAGGCAGTTTCTTCCACTGCTGCTTGCTACTACTATTATGGCATGCAATAAACCTGCTAAATCATAAACCACAGAAAAGCATAACTTTGAAGCGGTTTTACAGGAATTTTTTTTTAATTTTTTTTCTAGAACAATGGAGAAAAGAGGCCAAAAAGAAAAAAAAAAAAGAAACTAATTGGGTCTCAAAGACCAAGACCGTAAAACAAGTTTAACAGGATCTGGATATACTGAATTGTTCTTTCAGCAGCCCTTGCTGGTGGCCTTTTGTCCAATATTATACATAGGTTTTTTTCCTAGGTGTATTTTGTAGCGGATCCTGCTTATTTCGGATGAATAAAACCTAGAATTTATACAAAAAAAAAAAAAATTTATAGTAGTTCCTACTTCGTACAAACAGCAAGTGCCTTCCCCTAAAACTCTGCTAATGATTTTACAAAGAAGAAAGAAGTGAAAAAAAAATTGAGAGCTGCATCTAACCAGAGTCTGGCGCCAATTCACTTGAAGCCAGGTCTGTTGACTCTTGAGACGCTGGTAGAAGACGGAAAATGAGGTTGCTGGGTTCTCCTGGAAAAGGCTTCTTTAAAAAGAGAGTGGACGAATGGGTTGACAATTTCAAGTGACATAAGGGAAGATGTAGTTTATACTACTAATGGTGTGAAAATGGAAGATGTAAGGAAAAGTTGCGAACTGAGAAAGGTCAAGCTTTCCTCTTCAACTCGTGTTAGCGTGGACATAGGGACCGTGGTTGGTAGTACGTTGGAACTTTTCATGGAGATTATCAGCACCGATTTTCTAAATACACTTCCACACAGGAATCACAGCATAACCCTGCTCTGTCCACCTTCTTGATAAAAAATTAAAGTAATTTACTCAATTTAAAATCAGTTTTAAAAGAATTTATCTTTTTTTAGTTTATGTGAAGTTAATATAAGTATTTAAATTTATCACAACTTAAAAAAATATTATTTAATATCTTTAATATTTTTTATAAATAATTATTACATTATTTTCAGCTTTTAAATATATTTCACAAAAAAAATGTAAAAAAAATATAAATATTAAAACAACTTCAGAAAATTTCTCTTATATATTCCCTTATCTCAATTTAAAATCAATTTAAAAATAATTTATCTTTTCTAATTTATTTGCAGTTAACATGAATATTTAAATTTATCATAACTTTAAAAAATATTATTTAATATTTTTACTATTTTTTATAAATAATTCTTATATATCTTTAGTTTTTAAATATATTTCACAAAGAAAATGTGAAAAAAATATAAATACAAAAACAACTTAAGGAAAGTTTCTTTTGTACATCAAATTTCTTTGGTACATCTCTTCATCTCAATTTAAAACTAATTTTAAAATAATTTATTTTTTCAATTTATCTACAGTTAACATCAATATTTAAATTTATCACAACTTTTAAAAATATTATTTAATATCTTTAATATTTTTTATAAATAATCATTGCATTATTTTCAACTTTTTAATATACTTCACAAAAGAAATTTGAAAATATATATATAAATATAAGAACAACTTTAGAAAGGCCCTTATTTTTGGTAATTCTTAGTTATATAGCTTTTCTAATGTCCCATTGAGCTAAACGTATGTTTTTTACTATTAATTTAGTCTTTCTTTTTATTACTCTATTCTTACTATAATAACTAACATGCTTTTTCTAATGATAGGTACTATTTCATTAAATATACTATTCACCCCATCAAGATTTTTTTTTTTCAAATTAGCTGTAATATATATTTTTAAAACTGTAAAAACACATATATGCTTTATATTTTTACCTATGTTGTCTGCAAATCTTTTATTTTTTTTCAAATTTCTTACTCAATTAAGTAATATATTTTATCTTTTAACTGATTATATATTCAATATTCTCCATTCATATAAAATAAAAATGATACTCTGATTAAATGATATAGTATAATTATGTATACTAAACAAAAACTTATATGTCAGTTATACATTCAAAGAGTGAATAATTTTTCAACTCATATCTTCATTGTGAAACATGTAACATAATTTCAAATAAGAAGATCATTTTTCATAAAAAAAATAAAATTAAAAAGAAATAATTTAAGGATAGTTTTATCAGTAGTATTAATTTCAAATTCATTTATATCTTAGTTTAAAAAAAGATCAGAACCATAAAATATATCACCAAAATTCATGAAAAAGAAGATATGAATCCTATGATAACTCTATAATTATGGAACAAAAGATTCCTTATAGCCTTCAATAGAATTTAAAAAGAAAATATTATTTTTATTATGATTTGATATTTTAATTATATTATTTATATGTTTATTATATTTTGAATATGTATATAATTTAATAATATTAATTTTATTTTTATTTAAATTTAAATAAAATAAAAATAATCCATGCATCTCATGGATAGCAAGCTAGTTGCCCTAATATTTAAGGTTGGATCATCAATAATTTATGGGGAAAAAATTTTTTTTGACATAGCTTTGGCTCTCCTAGTTAGGTTCAAAGTAACTACTAAAATTTCATCACCAAGGCCAATTCCAACCTGTGTGTAGTAATGTACTGATGACTAAACTATTTTTGTTACCAGACATTATTAAAAGGAAAAAACTTAAATGAAGTTTTTAGGTAAAATTCGTAAAATTTTTGTATTAAAAACAATTAAATGAAAATTCAAATTAAAAATCAGAATCAATAAATTAAAAAATCTTGTTACATAAATTAAGTGTATAAAATTCTCATTTTCATTTCTTTTCATTCTTTTTAGTACTATTTTATAGACATTTAATAATTAATTAATACTATTTCAATTAGAAGTAGGAAAAGACATAAATGAAGTTTTTATGGCAAAATTCGTAAAAGTTTTATAGTAAACTAATTAAATCAAAATTAAAATCAAAATCAAAATTGATAGATTAAAAAGTTTTATTATGTAGATCATGTGTGTAAATTTTGAAAAAGTTTTGTTAAATTTTAATATATTTTTTAGATAAATATTTTTAATAAAAATTTGATAAAATTGCTACCGATGAATAAGTACTAATCAAGTTTTAATTATAAAATACATTTTCAATCATTTTTTTTTTACATATTAGATTTTCTCATTAATTTCTATTTATTAAAATTTTTGTTAAATCATTTTTAATAAAAAAATTTACATATTTCGTGAAAAGAACTTCAAATAAGTTCCCATCTCAAGAACTATTACTCAATAACTCAAGTTCAGCGTTAGCTTAAGTTTCATATTGAAGGGGTTTAGTTCATGGAATTTAGGATTTTAGGAATCTTACTTTTGTATCATGATTATTGTGTTTGGCTTGTAAAATTTAAATTTCTTTGAAATTTAATATTTTTTATTAGTGTCAAGGTGTAGACACCAATTTTGTCCAGGTCTCAATTTAAGTTTTTAAGTTTTATCAAGTTCATGGGCCAAAGCTCGATTTCTTCTTTGGGCCTAAGGCCATTATTGTTGCATTTTTACTACTATTTTAATTTATCAAATATCATTTATTAATTAAATATTAAAAAATATAAAAAAATAATAAACAAAAAAAAAACAAAAAGAGGGGGGGCTGGTATACGGCACTGTTGTCGCCCCTTGTCTAGTCCCCTCACTAGCCACTAGACCAGCCTTAGCTAGACTAGCCACCCCCTATAACCTACCCTAGCCACACCTGTAGCCACTCCCTATAACCACCCTTACAACCACCACTTACTTCCTCTTTAAAGCTCCCTAAAAACCCCTCTATGATGACTGAAGCACGATCCCCTTTTTCATTTCACTTGCGCACAAAAACCTCCGAAGCTCTTGGCACCCAAGCTCCTACACCTAAAAGACCCAGCACATGCACTCAAACCAATCACCCTCTACTAAGAACCACAACACTCAGCACCAACCCGCATTATAGTACCCTTAAAACCCAAGGACCAAACCTTTTCCACACCTTATCGAAACCCAAACCCAATGCTACACATCCTCTTCTTGTGCTCAAAAGTACCATACCAACACCCAACAAGCCCCTGACCATCAGTTCCCCACAATACCCATCAGAAAACCAAAAAAATAAAAAAAAATCCATACAGAAAAAACATAAAAAAAATAAAACATAGTCTTTCCTATAAGGAGGAACCCAATGCTAAGCTATTTGTAAAAACAAAAAGAATAATCATCAGTTACGATTTTCTTAGAAAAAAAAAAGAGAAAAGAAGGAAAAATCGAAGCTTTAACCCCGATCTACGCTGATTGGGGCTGTTTTTGGTGAAACAGCCACTGGATCTAGAAACAACATGTTGAGAATGATTTTTGTGTTTTATATAGGGTTAAAAAACCTAAAACGACACCGTTTAAAACTAAGAAAAATCTACGTGTGGATCCAAATCTGACTCGGAATCTGCGCAACCTGACCTGTCAACCCTTCTTTCTGCTAGCCCTGAATCTGTTCTATAGACATCCAATTTGGTCCAGGCCCGGATCAATCGGGCCTGGTCCAAATGGGTAAGCCCATTTGCATTTTTATTTTTATTATTTATAAATATAAATATTTATTTATTATTTATCTTTTAATCTTTTTTATTTATCTATCAATGTATATTTATTATTATTTTTTTTTTTTTTAGGTTTATCTATTCTGAATTTTGTTTGAATTATTATTTGATAGATATAATTTTTTGTTCTAGAAAGAGGTTTTACCGTGAATCAGGGGATTGAAAGAGTTAGGATTGGATTCAAAGAATGAATCCTAATCCCAAAAGAAATTGAGATTGATTAGAAACTTTTTTGATCAATCCCTTTAAATGGGTGCTGGAATATACACGAAAAACACACACAGATAGGGAGAAAAACACAACAGAGAGGAAACAAAAACAAAATGTATTTAAAGGCAGTTTAGGATTTTTAGAAGATTTGTTTTCAAATTTTTTTAAAGTTTTTTCTAGAAAATTTCCAAAAAATTTTCAAAATCTGACGAACCTTGAATTTTTTGATGAGTTTTTCAACCAACTTTGAAGTTTTCGGTGTTATTTTCCATAATTCGATGGAAATTTAATCGGATTCTAGGTTGGTTCTTCAGGTAAAGAGAAGGAGGAGAAAACTGAGGGGAAGAGAGAGAAGGGAAAGGCGCATCTGAAGGAAAAAACCCGTTCTTTGCCTTTTATACTTGCGCAAAATGACGTCATTTTAGTGTTAGTACATTATTAGGATCCGCGTGTTTTTGTTTAGGCTCACCCGACCTGATCGCAACCCGATTTGTTAACCCGCGTGCTAGCTGATCCTTGGAGCCGAGCCAAGCCACGTCTTCGAGCCGCCTTTTCTATCTTGAGTCGAGCTGTTTTCTCAGCCGAGCTGAACCGTTCCAAAGTTTTTTTTCTTATTTATTATTATTATTATATTTCTTTTATTATTATTATTATTATTATTATTATTATTATTATTAGTATTATTATTTATTGATTAATTAGAATTATTTAGTATTTTTTATTTTATTTTATTTTTATCTTTATTTTTGTTTTATTTGATTTTATTTTTTGATTTTCTTTAAATAAAATTTCAAAAAAAATATTTTTGAGGAGAAGTTGAAAGTATCAATTTTCCTCGAAATTAAAGTTTCAGAAAAACATTTTGGGAAAAAGTTGAAAGAATTAATTTTCCTTAAAATAGAAACTCCCAAATGCTTTTAAGGAAAAGTTGAAAATATCAATTTTTCTTATACAAAAGCAATGAGTTTTTAAAGAGAAAAGGATTTATATCTAAAGCTGAATCATTTTTTTTCATTTTATTTCTTTTCTTTTTTGTGTCTTGAATTTTCTTTAATGTTAAATAATCCGATGATAGAGCCTTTGCAAGTGAAACAGTAGTCTCTTTGCATACTCTTGAGGTGAGGAAATTTTTTTAATTTTCTGCTAAAAGTATTAGAGTCAATTGAGAATAATTTTCAATAATTAATTATTTGATAAAATTTTAAGGCTTATTGGATAACACAAAATTAAGTTGGTACCATATTTTAATGGGCATTGTGAGGGTGCTATAACCTTCTTCACACATAATCATACTTTCAAACCCTATTCTAGTTAGTAGATCCGAACCTATTCTTTTAGGGACCCTTAGGCTTAGGTGTTCCTTAAAATGATAGATTCTTTAGGTGACCAATTGCATCTAGATAAAAAAGATTGGTGACAATTCTTTCAAGTCAATGTCTAGCGATGGATCTCCGGATCTAGACGTTATAATAGTTTGGTGACTCTACTGGAAAAGTTTGAGAGTCAAGTCAGCAAATAAATTTGTGTTATCCAAAAGCCTAATAAAATTGAACCTTTTTGTATAGATTTTTTATTCATTCATGTTTATTTACTTTATTAATTATGTCATTCATATGCATATGCATAACATGAGCTCTATACCCAAGCTCCGTCCCTCTCGGAGGGAGTAAAGTACCTATTGCTTTCGTGAGGTTTAATGCCTTCGCAGTGGCTAGCAAAATACTCTCACTCAAATTGAACCTTTTTTGCTTATAGCCTGTAATAAGTGAGGATTAGGGTGCCTTACTAGTCTGTGATGGACAATGATGTAAGAAGCAATTTGGGAACCATTAGACTTTAACCTCAAACCACGTATAGTGAACCTTAAGAGTGCCTAACCTATAGATAGAGCCATCATCATTCCCTTTAGAATTGACCAAAAATATAGGGTTTATTCCTCTTATTCTGTGTGATGTTTTAATTTACTTATTTATTTATTCTTTTTTTTTTTTGGGCATACTAATCTTTTCTCTCATTCGTTTGCATTGGCTCATACTTATATCATAAAGTTGTATAAAGAAAATTTGCTTGAAAGATAGTCTTCAACAAAAAGTTTTTCATGGAATCCACAAAACGATTAGTTTGCCCCTTATCTGTATTAGCTCCTTGTGAGCTACCTAATGAAGTAAAAATCCAGTTAGAAAATATGTAACTAAATATGAGAGATTGTTTACCAATCGGCTATGATTCTACCCTATCTCAAGAAACATCTATCCTTCTAAAAAAAAAAATAATCTAGAAGAATTTGTTGATATATAGAAGAAGATGAACCTAGCTAGACAAGAGAAGTTTTGCTAGAGACACGGGCATATAGCACACCTTCTCGCAGTAGTTGTCAACGATCAACTAATCAGAGCTACAGCATAATTCTAGGATCTTGCATATAAGTGTTTCATCTTCAATGAAGTTGATATGACACCAACCTTCGAAGAATATTCGACTTTGTTGGGCTTGCACCTCAAGACTCCTGATAAGATATATGTCAAAAAACATAAGTCAAGATTTCGTAAGGGTTTGGCTCGACTCATGGGGATAGACAAAAAAGTTATGGATTCTCATACAAAGAAGAAACAAGAACAGGTTTGCCTACCTTGAAAGTTCTTTTATGAGTTTCTAGTGTAACATGCCAATGAAAAACGGGGGTTAGATATATTTGCCTTAGCTATATACGAAATGGTGATCTTTCCAAAGGTTTTGGGTTATATTGAAATAGCGGTGGTTGACTTCTTCGAGAGTGTGATCAACAAAGACTATCAGATCTTTGAGTTACTGTCATCAGAATGGAGGGCATTTTATAGGCTGCATACAGTTATTATATTTATGGATGAAAAGCCACTTCCAATGGAGAAAAAGTGCTTTCTCAAAGCTTTATATCTGTAATTGAGCTTCGATTAAGAAATTTTATGAAAGTGGGTGGTCAGAAAAAAAATCTAAAAAGGAGTGGATAGCTTTCCTACAAAAAGTGATCAGTGTCGAAATAAGATGATTGGTCCCACAGATGAATCGTGAACCTATGTTGTATCAGTATGGAGATAATACTATGGTCCCACTTTTAGGTTTATTGAAAGTAACAAGTTATGCACCACTCCTAGTGAGAAGGTAATTTGGGGCAGAACAGTTCATTCCTATGATGCATGGGCTTCATTAATCGTATTTTTCTTATAGTGAGCCAAAAGCATTTCAGAGGATGAATAAGATGATTAAAGCATGGAAAACCCCTCAAAGAGTGAGTCTTGGATCATTCACTGATAAAGTCACTCTAGGGTATTTTCTTTGAAAAGTAAGACGAAGACAAGAAATGGTATTCACTTATGAAAACTTTCAACCGCTAACAAAAGGAAAGCTTGAAAAGACACCATTAGAATTAGAGCTTATGATAAAAAATTTGAGTCTGAAAAGGATAAGTTAAAGCAAGAAATCCAAAAGCTTCGAGAAAAAAAAGATTAGTGGAAAGATAGAAAGACAAGAAACCAGAGTTTGCAAGATTGCTAGAGAACGTGATATAGCTGTTGAAAACCTAGCAAAGCTACACCAAGAACATAAGAGGTTATATATAAGAGAAAGGGCCAAAAAAATAACAATTGTTGAGCTAACTGAAGAGAATGCAAGATTGAAACAAGAATATGCTAAATTGGAAAAAGAAAGTACCTAAGTACAGATAGAGAATAACATGTTGAATAGCTACCTAAGTAGGTTGAGATAAAAGTTGAATGAACAAAAAAACCATATTGCTACATTTGTTAGAGAGCGTAACGAGTTATCATACTAAGTTTAGTGTGGTAAAAGAGAGAACTTAGGAAGACAAAAATACATTGAGCGCCTAGCGACCCAAATTTGTAAAAGGGTATGCAAGGCAAGAGAGATGGTAAAAGAGGCAAAGGTATTGAAACAAGTGATGGCCCTAGTAGGAGAACATAGGCAGCGTCTATTAAACTTCATCAAGGAAGCCAAAGCCCAGTATGAGCAGATCAAACGATTTTATGGTTATAACTCTAGGATGATAAACTCAATGTAAATAAAAGTTCTTTGGAATAAATGAAATCTTTTAGTTAAGCACCGTCTTAAGGCAAATGTTCTTTGTATACATGCATTTTCATTCATTGCATTCTCACTTATTAGATTTAACAAAGTAACCATGAGATAGTCATATAAACTTGCTAATTCTAAGATTTGGTATTCAAGGTTCAAGGATAGCTCTATCTAGCAAGAACCCTATCCATCTATATAACATAAAAGCTAGAGCCAGACAAATGGAGCAAGAAAACTCTTATAGATTTGAAAAACTGAAGAAAGAATAGAAAAAGATTGAGAATGAGTTGAACAAGATTCTAAATGCTCTCAATAAGCTGAACAAAGAATAGAAGAAAATACAAGCCAACAAGGCCCCCCATCATAAGAAGTGATCGACCCTTTGTATCTTCCAGGTTTTGGTCCACAATAAGCCCAGCCCACATAGGATATTTCGCCATAATAGTTCACATATCCTGTATACCTAAGAATACCATTAACTTCGAATCCAGGGCATTACCATTGCTATGTAAATTCTGTCTTTACTGAAAAGGTAGTAGAACCAATTCAAGTTCTTGATCTAGATGACTTGAAAGAGAAAGAGAAAAAAAAAGTAAAGGTGGTGAAGTTTCAGAAAGATTCAAAGATTAGTATGCTTGAACAAAAATTACGGGCTATAAAAGGGATTGGATTTTATGGTTCTGTTGATGTTGCTGGGCTATGTTTAGTCTCAGATGTAGTCATTCCACCAAAATTTAAAGTACCAAAATTTGAGAAATATGATGGTATGAAGTGCCTAAAAACCATATCACCATGTACTGTCAAAAGATGGTAGCTCATGACTATAATGAAAAACTATTAATGCACATTTTTCAAGATAGCCTTACAGGCTCTGCATTCAAGTGGTATGTCCAACTAGATAAAACTCTCATTCGTTCTTGGAGTGTTATGGCTTATAATTTCATTAGTCAATATCGGTATATTATGGATCTGGCTCCTGACCATTTGTCTTTATAGCACTTGGAAAAAAAGGCAAATGAGTCTTTTAAAGAATATGCCCAGAGATGGAGGGACGTAGTTTCTCAAGTACAATCCCCTCTAATTGAGAAAGAGACTACAGTGTTGTTTGTTAACACTTTAAAATCTCCCTATTATGAAAAGATGATAGGAACGCAACCAAAAATTTTATGGTAATTTCGGGAGAAATTATTGAGAGTGCCATCAAGAATGGTAAGCTAGAAGGAGGTGAAGCATCCACTAAAAAGGCCTTGAAGAAGAAAGAGACTGAAGCTCAAGCTGTGAGTTTTGATAGGCAACAATTTAGGGGTTATCAACCCTACCCATCACAAGGATACCCCCATATTATCCTGATGTGAATAACACCTCTCCTTATCCATACCAACTCATCCCATAGCCATCCTACCTCTAAACATACCAACCTTCCTTCAGACCTCAGAATGCCACATACAGTCCTAACACTTAACCTACTTCAAGACCTTAGACCTATCCAGCCAGCCTAATGGGAGGTTTTTAGGAGCAACGAACCACTCATGAAAAGCCTATATTTGATCCAATCCCTATGAC